>OX465281.1:213279927-213879927 GCA_949987705.1 Thereva unica
TACGCATCTTACGGAGTTATGTTTTGGCTCGCTTACTCGTTGTTACGTCTACTTTCGATAAATGGTTAATTTGCATATTTATCTTTGCATAATTGTTATTAATTAATTAAATCATTCCAATTTTGTTATGCTAATGGGAACTATAATAATATTTCTTTAATTATGGTACAGATCGAGTTAACCATCGAGTTAGGCAATCAGGGGTCGGGCCGATTTCTACTATAGTCGAGGGGTCTGCCAATACTCATAAATCAGTTAAATGAAAAAAATTGGATATATTCTTGCACAAACCATCCAAGGATAAAATTTGCGATACTACAATGCTGATAAAGAAATAATAGCTGATAATAGCATTAAATTAATAGTATGGATTTTCAGTAAAAAGCAAGATTTATCTATGCATGATTTACGGTTTGTCATGTACATATACATATAACACAGCCACGTTTAAATCAATTTTCAAATTGGAAAAATTACTTCCAACAACAGGGGCAGCAAAACAGCAATGTTTTAGAGCATTTTGTCAGCTTCAAAAATTGGTTTGGAAACGAAGTAATCGCAACAGATTGGGGTTAGAAAGAAACAGCGGAAGTTATCATTAAGCCGAATACCACAGATAACAAATTAATACCCGATCATCTTCTGAAAACTATTTGTTGCAGCTGTGAAAAGCGTTGTTCTTCTGTGAAATGCGACTGTTGTAAACATCGTCTGAAATGTAAGTACTTGGGTCACTTTTCTTTACTTGTAGAACAATCTACTATTAATGCTTTTTTTATTAGAAGCAATATTCAATATTCAACCTGGGATTTATAATATTCAATATTTATGATTATAGGTCGTATTTAGTAACAAATGCCAGAGACTGTTGAGTATGCAGTGTTATAATACAAAACCTAAAAATTGTACGCCCATGATCAAACCCATCCACAACTAAATTGATAAATATCTGCGTATTGATTTGGTGCTTATAGTGCAAGATCCGGTATAAGAAATATATACCCTCATCTGTTATTTGATGATGACAACTATTATATGATAGATAATATATACATTGATAAAACGCACATGGGTTGCCTAGCTAAATCGCGTACTGAAGGTGTTAAATAAAAGATACTGTAATTAATTTTTTTGGGCCAACTACCCTCATTTGTTAATCATAAAATTCGACCATTAACTGACAGAATAAGACACAAAGAAGAGTAAAAATAGGGGTTGCCTGATTTCTACCGGGCCCAATTGTGGGGTTGCCAGGTATAAACAGGCAAGCAAGCGTAGATAATATACCCTCATCTGTTATTTAATCAATTTTTTTATGTAATGAAAGGTTATTTCATTTCCTATCCAACAGTATTAGGTTGCCTCAGCAAAAGTGTGGCACAACGAAGGTTGCCTAGATTTTAGAGTTCTTCTGTAAGAAGATTTTTTTGTTCTTTGTTTTTGTTCGTTCCATATGTTTTTTTGAAACATGCGATACATGACGGACTAGTGACACAAAGGGTGATTCTAGAGCAATTTTAATGTAGTCCCACAAGAATCGTGTTGAGTTAAACATTTCCGTATTTATAACTAGAGCTCGTGTATTATTTTACTATGTAGCAAGGGAATGCAGTATGCGATTTTTTCAGTATCGATTTCTTTTATAGAGAACCGCAGAGCTCAGTGATAAGCAACCTATGTACTATTGACTATTCCATCTATAGCCATGTCAAACAAACAGCAAGTTCTATTCGAAAATGTAGTGCAGAGAAGAATGAAAGAACTGTCAACGGGAACATACGGTTGATTACTCTACTCACTTTCATCCAATACTATCACGACAGAACGCTGCTTTTTGTAATTGAACTGCATATGGCTTAATCTCTTATTGTGCTTACAGGTGACGTCAGCAGAAAGGACAAGGAATGACAAGGTAAGGTAAATGTACCATATTCCGGCCTAGTACATAATTACGGTCTATTATTTTGTAAGCTATAAAATAAGGAAACCGTTGAATATTTTGGAATATAAAATAACCACAAATAATGAATGATATTCTAGGAGTAAAATAATTCACCTTAGTGAATCGTCTTTTTCATTTGGAGTACATAAACTCTTTTTCAATCAACCGGTCGACGCGAATACGTCATCCGAAGCAATTTCGTTATTTAAACTACGAAAGGGGCGGGTCCGTCTTCTTAAAATTATAACAAGCATTAGGATGTATATTTTTGCAGTATTTTAATTTTTCCTATTAAATACAATAATATTTAAGAACTCGTAGTAATTTGATCCTGTTATTAGGTGTTATTATAAATAAAAAAGGCAATAGTTTGATGGACGGAATTACGTTCATAATTTTAGTATGTATGTATGCTATTCCGTTCTTAGAACGGAATTGAGAACAAAATGTGTGGTGATGTGAAAGCTAATTCCATGCTAAGGAATTTAAACAAGTTTTAAGTAATTATAATATTTTCAAGCACTTTTTCCTCAAAGTATATAACAAACTCGTAATTTATTTGTGAAAAATTTATTCTTAGGAATAAACAATCTGTACCAGGGCCACCAATACTACCCTGACATGCATTAAAATACTTTTTTGGCGATTTGGAACATGTGATTATTCTATCGCAGATCCTCAGTTAAAGTTATGCCGAAGATTATAAGAAATGGATCAGTCATTAAATTCGCACCGTCCACAGACGGAAGGTTGGTAAAGGTTTTATTTGAAATGAGATAGTACTTTATTTTTAGAGCCCGGGAAACCCTCGGCAGAAATGGTGTGGTATCAGGTCTGAGGCCATCTAATATCGTCTTGATTGATTGGCCAGAGAGGAAATTCTCAGTCCAGTTCCTAAGTCGACACTTATAGCCTGAGGTTTACTCAGCAGAACGGAGTGCCATACTTTTGTCGAAAGCTTTGGAGATATCTAGAGCAACCAGACCAAACTTAACAAAACGATGAATACTCTGAGATGCTCCGACAGAACGACGAAAAACGCTTGTCGTTTATAATATAGGTAGATTATTGCCTCCATCACTTTGGGAGCGTTCAAGTAATACGTAACGCATTTTGGGGGGGGAGGGGGTTTGTAAAACGTTACGATGCGTTACAGGGGCGGGGGGGGGGGGGTTCGAACAACGCGTTACGTAACATTGTTTTTTTATTTAAATAAAAAAATAGGGCATTCAAATCTCCCAACTTAGCAACCCTTTTCGTTTATGTTTTACGGGTAATCGCGATTAAAACAATAAATAAGCTATTTTAGCGGCTTTCTGGTACTTTGCGTCATATAATTGTCACATTCAGGTAAAAGTGTTGGGTGTTACGTAACGTTTAGGGAGGGGGGGGGGGGGTACAGAAAAACGTTACGGCGCGTTACAGGGGGGGAGGGGGGGGTCAAAAATTTTCAAAAATTGCGTTACGTAATACTTGAACGCCCCCTTTGGAGATAACAGAAGTAATTGCTATTGGACGGTAGTGTCGTTAGATTCACGTTTTTTCTGTATGGGCTAAACTTGAGTTAGTTTCCGACGGCCTGGATCGATTTCGGAAAATTTTACAGGAGAAAAAGTTTGCGCAGAAGTTACGCACATTTCTTTTGAACCAAAGAGGGTATATTGTCCGAGCCAGTGCATTTACTGACATCAAGTTCGTTGAAACACCTGTTTCCCATGTAAAAATGACCAAGAAAATACACTGAAGAACAGTTTACAAAAGGTTTGGAGTCTATCCAGCGTGGAACTATCATAATATACAGGGCCTCTACATATAAAGGAAAAGAACCTAGTTGGTTAATGGGCGACGCAATTGGCAGGAATTGGGTTTCCAATAACCAAAGATCAGCTGCTCATTCTTTTTTTTAAATTAGCTGAAAAGTCCAGCCAGGCACTGAAATGAGAGATTTTTAAAAAGAAATCCTAGTATTAGTCGGATGGCATTACAGACTATGGCAATGTCACTTAATTCTCTAAATAAATTAAATATTATTTGCAGAACGCTCATTTAAAATTAGGCCGGAATTAAGGACATATTAGCACGGAATTAGATACAGAGTTAAATTTTGTAGGACGGAATTAGAGACAAAAAAGTGGTTTCTAATTTTATCAATAAAAAACATAACCTGACATTTAATATACCTGAAATAAATAAAATTCTCAAAAGAACAGTTATATAATTATCATCAAACATTTTCACATGGCTACCTTCATTCCAACAGTTACAAACTATGTAATATACAATTTTCAAAACCCCTTAATAGCCCGGAATATGGTACATTTACCTTATTCCCTTCTTACAGGTAAGAAAACTTATAAAAATATAGAAGTGGAAAGACGAAGGAACAGACAGCAGCGGGAACTTGAACTTTTGTCCTCTGTGATCCGTAGAGTTTTCGCATTTTTTCCACTCTTCTTCCTTTTGTACGCACACTGGCTTTAGCAAAACTTGTACATGGACGACTAACAGCATCGCTTGATTCCATATTTCTTACGGAAACAATGATAATGCAACTCGAGCCTTAGTTGATTAATTTCACAAAAGCGGAACTTCGTCAAAATGCGTCCTGAGGAATGCGGTTGGTTTTTTGATAACTATTTAAAGTGAACGTGGTTCGTAGGTGATCCAACGCCCTTACAAGTTGAGGATATTCTCAAAAAATTCAAAAAAAAGAGAGCGATGAAGAAATGGAAATAGATTTTGAGATAGGCACTTCTGACGAGTCTGAGTCGGAATAAGTTTTTATATAGTTTGCATTCCATAATTTTGTTGTTGTTGCTGTTAAATTAATGTGTGAATAAAAAAAAATCATTATTAATATTTAATCTAATTTGAATCTAGCATTTGATCAATGCAGCTGCGCTCACACAATCGGAAAAAGAGTTCTTTCAGAAGAACTCTAAAATCTAGGCAACCTTCGTTGTGCCACACTTTTGCTGAGGCAACCTAATACTGTTGGTTAGGAAATGAAATAACCTTTCATTACATAAAAAAATTGATTAAATAACAGATGAGGGTATATTATCTACGCTTGCTTGCCTGTTTATACCTGGCAACCCCACAATTGGGCCCGGTAGAAATCAGGCAACCCCTATTTTTACTCTTCTTTGTGTCTTATTCTGTCAGTTAATGGTCGAATTTTATGATTAACAAATGAGGGTAGTTGGCCCAAAAAAATTAATTACAGTATCTTTTATTTAACACCTTCAGTACGCGATTTAGCTAGGCAACCCATGTGCGTTTTATCAATGTATATATTATCTATCATATAATAGTTGTCATCATCAAATAACAGATGAGGGTATATATTTCTTGTACCGGATCTTAGACTATTAGGTAACTAAATCGAATCTATAAAATTCTACCGATTCTAAAAAATTGTAGTCAGCACTACCCCTACTCTTTTAAACTGCAAATTTAGAGGTACCAAGCGAATATACATACTATATATGCAGTCATAAGCATTTTTTTCATTTGATTTCCACTGGCTGAGATACTAACCATTAAAATCCAAACGCAATTGATTGGAATGAAATATTTTTATCCCACTGCAATAAACTCTTGAAATACCCAGGGAATACGATTTCACAGAATTTTACACTTAGCTAAAAATAATGGCAGATATAAAACTAGGTCCTCAGCATCAAGGTCTCCACACTGCAATAAAATTATCATATCGTTTCGGGGCACAGCAGTCATCTCTACTTTCTGCTCCCATATTTGGTAAATAAGCACAGCAATTAGATACTTTTGCGCAGCACAAAATTAGTGTTTATGCTAAAAACAATCTTAAGATAAATTGAGCAGAAATCATTTGTCGGGTTCTTTCTGAGACAGCCGTAACTATTAATTATTATTATGAGAAACGAAAAGGGATTTTGGGAAATATAACATAAAGTACTTAGAATTTGATAGCTTTGTTGATAGTTTTAGATCGGTAAGACGGGTACAAATTACAAAAGCGGGGGTTGTATAGTGATTTTTATTTTAAAGTCTGGATGGTGATGTTTAAGGAAAATTTTCTACCAATTCCAAATATCTATTGACCATTTATGATTAAATTTATTCATTGTCTGCATTTTGCAGTTTTTACTGAATTCTTCTTCAAGAAGTACAATTTAAATCAGTCGCTTGTTATACCTACCCCTAGTTCCATGTTGGCGATTAAAGTTAAAAATTAATATATATGTCAACCCTGAATGCCACTTGTGCCAAATAGATTGCTGTGCCAGACATTGACAAATTTATCCATTGCATATTTGCATTCCTTGCCATCCGGTCCGTTGACCATCATCTTTCATGAATGTAATTGGACAAAGATAAATGTTTTCTTTCACAAGGCATTGCGTTTTCTTTTAGCGGAACGATAACTTGTAGTTTATTATAGTTTCATTTTTTGAATCCCAATTTTATTTTGAAACTAGCAAAAACCCGCGTGCCTTGCAACGCCTACTCGAATTTTCACAGATATCTCTTATTTACACTTATTAATTTCCACTTTAATTTAAAAAATCACAGATTGGGAAAAAAAAAATTCAAAATTATCTCAATAAATTCACGCTAAATCACCAAATCAATTAAAACAATTTTTTTTCTATAACCAAGGTTAAACTGCTTCGTCACAAAATCACTTCGTTACGAAACAAAACTCGATCATTCAAAGCCTTCTTCAAGACTAAAGTGTTGAATGAAATACTCTAGCTTCCTTTAAAGTGTACCGTTACAATAATTGGCAGAACCTTGTTTTAAATATCCTATTCATAGACTTCTTTTTAACCCATCATAAAAAACAGGTACTCGTTTTTTTATTGCCATTCCTGGAAGGCCGAATTTTCGACCCAAAACAATACCTGAACATTCACCTGTTTACCTAATTTCTCTTGTAGGATAATATGGCATGCGACTTTTGTATTTACATTGTTTGCGGTTTCCTTTTTTAATATTGTAAATTGTCTCCTGAAATTGAGGTTTTGGAAGTTCCCTTTGCTATGCATACTTCTTTATTTCTATAAAATGGAATCCCAATTACGGCTCGCTAGTATATGTATATCAACAAAATAATTTTTTTTTTCGAGTGAAAAAGAATCCAGAATCAGGAAGAATGCGTACCTATTATTACAATCAATAAAAATCCTTCATAGCGAGGAAAGTCAAAAAGTGGAAGTCATTTTTAAAAGAGTCGAAGTTTCAGAAGGAGTAGTATTTTCAAGGCCGATAATAAATATCGATGGCTGCCTTTCGAAACCTTATTCTACTGTCGGATCAGACTGAAAAACCGAAGGCGATAATAGGGAAAAATATATCCCTGATAGAGTACAAACGTTTTATCATTGCAATTGTAGACCTGAAAGAGCCTATTTAAATATCGATTGTTCCGTGAATGTTTCCTATAAAACGATCAGGATATTTTTTGGAATATCTAGATATTTAGATACAGGTCTGTCAAGTATACAATTCGAATGATCACTTGCTTTCCTTCTCCTATAGGTTAGACTAAAAAGTAACCCGGTAGTCGGACACGATAGTCGGTACCGATAATCGTATCTGATAGTCGTATTCGCCTAAAATATGGCCGCAAAAGTATTAAATCTTTTTGTGAAATTCCCATTGCAATACATACAGCCAACAATTTTAAAAATGGGTTTTGAAATCACAGACAGACACTCCAATTATAATTATATAGATAGATAGATAGATAGAAGATCGATAACCATATGAAACAGAACTATATTTTTAAATCACAGACAGACACGCCATTTACATTTATATAGATAGATAGATTTGAATGACGCCGCTCAGGTAATAGTATTCTACTTGTCATATCCTTTTGTTTGGTACCCATATCGAGTGGGTGGTAAAGAAAAGGTGAGTCCGGCATAGTTGGTCGCCATTTTGAATTTATAATGACAAAAAATAGGTAATTGTACTCTAATTATCATCCCCTTTCATTTGATACCCATGTCGGGGATCGGCGAGCCCAATTGCGAAATTCACCCGCCATCTTGGAACCGCCATCTTGATTTTTTTACAAAGTGGTCAGATTACATTGTCACCCGAACTAAATATATGTGCAAAATTTGAAGTTGAGCGGTTATATGGAAGTGGGTCAAAATCAAGTTTTAAGTTTTGTCTACATACATACATCCATACATACATACAGATAGAGCTAATATACGGTGTATATAAATAGCCTAAAACATGCTCGCAAAAATACTGAATCTTCCAGTGAAAGTCCCATCCCGATCGGCCCAGCCGTTTCCGAGATTACCGCGGCCAAACAGACAGACATACAGACATACAGACAGACAAAAATTTTAAAAATAGTGGATTTTGTTTTAATTACATGTAAATAACCAAAAAAACTTAAAAAAACATAATTATTTTGAAATTACAGACAGACACTCCAATTATATTTATATAGATGAATTTAAGTTTTAGATCGCTGCTTTCTAACAGAAAATGGCACGTAATGACTTCTCTCTTTCAGTTTTAAGGCGCGTTTACATCCCAAAAGTCAACAGGAAAGTGCACTTTAAAGCTCTTTTAATAATAAAGTTTCCCTTCTTATGAAGAAGGCGCCCTTCTCAGGTGGGCTGAGAAACATTTACCACTATCACGTGGACTCAGCTAAGGCATGCAAACATAGAAATAAAAAATTAAGTAACAAATAAAAATTAAAAAGGAAAAACACACAAAAAAATTACATGCGAACCACATAAGCAGTCACGAGAGATTAAAGAGACTCCTTTTAAGGAGATCTTTGCTAATGCTCACGCTAAAAACATTAATATTTTTGTTGACATTTAGAGGCTCAAATTGGCCGTAGTCTGTGTTAGAGGAGTTGGTATGTAAGAGCGGTGGTCCTCTCAAATTGTATCTGCTCTCTCAAAACGACGCACGGCGACTTAGAAAACCTGATTCGACACGACCATGAAGGAGTTGATGAACGAAGACAACATCGACCACCTCACGACGCTTGTGGAGAGTGCCTAAATTGAGAACTACAGGGTCTTTTTTTTTATGTGATAGTCTAAGCTCAGGTGTCACCCTTTGTACTACTAGTACGTCATGTCGTTTAGGTCATGGTGCAATGTCCAGTAGTAAGCTTAGCTCGAAAGATAGAGAGAAGGACATAATAGGTTAGGGGGAGTCAAGGGGGTGTTGCAGAAAGTGGCGATGAACCTTGCGTTTGAACTCTTGGATGTTGTATGAGTTCGGGAATACTGTCTTTGGAAGGTTGTTCCACAGACGAGTGGTTCTTGTTATAAACGAATTTCTAGATCGGAGTGTGCGCGAAGATAAGGGCTGTAAACTGTGGGGGTGAGCCGAGCGGGCAAGTCTTGTGTTGCGGGAAAAATGTTGCCGTGGAGGCATGAGGTTACTTATTTCAGTGGAGCAATCGTTATGAAAAAAGCGATAAAACTTTGCAAGAGCTGCTACATTCCTACGGTGGCTTAATGAGTCAATTGAAGAGCAAATGGCGCTGTCACCAATAAGTTTGAGAGCGCGGTTTTGCACCTTGTCCAGCCAAGCTAAGATGGTTCTTGGGGCCCCGGCTCAGATATACGAGTTGTATTCAAGACGGGGACGAATGTAGGACTTGTAAATTATAGTTCTGGCAGACGGCTGAAGGAGAAATTTGCACCTTTTGAGGAATCCTAGACACTGGGATGCTTGTTTAGCACTTTGGAATATGTGGTTATTCCAGCGCAGATCTTCAGCTAATGTTACGCCTAGGATGTTTAGAGAGGGTTCTGCCGTTACGGTCTTGTTGTCCACTGAAATAGAAAGCGGTTCGGTGAAAGTTTTATTGGAAATGAGACAGTACTTGGTTTTTGATGCATTAAATTCGACACGGTTCTTGTGGCCCCAATCAAGAATTCGTTCGATGTCCCTGTTGATTGAATTGGACAACAGTTGGCGATGATGTAGACAAGGTCTGGCACGCGCTTGTGTTACATTATCAAAACCATAGGAGTAACGTAGAGTACCGTCATCAGACGTGGAGTGAGTTGGAGGGGACTGAGAGCAGGTCATTTATAAAAACTAGGAAGAGAGCTGGTGATAGAATTGAGCCCTGGGGAACACCTGCGGAGATGTGGTGGGGGTCGGATTCGACGCCATCCAATACTACCTTGATTGAAAGGCCTGAAAGGAAGCTCTCAATCCAGTTCTTCAGAACAGAGTCAATACCAATAGCTTGGAGTTTAGCCAACAGAGCGGGATGCCATACTCTGTCAAAAGCCTTGGAGATATCCAGAGCAACCAGACCAGATTCACCAAATCGGTGTATACTTCGGCTGAGGTGCTCTGTTAAGCAAACGAGGAGGTCGCCAGTAGATCTTTTCGATCTAAAGCCGTATTGTTTGTCGTTCAATATTTGGTTGTATTCAAGATATTCCATAAGCTTTCTTTTTATTATTGTCTCCATAACTTGGGAGAGAATAGAAGTAATTGCTATTGGGCGGTAGTTAGTAGGGTCACTAGCTTCACCTTTTTTCGGTATGGGCTGAACATGAGCCAGTTTCCAGGAGTCAGGATAAACTCCGGAGAAGTATGAAAGTGCAAAAAGTTTGCGCAGAGGTTTAGACAAAGGTGAGGCACATTTTTTTAAGAACTATAGGGGGAATTTTGTCGGGGCCAGTGGCTTTGTTGGAGTCCAGCTCTTTGAGACACTTATATACTTCACGCGTCCTGAAGAAAACTCTATCCATTGAGTGAGCGGAACACTCGATGGTGGGGGGTTGCATGTCGGCATCGGGTAAGGAAGAATTCTCGGCGAACAGAAGTGCAAGTAGATCGGCCTTGGGTTTGCTTTCTGTTATCACCTGTTTGTTATAAAAGAATGGAGGCGTTGAATGTGAAGTGAAATTCTTCCTGATGGAGGTTACCAAGGACCAGAAGTTTTTACTGCCAGCAGTGGAGTTTATGAGCTTACCTCTCAGTCTGTCATCGAATAATGCTTTGACTCTCTTGATGGTGGATTTACAAGAGTTTCTCAACCTGATGTACTCTCGTCGAGATGTTTCGCTCGGAGAATTTTTGTACTGTCTGTAGGCGGCTTCTTTGGTTTTGATTGCGTTCATACACTCACGATTGAACCATCCATATTGCCTAGGCTTTATGGATTTGGAAGAATGGGGAATGAATAAACGCATTCCGGCCAGTATAATTTTGGTAATACAGAGAGCCGCAAAATTAACATCGCGGTTCTGAAAACACAAATCCCAATCAGTAGCTCGGAAAAAGCGAATCAGCCCCCACCAGTTGGCTTTTCCATAATGCCAAACAGTTCTCCTAGGAGCTGGCGCTGTTGGGGTTGGAGATGGATAGGAGAAGTAAGCGCTGACTAGACAGTGATCAGAGTTGCCAATAGGCGAGTCGACCTCAACGGAATAACGTGTAGGGTGGGAGGTAAGAAAAAGATCAAGGAGATGTGCCCCTTGTCCCGCAGTGTCAGGAACACGCGTACGCTGTTTCACTATTTGGTGCAGGTTATTGGTCTCAGCAAAGAGCTCGGCATCCCTGCCAGAAACACTGGTGCCATTCGAGTAATTCAGCCAATTTACGTTGTGAACGTTGAAATCACCCGCAACAATGATTTCGCACTCCGGATGGGAGGATAAAAATTCGGAGATACGTTCGGAGATAGCGTCGAATGCTAATAAGGAGGCTTCGTTACTAATATTAGGACTCCTGTATAGAAAACAGAAGAAAATGACGTGATTACGAAGTGAAATTTTAATACCGAGATTGTTAAAATCAGATGATGTACTGCTGTACACCTTCTGGAAGGCAACGTCTTTCCTAATATAAATGACAATTCCCCTATGTGGGGAGAGATTGTGCACTAAAGTGTACCCGGAAACCTGATAACAATCTAAACAATCGTTAGGTAAAATCTGGGTTTCACTTAGTGCGAAGATTGGGGGAGAATATGTGTTTAGATGGCACAACACGGAATAGAAATTCGATTTTAACCCACGGATGTTGGTAAAGTCGATACAAAAATTATTGTATCGTTGCTTTGTGTACACAAGGTTGCAAGCCCCAGACGCAACCGGCAGTGCCATTGTCATCACCGTCGGGGTTAACGGGATGCGCCTTGCTGGAGTGTTATGCCTCCTAAAGCAAGGAGAATCCCGTCAGCTGACCGACGCCGGCTCTGACGCCGGCAGTGCCTAGGACGGGTGTGGGAAAGGGGAAAGAAATTTACATTAACTGTCCGTCTGTCTCCGTTACATCCACTGTCGCGTTGATGACACCTTCACTATACACTAACAACACAGCAGCAGTTTAGTTGTTTTATTTTTCTGCACTTCGTCACAATTAATTAGTTAATTAAACTGATTTTAATGATATTAAAAATTGATCCCGGCACGATGAAAAAAAAAAACTTGGATTATTTGGATTTTGATGTTGATGTTATTCTGTGTTTTCGTGTTCGTTTTTGCACGTAATATTTTAAGTGGGTGGCGACAGCACACGCCCGCACGTCCACACACCGTGCTAGCCTAGCCCATCCCAAGGAAATCGCACAGAAATTTGTATATTTTTTTCTGTTGGAAGAGAATTTCAGAAAAAGTATAAAAATTTCAAAGTGGACTTTCGCATTGACTTCGTGATGTAAACGTGGCTTTATTGCTCTTAGTTAATTATACTTGTAGTACCCCAGCCCCGTACTTTCTTCGGCATTGAAAAAGTCTCAATGCAGTTTGTATTTTATTTGTCATACCCTTTCATTTGATATCCATATCGGGGGTCGGGGAACATAACCCAACTAACAAACTCTCCAGAGAAAAACTCTTGGAAATTGTGAAATTATCTCATAAGACTCTCTTAACACTCTTCGATACCCTCAAGAAGATAGCTCTTGTAATAAGAATTAAATTAACACTCATAGTAGTATTATTATGAGATAATAAGTCTACTAGAGTTACTAAGCCTTTCATTCTCATAATGAGATAATGTTTATACTCTTATATTGAGTGCAAGAAAACCTCTATTCTTATTGTGTCTTTTTTATTAAAGCTTTACTCTCAAAGGCTTTAACTGTCAAAAAATGTCCTTATGAGTGTTATGACACTTATAAGAAAGTTCTTACAAGACTTCAAGTATATCCCTTCTTATATAAATGCTCTTATGAGACGAAAAATGTTAAAACATTTATAAGAAGACTTTTATTAGTGCAAAAAGACTACCATCTCATAACCAGAATTTTGTTCTTATAAAAAAACGTAAACCATCGAGCGGCCATACTTTCGTTTAATATAGAATTTTATACTGAAACGAAATTCCACAAATCAAGCTAATTTACCTAATTGAATATGCGCAAAGTATACAAAGTTATTTCTTTCAGATGATAAATCAATTTAAAATAAATTATTGAGCGATACTAAAGCTTTTATTTTTTTCTTAAGAAATAAAATTTCAAAAAATATGTTAAAGTTTGATTATTTTTAAGGCGCTTTGATTTTTATCGAGGTAGAATGGTTGTTATTATCGGTAAAGTTTCAATCGCAATAAAATTGCGACTAATATTTTCGTTAAAAATCGAATTCTAAAGTTTATTATCATACATAATAAATATTAAATTCTTAAGTGTTATATTTTTCGAATAGATTTTTATGACAGTTATTTAGAGCAAATAACTCTCATAAAAATTATTTTATTCTAAACCACATCGCCTTTCCATATATTGCTCCCTTTCTAACAGTTCTGTTAAGGAGAGTATAGCTCTTACAGCGCCCTTATAGTTACCCTTGCAAAGAAAGCTAAGGTATTTTTATAAGACAAAAATAACTCTCATAATTGTGCCATTTAATTCTCACAACGCACTCATAAAGCACTTGTAGTGTTCTATAAGAGTAAGTTATGAGAGTGATACTCTCTTAAAAAAGTCGAATATCCTCTCATAAGACACTAGTAGAGTCTTATGAGACGAATTTTGTTACTTGGGAATAGCAAAATTCGCCCGCCATCTTGGAACCGCCATCTTAATTGTTTTACAAAATGGAAAGATTTGTTTGTCACGCGAGCTATGTTTACGTGCAAAATTTCAAGTTGATAGGTTATATTTTCTACTTTTTATTTTATTATGTCATCCGCCATTTTGAATTTGGAATGATGCCACACAGCTAATTGTATTCTACTGGTAATACCCTCTCATTTGATACCCATATCGGGGATCGGGAAACGCGATTACGAAATTCGCCTAACATCTTTTTTGCGACAAAAAGTAGCCTGTATCCTTCTCCAAGGTCTAATCTATCTCTGTAACAAATTTCATTAAGATCGGTTCAGCGGTTTATGCGTGAAAGCGCAACAGAGAGGCAGACAGACAGACAGAGTTACTTTCGCATTTATAATATTAGTAAGGAGTGTGTGCCGTGCCGATACATTGGCCGGGGCGCAAAAATGTTCGTAGTGGGCCGCGAGTTTGTAGTGACCGCGTAAAGTTTAATTACCAAACTTTACGCAATGTCACACAACAACTTCCGACACGATCAAAACGATCAGTCCGAACACTCCCTCGATCACTGAACTCCAAAGTTCAGCGACCGAGCCAATTTCCGGCATCTCCTGTTTCTCCACATTTCTCCATTCATTCTCAAAAGGTCTTTTGAATCGTGTTCCTCAAGAGTGCAATCGGTCCGCGCACATTATAATCAAAATAATAAAGCGAAATCGCAAATAATAAAAATACAATTATAAATAAGTTCGGAGAATATTATATACCTAGCATAATCGAGTGTATTTTAATAAAAACCATAAAAATCAAGCGAAGTTTTTATTTAATAAAATATAGTGGTGAAATCCGCCATATTGGTGACCCCCAGTGCGAAACACGCGGTCCTATAAAATTATAAAATTATAAAAAAGAATACTTTTTATTAGTATTTCGTTCCTCTAAAATAATATTTTCTTCTCTTTTGGAATTTTTTTTATATAAAAAAACCGCTAAACAGTGTAAAACCACGTGAAAAAAAATATTAAGTGATCGCAAGAATTTATTCATTGATCGATAAAGGGATTTAAAGTATAGCAAAGAAAACAGGTTTGAAATACAATAGCCTAACAATTTTAAATCATAACAATTTAGTTTCGAAAAGTAATTAACAAAGAAAACAACAAACTAATACTTTCTCATTATTATACGGTGTAAAGTAGAAAATCACTACTAAAATAACCAAAAATATATATATCTTCAACGAGGAATATTCGCACACAAAATTACATATTTCGGTGCGAACAAAGAAATATTTAAAAAAAAAAAAGCAATTTGGAGTCATATCGACGCTGAATCAAAATAAAACGGATTTATCAAACCAGGAGACAACGAGGGACATAAAACGAGATAATTTTATGGAAGAAATAATCTAACAATAAACCATTGCGGTTTTGTATTCTTGACGTTTATTGGATTAATACAATTAATATTTGGATTTTTTTTTAATATAATATACATCTTATTTTCCTTCATATTTTTTTTTAGATTTAAGGCACATAAACATATATTTTTTTATTACATACATATCTTAATTACTATTTTGATTTTTATATATACCAAAGTATTTCTTTTGTGTTTGGTTTGTTGCGTTATTTTGCTTGATAACTACGATATCTGTTTTATCATTATTATTGGTTATTTTGAATTCTATAGTGTGAACATAAATTCTATTATACATTTCGTTATAGAATACTTATAGATTTTATTTTCCTTTATTTTTTGATTTAAGGAACACATATACAATTTTTATTATTACATACAGATTTTCATTATTATTTTGATTCTACACAACATATTATTTCTTTCGTGTTCGGTTTGTTGCCTTATTTTGCTGCATTGTTATAATATCAATCGATATACATTTTAGTGGGTTTATTTCATTTTATTGTTTCTTTTTCATCTTATATAAACCCGATAAAGTATTAAAATGTCAAGGACCGAGAACAATTTAATGGAACAAGACGTTCCGCAGGTAGAGGAACCAAAGCCCGGTACTTCGGGAGTCTATGCAGCTTCGGTATCGAAGCTTGACATCCCGAAGTTCTGGACACACCAGCCCGCCTCTTGGTTTTACCAAGCGGAAATTATGTTCCAATTGGCGGGCTACAGGTCCGATAAAGCCAAGGTCTACAACGTCATGGCCGCATTGCCAGAAGAGGCGGTAACGGCAATGCGGCTTAGCACAGTAGACCCCTCTACCTCCTCATACGAGGAAATAAAAACGCATCTGCTCGAGAAGTACGGTACTTCGGAGAAGCGCCGTCTCGAGCAGTTGCTGTCAGTGCAAGAGCCTGGAGACCGGAAACCTTCCGAGTTTCTCCAGGCTCTGAAGGCACTAGCTGGCGGGTCGTCGGCAGTCAACGAAGACCTGATACGGAACCTGTGGGAGCGGAGGCTTCCACAGGCCATCCAAGTCACGTTGGCCACTGCTGCCGACCAAACACTGACCGGACTAGCGGCAACGGCGGACAAAGTATGGGAGGTGCTTCCACACGGAGGCGCCTCATACGCGTCCGCCGTCCAAGCCAATACGCCAGCCAACGCGGAGCCCACGTTAAGGTCGCTAGAAAGCGCCATTAGAAAACTAACGGCGCGACTAGACAACCTTAACAAAAGCCCGCGTCAACCGAGAAGCCGAACACCGGCCAATCGGCAGGGCGGCTCTCGGCAGCCCTCGGCCAATCGGCCACAAGGGGCCAACAAACTGCGGGGTAGCCTCTGCTACTTCCATTACCGTTACGGTAAAGAAGCACGCAGATGCAAGGCCCCCTGCAGTTTCAATGGTGGTGGCGCCATGTCGGCAAAGAAACCACCCAACCAACCTAAAAAAAACTAAAGAGTCAGGGGGTCGACATGAGCGAGCATATAACCGGCCGCTCATATCGTTTATTCGTCCGTGACACCAACAATCGGATGGATTTTCTGATTGATTCGGGCTCGGACGTTTCAATTGTTCCCGCCAAGGCGTTCCCGGCCCATAACGGTAGCCCGAACGTCCTTCTGTACGCGGCCAACGGATCACTGATCCGAACTTTCGGCACAAAGTTGCTTGAACTCGAACTCGGCTTACGCCGACGATACGTTTACAACTTCATTATAGCCGACACCACTAAAGCCATTATCGGGGCGGACTTCTTAACGAAGTTCAAATTGTCCGTCGATTTTGAATATCGGCATTTAGTCGACAAGCGCACGAAGTTTCGAATTAACGTGTGCGCTACCGTCGACTACAACCCCGAAACATTTCCATGCCGAGTTATTGGCATATACAAAGAGCTATTAACGAAGTACGCTTCGTTAACAAAACCGCCCAATTTTAACCTTCCGGTTAAACATAATGTGCAACACCACATTGTAACTAAAAGGCAATTACCTTTTGTCACCGCTCGGCGACTCCATCCGGAGAAACTGAAGGTGGCAAAGTTAGAATTTGACCACATGGTCCAATTGGGGATTTGTCGACCTTCGTCGTCCCCCGCAGCATCTCCGCTTCATCTGGTCCCTAAACGGGACTCACATGATTGGAGGCCATGCGGCGACTACCGTCGCCTTAACGCTGTCACTGTGCCGGATAGATATCCGATCCCGCATATACAGAATTTCTCCGTGAATCTTCACGGCTGCACAATTTTTTCGAAGGTTGACTTGGTACGTGCATACCATCACATACCAATCGCCCCAGAAGACGTGCATAAGACTGCACTCATTACGCCATTCGGCCTATATGAGTTTACACGTATGCCATTCGGCTTACGAAATGCAGCCCAAACCTTTCAAAGGTTCATAAATGAAGTTACGAGAGATCTCGACTTCGTTTATGTATACTTGGACGATATACTTATCGCCAGTAAAACCGAGGATGAACATATCGTTCACCTCGAAGAGCTCTTTAAACGCCTCGATAGCTTCGGTTTAACCATCAAGCTAGAGAAATGCGTTTTTGGTGCAACAGAGATTAAGTTTCTAAGCCACCGCATCACAAAGGATGGAATACTTCCGTTCCCCGATCGGGTTCAGGCTATCGTTGATCTCGCACCTCCAACTTCTGTCAAATCGATCCAGAAGTTTTTGGGAATGGTGAATTTCTATCACCGATTTATCCCAAAATTGGCTGAACAGTTGGTGCCTATAAACGAGCATTTGAGAGACCTTCTCAACCGCTCACGTGCCAATAAAGTTTTTGACTGGCCAGCAGAATGTCAGGCGGCATTCCTCAAGGTGAAAACCTCGATGGCTGAAGCAACTCTGCTGAACCATCCAATCGAGGATGCAAAATACAGTCTTACGACTGACGCCTCTGATTATGCAATCGGAGGCGTTTTGGAACAATTCAACGGTCATCGGTGGCAACCTCTAGCTTTTTATTCCAAAAAGCTGTCACCAACAGAACGGAAGTACTCTGCATTCGATCGCGAACTTCTCGCAATCTATGCAGCGATCAAACACTTCCGTTATTTCGTTGAAGGACGCAATTTCGTGGTCTATACTGATCACAAACCACTGGTTCGCGCCCTTCACACAAAGACCGAACGATCCCCAAGACAGACCAGACATTTGGGTCTAATCTCTCAGTTTACCACAGACATCAGACATGTGTCGGGTAAACAAAATGTTGTCGCAGACTACTTGTCACGCTCACTAGCAACCGACAACGTCGACTCGGTCACCTTCGACCTGCCTACACTGGCTCAGGCTCAACAAGGTGACACAGAGTTAAAGTCTCTACAAGAGCACCCCAGCAACGGCTCACGGGTAAAACTAGTTCTCACGCCAATACCGTTTACCGCCCATCAAGTGTGGTGTGAAACTAGTACAGGCATTCCTAGGCCTTACATACCCACTTCCTTACGGAGACTAGCGTTCAACTCCGAACATAGTCTCTCACATCCTGGTATTCGTGCTACAAGACGAGCCGTTACCAAGAAATACTTCTGGCCATCGATCAATAAAGACTGCAATGAGTGGTCTCGATCATGCCTAGGTTGCCAAAAGTCCAAAGTTTCACGGCATACCAAATCTCCATTGGAAACTTTCAAACTTCCAAATAATAGATTTGACCATATCCATATGGATATAGTGGGACCCCTACCCCCATCTCGTGGATACTCTTATATCTTAACGATAGTCGATAGATTCACGCGATGGCCTGAAGCATACCCAATTCGGGATATCTCAGCTTCAACAGTGGCAAGAAAATTCGTCACTGAATTTGTCCCACGATTCGGCGTACCTCTTGAGATCACAACCGATCAAGGTACGCAGTTCGAATCGAAACTGTTCAATGAAGTTGCCAAATTACTCGGCACTCATCGAATTCGGACTACCGCCTACCACCCGCAAGCAAACGGGATGGTTGAACGGTTCCACAGGCAACTAAAAGCAGCCTTAATGGCAAGGGACAACACTACTCATTGGAGTGAAGACTTGCCCTTTGTCTTGTTAGGCATACGCACGGCAATTAAGACCGACTTACAACCCAGTAGGACCGGTAAGCTTACAGAAGTACTGAAATCAGCACTTACTGGTAAGGGGTAGGCCTTACCACTTCCTTTTACAGAAGTGCTTACTTTTACACACGATGTCATAGGAGGTAAGGCCTTACTTTGGTACTTACCTTAGAGTACTTATAGAACTGCTCATCTGTAAGGGGTATAGTAAGGCAGCAAATGGAACATTGCGAAAAGAGATATTCATGCGCGCCTGTGGATATGTGATCCGGTGTCGAAATACTTTTATTTTTTTCATCTTTTACAAATGCCTTTTTTTTCCAAGCCCAAGAGTGGCTTTACCTAAGCAGTCCCCCAACTAAATTCTCCACTTCTCCAAAGCTGCTTGTCCTCCGTATCGAATGAGAGCCGCGCTATTGAGTATGCTAACGTCGCATTTTATGTCGACGAATATAATTGCCCGTTTTCTTTTTTTCTATAAAATTTATGAAAGCTCCAGGAAAGCTCCCTTGAGTCATCGGGCAGACTCTCACTTGTTTGGGTATAATTCTGGGCTACACCTTACCATCTGCCTTCTCTTGTAATGGGGTTTGTAAGGGCTCATCTAGCACCAAGAAAATAAGGGGTACCCCTTACCAGATGAGTACTTATTTCAGTGCTCCATCGGTAAGGCCTTCCTAGAATTCCTACTGGGAATGCTCACCAGCCGAGCTCGTATACGGTCAGAATCTGAGACTTCCCAATTCGATTTCTATCCCAACGGATGAGAATCCAATTGAAGAATCAGAATTCCTCTCTCGCCTTCGTTCTCACATGCAGAACATTAAGGCAATACATCCTCGGCAGCCCGTCCAAAAGGATGTCTACGTGCCAGAAGCCCTGGAGAACGCCGACTACGTTTTCATACGAGTCGACAGAGTTCGAAAACCTTTCGAACCTCCATATGAGGGCCCATATGAAGTAATCAAACGATTACGAAAGCACTTCGTCGTCAAATTGAACGGCACAACCAAGTCAATATCCATTGACAGGCTAAAGCCAGCCTTCGGTTGTGACCGCGACAACGAAGCTAAGCCGTCTAAAGCGGTAACATTCCGTTAACGCTACGCTGGGGGGGGGAGTATGTAGTGACCGCGTAAAGTTTAATTACCAAACTTTACGCAATGTCACACAACAACTTCCGACACGATCAAAACGATCAGTCCGAACACTCCCTCGATCACTGAACTCCAAAGTTCAGCGACCGAGCCAATTTCCGGCATCTCCTGTTTCTCCACATTTCTCCATTCATTCTCAAAAGGTCTTTTGAATCGTGTTCCTCAAGAGTGCAATCGGTCCGCGCACATTATAATCAAAATAATAAAGCGAAATCGCAAATAATAAAAATACAATTATAAATAAGTTCGGAGAATATTATATACCTAGCATAATCGAGTGTATTTTAATAAAAACCATAAAAATCAAGCGAAGTTTTTATTTAATAAAATATAGTGGTGAAATCCGCCATAAGTTTGACACCCCTGATCTAGGATGATGCTTGCGGTTATATTCGTTCATACTTACCGCCCTAAATAAGTATACGCGAAACGGTGGAACTACTAATCAACAAACTGAAAGATCTACAAATTTTGAGGTAATTATATTTATGTATACAGGCAAGTACGAGCAACCGTATTGCAAAAAAAAAAAAAAATATTAGAACAATGTGAGCCAAATATTTGGAAATAAAATTTAGCCAGTTTAGTTGTGCACCTAGCGCTAAAGTACTTCTTTATTCGTAATTGCAGAAGGTTATTTTCTACGTAAAACTAGGCCGGAAATTTACAAAAGGAGGAACGTTTACTTAAATTTGAAGAAAAGCAACAATCAACAAAAGTTTATACTTTACCAACATAAATAATACCGATGTGTGAACTCTTACCTGAAAATAATAAAAAAACATTTTGTTAATATCTTTTCCAGTAAAAAATTGATTGCAATAAAAAGTAGTAACTATCAAAAGAATTCATTTTTATGATTGTAGGTCGAGCAAATTGTATGTTGTAACTAATTCTGAAAGCTGCGAAAAATGTACAATAAAATTGTATTAAGAAAAATCACTCATTTCATTTATGTAGCACAAAAGAAAAGAGAAATTCAATTCAATTTGATAAATGTCATATCATCAAATACATAAATACAAATTTTCATTTAAGGATGCGCATGAATCCTTTCCAGCCTCTTGCATGTCTTCGCACTCGCATCGCTTATAGCACCCACGGCTGCCATAGGCATGGCAGTAGTGAACCCATTTATTCGAAAGCCTCAGCTCCTTATGAATCCACTCGTATGAGCTTGATGTCAAGGTTGAATATATAACACCCATCTTAAATGTACTAGTAAAGGATGTACAGGGTGGATACGGAAGTCCTCCCTTTTCAGTAGCGTGAAAATTTCCCCATGATGAAGGAAGTTTAGGATGGTCTAGAGATGCTGGGGATACAGGATAAAATAAATAAACTAACCTACATACTGAATTATTTATTAGGGCTTTCACATAGATGAGGATTGAACTATTTCCATTCTATTATTCTTGATTCCTTGGCTGGCTGGTACTTCACAGTCGCAAATGCTGCTATCCATACACGGCTCACTGCACATGTATAATGATGACACGAACAAATAGTTGAACATGAACCGCGGTCATACTAATGAAAGAGCAACCATACCATTCGACTTTAAATGACATACAGTACGAGTGGAACATCCATACATAAATATAGCAGCAGCACATTAAAGCAAGGCCACTGGACAGAAAGGATAGAATGAAATTGCGGCTGGTTTTTCCTATATTCAAGCTGGAAAATCGATTTTTTAAATTTTAAAACTTTATCTTTGGATGGAGGAAAGTTCCCCGACAATATTCAAAATAGACTATCGAAAAGTTCTCGAAACTTGTTGTGAAATGGAAAATTCTACTATAATCGTTGATTAGAAATCTTCTTCTTCTTTTGCTCCTTTAATAAAAAATATAAATAGTTGCCCTCCAGTGGACTGGGCTTTGTGCGACAGCTCTCAGCTCCGTCCAGGATCTAGCAATTATTGCGACTCCTGCTATTAAGTTTCGCTTCACGATGTTCTAGTCTAGGTCTTCTACCTCGACGGGTTCCTTGTAGATTCCTGTCAAGGGCCTGTCTAGAGGCGACCCAGCAATCCGAATTGTATGCCAGCTGTTGTACAATCTAGAGCAAGAAGAATAAATGTTACTCTAAGAAAAAGTAATGGCGAAAGTAGGTATCTCTTCTGAGCTCACCTCAAAGCTGTAGTATCCTATTCGATGATCATAAGATTGACTGCTGTATTTAGTTTCGAGGCCTTTCACAAAGGAGCAGAAACAACAACTAGGCCTCTTCGAGAGGAAGATATAATACAAAGTTAAATATAAATAATTTGCACGAGCCATGAACTAAGAGAAGCAGCAGGCTGCAAACCGACCGTAGAATTCATCAGACATGAATGAGCGAGGGAAGATGTAAAACGTGCATGTGAAAGTAGAGTTAGCCGGACTTTCACGAGGCAGTTCATTTGACCCTTGCACTATGGTAAATTGTACTGGGTCTAAATTGTTTCAAATGTCGCGGTTCAAAAAGAATGTCCTTTTGGTATATGACCGTGTATCTATATAACTGAGGAACTTTTCCAGCTTGAAATTAGGCGAGGTGAGTTTGTAAAATATAAATATACATTGTGGATTGTTTTCTTACTTACTCTGAGGCAGTTTAATGCATATTAGAATCAAACTCATAAAAAACCCTTCATTGGTATTTATTTTCTTTCTTTCTTTAATTTTCTTGTTTTTGTTACTTGGGCATTACAATGGCACCTCGCCTCATTTGAAGTATGTCATTGTACTGGTTCAAAAAAAGAGGCACCTCTTACAGACTCATGATATAATCGTGTCCTAACCAACACTATTTAAAAATAACCCAGCCGGGAACATACTTAGATCAATAAAAATATTAATAAGACCTAAGAACTTTCAGCACCTATAAAACAATGGCACCATTTGGGGACGAATGGAAAACCATAACTAGCTGCAATTAGCGTTTTGACGCTACGTTTTGCTGCCTGCTGGTGCTCTTGCGCATAGCTCTTGAACAGACTGTGGGGATTGATTGAAGCCGTTTTATGGAGTTTAAATAGCTCAGCAGTGTCACGACCCTTAGTACGGAAATCTCTTTTAATTCTTCCAGATCGTAGATGTCTAGCGTACGCTGGTTGCATTTGGGTAGAACCAAATTGCATTTACGAAGAAAATGAACGACTGCTTCTTTATTGTTCGTGTCCCCTCAACTACGATAACGTTGTGTGGAGTGGAATAGCCAGTTTGTCAGAGAGATTCATTTGGATATAGACGCGAGTAATGTCGGTATTGGTGCAGTGCTGTCACAAAACGTCGAAGGACAGGAAAAGGTCATTGCTTACTACACAGTAGAGTGCTGTCAAAATTGGAGGGGAATTAATGTGTCACGAGAAGAGAACTATTGGCACTTGTGGACTCCACTAAACATTTCCACAAGTATCTCTATGGGCAACAATTCATTCATTCAATTCATTTTATTGATGCAATTCAAAAATCCTGAAGGACAAGTGGCAGATGGATCGAGGGACTTCAGTCCTACGATTTCAATATAGGCCATAGAAAGGGAAGAAACAATGGAAATGCAGGTGCACTCTCCAGGTGGCCACGCGATACGTCCACAATGGATTGCAAACATTGTGGACGTATCCATGGTCGCCGGCAGAATTTTTGTCAGGGGGGTGCAAAAAATTTTGGTTTCAAAGTTTTAAAATTCAGTTTCGTAACATTGGCAGTGTTTTTTTAATGAACTGGGTTTTGAGAGCTTTTGAGTTCATTAAAAAAACGGCAAGGGAAATTTTGCAACACCTTAATTGAATCTATCTTCAGAGTATTTATCATAAATAGCTGAAACGTCAACTGTCGCCGACGTTATTTGTGTTTGGTTTTTTAAATATCCAGACACATCTCGTATTATTTGGGTATTACTGCAAATGTGGCCTTAAAATGCATGAATTAAAAGTTCCGGCCCGGGAAAGAGATTTTCAATTCGGATTTTATTTGTGAAAATGTTTGACATTTTCCGCGCTTTAAAAGTGTGATCCGCAACAAATTTTCTGCGGATTTGAAACCACAAATGCGCCTAAGATAATACGACATCGGGTATTTCATTATCGTGTGGGAATTATGATGTAAAAGAATCAAAAGAGCTACTGAATTGGAAGATGTTTCGTCATGGTTTAAGAAAAAAATAACGTCTCTTTATACCTTTAAAAAAAAGGCAGATAGAACAGAAAAACGCAGTGACAGTTTATTTGTTTATTTACAAAATTAATTGACATTTCTCCACCGGCGAGAAGTTGGCCGCATTCAGGAAAACAGGGAAATTTTGAAATTTCCCAGTAACCCCGATAGAGACCCAGATAGACCCCGATAAAACTTGGGTTTTCAAATTTGTATGCCGAAGACCCAGCCAGTTCATTAAAAAAACACGGCCATTATATGCCCAAAAATTTCGTATGTTGGCTACAAACCCCAAATTTTTCTTCCAAAAAATCTATTAACAGAGGTCATCTTGGGGATTAGGGTTTAAAAAATCCTCAATTTAATTTCTGAGACCATAACAAAGTCCTATTTCCAATCTGGAGATAACATTTTAAAGGAACATTTGGAATCGAGAACGAAGAATTTCTTACACATCTCGCATCAGATTCAGGAAGAATTGATTCCAAAGTGTTCTGAAGTTCTTCAAGCCAAGATTACGCTCGAAGCAAAAAGCGCTTCTGTTTAGAGGTCTCCTCCTCTCCTTGCGGAGGAGCTATCTTAGCTGACGAGACTTCTGATATTAGTGGAATTGAACAATTATTAATCGGAGTTCGCTATCTTCGCTGCGATAAAAAAAAACGGAAAACCAACAATTTGTGAAAAATTCTTGGGATATGTACCTTTGGAAGAGTTAAACTCCAAATATATTTCAGGCAATATTCTCCAATTTCTGGACGATTGTAACTTGGATTTAAATCGACTCGTTGGCCAAGGATATGAAGGGTATGCTGCAATGGCGGGTCCTATTAGTGGTATTTAAAAACAAATTAATGACAAATATCCAATGGCGTTATTCTTCCACCTTGCCAACCATATTTTGAATCTTGTCTTGACCTGAATTATGTTTGCGAAGTAAGAAATACCTCTCCTACAACAAACGAAATCATAAATTTTTTCAGAGAGAGTACATTACGATGTCACAAGATTCCTAATATCCCCCTGTTTTGTGAAATGTGGTGGTCAGAAAATTATAAAAGCATCATTTTCCAACACCCAATTTGAAAACAAAAGTAAAAGCACATCAACTCTACGTGACTGCAATAACTCCAACGTATATCATAACAACTCTCCTAGTGATTGCTAGTTACTCGGCTAAATCGGCTTCCATCCTCGCCGTAACGACGACGCCTTGACAGAGTTCTCGACCATCTTCGCAAAAGCTCAACAACTTTGCGACGAATTAGATGTTGAAATAAAACTTCCTCAAGTTACTACAAGACAGAAGCATTAGATCAACTATGGACTACACACGGAGAGAGAGTAAACAAATACAATTTTACCACTCAGTCCCCGCGTATTCGCACCGAGTCAAATTACTTGAGTTTAGTTTTTGCGCGGACACAGTGCGGATGAGGTGTGGATGCAGTACGGATGTGTGTGTCCTGGCCCTAAGGCTGCCGGAAGGGCTGAACGACCACCATCCACCACATTGATAGGTGCATCGAGGCGCACCGGGATCCAGCTAGTTACATTATAAAGTTACATTAACTGTATTAATTCTTTGAGTTATTTACTAATGATTTGGCCTCTCTCATATAATCTTAAGTTTGTAGTCTATTTAGGACTTTAGTTTAAAAGCCAGGGGGGTGCAAGTGCACCCCCTTGCACCCCCCCTCCCGGCGCCCATGAACGTATCGAGGAAAAGTGTCAAAGAACCACAGTTGAGCCAACGATAGGATGGGATGATCAGGGGTTACGAGACGCTCAAAGCGACAACCCAGATATTTCCCCGATAAAAAACTTTCTTAAATAAGAGGTCTTGTAGTGGCCCGGTTAGCCACTAACCAAAAATGGATTACTTATAGTCTCGTTTTGCTATTTACAATATTTACATTTATTACTATAATATTTTACAAGTGAGCTTAAAATTAGAACTAAACTTATTCCATAAAAATTTGTCTTATATAGGCTGGAAACATTCCATCGCCTACTTAAAATAGCCGATGAAATATCTCCAGCCTACTAAATTATTACTTGCTATGGGACACCAGGTAGCTGCTTCAATAGCCTACCTGGTGCCCATATTACCCCCTTCCAGCTGGGGTAGCGCTTCCGATATGAAGCAGGACACCCGGCGGACGCTGCTTCCGATATGGAGCAGGACACCCGACACGAGCTAATTTCGCTGTAGAGCATGACATCCGGTGGGCGCTGCTTCCTATATGGAGCAGGACATCCGGCGGGCGCCGCCTCCGATATGGAGCAGGACACCCGCTAAGGCTGGAGGAGGTGTTCTGTTGCAAGATGTGTAGATGACCTGAAGTGCGACAATTGTTCTACTGCCAAGAGTTGCTTCCAATGTAGCGCCATCCTTCTTTGCCAGCTTAGCTGCTTTGAGTGGAATGACCAATGTAGTGGTCCATCATCCTGGAACCTTCATCACCTTGTTCTGCTACTGCGGTTCAAGCGGGGTCACCAATGTAGTGGCCCGGTTAGCCACTAACCAAAAATGGATTACTTATAGTCTCGTTTTGCTATTTACAATATTTACATTTATTACCTACTATAATATTTTACAAGTGAGTTTAAAATTAGAACTAAACTTATTCCATAAAAATTTGTCTTATATAGGCTGGAAACATTCCATCGCCTACTTAAAATATCTCCAGCCTACTAAATTATTACTTGCTATGGGACACCAGGTAGCTGCTACAATAGCCTACCTGCTGCCCATAGTCTTAAGAGGTCATTCTGCAATTTTATTAAAGTAAAAAATATTACTGAGTAAAACAAGAAACAAAAACAGCGAAGCTTGAAAATAGCTTAACTTAGAATTACCATATTTTATTCCAGTTTCCTCCATTTATTAGTGTAATTCTTAAATCTAGTTACTATACAGTAAAAAATTAAAAAAAAAAGACGCAACGGAAGCAAAATGTGTAATTAAGTAAGAAACACCATCAAGCAAATTTTCAAACAATCCACGTCTTTCGTAAAGGTTAAACTTTTCATAAAAGATGATATTAGAATTGTGCAGCCAGCGAGCAGCAAGTTTTTGGGTTAAGTATAATTCATCCGTAGAAATCGCACAAAGTCCTTCCATTAAAACTTTCAAAAGTAAATAGTAAAAGTTTTCGGGTAGCAAAATTGAATTTATCACACACATCCGTATGCATATTTCAAGTCAGTGTAAATACAAGTTTGGAAAACCAAATATTCATTATTTACATTTAACTAGCCCCCATCCAGCCCTTTAACTTTTTATAATTTTGCTGGATAAGTTTGCAGTTTGATGGGGGAAAAAAGTAGTCAATTGTGAGAGAATTAGTAGCAAAGTTGTGTATATTTTTTTTTTTTTTTTTTTTTTTTTTGATTATAAATAAACTCGAGAAATTGTAGGGTTGGAGGTTACTAAGGTTAACTGAAAAGGATTTAGCTAGAAATAAATTTTTCTCATTATACTCCAACTCTGTAGAGAATGAGATGTTATCATGTTATGTTTTTTCATTAATACCAAAAGACTTCTATGAAACCAATAAAGATCTGCAAAGACAGTGTCACCATTTCGGGATATTTTACTGTTGTGATGTATGAAGCAATATTGCAGAATGATACTCACCTGCCGAACGAACTGAAAAACTTTTCAAATTTATTGTGCAATATGGAAAAGAGAAGCTCTTTCTAAATCTTCGAATCGCTTCACAAATATTATTCACAAATTGAAAATAATCTTTGTATGTGTAAAGGATGTATTACGAGCTCCTATTGGTCGCTCTATTTTGACTGTCGATAAGCTTCATACTCTTTTAACGGAGGCTGAGTGTGTGATCGATGCTCGACCACTGACTTATCTCAGCGACGACCCTTTGGATTTATCGCCGCTAACACCAGGACACTTTTTAACCTGCTCCTATTCTAATTTTCTGAGCGCCCGAGTCACTGAAGTAAATGATAAAGAAATTCGATTAAAATGGAAGGAACGGATACGTATAACTGATCAATTCTGGAGAAGATGGAGAAATGAGTACCTCCAGCAGCTGAGGTCAGCTCATCATCACAAGAATATTCTTTCTTAAGAAGAGCTATGGTGCAAGTTACACTATCATTCATTTCGTTTATTATCCCCATACACAAAACCGGTTTTTTAGGCAAGGGGACGCAGGGAAGTACAATTCATGCGTCATATGACTCCTCACTTTTGAGCCAGAAAATTTGCCAGACTCACCCTCCATTACACTAACACAAATATAACATCGTACTCGGGGGTCTGCGAAAACTAAGAGAAATTCCCCCTCTCATTCGCGTTTATTGCACAACTACAAACGCAACACAATCTTTACACCACAAAAAAGAGGTAGAAAAATGAATGCTTAGTGTAATACCCGCATCATACACAAACCGTTTTGATGTGAGTATCGAGTGATGGATAGTGTAACTTGCACCAATAGCCCCATCGTAGCACGACTCGGTGGGAGTAAATCCAGCAATAGATTCAGCCGCCTTACCCGATAAAACCGACTGCAAGTAATTAAATTTGTCTGCTGCGCTTAAATTGGCATTATCATGCACTGTCGTGCGAAATTGTTCCCAAAACAACAGCCACCCACTTAATTTGCCTGAAAATTTCACTAAAGGTAATTTTGGTAATTTTGTGGAGCTTCCACGAAGATTCGGAGTATCGGTAGTGGAGTTTTCCTGCGGAAATGTATTGATGCGACCTTGGACTGATCTTATTTTTGAACGCCTTTGAGTAATGCGCGCCATAGTGGATACAGCTTTATCGCTGTAGTCGGCGATAGATTCATTTTCTCTATCGAACTCCTCTGATCTTATTAAAGCACGTACGTCGTTATTGGCCTCTGTTAGACTTTCATGTGCAGCTGTTATCCGTTGCAGCAATACCACTAATTCTTCTTCCGCTGCCTCTAAATATTTTTTTTATTAAATATTTTATTTGATTCTTTCGCCTGCGCTTCTGGCGTGGCTAAATATTCAGAAGCACATTTTGCTAGTTTCGTGATTTGACCACGATATGTTGCACGAGATGAAAGCTCCATTCTAGTAACGTTTTCTTAAATGTAAACCGTTAATCGTTTTTTTTAACTTTCCGATCGTTTGAAGGATTCCCGAAAATTCACCTCCCGGGTTTCGGCACCAAAATAATCGAAAATAATCTAAAACTGGGAAAGAATTAAAACCCGATAAATAAGCGTTTATTTAAATTCAATTATATTGACGAGCGTTCCGGTTGATGTCTAAACGGCAACTGACTCGACGCCGGTTTTCAGAGAGTTATTGTTTCAAGCGATAGATGATAACGGGAAGTTTTTCAACAGTATGCAAGTATCAAAATCGAATGTTATATCTGATTATGAGCAAATCATTGATAAATTTGCATCGGAAAAATCAAGAAAAGTGCTTTTCAAAATTATTAGGCCAATGCAAATATACCTTTTAACTAGTTGGGATGTGGGTTTGACCCCTTCAGTCCACACTATTAACTTCCCAGTATGATGAACGAAGATGGTATAAACTGACTTCTGACAAAATAGTTATACGTTTAGCACTAGTGGAAAATTGGCTAGTATCAGAACTGATGACAAAGCAATCCCGAGAGAAGCTAGTTCAAATAATTATAATAGTAGTAAATCCACAAGATTTTTCTAGAGAATTTGTTTTGCCTGAACGTTAGCAAACACACATTTCCTCCGTGTTTCGTTCTGCACTAAAGCGGGTGTTCAAATTCGTATTGAGCGTGCTGAAGCGCCGTTGACAAACTGAGAAGCGAATGACTTAATATGGAAATTCCAAAGCTTTCCGGAGATATTAGCAAAACTGTTACTGTTAAGTACTTGTCAGACTTGACCAAAAAGAACAAATTTTGTGGTAACTACTGGAAATCCCGGGATAAACCGCAATTTCCTGAAACTGTATCACGAGTAGAAAACAATTCCAAGGGATGTTTTTTTCGAAGGCTATCGCTGTGCAGAACCCAAAAAAGATCACTTCGTTAAAGACGGGTCTCATTGCATCGAGTTTATTAGATATTAGCAAAACTTGTCAATTTAAGGTCTTTCTGACAATTAGCCGACCGAATATTATGAAATTTTTTTCAGATCACTTCCTCGTTAATATTTTTTTTTTCGAAACCTCAATGAAGTCGATATAGTTTTTAGTTTGCGCGGTATCGTGCAGGTACAAATATCATAAACGTCGTTTAAACAAAAAAAAAAAAACGGTTCCACAGAATTTTATGATAATCTTTTCAGATCATATTTTGGTTAATACTATTTGAACGGCACGTCAACTAAGTCGATATGTTTTATAGTTCGCGCGATATCGTGCAGGTACAAAAATCACTTATGCCATTTAAACGAAAAAACCGCTCGACCGAATATTATAAAAATCTTTTGAGATTATATTGTCGCTAATACGCTTCGAACGGCACCTCAAGTAAGTCAATATCTTTCGTGGTTCGGGCGATATCGTGCAGGTACAAAAATCACTTACGCCGCTTAAACAAAAAAACGGCTCGACCGAATTTTATGAAAATCTTTTCAGATCATATTTCGGTTAATACGTTTCGAACGACACCTCAACGAAGTCGATATCTTTTTTGGTTCGCGCGATATCGTGCAGGAAAAAATGACCACATCCGTACGCACACACACACACACACACACACACACATACTTCCTCCCAATTTTTTGCTTAAAATGCTCCTGGGACCTTGAAAGATGAAAATACGTCGAAATTTTCGATTTCGATTATCGGACCGATTACAATAACTTCCTATACTCGGAAGTTAAAAAGGTGTAAGGGATAACTTAAGGGATTAAGGTGTGGTTCTTTCACAACACTTCACAATCAATTTGGATTCCGATTTCCTTTTAATTTTACTAATATTATAAACGATTACTAATATTATAAATAATAAGTTGGTATGGATGTTTGTTACTCTTTCACTGGATTTTAATTAAATTTTACAACAATATAGCTCATACATCAGAATAACATATATGCAGGCTATAAGTTATAAAACTATATATGCATAAGAGTGAAAGTTTGGTTGTGTTTACTACAAATGTAGATGAATACTAAAAAGAAGCTAAGGGAGTAGATTAAATAACAATATTTACTTTGGCAATATATTGAAATGACTAAGACAACCTACAAGCCGCTGCTCTGTTCTGTTCCGCGAAAAATTGTCGAATAAAAATTAATACAATTGGAAATGGCGAAATTCCTATTCAAAGCAGAACATTTTTTCATTTTATTTTTCAAAAACATCAGGTTGACGAGCTTGGCAGTGAGACCATTGAATTTATGAGCTATTGATTTCGTTTAACGAAGTAACACTTTTCCTTTCGAATATACTTTCGTGGTAGGATTTGAGACTCTCACTGACCATGGAAAAAGCGATTTTGAAATTCCTAATTGTTTTGGCGTACGCCATACTATTGGCTTATGGGTGCAGCGAGGCGCACCGGGTTCCAGCTAGTTATAAATAAACTTAAGGCTGTTTACAATTCAAATTTAAATTTCCTTTTTATTTCCAACCTTGAAACTACCGAAAGGTTTAGGATATAATTTTAATATTTTAATTATTTGATGAATTGAATTGAAAGTCGAGCGCAGACTACTGTTCTTTTTGATTTTGTGTTAAGTTGCACCGTTCTTTAAATAATGCTACCGGTATTTTTACAATGCGAATTTCCATGGAGTTTTGGAGTGCCGCAAGGAGCTGGAAATCAATTCGACTTTCGCCGCAAAAATTATAAAAAATTAATAACAGCATGAAAAATGTTGGAAAAGCAGAAAAATATAGCGTCAACATCGGGAGAAATAAATTACATTTGATCCGAGTTACGAGGGAACTTTAGGAGGTGGAAATGGGGTTTCAAGATTTTCAGCTAAACTAGACAGGCTAAAAAAAGTCAAATATAAAAGTTGTAGGTAATAGAAAGATCTACAACCGTTTTTCACATAACCTCAAATTTACCGAGAAAAATCGAAAAACCTGGATTTTCGTTTTAGATTTTTATCTGCCTTAAACAAAATTTTGTTTTCACGAAATTTTATGGAAACTTACCTTTTCATGTCCCAAACACACTGTAATTTTTTGAATCAAAATATTTATTTTTACGTTTTATTCAGTGTTCCTTTTTTTGGTTGAAACGTCTACTTTCAGATGGATTTGTTATTATGTAACATTTAAGAAAGTGAAGTTCAGGGTAAAGAACGATCAAGGCGTTGTATGGGGTTACATGAAATATTTTTGGGTATGGTCAAGATAATTTGAATGAAAGAATGTGTTGAAAGATTTGGGTTGTTTGGAATGAGTTTTCTAGTAATCGTGGAGATCGTTTTGTCATAGAACAGAGTGGAGTGGAGTTCGGTGTAATGAGGCTGGGTCATTACAAAGGCCCTGCGCTCTTACACTAACAACTCCAGATCAATCTTTAAATGTCGCAAATCTCTTAACGAGACGGCTCAGCAACAGTATAAAGGGAAATTGAAATTACGAACTGGAAAGGGCACGACCGCCACTCTCCTTCTTGGAAAGGAAAAGGTGGGTATGCCTTGAGCCACCATTACACCACAACACACAATGCAACTAGCAAAGAGGCATTGGAGAGATCTTCACAAATACACATTGGCCAAAATGACTTGGTCCTCCTACGATCTCAGGCAGATCACTTCACTGCTGAGCCGCTGTAGAGGAGACCCTTCAGTTACAGTGGGAGGGCTGATCGGTCACTGTCTGTCCCTATCAGCATGCCGCCCGCTTAAATCTCGAGCTTACCACTTTCGGTGAACCATCCTCGCTTGCGGAAATCTCGAAGTAAGGAATCCCGCAACTAAGAAGAATTATTACGTCCTCGAGGTGGTCTATCCCTGTAGCCTAAGTATTTGAGCTGGGCACCAGCAGCTCCGCAATATCTAACCTAACCTAACCAAAAATCCGACGAGATTTTTCCATTATGATTTTGAAAATTAACTTTATGAGCTATGGCTCAGGAACATTTTCTTGATTTTTGCTCTGTTTATTTGAGTTTTGTCTATTATATCTTTAATATTATTAATGTTTTCAGATTTAGAAGGTTCTTGATTCGTAACATTTTCTTCAGTCTTTTGACGGAACGTCTCAAACTCGAGGGTTTTCAAACAGCTTCGCCTTTCATGTTCTAGCAAATATTTTTTCGGTGCTGTTTATGGTGTCTTCGAGCATCAGGGCATTACGCTAAGCTCTGGGCATGTCCTTAAATCTGAATGGATCTCGCCTAAACTAAATTGACATATAGGTACATGTATATTCCACGAACGATATACATAAACATATGTACATGCAAAAAAACGTAAGAAGACGTGCGAATTTGTGAATAAAACCGTGTCCTTCACACCATTCGATTTCTTAACTTTGTGTACAAAAATATCGTGGTTGGAGTTGATTTTAATACGTAATTGCTTTTATGCAATTGTTATGCTGGGTTAATATGTAAGAATGTTGGGGTTGTTTCCTCTAAATTTAGTTCACCCTTTACAAAATGAAAAGCATTTCTTTTTTCTCCTATATAGTGAAGTTCTTGGACCTCTCAGTTTGTTGAGAATACTAGGAAAAAACTTATTTTCCTAACGCAGAAAACGAAACCGAATTCAAAGGAAGTCGCAGCTGTTGCCTCGAAACTAGTTACAGGAATGCAGCTAAATTTACAGGAAACAATAGAATCTTTAGGCAACCATACGTGTTGTCGAGTTTTAACCATTTCGACAATGAAAGTACGCTTATAGTTTCTGCTACATATTGTGCATACATATAAAGAGTTTGTGCTGTATGCTTGCACAAAGGACTGGCCATATAACAAGGGTCAGATCAGTACAACGGAATTAATTTAATTAAGTGCATTTTCCACATGACCTAGAACTCGCACAACAACTTCCATCCCCGATTTATGCACCCTTTAGTCACCTAGGTGACGTAACAAAATTTCCACTCTTTAATGCTGCTTTCTAAGTAAAACTCATTCACCGTATTGAGTCTTCTTTAGAATAAAATGTTCAAGGAAAATCCATGGAAACGGAAATTAATTCTGGGTCGTCGCTGTGTAACGTTTGCAGACTTTCATCGCAGGAAGAACGGAAAAATTGAAAATAATAAAAGCAAGGACCTTGAACAAAAAAGGAGCTTTTTGTAAATTTATAGCAAACAACACAGCCTTCGTAGCTCATGCCGTGGCACAAGTTTGAGAATATTTCTTCTAAAAACTGAGTTTTTGTTTTTTTCTGCTTCCATGCGTTAGATTAAGGTTTTTCGATTGTTTTAACTTTGCTAAATAAATCCTCATTAATTCCATCACGCAAAAACAATTTGTGTACTTTAGAACGGCTTCTCAAGTGGGAACTGATTATAGAAATTTGTTTAATTAATTGTAATTAATTAAGAGCTTCATTTTAGTTGTAGGAAGAAATTATGCCACCTGTAATACACAGGTGCGGTTAAGGACGGTATGCACTTCAGACCCTGTACATTAGTGCAATTAATTTTCTGAATAGGAAGTTATCAAGGGAAAACTTGCCGTTTGCTTTTGGCCATAGTACCCAGCAGAAGGACAATGAATAATACTTAATCGATGCTTCCTTAATTGAAACTCAGTGAAGACCTAAATTTTGCCAACAGGATACTTATTACTTTGTTTTTGCAAAATAGTATAGGATATGAAAGTTTTAGTTACTAAAACTGGAATTTTTTCATATTAAAGCTCGTTTAGTTGCCAAGGAAAAATTTATTAAAAAGTATGGATGAAGTGAATGTTGGAAAATAGGACGTGAATTTATTAAAACAAAAACCTGTGGCAGTACACTAATGTATGAAGTCCAAACTACCAAAGGATGATCTTATCGAATTAAGGCAAGCGGTAGTTTGCCGAGTTCGTAAGGGCAAACAGCTAAAGCCTTATTTACGCCTAAACATGGAAAACAAGGTGTTTTTTTCATAAAATTATGCGATTGGGGCCTCGGTAGTCTAGGGGTAAGGCGCCTGACTACTATCCCAGGGTTCGATTCCCGGCGGTGCCACGGTCCTAGCCTTTCCCAATTTACCACCTACATAACTTTCCTTCTTCTTCTTCCCTCTTTGCATTCCTGATTCCTTCTGTCATAGCCTTCACTAGTTCTTCCCCGCTCCACCAAGCGCATGTCATCGGTTGGTTGATGAGATTCAACTCGTTTCAGGAGGCATAACACTCCAGCGAGTTGTTCTCGATGCCCCGATGTCAGAGTCGCGATAGTAATAGTTGAGAGTAGGTGCAAAATATCGCGGGAAGGTTGTGGCGGTTCCTTTCTCTCCGACTAGAGCTGCTGTTCGACATTGCACTCTATACAAAGAAAATAGATTGTCAACAGTAAAGAGGGCCTTTCCTGAGACTCTAGTCTTTCACATAAAAAAAAAATATAAGTAATTTTTCATTTGTAACCGATAACCACAATATAAATAATTTATTATTCCATTAGTTTTTTCTCCTATCATTCTTCGTTTTCTTTATTTTTACATTTTTTACATTTCGAAACTAACTTTTTTTTCTCATTCAGTCTAAAAAAGTGGGTACTCAAAATTATTCTATCAGATGGCGCTATAAGCTATTTCAATTGCTCAATAAATGAGATGGTGCTACTAGTTATTCGAAAAGTGTTTACTCACACTATTGATGCCAGATGGCATTAGATGATTAACAAAATGTGTTCATATAAAAGTGGTTAGTCACAACTATGGTGTCAGATTGCGTTAGGTACTATAAAAAACATATGTAGTTCATAGTACAGATGTACAGTAAAATTTTGAAATACCGATTACTACTTTTGCATAGTTCGTAATTGTACTTTATTTCTAAAAATGTGACCTATTCGTTATAAGTTAGTCGAATCCAGCACTGTTGATGTCAGATAGCATTCCCTATCATTTCGATGATTAATAAAAAGCGTTCATATTAAACTGGTAGGAGTCTCAAGAGAGCGGATTACCATTTCTTCACCACTATCGACATGGGTATCAATTGAAAGGGTATTATAAGTAGAATACCATAAGCGATATAGTATTCTCCAGTAGTAGTAGTTAGGATCCAGGGCGGTCATCTCAAGAGGACGGATTACCATTTTCTTCACACCCCCTCGACATGGGTATCAAATGAAATGGAATGATAAGTAGAATACAATAAGCACTATAGTATACTCAATAAATAATTAGATCCACCGCGGCCATCTCAAGAGGACGCATTACCATTTTCTTCACCACCCCCTCGACATGGGTATCAAATGAAAAGGTATCTTGAGTAGAATACCAGAAGTGATATAGTATACTCAATGTATGGTTAGATCCATGGCGGTCATCTCAAGAGGGTGGATTACCATTTTCTTCACCACCCCCTCGACATGGGTATCAAATGAAAGGGAATGATAAGTAGAATGCAATAAGCAATATAGTTTAGTCAATAAATAGTTAGATCCACTACGGCCATCTAAAGAGGACGCATTACCATTTTCTTCAGCACCCCCTCGACATGGGTATCAATTGAAAGGGTATGATAAGTAGAATACAATAAGCTATGTCGTAAAATCTATATCGGCGGTCTTAAGAGGGCGGACTACCACTTCTTCACCACCCCCTCAACGTTGGTATCAATTGAAAGGGTATCATAAGTAGAATACCATAAGCGATATAGTATACTCAATATATGGTTAGATCCATGGCGGTCATCTCAAGAGAGCAGATTACCATTTTCTTCACAACCCTCTCGACATGAATGAGTATCATAAGTAAAAGACAATAAACAATATAGTATATCCTCAATATATCGTTACTAGTTATTCGATAAATTTTTACTCGCACTGTTGATGCCAGATGGCATTCGATGATTAGCAAAAAGTGTTCATATAAAAATGGTTAGTCGTTCGTACACTCAAAAGATTCGTAAAGCGGAAATAATTTTGGTAGCACCTGTTCTCATCATACAACTAAAAGTATTCGAACTGAATAATAAAAAGTTTATTAAAATTGAGCGATATCAAAGCTGTCACTTCAGCAAAATTGCATATAGGAGGTTCAAATTATGAAGTGATAAGTGTTATAAGTATACATATATAAATGATAAGTGTAAAAATCATACTGGGAGATCTGAACGCCAAAGTAGGCCGGGAGCCCATATACAGGCAATATGTCGGCAACCACAGCTTGCATGAAAACACTAATGACAATGGACAGCGAGTTGTAGAGATGGCAGCAAGTAAGAACTTGGTCGATGCAAGTACTAGATTTGCGCGTAAAGATATCCATAAAGCCACCTGGGTATCTCCTGATGGAGCCACTCGCAACCAAATAGATCATGTGTTGATAGACCGCCGCCACCTTTCGGGTCTGATGACGGTACGAACGTACCGAGGTGCCAACTTCGACTCGGATCACTATCTTGTTGGTATGGTGCTCCGAGAGCGCATTACAACGCTGAAAAGCTTTGTATCCGTTGATCAGGCTCGAATCAACACAGCTGCACTACGCAATGAAATGGCCAGAAACAGCTACGGTCATGCATTAGAACTCGCCCTAAGTCCTGGGGATGAGATGCCGGGCGTCGACGAGAACTGGACCCGCCTTAAAAATACTGTCATTAGTACTGCTGATTCCATCTTAGGCAGAAGTCGTAAAGATCGGAACGACTGGTTCGATAATGAATGCAAGCTGGCAACTGATCGTAAGAATGCTGCGTACCGAGCCATGCAGCAGTCTCAGAGAACACGGGCACGCGAAGAGAACTATAAAGAGCTCAGAAAAGAAGAAAAGAGAATTCACAGACGGAAAAAGGAAGCCTGGGAAAAAAATCTCGTCTGTGAACTAGAACAGTACAGAGAACGACGGCCGCACCAGGCGCGGGAGTTCTACCAAAGAGTCCGCAGTATGACGCAATTCACACCACATTGCACATACTGCAAGGACAAAGAAGGGAATCTGATCACCGATCCTAAAGGCATCTTGGAGCGATGGGAAGAGCACTTTCATGAATTGCTAAATGGCGAGCTAACTGAGGATTCGGAGACTCCACCAATATCTGATGACAATGCTATGCTGCCGCCACCAAGCATAGAAGAAGTTAGCAGAGCCATCAGCCGGCTCAAAAACAACAAGGCCTCGGGTGCAGACGGTATCGCAGCGGAGCTGGTTAAATATGGAGGGCCTACATTACACCAAGCGATTCATGAATTAATTGTGCAAGTATGGGAGCAGGAAGTGATGCCAGAAGACTGGAGAAAAGGCATCCTCTGTCCGGTACACAAAAAAGGAGATATCACAGCGTGCACTAATTATCGCGGTATAACGTTGTTGAGTACCGTGTATAAGATATTCTCCGCTATCCTACAAAACAGGATGGCCCCATACGCCAGAAACATCATAGGCCATTACCAGTGTGGCTTCAGCCCAGGCAAATCAACGACTGATCAGATTTTCACCTTGAGGCAGGCTATGGAAAAATGTCCACAGTTTCAAAACTCAATTCAACACCTCTTCATAGACTTTAAAGCCGCCTATGATAGCATAGCCAGGGTAGAACTCGACAAATCCATGAGAGAATTCGGCATCCCCAACAAACTGACAAGACTATGTAGGTTGACCATGATCAATGTGTCAAGCCAAGTAAAGGTATCCGGAACACTGTCCAGACCAATCAACATCTATAATGGACTCCGACAAGGGGACGGTCTGGCCTGCCTCCTTTTCAACCTGGCGTTGGAGAAAGTGATCCGAGATTCGGGCGTGACATCTAGGGGTACAATCCTCCACAAGTCCACCCAATTACTGGCTTACGCAGACGACATTGACATCATTGGAAGAACAACAACAGCTGTACAAGAAGCTTTCACTCAGATTGAGCAAGCGGCAGGAAATCTGGGACTGCACATTAACGAAAGCAAAACAAAGTACATGGTGGCCTCGTCTGGAAGAACACCTAACATTGGTCCCACAATCAAGGTAGCGGAACACGAGTTTGACGTGGTAAAATCATTTACCTACCTTGGGTCAATAGTAGCAGCCGACAATAGCATGGAACCAGAAATACGCGCACGACTGCTAAAAGCCAACAAAGCCTACTATAGTCTGTCAAGGCTCTTCAAATCCAAATATCTAACCATAACGTCTAAACTTTTACTATATAAGACGATGGTCTTACCCGTTCTCACATATGCATCCGAAACGTGGGTGCTTAGCAAAAAGCACTCAAACCTCTTGGGCGTGTTAGAGAGGAAAATACTTCGGAGGATTGTTGGCCCCGTATGTGAGGAAGGACGATTCCGGAGACTCTACAATGACGAGATCTACGAGCGCTATCGCGACATAGATGTTGTGAAGAAAATAAAGCTCGGTAGGCTCCGGTGGGCAGGGCATCTAGCTCGTATGAGTGAAGATGAGCCTGCTCGGAAAGTTCTCTGCGGTAAGACCTATGGGGTGCGACAGCGAGGGAGGCCCAACCTTCGCTGGAAGGATGGCGTGGACCAGGACGCTCAGAGTTTAGGGATGCCAAACTGGATGACATCGGCTCAGAATCGGGACCGGTGGAGAGAACAGTTGCGCGAGGCCAGGACCGGATCCCGGTTGTAGAGCCGTTAAAGAAGAAGAAGAAGTGTTATATTCCATACAGAAACAAGGTCATTACATCGGCATGTTGAGACAAAAATCGAGCTGGTTATGGATCAATGATTCCATAGTGCAGGAAAAATCTTGGCCGAGAAACGCGAAAGGATATTATATTTATTTTTTATAAAGGCAATAATATTAATTTGAATTCCTGCATTTTGTTATTATGTACCTACTTATAAAATAAGTAAAAAAATATAATGAACAATTAAATACATAATATTTCTTTATACAAAAGATTATTTATTTTTTAATTTAGAATGTATTAAAACAAAAAAGAGTGATATCCCACCAAAAAAACATTAAAAATGTGAATTAGAAGTTCGTGGGCGCGGGACAGTTTAAAACAAACTTATAACAAAAAAATGATATGGATTAGTGAAGATGAATTGTTAATAGCATGAAATAATTAAACACGTGCATTTACGAAGGAATTCTGTCTATCGAAGGGAAGCTTCCAGTATCCTGCAAGTAAGAACCTGTAGAGGTGCAAATTGTGAATCTGACCACTTCCCAAGCTAGATTGAGAAAAAAGAAATAGAAAAGAATACAAAAGAAAACGTCACTTGCCTGCAGGAACAGAGTGTGTTGGAGAGATATCAGGTAACTATAGCAGAAAGGATAGGTCCAAATATAAATAATGAAGATACAGTCGAGGATTAAAGACAATTATACTGACAGATGTCACGAAGGAAACTGTAGGCTACAAACGCACTGCCAGGGTCAGTGAATGGTACGACGAGGAGTGCAAAGCAACTAGTGATGAGCAAACGCAAGAAAAAGACAAGAGTAATCTAGCCTTGGTCTTGTCATATTCTTGTTCAGTCTGTCTTGTTTTTGTTCTTGCAAGCATAACTAAGTCTTGTTCTTGTTCTTGGTCTTGCAAATGTGCAAGAACAAGACAAGACTGCAAAAAACAAGACCATTTTTGCTAATCATTAAAAGCAGCTATAGGGGCTAGAAATAGAAAAATATACCTAGAGAGACCGGAGAGGAGCAAGAAATTGAAAGACGAGAAAACAAGAAGAACAGCAAAAGATATTTGCAGCAAGAAGAAAAAGACAATTCCTCAACAATTACATCCTAAGGTCAGAGGAAAACTTTGCGCAGAACTTTCTAATTCGAATTGCGGCGAGGTGAGATTGTAAACACAAGTACTTGAGAGATATTTCTTACATTTTTCGAGGGAGGTAAATTTTGTACTGAAGAGACAAACCATACATTTTTCGTGGGACGTAAATTTTCTATTGAAGACACAATTCTTACATTTGTCGAAGGAGTGAAGTTTTGTACTCGAGTGATATTTCTTACTTCTTTTTAGGCGAGATGCGACTGTAAAATATAAATATACTTTCTGGAGGCATAACTTTCATACCTACTCTGGGTCAGTTTATTACATAAGAGATTCAAAACCGTGATTCTGAAGCCATGCCAGTATCTACAACTACAACATTGTTTCCGCTTTCGGAGCTTGAGTCTAGTATTTGGGATGACTTTGATAAGCAGATGTGTGACTTAATAAAAACCACAAATCAAGCAACTGGAGCCATAGATAAATACTTTGTAGAACTACTGTTGCTAAGATACAAAGACCCAGCAAAGGGTTTTGTTCACGATCGTCTTCTGAAAAAAAGGAAAAAATATTTTCAACAAAGAATTCATAGTCACTTTGCACATCACTTATCTGAAGAATTTTAATAATCTGCAGGCTGAATGGCTGATGACTGGAATTTAATTTATTAACTAATATTCTTTTTATGCCATTGTTTATATTACCTTCTAAAGCACATGTATTGAACTGTCAACTTTAGTTTATAACTTTTAATAATTAATTGTTTTCAAATGTAGATGGAGCAGTAGTTAAATTGATCGATATATAACAATTAATTTTCGAATATCTACTTGCTTTTTTTCCCGCTTTTTGTAAAAAATTATTCGTTTTTCGGCCATAAACTCGAGAAGTTGTAGTACAGAATAAATAATTATAAAACATAAAAAATCGATTTTTTTTTCTTTGAATTTTATTAAATACTAGCAAAAACCCGCGTGCCTTGCAACGCCTTTCAATAAATAAAAATTGGTGTGCATAGTCCGGGATGATGTATAATGAAACAAAGCACAAATTTGCAAAACATGATTTTGAGTACATAAAATAATTTAGTTACCAATAAAAAATGTGTTACCCACAATTTTTTTTAAATTCGAGTTTGAGCACCACCTATAGGAAAAATTTTATACTACGTGACAGTACAGACACCTAGCCATATTCAGAATTCCTCTCATGCGCGTGGATTTTTACGTTCCCAGGTAATTGGCACCCTATTCAAGACTTTCCCTATGGCGGCCTCTACATTTGTTTTCCAAAAAAAGTTTTAAAAAAGATCATCAACTTTTCAAAATTGATGCCTATTGTGCAGCTCAAAAATTCATAATTCTATGCCCCTAAAAAATCGAATAAATATCCGTGGAGGCGAACATTGGCAATATTATAAAACAACACTACTGATTTGATTCTGAAAAAGGACCACTGCTGCTTCCCGTTTTCTTGTTTCGGTGCAGCTAGTCATACCACCCGCACGGCACTGGTTCAAAATATATTCATGCAAGGCTAACAACTCACTGTAACACTTCTTTTTATACGATGCTCGATGTTTCCCTTGTAAGTATTAGAACGTTTGCGACATTACTAAGTGAGTGGACTTTGTTTAGTTGATATTTTACAAATAGTCATAAATGTCAAAACTTCAGCGTTTATTACGAAATTTCAAAGAGCAGCGAGCAGCTCAATGTCATATCTTTAATCTCAGAACATTTTCTATCTCCTATGTTGAGGAGAATAGTACTGAATTCTGAGTTCTCCGATTGCTATTTCATATTTTATTTTAAATGAAATTTTTCAATCTGTCCCTAAATGAGTGATCATTTTAGATCTGCATTAATTTCATCGGCCCGCGTATCTGTTGGAACAACTGGCAAGCTTTGTCCGAAATATATGCCAATAAAACAGTTTCACACCAAAATAAGTAATTGGTATTTTCTTCTTAAATCTTACATTGTTCTGTAAACGGCTTCCAATAGATACTATATTTATCAAGGTGCATCGTCCCATTCCCAGACAACCATCATGCAGTCTTGCAAAACTTTAGCTTTGTGGCGGTTTTTAGATTTGTTACATGCAGAATTTTCCATATGATCTTCTCCGATCGGTATTATAAAGATAGAATGAGCTGTTTTTGCTTTTATGAGTAAAGTTGCCACAATCTCTGTTAATTACCCTGCTGGGATAACCCTGTTATTTGCACGTAAGAACGTCATGCCAGTGCCTCCTGTTGGGCCTTAAAAATTCACCCGTATTGACACTGTTGATAATGCGTCAACTTTGGTTTATTGTGCTCCATCTATTTTGTGTTTAGATTATTTTCAGACCCATCGATTAGTTGTGGAAATGGGAAACCATAATGATCCTGAGTATTTCCACCAATTAAAAGAACAATATCTCGTAGTGACAGCATTTCATTAGCGTAGGTTGTAAAATTATACTCTCTTTGCCAATAAATAAATATTAAGGGATATTACAGTGTATCATTATGATAGTGTAATATGTGAGTCTCTGTGATTCATTGCAATCTGTTATCCTTTTTAATAAGTAGATATTATGACCCGGTTATTACAATACATGGTTAATTTACCAATAGCACAGAGATTTAATTTTTAGTCGGTTCACTGTAGTATGTAGTCAGGTTGCATCTCATAATTTAATTCCAATTGTAGACCTCAAAGAGCTACCCATTGGTGCCTAAGTACATATCGTATTTTAGGCAACCCTAACTACGAAAATTTTACCAAAAAGAAAAAGGCTTCATATAGTACGTAATTTTGGAGAACCTAAATAATTAGTTAGAGCTCTTTTAGACCTAGAATTGGAATGTTCAAAAAAGTCTTCACACTCTATTTCTTCCGACTAAGGATTCAAGTTTTCGGTCTAATCGGGGTACTTTTTACCTATAATTTCATTTCATTAACACCGGAACTTTTCCCTAGCGCCTCATTTGATACCCATATCGAGTGGGTTGTAAGAAAAAAAGTAGTCCGCCATTTTGTATTGGCCGCCATTTTGAAATTTGAATGCACCTCATAACTAATTGTATTCTACTTGTCATACTCTTTAATTTGATACCCATGTCGGGGGTGGGGGAGCCCAATTGCGAAATTCGCCCGCCATCTTGGAACCGCCATCTTGATTTTTTTACAAAGTGGTCAGATTATATTGACACCCGAACTATATATATGTGCAAAATTTGAAGTTTATCGGTTATAGGGAAGTTCAAAATCAAATTTTAAGTTTTGTCTACATATATACATCCATACATACACAGAGATAGAGCTAATATATAGGGTATATAAATAGCCTAAAACATGCTCGCAAAAATACTGAATCTTCCAGTGAAAGTCCCATCCCGATCGGCCTAGCCGTTCCCGAGATTACCGCGGCCAAACAGACAGACATACAGACATACAGACATACAGACATACAGACATACAGACATACAGACAGACAAAAATTTTAAAAATAGTGGATTTTGTTTTAATTACATGTACATAACCAAAAAAACTTAAAAAAACATAATTATTTTGAAATTACAGACAGACACTCCAATTATATTTATATAGATTTCTTTCGATCATTTCCTCTTATATTGGTTTTGAGTGGATGTGCGGAAATCATTTTTGTTTGTAAAAGGGAAATATATAAAATCAAAAATTTATTTCGGACTTAGACATTTAGCATAATTTCGGCGTACAATATTTTATCGTACTTGAGCAGGTTTGTATTCGAGAAAAAGTCTATATCCTAGACACTATCAACTTTTTAATCCTTTGAGTACCGGAGATTTTTTCCATACATATGCGAAAAATACCGGCGTTTTTTTTGTACCAAATAAAGCCAATTTTAACTTCAAAATCTGTTAATATCTTCAAAAATAAAGACAGTAATATAAAGATTGTCTGAACTTTATATACTAGAAATATTCCACGCTTTCTAATTTTGGGAAAAAAGGGTTTTTTCGCATATGCGTGAAGGAGCGCGATCGTGCTGGTCGGTATTCTAAGGGTTAAACTAAGATTGTGCAGCTTTGCAGCTTTTGTGCCTTCTGAACGCCTCTTTTCCAAAGCGGGTCAAGTTCTGGTATAAAGAAGAAATAGGTTAAGTGGCAACAAAGTGTCACAGATACTATTTTTAAATATCTATCTATAACAAATAAAATATTTTCGTGTTATTTTCAATTTTAGAGAGTTTCATTTTAAATCTGTAAATATGTTTTTCCTTATAGACCAGTGCAGATAATTTTTGAGAAAAAAAAAATTCTTAGCAGTATATGGAAGGTGGGAAAATTTAGGATAAATGCTACTTAAACAAGGAAAAAACGAGAGCACCGCAGCAGATGACCGGAAAGGGGGCGGGGGAGCCAAAATGTGAGTTTTAGGGGGTTAAACGTGTTTTTTTGCGATTTCTGAGAAAAGTAGACCTCCTATCGAAAAACGTTAAATGTAAACGTTGTAGATAATTAAAAGATCTAGAGCTTTTGTTCAAACCATTTTTCGACATAACCTCAAAAAATGGAGAAAACGTCAAAAACCGAGTTTTTCGTTTATCATTTTTATCTTTCACAAAAATGATCCAATTTTAATGAAATTTGAAGAAAATGTACATTTTCATGTTTCGAAAAGGCCCAATTTTTTTCAAAGCGATTGGTTGTGTAGTTTTGTTTTTATGATCTTAATTTAAAAAAAAGGCCCCATTTTCAATAAAAAAAGTTGGCGAACGAATTTTTGATTTTTAAAACTTTGAAGACGGAGTTTTTTTCGTTGAATCCTCTACTTTAAGATGGTGTAAAAAAATGATAGTGTCACAATAGAAAAACATCGATAAAAATTCGAAAAACCAAAAACATCCTTTTTCAAATATCGATTTTTCCGTAAACTTCGCTAATTCTTTATTTCTCTTTGACATAAAGCTTTAAGAGTGGCGCAAAACTGTAAATTTAATGTAATATATTATAAGGGAGCTTCATGTAACAGTTTCAGATGTGAAAAAATTTGTTTAAACAATTATTTCACCCAAGAAAGCAAGGAAAAAGTACAGTTTTAGGCCGGCCCGCGCACTTCTTTTTTTTAATTTATTGCCTAATAAAATGATTTTTTTGAGTTTATGAAGGTATAGTTAGAAGATTGATCTGATACTACATATTTGATGATGGAAAAATGAAGTACCATTGCGAGTAACTATACTAGTATTCCTTCAGAAGCAGCAAAACCGGTTTCACAAGTTAATCTATGTCTACACTAGTTTTCTTTCATCATGCGTATAGGTAATACTTGCTACCCGCGAGTAAGACGAGTAGGTGAAGACGAATTATGTATGAGTTATGTTAAGTTTTCACGCTGAAAATTTTCTCGTAAGACGGTTACTGCAGTTCCCTGTTGTTCTTTCTACTTCTCTCTTCTTTCAGAACGTTTTAAGTCTGAAAAAATCATTTGTAAACAAGCGGAAGAAGATGCTGATGCACTAATTGTTAATACAGCCATTGAAGTAGCTGAAGATCCAACGAAAATCGTAGTAATTGTTGGACAGGATATAGATCTTCTAGTTCTTTTAAACCAATTAAATTCAAATTATTCCGTTATTTATTTTCACAAACCGGGTACCGGTAATACAAAATATTCGTTTTACACATCAAATAGCTTCAAACATGAGCAAGAAAAAAAACTTGTTGCTTTTTTACACTGTATTTCTGGATGTGACACGACATCCAGTTTTACTGGGAAAAGTAAAATAACGATCGTAAAATTACTGCATGGTAACCAAAATTTATCAAAACTGGCAGAAATTTTCTATCAGAGAAATGCAGCCAAACAAGCAATAGCTCAAAATGGACTGAAGCTAATAGCGTCTCTGTATAAGTGTAAAAGAAAAGATGTTTCCTTAAACGAATTAAGGTTTGAAATGTATCAAACCGCTGCAGCAAGTTCTTCGTTCAATTTAGAAAAGCTACCACCAACCGAGGGAGCAGCAGAACAACACTGCTACAGGGTCTATTTTCAAATTCAGACTTGGCTGGGTAACGAACTGAAAGCTACAGATTGGGGGTGGAAAAACCATTTAAACGGAATAACACCTAAATTTACCGAAAAGAAATTAATTCCTGAAAGTTTGCTTAAATCTATCTGCTGCAGCTGTGAAACTGGTTGTGATAGTAAAAGATGTGGCTGTCGAAAGCATGGAGTAAAATGCTCCCTTTTATGTTCCAATTGTCCCGGGCCAACAACTGTTCAAATTCTGAAAATCAACCAATAGAAGATCTCAGCGATTCGGAGGAGATTATTAATAATGAAGATTGTGATGAGCTTGAGGACCTTCACGAAGTCGATGACTTTATTGAAGATGGTCAAGAGATTGAAAAATGTGTTGAGTTTCATGATCAACAGCATCTCTCCAAAAAAATGAGGTATGAATAATTCTTTTACAACATAACAGTACGCGAACGCGAACACACTTATTATTTAAACACGGCATAGTCTTTACTCATGGGCAATTGTATTTAGCAGCCAGTATAGTGTAATACAATAAAATGTAATATGTGACATTAGGAAATAATAAAAGGTAGTTTTTTGGCATTGCTTTTTCCAACTACATATAAAAAATTTATTTCATTTTTCAATTTTGTTTTATTCTTCTCGAAAAATTTTGTTATTGAAGACTTATAGACTTAGAAAATGGTGCTCGAATGTCGAGTGCTGGGTTCTACCAGTAAATTTTAATGTATAAGCCATCACAATACGTAGAAATGTTTTTTTTGGCCTAAAACTGTAATTTTTTCCTTGCTTTCTTGGGTGAAATAATTGTTTAAACGAATTTTTTCACATCTGAAACTGTTACATGAAGCTCCCTTATAAGAGTTAACCCTTCTAGCACAGAAGGCGCACTTTTCAGTTAAGCATGAAAATCTATATATATACATACACATACACACATATATATATATAAATATATATATGTATATATATATATACATATATAGAGTTTCTCTTCTAACGCAGAAGGCGCACTTCCCAGCATGGCTGGGAAATTTTACCACTGCCGTGGCTCAGCTGAGACATGCAAACATAAAATATTAAAAACATAAAAGTTCAAAAACATTAAACAGAGAAGCATGCAAAACTAATAAGGGAGTGAGGCACGCAGAGAGTCACGCCACATTGAGAAGGGTCCTTTTAAGGACAACTTCACTGGTTAGCAAGCTAAACACACTCCTATTGTTGTTAGTATTTATAAGCATGCGATTAACGGGTTCGAACATGCCATAATTGGTGTTAGAGGAATTAATGTGCAAGAGAGGTTCACCTCTCAGGTTGTAGTTATTCACTCTAAATGACGCGCGGTTTCTTAAGAAACCAGAGTCCACCTTGTCATTCATCAGTCGATGAACGAATATAACGTCAGCGACCTCACGGCGCTTATGGAGGGAGCTTAAGTTGAGCAATTTAAGTCTGTTCTCATAAGGCGGAAGAGCGAGTGGGTCATCCCACGGGAGGTGGCTGAGTGCAAACCGGACGAACTTCCTTTGAACCGATTCGATTCTACTAACATGGGAGGAGTAGTAAGGAGACCATACCTGGGAAGCGTAGTCAAGCAAAGGCCTAACCAAGGATACGTACAGGTGTTTAGTGACGAGGGGGTTGTTGAACTCTTTGGACCATCTTTTTATAAATCCCAGGACTGAATTGCCCTTGGAGGAGATATAATTGATGTGGGTGGAGAAATCCAACTTACTTTCTAACCTAACCCCCAGATCGATTACAGATTCAGTACGGGAGACCTTGTTGTCAAGGAAAGTATAGTCATAAGTTATAACACCACGTTTCCTACAAAAAGTCATGATCTCGCATTTACTAATATTAAGCACAAGGTTGTTGTTGGAACACCAAGAATAGAAGGTGTTTAGATCTGCTTGCAGAAGTTTGCAATCCTCTATACTCCTTATGTGGCGATACAGTTTGATGTCATCAGCGTAAATAAGGATTTTACAGTGCCTTAGCAGTGTAACAATATCGTCAATCGATAAAATAAAAAGAAGAGGGCCAAGATGACTGCCTTGCGGGACTCCAGAGGACGCTTCGATATTCTTCGATTTGACTCCGCGGAATAGAACCTAGTAGGTTCTATCGGCTAAGTACGACTGGAACCAATCCACAAGGGCATGCGGAAAGCCTAATTTCTTTAGTTTAAGAACTATAATAGAGTGGGAGAGCTTGTCGAAAGCCTTACTAAAATCTGTATAGACACAATCAGTTTGGCAGCCAGTGACAAAGCCTCTAATTGTGTGTGAAGAGAACTCCAGTAAATTAGTAGTAGTGGAACGGGCTGCAAGAAAACCATGTTGGTTTGTTGAGATAAGCCTCTTGCAGATAGGGGCGATAGCAGAATAAATAATAGATTCGAAGAGTTTTGGTATAGACGACAACTTCGCAATTGGCCTATAATTAGATATTTCGTTTTTACAGCCTTTCTTATGGACAGGTATTATAAAAGAGTTCTTCCATAAGGTTGGGAAGCGCCCTTTATTTAGGGATTTTTGAAATAAACAAAGAAGAGGAGACAGTAGGGCCCCTGCACAGGATTTTAGAACAGCTGGAGGGACTCCATCAGGGCCGGACGAAAAATCTTGTGGAAGTTCATTTATATGTTTCGAGATATCATCCCTGGTTATAGACAGGGAAAAGTTTTGAGCCGTTTGGATTGCATTGATATGTCGAAAATTGTCTTCATCTGGTTGGAATATAGGGGACGAGAAAGATTTGAGGAAGAACGATGCAAAATTTTCACAAATTTCGGCTGAATTAGAACTAAGGGAGTTATCGTATTGCATGGTGTAAGGATAATTATCAACTTTTTTCTTTGTGTTGATAAATTGAAAGAATGCTCTGGGATCACCATACACTTTACCTTCCATGTTTCTGAGGTACTCTTTATAGAGGGTTTCGGAGAGAGCATGAAATTGGTCATAGCAATTGAGAAATGCATCGAAACTCACAGTGTCTTTCTTCTTCAGGTAGGTTTTCCAGAGTTTATTCTTCAGGTTTTTGGTACGTCTCAACTCGGAGTTGTACCACGGTGGGGATGATCTGGACGATTTTAACGGCTCGATAGGTACACAGGATGCGAAAGTTTCATACAGGACGGAGTAAAATCTGGCTACATCGACATCCAACTCATTAGGTGAGAGCAACCAATTGAAATCGACCGAAGTGAGCTTGGATGACAGTTCCTCAAGGTTGGCTTTTTTAAAGTTAAAGGTAAAGGTTGACTCCTCTGGGATTGGCTTATTGTTAAAGACAGAACAATAGCTCAGTAGAAGAGGAGGGTGATAATTATCGACAGGTGACAAGACAATTGAGCTAGGCTCAACATTCATGTTGTCTGAGTCGGAAAAGAATACAAGATCTAACCGCCTTCCTAAAATATTATTCACACCGCTCATTTGGCACAAGCCGCAGGAAAATAAGGAATTCAGAAAGCTGGATTCCTTAGAGTTAAGGTTGTTTCCAGGAAGGTAGTTATCGTCATCATCGCACGATACCCATTTAACATTGGGTAAGTTAAAATCACCTACAAGTAGGAGTTCATCTTTGGAATCCATCATATCTTGGATATGATTTATGCAAGCGATTAGAATATCATAGAGATTTTGACCTCTATCGTCAAGAGTGCTGAACATATCTGGTGGGATGTAACAGCAGATTAAAAATAAGTTGTTATGAACAAGGGAGACTTTGAGAGCGAGGACCTCAATGTCTAAAGTGTTGGAAAAATCAGGAAGCGTTATTAAGCAGCAGTTGAGAAGGTTACTACATGCAAGTAGTACACCACCTCCACGAGCCTCCGAGTCAATATATCTATCCCTCCGAAAAACTTGGAAGGAAGAGTCGAAAAGTTCGGCATTAAGAATCCCACTGTATAGCCATGTTTCTGTAAAAGCGATTATATCGAAATCACTGGCCGAAGTCGACAGAAACACATCTTGGGTTTTAGATCTGATTCCCCTCACGTTTTGGTAATAGAGGGAAAGCGTCTTAAGTTTTTTGAAACTTGTAGAGTATCAGGAGTGCGCTGCTCGCGCGTGCGGGGGACAAAACATTTTGAAAAGGCACCAGGAGGCCAGAACGTGGGGTCTAAAAGCTTTTCAGCGGTATTGGGCGGTGCGGTCAAGATGAAAGACGCAACCGGTTTGGAAACATTGCTGATCTTCCTGCAGGAGACTGTAGCAGGATTAATAGTTTTCCCCATTAGGTATTCTTTAATTGCCTCGCACGTAGTTTCAGGGGAGAAACGCGAAATGAAAATAGTTCGCGGCTTGGGTACCGTTATCAGATTCGCGGAGGTTACCGGAGACTCAGTATCCCCAGTGCCCGACGGTCCAACGATACTAATAGGAGAGGTTGATGCCGCAACCGGTTCTGGGATATAGTTTGAGCCCATTGGAAGTGAGGGTGCGCGGATAGACGAGCTAGTATGGGGGTTTGCAGTGACAGCATCCGTAACGTTAACTTTACGACTGCGTTTGCGTTTTCCATTCTTTCTACGGGCTTTCTTGTGGTCATGAGCCAGACTGGGGGCAGTCTCCACCGAAGGGCCCTTTTCAAGTATTATGGCCGGGTCGTTCAGAGCTGTGGTGTTAAGAGCAGCTGCATCATCCGCCGTTGGAGAAACAGCTGTAGGACAGGGTGTAGAAGGAAGCTTCTCCCCTACCTGTAAGGCGTCATAAGATACTGGCGCCGCCGAGGGGGAGTTTATTCTATCACAAACATTATCAAATTTTAGCGATAGAGAACTCAGGGCTTTGTGATTTTGCACCACTGCTGTTGACAGCGATTCAATATCAGCCCGAACACGCTTCGTACTCCTTTTAATGTCGTCTAATATTGGATGAAGAGGAGCTAAGGAGTTGACAGAGCAAGATGAAGTGGCGACAGGATTGAGAATTGCTGAATGTATATCGTCGATCGAGTCAAAAACTGTTGCAACCCGGGAAGAAATTTCCTGCAATTTATTTATTAGGGAACCCGAGTTGGTCGCAACAGAATCAAGGGTGTCTGATAAACTATCAAGGCGGACGTTAATCGACTGGACATCATCGGCTAACATCTGAAAATGTGAGACATTTCCAGAGAAGGTGTTAAGACGACCCATGACTTTTTCATGTCCATCGAGAAAGACATCAGAAATGTCTTTCATTAGTCTTAGGACGTGGCAGGGTTGAATGTTGAAGCATTCATTGCAAGTTGACCCTCTAGGGGCCGAAGGTTTGCCACTTATTCGAGGATTGAGGCAGGTGAGGTGAAAAACGCCTCCACATACACCATCACAGGAAATCCCATCTCGGGCAATTTCCGAAGAGCATAGCTTACAGACCTGATGACTGGCCATTAGAAAGAATAATAGTATGTACAATTAAAATAAACCAAAAGAAATTAAAAAATTGAAAACGATAAAACCCCGATTAACTGCCAAAACAAACAAGACAAATTTGTTTAAAACAATTTTAGGCAGTTTGAGTGCAGATGGGTTTCGAAACGTTGCATAACCTCAGGTGAAAAAATAAGAAAAGGAAAAATATTAAAAACGAGGTTATGGTATTGAAAAAAAAAAAATAAATAAATAAATAAAATTAACACCCAATTTTATTTTTATTCTTATTATGCCCTCTGCACAAAAAAGAATCAAAACTAAAAGAAAAAAGTTTAAAATAAGATTAAAAATTACACTAAGGGTAAAGGTTACCAACCTCGAACAGCTGGGGAAACCGTAGCACAACACAAAAAACAAAAGAAAACACCGAACACAAAAACAAGAGAAAGAACACAAAAATAAAATGCTCGAGCGAATTGTCACTATCACTGGAGATTAAAAGCCACTTAAAACACAAAATTAAGTATTTATTAGTTGAAAAATGGCAATAAAAACATAAAAAAAATTATTAAAACGCGGACGACCGGCACCAACGACACTTGACACTTGACACTTATAGCTTATATATTACATTAAATTTACAGTTTTGCGCCACTCTTAAAGCTTTATGTCAAAGAGAAATAAAGAATTAGCGAAGTTTACGGAAAAATCGATATTTGAAAAAGGATGTTTTTGGTTTTTCGAATTTTTATCGATGTTTTTATATTGTGACACTATCATTTTTTACACCATCTTAAAGTAGAGGATTCAACGAAAAAAACTCCGTTTTCAAAGTTTTAAATATCAAAAATTCGTTCGCCAACTTTTTTTATTGAAAATGGGGCCTTTTTTTTAAATTAAGATCATAAAAACAAAACTACACAACCAATCGCTTTGAAAAAAATTGGGCCTTTTCGAAACATGAAAATCTACATTTTCCTCAAATTTCATTAAAATTGGATCATTTTTGTGAAAGATAAAAATGATAAACGAAAAACTCGGTTTTTGACGTTTTTCTCAATTTTTTGAGGTTATGTCGAAAAATGGTTTGAACAAAAGCTCTAGATCTTTTAATTATCTACAACGTTTACATTTAACGTTTTTCGATAGGAGGTCTACTTTTCTCAGAAATCGCAAAAAAACACCTTTAACCTCCTAAAACTCACATTTTGGCTCCCCCGCCCTCTTTCCGGTCATATGCTGCGGTGCTCTCGATTTTTCCTTGTTTATGTAGCATTTATCCTAAATTTTCCCACCTTCCATATACTGCTAAGAATTTTTCTAGTTTTTGGCTTTCCAAAAGCGTATTTGCACTGGTCTATTATACAGTTAACAAAAATTTAAAAGAATATTTTTGTAATTAACATTCGTAGGCATGATAATTAATATTTCCATTCAATCATTTATCGTAACCCCTCTTTCGCAGACGCAATATATCTTCCCCGGATCGCACATTTGAGCGTGAAGTGCCAGCAATACAATGGCACCTCGCCTCATTTGAAGTGAGACCTTGTACTGGTTCAAAAGGAAAAAGAGGCTCCTCTTACAAACTAATTTTATAATCGTGTCCTACCCAATACTAATTCGATGTCCGAGTATACCATCATTAAACCTGAGTTGAACGATGATAATGCCGACCACACTTCATTATTTTCTTCTGTGATGATTGTAGATGAAGATGACAATAAGGAAGAAGTGGAAATAGAAGAGACAGGGGGATAATCGACAAAATTTTACCATAGCTTGGAACCCAACGATTAGGCCTACAGGGGACCCATGTAAAAAACTCCCCCTGCACTCTACCTCAGTGGTGGTGCGGAAACGAATGCAGCACGATGCCAAAAACTATTGATTCTACGTAAATTCTGGACATTTTTATGCAGAATAATCTAATGAACAAACTTTACTTAATCAAAATTTACGTAAGCCTGATAACTTATGAGATATTCGCGAAAAACTGATTTTTGTGCCGTTTGACCTCTAATATCCCAAGACGCGGACACGAGATTATGTGAGACTTTTGACACATAATATAGAATGCCAAGACAAAGGTGCATACCAATTTTCAGCGTATTACCTTGAATTATGATGTAAAACCCTAATTTGACTGGACTAATATGAATCATAGCAATTCAACAGGAAAAATTGTTGAAATAGTTTCATATTTTTTTTGATTGTTCGGCGGTTATTTTAAAAAACAATAAAAACAGAATCCTTTTCCTTTTCTCGGAAAGCACTGCTATCTTTTTCGCCCAATTGCATTTACTAGCACTGTGTCATAACAGCATAAATTCATCTTCTTAGTTTTGTGCTTTTCGTTGGGAAATTAACGTAAATTATGTGGCGTGTTATGACATAATCCCAAATATCAAATTAAATTCAAATTTCCTTCTAATTCAATGCGTCCAAAACAACAATTTTATTTTCAATAAAACTTGCAACACCTCCGCATCCGTGTCAGTGGATGGTGTTGAACTATTGGCCAACCCAGACAAAAATTTATCGATTTAGGGATTGTTCCAACGAAAAGATCTCCTGCCTCCACGGTAATCTTATACCCGCAAGACCAGGGGCCAGTTCACGCAATTCGACACTCGACGTCGACATCGACGCTTTATGAAAACGACATTAATTTCTACGACGTTGAATTTGGGTTTACGTACCTAAGTCGACGTGTCGAATGTCGTTTTCCCAAAATAATTTCTCCTAAAGGTATGCAAAATCCAATGAAACCGCTGCACTTTTCACATTATCCACAAGGGGGACAAGTTGCAAATAATACTAAAACTTCAATAATGTGAGTAATTAAATTAATTAATTAAACAAATTCATAATAATATTGGAAAATCTCAACTCTGAATTTATTTTTGTACATCTAACTCTTCTTGGAGTAGTTATAATTGTTATTTTTAACTAATAGTTTTTCTTTTTCTATTGCATTTTGCTCGTTCAGAAATGTAAAAAGTTTTGTGTTATTTCTGCTCTGCTCTAATTTGCACCACAACTCGTTTTTAATACTACAGTAAATGAATTCGACGCCAAATTTGGCGTCGAGAAGATTAACGACACTTTTAAAACGACAAACATAAAACGTCAACTTGCGTGAACCCAAAACGACATTTAACGCGTCGTTTTCAGTCGACGTCGAATTGCGTGAACTGGCCCCAGATTAGCCCGCTCGTCTCATTGCCTCAATGAGCCCAACTTTACATACTCAACAAGGAATTCATTTCGAAATAGAACAACTCGACTGCAGCCAATTCAAACTGCATAATTATTAATTTATTATTCAATGGTATGAATTACAAGCAAAGAAATGCAGTAATTATCCGTGTGTAAAATTCTAGAAATAATTCTTGAAAAAGCCTTTTATATTAATAGAAATAATTTCAGTGAATAATTGTAACAACAAAAATGATAAATGGCACATCGCTTAAAGTGAAAGCATTCTGCTATTAAAAAATTACTTAAAAAGCTCGAGATTACTTCAAGGACCTTCGTTCACCTCGGAAGTAGAAGTACCATTTATTTGAAAAATAAATTGCTTCCTCCTTCATTTCAGCCGTCTCAATGCTCTCCTTGTCTTGGATTACGAGCTGTATGCATCCTAGAACCACACTTTTCAGGATTAAAGAAAAACAACTCCCCTTGGAAAAATTTTACCAATTTTAGACGTTTCCTCTTTTAGCTTCCCATTCCTCCCGCCCTCGCCATCCACTTTTCACAGTAAAAGACATTAAAAATATTTTCCCAAGAGCCGGAAGGAAATGAAAAAAGCCAACCATGGCCAATCTGCAGTTGCGGGGCCCTTATAAGAGTAATGGAGCGCTAATTATTGTATCTGAAACCTTTTCCGCAGCAGGATGAACGGACTCGACGTCCGAGTAATTAACTGAAATTGTTTGCGGCTGTTACGCTGGGACGTGAAGTGTTTTTACGCTTAGCTACACTAGCGGCCTCTGTGTGCTCTGATTTTTCATTTCGTACTAACAAGGCAACTATACTTACAGTGCTATGCGTTTAATATCGCTGCCAAAAACTTACTGAACTTCATTAATTACCTAGAAAATATATTTTGCAAATATTCCGTAATTAAAATTCTAATTTTAGTTGCTTAATCACACGGCAATGCTCTTGCCTTTCCCTTGAAATACATATATGGCTGCGCGTATACTTACATACTTATGTACAACTTTCAAATAATTTCAATTACTGAGGAAAACTTTGAATGAGCACCGAATGAGCAGGAATTGAAGTGGTAATGTAAGATTCTAACATTTTCTAGGTACTCCACAGTCCCAGTTCACTAGAGGATATTTTCCATGTCTTCGAATTTAATACTTGAACAAACTACATATCAATATTGATACAGGAAAAATATTACCCGGCATGCTTCATTTTACAGCATTTAATTCTATTCGATAGTATTAGGCTAAGAGTCACCATATAAAAACTATTTAATACCTTATATAATGGTCATTAGCGCCATATGCCTTCAATTCAAGAGATGCTATTAACAGGGAATGGTGGCTTGCAAAAAGCTGCGGATGACGCGAGTACAAATCACCATGTGCTCGAGATTGGTTTTATGGTCAACAAAAGGATGAAACCTATCATTATCGGCTTTAAAACAATAAATGAAGGGCTATGCACTGTCACAGTCACACTTAGTTTTCCCTAAACTTAGTGAATTTTTTTACCACGATGTTGCCGTCCATTTTTGGGTCCAATTTTTTGTACCCCCTCTCCATTTATTGGCACATCTTCGGTTTCCGGGGCTCGCTTTTTGATGATGGATTTTGGTGAAGCACCACAAAATAAGAGGAAAATTCGAAATAAAATGTTTCGATATCACGCTTAGTTTTCGAGTTATTGACACGAAATTGACCTTTTGAGGTGTTTCCCAAAAGTTTTTAGTTATATCTACGCACCCTATAATGAAACGAAAATATCTAATATTTTTTTCCGATATCTTGCTTCGTATTTGAAACATGTGAAAAGAGTTCAACGGAGTGAATTCGGGATTGTGGGCTTTAAATTAATCATAATAGTCCAGTCAACCGGTGTAAAATAACTGAGGGTCTCGTAACATAATATTGTGGAAGTGTTTTTCTCAACGGGTTTTTATGTTTTTCTGGCTGCTGAATTGTTTGCTGCCTTAGGCTGGTCATCCACTGGAAGTGTATTCCAGCGGCTACGCGCTTCGGGGACATGAGCGGCTACAGGCGGCTACAAGCGGATTTAAGATATGCGGCTACACGCTACAGGGGTCGTCCACTGCAAGCTTTTCATGCTGCTCAGTTTGAAGTGAATTTGGTATAATAATTTTGTGATTTGTAAATATAGAAGGCTTTTAGTACAGTTAAATTAAGCCGAAAAAAGCGGAATAGCAGAAATGATTGGGTACAGGCTGAAAATTGGCGCAGAGCTTCCATTTAGGGTTCTCAATAAGGGGTTATAATACAAAATCACAATTTTATACGTTTTTTAGCATTTTGCTCATGCTGCCAACCTACATACATATGTTCTAAATGGAGTCACTCAAGCTCCTGTTATTTATATCAAATAAAAGAATACGCATTCACCTAAAAGATGAGTCTAAGTATATTGCTTTACGATAATTAGTAAACTAGTTATTCAACTCTAAATAAATTAAAACAAAATACACTTTTTTTCGTAAACACCCTGTATTTTAGTAGTTAGCCCCCTCTTTAGAACAATATTTTCTCCAAATACATCCAGGAATCATCCCTAAAAAAATTAACAACGTAGTCCAACTTGAACGTCTGATAACCTATACAAGTCGTGAATGAGTGCATATGAGTATGTTAAATCTTTAAAACGGGGATATCTCTTGAATGGCAATTCGTACGGGAAAATGTATAATAACTTTTTTAGTAGAGAATCGCATGATCTACAAACGTTGTGAACATTATTTTATTATAGGACTTACCGTTTCAGATGTATTTGCAAAAAACTGATATATTGACCCTAAAACCCCCTAAAAAATGAGCTTCCCGGGGTAGAAAATCGGTAGACTTTATAACCCCTTATTGAGAACCCTAAAATGAAGCTGTGTGCCAATTTTCACGCTGTACCCAATCATTTCCGCTATTTTTACTATTTTTTCTATACCTACTATTTGAAGAAAATTATTTCGTGATTCGAGCGGCTACGCGCGACCGATCCAAATTATTTTGGATTCGCGCGGCACGCTCGCCTTATAAGAGGTCAGCTCCACAACGAAAAACGCAAAACCTGATGAGCAGTTTCAGCACCAACCACGCTGAAAAACAGTGATTTCTTGGTCTTTCTGCGAAAACGTAAAAAACGCCCACTTCCTCATCTTAGCAACCTATGTCCTTATAAGTTTTTAGGAAACACCCAAAGACATTGTTCACAAGAGGCGTGGAGTGATCATATCGTCGTAGATTATAAATAAAGCGTATGCAATCACTGTATGCCACTTCAACTTTCCGAGCACAAGAAGCGTCCAACGAGAGAAAGACTAACTAGCCATGCATTAGATGGCGCAGGAGCAGCAATTTTGCTAAGCGCAAACGAAGGGCACAAGTCATCAAGTTTCCAGTTACAGACGGAGTTTCCTGAGAAGACAATAGGTTTTATTCACTATATAACGGATGTGGTCACAACACGTGGCTTAGAGTTACCCCGAGATTTTTAGCACGATCGACACGGTGATTAGGATTACCATTTAAAATGACTTTGGGAAAAACCAGACTGGTTTACAGAGTGAGCTAAAAACAGATATTGCGACTTGCCTGGATTGAGTGATAGGCGATTAACCGAAACCCATAGAAGAACATTTTGTAAGTCCTCAGATAATGTCCGCACTCATGACACTAATTGATCCTTAGGCATAGAGAGGTACAGCTGTACATCATCGGCATACATGTGGATTTTTGAGTTGTTTACTACTGCAGGAATGTCATTAATGAATATACTAAATAAGAGAGGGCCAAGAATGGAACCTGGCGGAACACCACAGCAGAGGATGGTTGAGGTTGAAGCACGATTATGCAACATAACCTGTTGCGAACGGTTATTTAAGAAACTATGCATAAGCTTGAGAGCAGACGAGGAGCTGTTTTTCGAAAATAAGGGAGTGGTCAACATTATCAAAAGCCTTGGAAAAGTCTAGTAGTGCAAGACAGCGGATTTGGTTCCCATTTAGGTAATTCCTAATGTCGGTTGTGATTTTATAAAGTGCAGTATCATACCTGTGGGATTTTCGATAACCAGATTGGCGGGGGTTTATAATCTTACAAAGTTCACATAGCTCGACAACTTTAAATGCAATCAGTTTCTCAAGAACTTTTGCTAAAAATGGCAGGTTACTAATAGGACGGAAGTCAGTAGAGCGCACAGCGGAAGAACATTTGGCAACAGGCAGTACAAAGGCATGTTTCCAAGAAATGGGAAATTTGGAAGTAGTGAGGCATGAATTAATTAAATGAGTTATAACAGGTATAAAGTAAGGTAACACTAATTTAAAAATTTTTAGCGATATACTAGATGACGACTGAGGAATATGAGAATTACGAGCAGAATTACTTGAACTAAAGTGCAAATTCAGACTTTCGTAATCAAAGTCATGAGCTAAGGGCTCTTTTTTTATTGCACCCCTAGCTTACTTAAGTTATTCCCTTAGTTTCTTCGGTGGCAGAGTCGGATTGTGTCGGCATGCGTAGAATTTTCTTCTTTAATTTTAGCCGTCGTGATATTACGAAGTCGTTTATAACAGTTTTTGGCGCCTTCGGTTTTTAGTTTCTCGGTCGGTTTTAAGATACTCTCGCTCAATAATTAAGGACATAATTTCGAGACTGCACCAACGCTTGGATATTTCAGTAATGTTTTTTGTTCGAATAGGAACAAACTCATCAAACAAGCCCCTCAAAAAACTTGATTTTATAATCAACGTCGGTCAATGTGAAAATGCTTTCCCAGGGTAAACGCTCGAAACAATCAACTAGACTACGCCGATCGGTCAACTAAGAGATTAGTGTATCTCCGACAAGTACTTTCTACCGCTTGTTCCAGCTCGAGGAAATTATCCGTATTAAACGACATATCTCCGAGTTACAGGACACTTCAACGCCCAAGAATTCAACCACATAGGTTTTGGAATGACAGACAATTTTAGCATTTAGGAAAGCTTTGATATACAGTGGCTCAAACGAATAATCGGACAGTGACAATTTTTAAAAAAATCTCACAAAAACATGACGAAATAACCGATTGAAATTAATAACAAGTAGCTCATTTTTTTTCGAATATCATCGTATTTTAACATATTCTTATCAAAAATTTATATCTTTCAATTATACCCTAAGAAAAACAATAATTAAAAAAAATTAATTTAAATTTGATGTCAAACGAATAATCGGACACTGCCGTAACACTTGTGAAAATAAGGGTTTTTCTTAGAACTTTTTTATTTCATGGATTGAATTCTACTGATATTGGTGAAATTTTAAGTTTAGAAGCATTTAATATTAAAAGTGTATAAATTGTAGAACAGAAATGGCGCCAAAAGGTAAACAAACTACTTTAGAAATACGGTACCTTATAATTAGGCTATATGATGAAGGAAAATCAACGCGGAAATTGGGAAAATCGTTGGCAAGGGTCAGGGAGAAAAAGGAGGTTGAAGTTGAAATTTTAGTGAAGAAAAAACCAAAATTTTGTCTTTGACGATACATAACTCTGGAAGTTGGTGGTTTGAAGCCTCGACTTTTACCGTTTCACATAGGCGGGAGATTTGGGCCTTATTCAAGAAAATATCTCATAGAGTTACAAAAATACAGGGTGATATGTAAACCTCTACTAAAAAATTTCAAACTGATTTTTTTGATATTTGACAGCAATTTTAACAGTTTTCATCAACGAAATCAAAAATTCATCTAGACAGATTGATAGTTGATTAAGGAGATTTGAAAAAAATGGTTACGAAAACTCAAATTTTCGGGCCGTTAGAATAAATTTAATAGACAGTATTTTTTTGTAAAAATTAGACTTTTTATTAAAAATTAAAAAAATTAAAAATTAAATTTCCAAATGCGGCTAGAGCGATCAATAGGTAAATTCAAGGTGAACATTTAAAAAAAAATCGTTTCAATAACTTAAAAATTACGACCTCTAGAGTAATTTGGGTGGAACACTGGCATATCTCGCCACTGTGCGGCGCGGCGCTCCAATGAGTCCAGTCTGTCCGTGACTGTTTTGAAGGTGGTGAAATGTTCCAAAAACTGAACTCAGACTCAGTGGCGTAGCGCGGATTTCTGCCACCCGGGGCGAACCATAAATTTGCTGCCCCCTAATTTCGAATTGCAAAGCGAACTGTTTGAGGCAATGGCCAATGTTAATTTATACCACTTGTTCTATTGGTAAGATAGCTAGATTAGATCTGTAGAGCAACGTGGACATTCTAGATTTTCAATAATTTTTAATCAATGAATCGAAAACCCAACTTGAATTTCAAGTAATTTTCAATCCAAGAATTCAAGGCATCATGTAAACGCAATGGATGTTCGGTATAGTGCGCACCAAAATAAATGGGAATTTTACGCGCAGGCGAGGAAATGACAACTCTACATACATTAACATTGCGTGTATGGATAAAATTCAAGTGCACATGCATTTTAATTTCCCTTTTGAAACTGGTTTACCGGGAACAACACTCCGCCACAGCATCTGACCAGGACAAGAGTTGTAGTGAGACGGATTGAATTGTGATTGAAAATATAAATGAGCGGGTGATTTTGGGCTTTAAACGAACAGAATGACGAGACACACTTTTCTATTCGAATCTACTTTCGTGGTGAGGATTTGAGACTTTCACTGCGCATCAAAAAATCGATTTTGAGATTTCCAATTGTTTTGGCGCAGGCTATATCCGTGCTTCAAGGTTGGCCTAAATTATAAACTTTAACAAATCTAGAAAGCTGGAATCAGTAATTTCTCTCTGTAATTTATTTCAGTCTGGCTTTAGATAGAAAGCCTCGTAGACGCACGAGCTTAAGCTTAAACTCGCCTCTGTCCCAATATCTGGAGGTTTCATTTCCCATCATCGTAGCCCAATACTATTACAGGGTATTTTAACGACAAATGCGGCAGCTGTTGGAGCCCTTCTCAAACTTCAGCATTTACAGCTCGCGTCATAAAAGAAGGGAATCTTAAAATCGCTGTTTCCATGCGCATTGAGAGTCTCATACAAGAGAGCAATGTCACTCTGTTTGTATAAAAACGAACGAACGAACTTACAACAAAACTACAATTCAACTGAAAATAAACAACTGAATAAATTTTTCACCACAATCTAACCGACCGATGTATTCACAATTTGGCAATCCGCTATCAGCTGCCAATGGACACCTATCGTGTTTCATATGCGCGCTCATTTCCCTTCTTTTATGGCACGGACTCCAATCATAAGGAATATATGTTTGCTAGGTATTATCCACACAAGTGTCTTGAACCATTTACACAAACATGGATACAAAAAGAAGGTCCATGCATGAGTTATTCTTGTCTTCCATCACAGGCGTACGCTTTATTGATAACCTGTCAAATAGGAGAGTTTAGTTGGATAATTTTGATTTTGATGCATCTTTATAGTCCAGAAATAAGGCCAAACCTAAATGAAAAGTAACGCAGAAGTAAAGTAGACGTAACTTCCGCAGAAGTAGATGTAACATCCACTTACTTCCATATTGGTCACTCTCATACAGGGCCGGCGTTTGGCTTTTTTGCGCCCGGTGCAGCATGCCATATACATATTGCGCCCCCTTCAATTTTGTTCATTTTTTGATGGCAGTAAAGGAAAATGAAAGAAGACACAAACACTCATTGAAAATGAAGTCACGGAATTTTTCTTTCACTTTTTTTGAAATTGCGCCCTGTCCAATTGCGCCCAGTGCAAATACACCGGTTGCACCTATGAAAGCGCCCCCCTGACTTTGTCCAATCAGGATTTGCTTCGCGATCTTGCTTTTGTGCTGAGTTTACTTACGCTTTAAATTAAAAACCCTCCCGCTAATGCTGACTAATGCTCTTCGATGATTTTCATTGTAAGCTGCACTTCCTTAACTATTTCCAGCCCTAATAATGCTATAAACTCGAATCTCCATAACGGAGGTCTCTATGTCGTTCTCCTATCCTTTATATTTCGAAGGATAATAGGTGGTAACTGTACTGCATGTATTGGTTTCTACGGTGGAGTCTTGCATAACAAAGCAGTCCACTTAACAGCCTTCCTGGACATAGAAGCCGCTTTCAAAAACTTCAGAACAGAGGCGATCCAGGTATTTCTCGCCGAAGTAGTGATCTATAATAGTACGACTAATTTGAATTACAAATCAAGACCTATGGCACCGTGCCAGCCAAGAAAGGATAGACGACAAAATCAGGCGAACTAAATGAAATTGCATTGGCCACACGTAGCAGAAGACAATGGTAAAACTCACAGAAGGTGCATTTCAAGTAATATATGACAATGGGATCACTTTTTAAATTTTTTCAATTTTTTTTGTAAATCTTAATTTCTGAAATTTCGCCCGGTGCAAGTGTACCATTTTCACCTATGAAAGCGCCACCCTTCCTCTCATACATTTATATGGAATGGTACCTAACTTCACCTCACTTCACTTCCCTTCCCATTTAGGTTTGGCCTGTAGACACCATCAGCCAGGACATCGTGCTGGATGTGGCAATGGTTAGGGCCTGATGTGGCCGACAGGATCTCTAGCTCGGTCCAGTTTTTCCGCCGCCCCCAATATCTACGCCGCCCGGGGCAATGGCCCCCTCGGCACCCCCCACGCTACGCCACTGCTCAGATTTTTTTAATTGTTTTACCAGGAGCGCGTTCAAAAACTTTACTATAGTAAACCACGAGGTAAGCTGTGGTTATGTTACATCATTTCACTTAACCACGAAAGTTTATGTTTAACCATGGAGGTTTTTGAACGCACCGTGAATAACTACGAATTTTTTTTTCTCTTAAAATAGTCTCCGCAATTTGCTTGAATTATTCTGTATGTGTCCATTAATTATTTATTTGCAATCATTTCAAAAATCCCACTTTGATTTGTTCATTGTTAACATTAAAACAAATGTCAAAGAGTTGTTTTTATTCATCTTCTTCTTAACTATCGCTAACCACGCTCCCGTGCATGGTTAAAATTTAACTACACCATGGTTCGCCACGGGAGTTTTTGAACGCCAAAAAGTTATGCTCGTGGTCATGTTGTAGTTACCCACCGAGTTTTTGAACGACAAAAGTTTACCATAGTTAACCATGGTTAATCATAGTAAGGTTTTTGAACGCGCTGCAGGTCGTCAAATTTTGCGGTGAGTCTGGCTTGAAGTGCTGATATAAGCTGTTCGAAGGAGTTAGATCCTCAGGTGCTTTCTTAAGTTGTTTTAGCAGTGCTCTGGGGATGACTGGTGATGGATGTTGTAAAATGTTTGGCGGGAACTTTAGTTTTTTCTCAATTTTTTTTTCCTTTACAAGGGATAAACTGCAAATATAACGATGCAAAATCACAACAACATGTAACGCGAAAAAGGGAGCTGTTAGGAAACACAGTGTAAACAAAATTTATCAATTTTGCTACTTTTTTCGTTATCTGGCGGTTAAAAATTGCGGAACACAAGCGGCAGAACTGCTCACTCATGCACATCAATGTTATCGCCACGTGAAAGTACATTAAATTTTCTACCAGAGAAGTCTCTGATATTCAATGAGGGTGAGATAGCAAAGCGAAAATTACGAAAAAACACCTTCTGCGACCAAAAGCCAATTCCCACCTGTCTACCTCTCATCGGCGCTAAATCTTCGATGTATTTCGCTTAAACGAGATTACTTTGAATGAGTTGATGGCAAAGCTGATGAAAACAATAACAAAGTATAATTAAAACACACATATTAGGACCTTTTTTGATGTGGAAGTGATGAGAATCTTACATCGGTCTAACAGCAGTCTGTACAACCGTCTATCAAAGGCTTCCATGGCTACGACATGACATTAGACATCGCTGGGGGTACGCACTCAGACGGTAATGTCATCTAACACCCTCTTATATAGATTTTCGAGGGATACCGAATCGGACCACTATTTGCGGGTCCCTTTTCGTCCCTCTGCCTAGAGTCATCTTATTGGGGTTGCAGTGGGTTGTCCCATTGCTCCCTTGCTTCGACTCCCCTAGTTATCGCAAGCAGCTGATTGAAGGGAGTCTGCCTCATGTCCTCCATCCAATGGAGTCCAGTTATGGCAGCCCTTTTTCTCGCCACCGCCGGACAGTGACACACTATGTGTGTGGCCGTCTCAGGTTCCTCCAGGCACATCCGACAGGTATCATCCTCCAGAATTCCCATTCTTTTTAAGTGATACCTGAAACATCCGTGTCCTGTAATCAGTGCCACCAACCATCTGAGGGTTCTCCTTTGCATATGCAGGATCCTTCTTCTGGCTGCGGTAATCGGCAACGTAAGCACCATCTTAGCCTGCCTACACGTGGTCATAGCGTCCCACCGTCTCCGGTGTTCCTCAGCGATCCATTTCTCGATGCAGTTCCTTACCAACCCTCTGCCAATGGCAGAGTATGGCTCCGGTCCCCAGAATTCCGAGGTTGACCCCTGTTTTGCCAGGTTGTCAGCCTTTTCGTTCCCATCGATGCCTGTATGTCCTCTAACCCAAGCTAGCGTCACGTTGTTTTGTTTCGCACACCTGTTCAGTTTTTGGACACATTCCAACGCCAGAGACGCATTAATCTCTGTCTGATTCATGCGCCTAATCACAGCCTGATTGTCCAGTGCTATAAGGATACTTCTTCCCTGCACCTGACCATCATTAATGTGATCCAGCGCGTGCAGCAGAGCAAGCATTTCCGCCTGGTAGACTGAGGTGTAATTCCCCAAAGCCAGAGAGCAGGTCAGATTTAAGTCCTCTGAGAAGACTCCCGCACCTGCTCTGCCGTCAATCATGGATCCATCCGTGAAGATATATATGTCTTCCGGCCTCCCTTCCGGGAGCGTTCCGTTCCCTATGAGGGTTTTATGATACCTTTCGGTCACCCTCATTTTTGTGATCCCTTCCATGGGCATCATGAGCTCCCTAGTCCCTTTGATGCGATCCAGAATCTTCATGTGCCCATATAAGGCTCCTGACGCCTGCCATGCGGCATCCCGTCTCATCCGAATCGCTGAGGCTGCCGCAGTCTTCATCACCTCGAGATCTAACGGCAGCAGGCCTAACAGCGCCTCCAATGCCACGGCGGGTGTGGTGCGGAAAGCACCGCTCACACCTACGCTGGCCATTCTTTGCACCTTGTCCAAATGCCTCTTGACGGTTTTCTGTGTGACTTTAGTCCACCATACCACCGAGGCATAAGTTATGACGGGTCTCACCATCATGGTATATGTCCAGTATGCTAACCTTGGTGAGATACCCCACCTTAGTCCACATACTCTTCTGCACTGGTGAAGCACCCTTGTCGCCTTCTTAATCTTCTCTTCAACGTGGTATTTCCAGGTTAGTCGCGAGTCCAAGTATACACCCAGATACTTGACCATCCCAGACACCTTGATCCTCGATCCAAAAAGCATGAGGGGCTGAAAATCCAGATCTTTAATCTTCCTAGTGAAGATTATCGCGTCTGTCTTATTGGCATTTATGGTGAGGCCCTGTTCCGTACACCACTGCTCAACCACTTGGAGTGCATTCCTCATGATATCTGCCGTAGTGCTCATAAACTTGCCACGTGCCACAATCGCTACATCATCTGCATACCCAACGGTATGCACGCCCATTACCTCTAGCCGCCTGAGCAGAGTGTCCACAGTGATGTTCCACAGGAGGGGCGATAGGACCCCGCCCTGTGGGCATCCCTTGCTGACCCTCCCTCGAAGCCGCGAGTCTCCTGTCTGAATTCTTACCGCTCTGTTTTTCAGCATGCTGTCCACCCACCTTACAATCATGGGGCTGACCTCGCGCCTCACCAGAGCGTCCCACACCCTCTTACTCACCTACCCTTTTTTGCATGGCGTGCAAGTCCAGACCGGTATAAGCTGTAAAGGCCTTACTTCAGCCTGGCGTCATCAGCATGGCCCTTACAAAGGGATTCCTCAAAAGTGCTCACCAGAGCCGACAATGAACAACTTCGTCGTTTCAAAGGACAACTTCGTCGTTGAGGTTTACAATTTCGTCATTGCAAGCATTCGATTTGCGTGTAAAGATATACATAAAGCCACTTGGATGATAGATCGTCGAAACCTTTCGGACCTGATAGCGATACCAATATAGCGAGGAGCCAAATTCGCAGTTAACTCTCTTGCTTGTATGGTGCTCCAAGAGTGCGTTACTCGCACTCAGCGAGCAAAGAATAAAAGCTGGAGACAAAATACCGGGCGTCAACGAGAGTTGGACACACGTAAAAGCACCGGCATTTTTACTGCTGAGTCAATATTTGATAGAAGTCACAGAGATCGGGAGTTCTACCGAAGAGTTCGTAATATGACGTAGACTAACACTTGCAGAGTTTATAGGAGCTAAACTAGAAGATCATGATATCGGCTCGATATCGAAACTGTTTGAGGGAGCAATAATGATGGGAATTAAAAATTAAGTATTGATAAACATTGGTTTAATTATGTAGTATGCAATTTAAGCAATTATTAGCCACCCACAAAACCAGTCCTCACCCAAAGTCAATAATAACCTACAAACACCGCTCGCATCTCCATGGATTCAAAATAATGATTTCAGAAAAAAGTTTAAAATAAGATATTAGAAAGGGTATTGTGTTTCACCAGGATAATAACATAACCTCCTTAAAAACTCGAAAAAAAAAAAATGTCAAATTCAGATCTTGAATAGAATATTCTACTACGTCCCATCATATTCACGAGACGTTGCACATTCTAACTTTAACTTGTTCAGGTTTTTGGGAAAATACCCTTAGCGACAAGAACTTGAACTTTTGGGATGACTACGTCAAAAGCCACCTTGAAAAGTTTCTCAACGAGAAGCCGCCTATGAAAATGACTAAAAGGATGGGATTTTACTGTTGCAAGAAATATGAAGAAGGATCGTTGAAGAAAATGCGGAATACATAATTGATTAAGACAAGCGTAGACACATAAAAATGGTGAACTTGAATTTTTATTAAAAATCGGCATAAACTTTTCGGATAGGGAAATATTTATTTTTAATGTATTTTACCATATTTTACAGGGTGTCGGTTTATTTACAAGTGTAAAAAAAATTTCTTTTCCAAGATGGCCGTTCACTTAAAACATTTTTCCAGTTTTCCACATAGAATATATCAAATTATTTATTATGAGTTGAAGATATATAAAAGAACTGCAGTTTTAATCCTTTACATAGACGGGGTTTTGGGAAGACTCTATTAATAATGAAATTCAAGAATATACTTAGCATAATTTAATTCTCTGATAATATTAGAAAAAAATGGCAATTAAATCTTTTTAGAAATTACCTCGAACCATTTTAAAACATCAACATCGAAAACTTCATCAAGGACATCTCAATAATTTCCAGCGAAGGATAAAGCGGCAATTCAAGGTAAATGCATTGAATTAAAAATTCCTTTTAATTAAAAATGTTGAAATATTATTGATTTTTGTATCTTAATTCAGGGAAATTTACTTAATACATCAAAATTTCAGCATTTAAAGTAAATATTTCTAACCCAACTTATTTCTATCAACGTCAACAACATCATCATCAAATGGAAAAGGGGAGGGGATAGACCTTTTCATCGTTCTGCTGCTGTAAGAGATCAAATAACTCATTATTATTCAGGGTAAAAAGAAATTTGATATTCTTAATTATTGCAGCTGAAAGCGCCGGAATGAAATGGAATTGATTTTTGTTAGAATTATTATTAAATCATTTTTTTGCTAGTATCTGGTTTATTATTTTTTTTGTGGTTTGTTACATGTATAAGTGATGCTGCGAGGCGAACTTGTTTATTGTATAACATTCTCAATCAACAACGTGCTGGATTATAATACAATCTGTGGTATGCACGTTGATAATCGTTAATTTATGTTTCATTGGATATACTCTAACGTGACCAGATACTTTCCGAGAAAAATCGAATCTCTAAAAAAATAAAAAAGATCATCAGTTTGTTCGCCTAAAGTCGGATCTCCATACAAAATTTTTATTAAAAATCGGAGCTACAAATAATGTAAAAAAATGAAATTTAGAACTTCTTTATGAATTTTATTTTATTTATTTATTTACTAGCAAAAACCCGCGTGCGTTGCAACGCCGTTCAATAAAAAAGATTATGTGTGCACAGTCCGCGGTAGGAAAAAGGAATAATGAAAAAAGTACAAATCTGCAAAAATTGATTTGGATACTTAAAAAAATTTAGAGTTGTTACAACTTTTTTAAGTTTCGATGACGAAAAATTGTGTACTACTAGCACAACAGACACCTAGCCAAATATATTCAGAATCGTAAGTAGATTTTGCTATGGCGGGGGATTAGTATCGTTTTGCAGAAAATCCCTTCAAATTGTATTTTTTTTTCCAGAAAAAAACGCAAAAAAAAAATTTACAAATTTGGCACCCACCGTGCAGCCTATAATTTTACATTTGGTCCCCATAATATTTACTCTTTAGTTACCCTATTTTAGTAACACTGGAACTTTTCGTTAGCGCTCCACGCTTTTTTACGTTTCGAAATGTAGTTTATTCCCATATTCTGGCTGGAGCAATCAAAACTTGACCATCAAAACTTGACCATCAAAACTATTTTTTTACTTTTTAATTTAATTTCAAATAAAAGTGTATTTTTTAGTTTTTTTAAACCATATATTTATTTTCTATTTTTAGCCTATTATATGTCTTCCGGCATTTTGTGGTGACCGCCATATTTGATTTTAAATAACGCCATACAGCTTCCTTTTTTACTTACTGTCATAGAATATCATTTGCTATCCATACCGAGAGCGAAGTAAAGGAAAAGGTCAAACGCCATTTTTTGTTAGCCACCATTTTGAATTTAGAAAAAAGCGACACAGATAATTGTATTCTACTTGTCATACCCTTCGATTTGATATCCATACCGAGTGGCTTCTAAAGAAAAAGGTAATACGCCATCTTGTGTTGGCCGCCATTTTTAATTTGGAAAGATGCAACACAGCTAATAGTATTCTATTTATCATACCCTTTCATTTGATACCCACGGGGCGGGGATCGGGAAACACAACTGCAAAATTCGGCCACCATCTTGGAGCTGTCGTTATGATTTTTTTACAAAAAAGTCATATTGGATTGTCACGTGAACTATATGTAGATATGGGCAAAATTTGGAGTTGATCGGTTGCATGCAAGAGCGCGTTTCGCATCTTTTTTAGTAATATTTCCTCTGCAACATCCTTTTTTCTATTTTTTTTGGCGCCATCTACCCGATCGCATTCGTACCATGCGATATTCCCAGATTTGGTGAAAATACACATTCTGTGAAAGTTTCAACGCAATCGGCCGCCTAGTTTTTGAGTTTTAGTGTCGCATTACAAACAAGACATTCATTTTTATATGTGTATGTATATAGATTTATTTATTTGCCAAACAACAAGGCATACTTAAACTTACTAATCAGCAAGCAAGAGTTAACCCTTCTAGCACAGAAGGCGCACTTTTCAGCTAAGCATGAAAATCTATATATGCATACACATACATACATATATATATACACATATATATATACATATATAGAGTTTCCCTTCTAACACAGAAGGCACACTTCCCAGCAGGGCTGAGAAATATTTACCACTGCCGTGGCTCAGCTGAGACATGCAAACATAAAATATTAGTAAAAAACACAAATCCTATCTCTAAAAAGAGATTGAACATAAATTAAAATAAAAAGTAAGGGCATCCAACATGTAACCCACCAAACAACATAAAATGTAAGCAATCACGTGAGATTAAAAAGACTCCTTTTAAGGACATCTTTACCAATACTCACGTTAAACACATTAATATTGTTGTTCACGTTAATGAACATGCGATTGACAGGTTCGAATCTGCCGTAATTCGTATTAGAAGAGTTGATTTGTAAGAGAGGTGGTCCTCTTAGATTGTAACGACTCACTCTAAACGATGCACGGCGACCTAGAAAACCTGAGTCAACCTTTCCATTAAGGAGCTGATGAACAAAAACAACATCGGCCACCTCACGGCGCTTGTGAAGAGAGCTTAAGTTAAGTAACTTAAGCCGAGATTCATAAGATGGAAGAACTAATGGGTTTTCCCAAGGAAGATGATTCAGTGCGAATCGAACGAACCATCGTTGGACCGATTCAATAGTTCTAACATGCACAGAGTAGTGAGGAGACCAAACCTGGGACGCATATTCGAGTAATGGTCTGACAAGAGAAATATAAAGGTGTTTAGTAATCAAGGGGTTGTTAAATTCTTTGGACCACCTTTTTATAAAACCCAGGACTAAACTACCTCTAGAAGAGATATAGTTCATGTGAGTGGAAAAATCCAGCTTACTATCAAATCTAATCCCGAGATCTTTAACAAAATTTACACGAGGGACACCTTCATTAAGAAATGTGTAGTTAAAAATTATAGGATCACGTCTCCTACTAAAAGTCATGACTTCACATTTACTAATATTAAGAACCAGGTTGTTATATGTACACCAAGAGTAAAAGGTGTCAAGATCAGCTTGCAAAAGTTTGCAATCCTCAATACTCTTAATGTGACGGTATAACTTGATGTCATCAGCGTAAATCAATATTCTACAGTGTCTTAGCAAGGAAACAATGTCATCAATTGATAGAATGAAGAGAAGAGGGCCGAGATGACTTCCTTGAGGGACACCGGATGATGCTTCAATGGGTACTGATTTGGATCCACGAAAAAGAACTTGGTAGGTCCGGTCAGCTAAGTAAGACTGGAACCACACCAGAAGTGCTTGCGGAAAGCCAAGCCTTCTTAATTTGAGAATTATAATAGAATGGGAGAGCTTGTCAAATGCCTTGCTAAAATCAGTGTAAACGCAATCAGTTTGACAACCAGAAACGAAGCCCTCGACAGCATGAGAAGTGAACTCAAGAAGATTGGTGGTAGTGGAACGACCTGCAAGAAAACCATGTTGATTCGTTGAGATCAGCCTCTTGCAGATCGGAGCGATCGCAGAATAGATAATTGATTCGAAAAGCTTCGGTATAACAGACAACTTCGCAATTGGTCTATAATTCGATATTTCGTTTTTGCTACCACTTTTATGAATAGGAATTATGAACGAATTCTTCCAAAGCGTAGGGAAGCACCCTTTATCCAGGGACTTCTGAAACAGGATTTTCAGTGGAGACTGGAGAACCTCCACACAGGACTTCAGGACAGCAGGTGGAATACCGTCAGGGCCCGAAGTGTAGTCGAAAGGGAGTTCATCAATATGTTTCACGATATCAGCAATGGTAATTGAGAGAGGTAAAAAATGAGGCTCTCGGTTAGGGGTAATGTGACGAAAATTATTGTCATTAGGCTGAAAGTCAGAAGGTGAAAAAGATTGATGAAAGAATGATGCAAACATGTTGCAAATCGCAAGTGACTCAGAACTAGACCAGTTCGTGTGCTGCATAGTATTAGGGTAGTTATCAACTTTTTTCTTAGAGTTGACAAATTTAAAGAAGTTCCTAGGATCAGTAAACACTTTATCACTCATGCTGCTAAGGTGTTCACGATACAGAGTAAAAGAGAGTGAACGAAACCTGTTATAGCAATTGATAAATGAATTGCGACTAGGAGAGTCCTTTCTCTTTAAATAGGTTTTCCAAAGTCTATTCTTCTGATTTTTTAAATGCCTGAGTTCATTATTAAACCAAGGTGGAGAAGAACTGGGCAGTTTTTGGGGCTCATAAGGTACGCAAGAAACGAGGGCTTCGTATAGTACGTTATAAAACAGTGCCACATCGTCATCCAACTCATTTGCGGTAAGCAAACTGTTAAAATCGATCGAGGCAAGCTTAGATGACAGCTCCCCAAAGTTAGCCTTTCTAAAGTTAAAGGAATGGGTTACCTCCTCCGAACAGAAATATACAATGCATAATTATGACCAGTCGCTTGCGAGCTCTTGATCAGAGCAGTGATTATTCAAATCAGTGAGCAGTGATAACGGTGTACAAACCAGTTTGTGTTTTTTTTCTATTTACTTGACTGTGCGTCAGTGCTTAGAATTAATTGCGGTTTTCTACTTTATTTCTCAGCTAAGTTTTTTTTTTATTTAATTTAGCTTTAATTAATTTTATTCAAGTTCTTGTAATTTAATATTTTGGGGTATAATCTCCAACATGGGCCCCGACCCTGGAGGGTCTAACCGTTTTGCCCCTTTGGCTGACCTGCATCAGCCTACTCCCAAAAAAAGACGTTCTAAACGTGAACTTACGACCTTTGCTTCGCCCTCCACGCTTTTCGATTTCCCACCTCTGCCCTCTCAACACCTCACGAACCCGGCAAAATTCATCACACTCCAATCGTGTAAGCCCAACAAAACTTTAAGAGAGGAAAACGCTTTTCTTTTGAAGTTGGCTGTCGATGGTATTAGTAAACAGTATTCTAAGTACTCATGGCTGCATGACGGTTCTCTGCTATTATTATGCGATAACCAACAGATAGCTGAGAAATTTACTGCGACAAAGGTTTTACCAGGTTCCATTCCAGTGAACATAACGTTCCATGAAAAACTGAACCAAACCAGAGGTACCATCTACTGCCGCTCCATCGCTCATCTTTCCCCCAAAGAAATAATTGACGGCCTTGCTAAATACGACGTCTCTGACGTTAGAATTCATACCAGGAAAGATGGTGATAGAGATATCCCTTCCGGTCTAATTTTCCTTACTTTCAACCGCTTGACACTTCCTGAAAAGATCGAAATTGGGTTCGAGCTGGTAAAAGTTAGGGAATTCTTCCCGAATCCCATGCGTTGTCGCAAGTGCCAACGAATTGGGCACACCACTGTTCGCTGCTCTGGCAATGAATTATGCCCCTCATGTGGCTACCCTCCTCATCAAGGCGATTGCACCAGAATCTTTTGCATTAATTGTGAAGTTGACTCACACACATCCGGTGCAAATAACTGCCCAAAATATATGGAAGCCAAGGAAGTCCTCAAAATTCAGACTAAATACAAGTGCTCCAGGTATGAAGCCAGACAGCGTTACTTCGAGCATTTAAAGCTTACCTCCACTGACCCCAATATTTCGTACTCTTCTGCTATTTCAAATGCCACCCTTACAACACCTACTGTATCCAACCTTCAACCCTCTTCCACCCTTTCAACTACCACTGCCAAACCCGCTTCCCTTGTTTTACCTCAAGCCCCTACGAAGCCTGCTGCATCCTCGCATAACGCCTTTCAACCCTCCGTTACTCACTCTAAAAACTCACCCACTACAATTCAACCTGCCAAAATTTCACCTATCTTACCCAATAACCACTCTCACTCGCTTACAACTCTCCACACTCAAGCTCCTAGCACATTTTCTAATTTCGTCGAACCCACCTCTCCTATCTCTCCTACAAACTCAACAACTCAAAAAGGTATAGACTCACATAAAATGGAAACTGCCTCTTCTCTATCTGAATCTGATTGCGCTGCCTCCTCCGCACCTTCTAAAGCCATACCACGCCAAAAGAAAAAACAACAAACAAAGCGCAAGATCAACCCCAAAGTCCCACTAAAAAATCTACTTGAAAGTATCACCTAAGTGCTTCCGTACTTCGCTCTTACCTCTTCACCTTTAGTTTTTTTTTGCTTTTTCTTCATTTCTTCCTTTCGAATATGATCTCGATAAAAAATCTTATTTGCGTCCAATGGAATATTCGCGGCTTTTATAATAACCTTCCCTATCTTCAAAACTTATTATATCTCTACAAACCGCACATAGTCCTACTACAAGAAACCAAGTTGTTACTTGGCGAAGGACCAACTCACGTTGGCCATTATAACTGCTATCACTACAATAAGAGCTATCCTAATAGAAAAAGTGGCGTTACCATACTTGTCCACAAATCCATATCCCACACCCACCTAACCCTACGAACAAATCTTGTGACTAACTCTGTCCTTATCCACTCTTGCCCCCCTACGGCCTTTGCCAATGTCTATTTAGAAACTGACCAAAGCGTCTCTCTAACTGACCTCCAAGATCTTTACGATCAACTGCCAAGCACCTTTATTATGGGTGGTGATTTCAACGCCCACAGCCCTTATTGGGGCAGCCCTTCCACGGACACTAGAGGTAAAATAATTGAAGACTTCATGACTATTAATCAGCCCATTGCCCTCCTAAACAACGGTGCTTACACTCATCTATCCACTCACAACACCCTAACATCCATAGACCTTACTTTTAGCACCTCAAACCTATCCCCATTACTTAGCTGGTCAGCTCACGCCAGCCTTGAGGGTAGTGACCACTTTCCCATCATTATACGTTCGAGCCTCTCCCTCGCTGACACAAAGCACGTTTCCTACTTTCTCTTGAAAAAAGCCAAATGGGAGCTTTTCTCCACAAAAGTTACTGATCTGTCGTCAACCTGTCCTGTCTCGAAAAATGTCGATCAAGAAGCGGCTAAGCTCAGTAAAATTCTCCGTGGCGCTGCATCCGTCTCCATTCCTGCTAGTCATCCCAAATCCATATCACAACCCAACTGGATGACACGCGAAATCCTTGCTTTGATAAAAACTAAAAACAGATCCTGGCAGCTTTGTCGTCGTCAACCTTCCCTCTCCAATTTTCTGAGGTTTCGTCTGGATTCAGCTATTTTAAAAAGAACAATTAAAAAAGCTAAAAGGGACTCATGGCTTTCCTTTGTGAATTCCATAGATGTCCGCACCAATCTTAAGGAGGCTTGGGCAAAAGTACGTGCGGTTTCCGTTGGCCCATCCACCAGGCTAATATCGAATGTGCATTCAGGTGGTATAGTTTTTACCAGCCCTTCCGACATTGCCAAAGAGTTTGCCACCGTTTGGTCGAGCTACTCAGCTGACAGTAACTTCACTACTGAACACAGGCAAAGTAAAGCAAATATAGCCTCTGATATGCAGCGATACTATGGTGACACAGCCGTCACGCTTTCTCACCCTATTACCTTTAGCGAATTTAAAAATGCTCTAAATTCCTTCAAGGGTACAACTCCCGGGCTCGATAAGATCTCCTACGAATTAATCAGGAAATCTCCCATTTCTTTCCAATTCCGTCTCCTCAACCTATATAATGGTATCCTTTTACAAAAATCTTTCCCCCGCGCCTGGAAACACGCGCTTCTTGTCCCTATTCCCAAGGAAGCTTCTACTTCCTTATGCGTCAGTAACTTCCGCCCCATATCCTTGATCTCGTGCCTATCAAAAATTCTAGAAAAAATTCTCTCAAATAGAATAAATGCTATCTTGTGTAACTTCTTCTCCAAGTCCCAACATGCTTATATTCCTCAGAAAGGCACGCATACTCTCCTTCACCTTCTAGACGCTGACGTCTGCGATAGTCTCGCTCGACGAAAGCACACTTCCATCCTTTCCCTTGATCTGACAAAGGCTTACGACCGACTTAGTGCCCCTTTCCTCGCTAACCAACTTGCAAAATTAAAAGTTGATAAAAGTTTCATATTGCTCATCCTCAACTTCCTTAGTCATAGGTCCATCCAAGTACGGGTCAATGGTTTCCTTTCACCCGTTATGCCACTACAGAATGGAACTCCACAAGGCTCTCCGCTTTCATGTGCGCTTTTCAATTTGTACACCATCTCCCTTTGTTCCAGCTTAAATAAAATTAATTATACCACTTCTTATCTTTATGCTGACAACCTCCTGATTTTCAGCTCAGGTAATCCCATATCAGTTTCAAAAAAGCTAACTGTCGCACTGAAAACAGCACTAAACTGGGCTTCTTCTGCTCAAGCAATATTCTCAAAGGACAAAGCAGATCTACTTCACGTCTGTAGAAAACGGAACTGCACTATACCCACCATCTCAGTCCAAGATTACCGCATTACCCCCCTTAACCAATTAAAAATTTTAGGCCTAATTTTCTCGAAAAATCTTAAGTGGAACCTGCACATTAAGACAGTGATTAACAAAATAAACAAAATTAACAATTTGGTGAAATGTTTAGCTTCTCGCAAAAACGGGCTGTCAATTGCCCCTCTCTTACACATCTGTAAGTCTCTTATCCTGGGCACTGCTGGTTACTGTCTGTCAATATATGGTAACTCTTCCGCCACCGTTCTCCAACCTCTTCAAACCGCAATCAACAATGTCCTTAGATCAGCTACTGGTGCTCTTCGGTCCACCCCAATTGACTCCTTACTCGTTGAAACAGGTGTCAACCATATTTCAGCGAGATTCCGTAAAGTTCAAGTCAAACTGCTCTCACAACACATTATAAACCCTTCTGCACCTCTGTATCACCGGCTCCGCAATTACATCGATACCAACTCTAAAAGTCCTTCCGCTCTCCGACATTGTATTTCGCTTATAGGACAACTCAATATTCCCACTTCCGAGCATCCGCTCGTTCCCCGGCATACGGTGCCTCCTTGGTACCCCCTATCAGACCACTTTGTCACGGAAGCCGAGCGCCACAACAAGAAAGATACTCCTTCCATTTTTTACCGCCAACTTCACCAAGAAATATTAGCACGATTCCCCGACCATACAGCCCTATACACTGATGCCAGTAAGTCCGACCAAAAGGTTGCCTTCGCTGTGGCAAAGGTTATAAATCAAGAGGTGTCCTTGCTGCAATCAGGTCTCCTGGCCCACCATACCTCCTCTCAAGTTGCAGAAATTGTCGCTATCTTCCAAGCAGTCAAAATTCTACAGAACACCCATCTCAACCATCTAATTTTCACCGACTCCTTATCTTCTGTACTGGCCATCAGAAATAGAAACAACAAATGCTATCTTCCGTCTACCATCCGGTGTCTACTGTCACAAAACAGTCACATAAAAATCTGCTGGATTCCAGGACATGTTGGCATAAAAGGTAACGAAGCCGCGGATAGCTTGGCCAAAAATGTCCCAATCTCCGACAATCACTCACTCATTGTACCTCCTTCAGAATCATGCTTTCGCCTTTATGCATCTAACGCTCTTCACACGGAAGCACTTTCAAGATGGAATACTTCCTCGTCCTTTTTACATTTTCATACGTCCTCACCAACCCCTGCCCGTTACAATCCAGACCTTCCTAGACTTAAGGCACGTATGCTCTGTAGGATCAGACTCGGTCATACTTTTTTTTCTCATGGACATCTTTTTACTAAATCCTCTCCCCGCACCTGCAATAGTTGTCCTAATGCGCCACCCCTCACAGTCAGACATATTTTAACTGAATGCCTAAAAACTTCAAACTTTTTCGGTGAATATCCAGCACTTTCATCCTTACTAGAACCCGGTCAGAACCACAATAGCCCTCTTTTTAAACTTCTCAGATTTCTAGACATCACTGACTCAATTTAAGTACCTTTACGTCTCAGCGCCTTTTGGATCCATGGTCCGTGTGCGCTTAACTTGGTCGGTTGTGCCATCAGGCCTTCCTGCCTCTTGAAATAATAATAATAATAATTATGACTAATACCTGCGACACAAATGTGGTATCGATATTATAATTTCGATATACTCAGACCCGTGACACACATAAACCTAGTATCGAAGTAGTTTGCTTTGACATTTGTGTTTCTATTTGATTTTAGAGTAGCAAGCGGCAAATAATTAATATTTCAATGTTGTTAAAGTTTATTTGTCAAAATAATCAGAACATAAACAAAGCAAGCGACTATAGTGAGAAAACACTATAAACACAAAATCTCACAAAACCAGCGACTGCAATTGACAACTTTTTTGTGAGGAAAATTTTCCGGCAGAGGCGCTGTGCACAGTAAAAATAGTGTATATTACCTTAATACCACCTAAATTTAGCAAATCTCATACTACGTATAAATTAGATTGTCAACCTGGTATATTGCTAGTATTGGGTGACACACATGTAGTATAAACGTAATATTTCGAAAATTGTAATATCGATACCACATGTGTATCAAGGGTATTAGATACAAAGTCAGCTTAAGTCTATGATGGTAATAATTGTGATATTAGGTGGGATATAATTTTTTATTTAGAGGATGTTTTTTTAATTGGGGGGGGGCAAGCACTACGACTGTTAAAAGTCATACAACATCTGTTGACGGATTCGTTCTTTGCATATTCTATCCGATGAGGGAATTCTTTAATCATTTTTGTATGCCTATTGTGACGAACTTTGGTATTGAACTTGATTCTATCGGACTGGAACTGTACCTTAACGTTATCGTTTAGGACGTCCAAAGTTAAGCAAGAGATAAGCACTTTCCTCCTATGTAACAGCAGCATGAGTTCCAACTTCTTGAGTCTGTCCGTGCAGGGCGGTTAAAAAAAGGTGTGTTCGATGACTGCTCCAGCTCAACTTTAAGCAGAAAAAATCAGCAATTTGCATTCTTTGAGACTTTTTAACAGATCTTTTCTGCTTACATTTGCCTTGCTCTGCGTTTTTTGAGCCTGCTCTGGGTTGAGAATTCTCACTTTTTCCGCTCCACCAAATTTGTAGGAGCAGGCAGAGCAGACAAATTCTTCTTCTTCTTCTTCTTTTTTTGACAATTGTCAAATTGAAAGCAGGGAAAATCGGAAAATGGATTTATGAATGATTTATTCGGAATATACTTGGAAATATTAAAAAATACCCATTAATTTTTATAAAAATAACATTTCGATGCTATTCAATTGTTTTTATTGGTATATATTTCTTCTTCTAAAATTGACATTCGTATCTAACCTCTAAAAAAGGAATTTGGAGCAGAATTTAGCAGAAAAGGTGTTTTTTGAGCTTGTTGCTATTATCTGATTTTTTCTGCTCTGATATCAATTTGACAGCCGCTTCCAATTGAGCCGCTCTGCTCTGCTCTGAACTTTTTAAGCAGTCATTGAACACACATAAAGTCTCGCAGTATTTCCAGAGCGAAGAGGAGAAATTTCTTCTGTACTGATTCCATTCTACTACTATTTGATGACCATTCTATATAGCATATAGCAAATCGGAGGGTAGAATCATAAGGTTTGTAGCAGTCGATCGTCCCTTTCTGAAAGCGTGTTGCTGTTCATTAAGACATGGGTCGGTTAGGGGAGCAATCTTATCGTAAACAAGTTTCTCGAAAAGTTTAGGAATTGTTGATAAGATGGCAATACCCCTGTAGTTTTCCACCGAGTGCTTATTAGATGTTTTATGGATCGGAGTAAAATAGGATTTTTTCCATATCTTAGGGAACTTTCCTGTCGATAAGGATTTGTTGAAGATAAGAGGGCAAACAAAATTTGATTTGAACAGCCCAGCAAAAACAAAGGAAGCAGGACAACGACATTTATTGATGTCGAGATTGTTTATACCGGTCATTATATCGTCAACAGATAGAGATACATCAGCTATAGAAATTCTAGTGTCAGTGTGCGTACTTGTTGGGTCAGTGTGTATTGCATTAGACTCGGCGAGGGCCTTTCCTGCAGTTCTATACATATTCGAATGGCCTTTTCGGGGGTCGGCGTTACTTGGCTCGTACGCCGCAGCATTAGTCAAGTAGCGCGTTTGTCTGGCCGGTGACGACTAAACAATCGAGGGGCTACTATGGTACTTTCTGGCGTTCGTATAAATTTTTTTGTGTAGGATTACGAAAACCATCAATGCTCGTATTCGTGCGAACGGTCACGGAGTCTGTAACCGCCTTAAGGCACAATCATATTGGTCCGGAGGTAATATATGTATTTAATTTCTCCGTATTGTGTCAGCAAATGTGGTGGTCCGTGTATTTTAAAGGTTTTTCCAGTCACCAATCTGTTTGTGCCTTTAAAGTTTTCATTGAGTCCATGGACATTTTTGCACTTGAATTAACAACCTGCTATGCTAAACTGCCTGTGTGTCTGTAGGATATCATGGCGCCACCTGCATGTCACGGCCTGTCAGGCGGATATCTGAAGTCCTCATCCCTAAGTTAGATGGAGTATTGTGTGGCCTTCATTGGCCGTGTCTGCTGATCTGGCCTGCCGGCGGCCTGTATGTGAATGGGGGTCTTTAGTGGAGAAACATTTTTTACTTAATTTAACCCAGTTTTCTAGCAATTTTACACTGTTTCCTGAGAAAAAACTACATGATATTTGCCGAGACCCCCCTCTCCCCCACGTGAGATTGGGTGAGATTCGGCTGGACCCCCTCCACCTTAAACGCCTCACGTAATTAATAGACGGTCCCTAACGCGCGAGATTCAAGCTGCTACAGCATGTTTTTTTTCTTGGCGAGAAGGAAAAATCGGATCGCTCGGATCTAGGCCTCGATAAATCGCATGGTCACGTTAGGATAAACCGTTTTGCGACTCTAAGTAGTGGCTGCAAAATTAATACAAAAATTCTGGTGAATTTAATTAATAAAACATATAACGCTTAATCGGAACAAATACACGTGCGTGCCTTAATATAATTAACAACAAAAAGCCCTTAACTAATCTAGAAAATAGTCCGTCTTCCAGTTTGTTTCGGCCATTATCCCCTAGCCACAATTTCTACCACAACAATTAAGAATTGCACCATTGGGGGATGTTTTCCTGTCTGTTACTACGAGGAAGTTCTTCCGTCTGCCAATGGCTGACGAGCATTTTACGTCACTTATGCTAGGTTTCCACTTGTCGTTTTGAAATTGACGAATGACCTATTCTTACGTCATTTTGAAAAATCGCAAGTGGAAATAGCGAAAAACTGCCTATAATTGAATTGACCAACAGCACTTGGCAATGACTTACCAAGAATTTAAACGATTAGTGCTGTTAGTTACTTCAATTATAGGCAGTTTTTCGCTATTTCCACTTGCGATTTTTCAAAATGACGTAAGAATAGGTCATTCGTCAATTTCAAAACGACAAGTGGAAACCTAGCATTATGTAAGCACATAAATTCCTTACTTATCTTTTCATCCACAGTAAATCGCTCATAATACAAGGATCTAAGTACATTATCAAACAGCATAAACGTCTTGATGGTGTGTTTCGCACGTCTATGGAAAGTATTTAAATTCAAACGCTATACCCTCGGGAAATATGCCTGAAATATTAATAATAAGTGAAGGATGCTTCCTCAAACTTTAGCCGTGCTCTTTTTGTTCTGTCTGCATGTCCATTGCGAAGAAACTTGTGGATTCACCTTCGTTTATGTTTGAAGGAAACTTCTTGGCAAAAGTGCTTGCTAATGGAATGAGGAGTTATATTTATGGATATGTATGCTATGAATGAACAAGCTTTGCTTTCACATAAATCGATTCCATCGTAATGGACGAATTATTACGGTTCATATTAAACATCTTAAGTTGTTTTCTTTCTTGTTTTTTTTTTTGGAAAATTTATCTCGCCATTGGGAATTAAGATTTAATATTGCGGAGCTTTTGTTCGGGTTTATTTACTCAAACCCAAAAAATTGTATACAGATGTTACGCGTCCACTACTAACTGGGGAATGCCCTAATAAAATGATTTTACTTTTTAAACCAATCTATTGTGGATTCAGAGATATGTAAATAAACTCGCTACAATCAGTCACGTCGTTCTTACAAGTCGGGTTTTAGCAAACAAAAATTAATGTACATTAAACTGTACTTAAACTGAAGCATATATTTTTAAAAGAACAGTACCTAAACATTGAAATTGTACTTGATTTTCAGCCAATATCAGTATTGAAATCATCTTCGGTGCGTGTATATCGGTGAGTGATGACAGTCTGTAACTAACAACACATAGTCCGGTCCAGGGCCGACGTTTGAGATTTTTGCGCCCGGTGCACTGTGCCATATTGCGCCCCATAAGCTTTCCATTTTTGAACGCAGTGAAGGGCGATGGAAAAAAGCACAAATACTCACTGGATGGGAGAAATAATTTTCAAAGTTTGCGCAAAATATAAGATGCATTATAATAATGCGTATAATATAAAAAAAAAGATTACATAGATAGGAAGTTTCACATGGGTCAACATCCAACCAACCAATATCTGCTAAAAATATCGTTTGCGGAGAGGGATGTAGGAGAGGACGATAGGGTGGGCAGATATTTTGAACTTCTGAATTCTTTCACTGAATTTTAGAATCAACTTTTTGACAGCAGTTGTTTTTTGTCTCCCATTTGCTAAGAAAAGAAAAGGCATGGCAGAAGGGAGGATTAAGATTAAAAATAACAAGCTAAAGTATTCTTACGTATCGTTCGTTGGAAAAGTTGGCTTTTGTGTAAACCCATGCGACTTCTTCATCGAATCTCAAAAGGGAATGGATGATTTCAGACAATTGCTGTTGGCTGACCCATGTGAAGCTGGCCATATTAATTTGTTAAGGTGCGTTTAAACTATACGAGTTTTTTGCCAGTTATTGCCCTGGCAAATGCCAGTGCTGCAGCCAGTGCAATGTAAACATCATGTCAGTGCACTGGTTGGTGCACTGGCACAGCACTGGCATAAACACTGACACGATATTTCTCGTGCAGTCTAAACACATAAAAATACGCACTGACGTCTTTCTCGTGAGCACTGGTAACTTTACAAACTTGTTTGTAAAGTTGTACGAGTTAATACGGACGGAGTTGCTTATTTTCTTTAAAGTGTTACTACGAAAATCAAGCAATAAGAAAAAAAAATGGAAAGTATTAAAAAAAAAGCGAATTTCTAGGACCATAGGCAGTTCTTGGACAAAAGAAGAAATAAAAAATTTAATATCCTTGTACGAAAATTATCCAGAACTGTGGGACGCTTCATTGGGGACATATAGGAATAGAGATCTGAAAACGAAGTCTCTACAAGATATATGTATATCTCTAGGCAAAGAGAAGTCAGTTGTTGTCGATAAATGGCAAAATATAAGATCGCAGTATACCGCGGAGTTGCGGAAATTAAAAATTAAAAAAAGTGGCGCGAGTGCAGAGGAGTCACCCGTTGAAAGTAAATGGGAATTTTTCAAGGCCCTGAGGTTCCTAGATCGTGCTGTAGGGACAACAAGCAAGCATTATTCGAATATAGATTTGGTAAGTAAAACAAAAATACTTTATAATAATTGTATATTACAGTTATAAATTTAAATAAACTTGTATTGCCATGGTACTTCTCCCTCTGTTATAAAGTAGTGTTGAAAATTTTCCCGTACGCTTTTAGCAGACGTGGTGGCATTCCGATGCCTTTGCTGGTCAAGCTGGAAAAAAGTCTTTTCTGGAGGACTCTATTTTCGCCAGGTGCCGTGTTTGAGTATGTGTTGCTCGTCTTCTTTATCGAAGTCTTCCTTTTGGATATACAATAATTTAGAAGTTTCGCTTGATATTAAAAAATTGTGCAATGCACAAACAGATAGAACTACTTTTTTGGCTCTTTCCGGATTTAACTCCATTGGTTTTCTCAAAACTCGAAATTTGGCACTTGCTATGCCGAATGCATTTTCAATGATCCTGCGAGCACGCGACAGTCTATAATTGAAAATTCTTTGATAGCCAGTCAAATTTCGAAATGGAAATGGCTTCATAATGTAAGGTTTTAGAGAAAATGCATCGTCGGCTACAATTACATATGGAGTAATGTTTCCTTCGCACAAGTGCCGAGGACTTGGTATATTTATTTTATTGGTTTCAAGCGCGTTTGCTAGGGAGCACTGGTTGAAAACACCGCCATCTGAACTTCGTCCACTCGCTCCAATATCAATATAAATAAATTTATAGTTGGCGTCAGCTAGTCCCATCAATACAATGCTATGAGATCCTTTATAATTGAAGTATAAACTTCCACTGTTCGCTGGCGCTTTTATAACTACATGTTTGCCGTCAAGTGCACCTATGCAGTTTGGAAATTGCCACTTCGTCTCAAATTCTTTGGCGATTTTTAACCATTCCTTTTCAGAGTTAGGAACCTAGAAAAAATAAATTATTGAAAACAAAATCTTTAAAAATTTAAATTTCAAAGATCGTTCCTATTTATTTTTAGAATGTTTTTATTACAGCCTATTGATTCGTCCTTAAGTGATAACCAAAGTGATTTCACACCGTCGCTATCATCTATCTTAACTACATCTACGGAAAGGTGTGAAAGTTTACCGAATATTGCAAATGTTAGAAAATGTCCTAAAAAAAATCAACCGGGTTTGCAAAAGGAGGTTATTTTAAGACGAGCTTTGACTTTAATGGAAAAACCAATAGACAGCAATCAGGTTTTCACGGATTATATAGCCACTGAAATGAGAACACTACGAGATGATATTCGTGAAAAATTTAAAAACACTATTTTAGTGGAACTATTAAAAGCAAAAGAAGCGAATCAGTCTGCAACTGTTATCGTAATAGACTCAGAACAGTCACAACCAATGGGAGATCCTGGTATTTATGATGATCTGGGAGACTTTTTTAATGTAGGCTCGGATAGCCCGTGAAAATAACGAGTTATACTCGATTTAAAAATTTAGAAATTGTTTTGTTTTCGTTTTTTATAAAGAATTTACATTTTTGTTTATGTCATCAAATAAAAGTATTTAATGTTGAGTTGCTAATTTTATCTCTCCTACCTTTAAATGTTCATCCTTAAGGACTCCGTAAATGGCTTCGCAAACCTCTGGTACTATCATCGATATTGTGCAAACTGGTATTCTAAATAAATACATTAGAGAATGGTAGCTGTCACCTGAAAACAAAATTACGTTTTACTTTAAATATTCCTTCAACTTACCTTTCAACCACAATATTCGTAAGGATGGTTCCTGGGAGCGAACCGTCAAAACAAATATTATAGTTAGAGTTAGGTCTGATACGAATATGTGCTACTCTATATACTTGGGATAGCTAGTATTACCTGTAGCTAAAAATCTTAGGGTTAATGCCAAACGTTCTCCAACACTTATGGAATCCCTTAAGTGGGTGTCTTTCCTTCGAATTAAAGGCGTTATTAGTTGCACAATATAGTCAAAATCACTGGGTGACATCCGAATGAAATTTTTATAACATACATAATTCATCACCACTTCGCAATTCTTTAAACAGTTTGTTATAACAGCCTTCAGTTTGCCTTTTTGAAACCCATTCGCGGACCCATATACGCCTCTTTTTTGGTTTCTTTACTTCTTCATCACTTAGCAAGTATGCAACAATTGCTGAAGCAATTTTAACTTTTTCTGTAGCCATTTTATCAAAAAATTCGCTGCTAAATATTCACAACTTCTTTATGAAATTCCGATCCAAATAACTTTACCAGTGAACTGGCACTCCCAGTGTAAACAGCATCAATTTCTCATACCAGTGCTCTGGAAAAAAAGTGTCAGTGAAGCACTGGCAATCACTCTGTCAGAGAAATATTTGCCAGTATTCTCTGCTAATGTAAACAGTGTGCCAGTGCACTGGCTGCGAATGCCAGCGAAAACTCGTATAGTTTAAACGCACCTTTAGACAGTAAAAGAACAAACTGTAGACTGGCCTCGTGGTTCTGACCACTTACAATATTTGTAAGAGGTAGCCTTATAACCGGCCGCTACTAGATTTGGGATTTATTAATAGTTTAAATTAAAATAACTAATCCGAATATATATTTAAGGTTTTATTAATTCTTAACTATCAATTACTTTTTACTGCGCGCCAACCCGAACGTCCGAACATGGTGAAGATCCAGCAGAAAGAGAGCGTTGTTCAGTTCTTCCGGAGAATCTTCGAATTCTATACATATGGTGGATGTCTTCGAAATATGTCTTCGAAATGTGAGGTCATAGACACATGACCGCCACATCACTCCCCCTCGGTGAAAAAAGAATATGTTGGAGGTGTTGTGTTGGCTGACTTTTGTTTGTTCTTAAATGTGGTTTTTGTTATTGTTTTTATAATTTAATTACAATTCAAATTTATATTTTTACATTTTCTTCAAATTTCTTGATAAATTAATTTTAAGTGTGCTTTTACAATTAAATTATAATTCAAATTTGTATTTTTAAAAATGTCTCCATAAATTATTTTTTAAAAAAATTATTTTACAATTTATGTAGTTAAGCTTGTTGCGTGCTTATGTTCTACGTTTACATTTAATGCCTATAGTTATAATTCATTTGTTAGTTTACATTGTTTGATTAAATACTTAAAATTTTATGAGAATGAAATTTATTGTATCATTTTACCTGAAAAATAAATTTATTGTAATAGTTGAAATTTTATTTTTATAAGTATTCCAAAATTTTATATACAACATATTTGTTTGATCATCTTCTTAATTGATTCTGTTTCATTTTATTTTTTACATATCGATATTTTGAAAGTTTTTATATTTTTTATTTATAAAAGAAACTTGACTCGTTTTCTATTTTTTGATCTAGTGTTTTGTGCGGGGCTAGACACATCAGGATTTAAAATATACGCGGGTTTTAACCTGTCAATGTTAATAAACTCTTGTTTCCCGTTTACTAATATTTTAAAAATTTTATCTTTTCTTGATAATACTTCGTGTGGGCCTGTATATGGGGGATTGAGGCTTCCCTTATAGATTGGGTCTTTTATGAAAACATGTGAGCATATGGCTAAGTCTTGTGGGACGAAAATGTTATTTTGTTTACGATGTCTAGTATTCTTTGGTTTTATGTCGAGAATCGCGTTTCGAATGTCTGTCGCCATGTTTGAGGTGAGTGTTAGGTCTGTAGGTATTTCCGTAGTTATTAGTTGTCCGGGCAAGCGTAAGGCTTGTCCGAAAAGCAGTTGTGCTGGTGCTATATTTAAGTCCTCAATGATGGCTGACCTGATCCCTAAGAGTATCCATGGGATATTTTTATACCAGTTCTTAGGTTCTTGGGTGGCGCGAATTGCCGTTTTGAGTTGTCTGTGGAAACGTTCTACGGAACCATTGGATTGAGGGTGATATGTGGTTGTGCGAATTTTTTGGTTGCCTAAGACGACAGAAATTTCTTTAAAGAGGGTTGACTCGAACTGAGTGCCTTGAACCGTGGTTATGGTTTTTGGAACTCCATAAACTGATATCCAACGGCGTGTGAAGGCGTCAACTATTGTATTCGCGTTCATGTTTCGTAGAGGTATGGCTTCAGGCCAATGGCTGAAACGGTCTTTGATTGTCAACAGGTATGTGTGTCCATGTGGACGTGCTCGAATCTCCCACTGGGTACTTGAAAGGTTCCATGTGGAGAAATCGTATGTCGTTGCGTTTTTGCTTTTTGACAAGCAATGCATGTTTTCGTCCAGGAGGTTATTTCTTTGTTCATTTTTGGCCAAAAATATCGTGACGTCATTAGGTTTTTGGTTGCTCGGATTCCCGGGTGGGAAAGGTTGTGCAGCAGCGCGAATAATTCGTAGCGTAAGGATTCTGGAACGTATGGCCTGTTTATGTTTGTGGAAGTTTCGCACCATAGCTCTGTTTGTGTCGTTGAATCGGGTATTTTTTTTAATGTGAAAGAAGATGGTTTTGAATTTTTGCTAGCTGCCTCTATTAGTTATGAAGCTGTATGTCTTTCTCTTGTTCGTTAACTAGAGTATGGTGGTCTATGCCTTTTTTGGTTTCTATATTTTCTAAGTGTGCTCTGGATAGTGTGTCCGATACCACGTTTTCACTGCCTTTTATGTGTCTAATATCCTGCGTAAATTGTGATATGTAATTTAGCTGGTTTATTTGTCTCGGTGATTTTTCCGCTTTCGACGTTAAAGCGTTAGTTAATGGTTTGTGGTCCGTGTAGACCGTGAAGTTTCTACCATCAACGAAATATTTGAAATATTTGATTGCTAGGAAAATTGCTAATAGTTCTCTGTCAAATGTAGAGTATTTCTTCTCATTTGGTTTTAGCCGTTTTGAGAAGAAACTAATTGGCTCCCAAATTTTGGCACTTTTTTGTTGTAGAACTGCGCCTACGGCGTCGCTTGAGGCGTCTACAAAAAGACTAATGTCGGCTTGCGGATTTGGGTGTGCCAATAAAGTATGGTTTTCTAAGTCTCTTTTTATTTGTTGAAAAGCTTTTTCGTGATCCGAGGACCACTCCAGAGAGGTTTTAGTTCGTTCTCTCTTGTTTGAATCTTTGAGTAGAGCGTACAATGAACTTGAAGTTATGGCTATTTTAGGTAGAAAGCGGTGATAAAAATTTATCATGCCTAGGAAACGTTGCAATTTTTTTATCGTTGTTGGTGTTGGAAAGTCCTTTATGGCCTGGATTCTGTCTTCGGAAGGTGCTATACCTTTTGCTGTTATTTTGTGCGAAAGAAAATCTAGTTGATTTACACCTAGTAAACATTTTGCTGGGTTAACGTTAAGTTGATATTGTTCGAGCCTAGTGAACAGTAAAGCTAAATGTTCCTTGTGTTCTTGGGGGGTTTTGCTAGCAACCAATATGTCATCTACGTAAGTAAAGATAAAATTTAGACCGGATAAAACTTCGTTGATGAAACGTTGAAATGTTTGCGCACCGTTCTTTACACCGAATGGCATTCGCAAAAATTCAAAAAGCCCAAAGGGTGTTGTCACTGCAGTTTTGTATATATCTTCCGGTGCAACCGGGATCTGATGATAAGCTCTGACTAGGTCTATTTTGGAAAAAATTGTGCAACCGTGAAGGTTTATAGTAAAGTCCTGTATATTTGGTAGTGGATACTTATCAAAGACTGTTGCTGCGTTTAACTGCCTGTAATCTCCACAAGGTCTTAGGTCGGTGCAACCTTTCTTGGGTACCAGATGGAGTGGGGAAGCCACTGGAGAGGCTGACGGACGGCATATTCCTAACTTGACCATTAACTCAAATTCTGCCTTGGCTATATTGTATTTTTCTGTATTAAGCCTACGTGGACGGGCGCATGGCAAGGGACCTTCAGTGTTGATTTTGTGAACGACATTGTGTTTTACTTGATCGTTGAAGTTGGGAGGTGTTATTAACGAAGAAAATTTATTCAGTATTTTCCCGTATTCGTCTTGTAGGGCATAAAGTTTTGGTGGTGAAAAATGAACCTTTCGTGAGATGCCTGTCACCGAAAGTGTAGTTGTTTGGTCTCTCAGTTTCCTGTTTCTGAGATCTACTAATAAATTATATTTGTATAGGAAATCTGCTCCTAAGATTGGGTGATCTACGGCTGCTATCACGAAATTGTGAATGAAAACGCGGCGTAAATGAAGGTTTAATGCCAATTGTTTGGTGCCATAGGTGGATATCAATGAGCCGTTTGCTGAAACAAGTTTGAAATCTGTCGTGGCTTGGCTTGGTTTGCATGAGCTTTTTGGTAATACCGAGATTTCCGCTCCTGTATCTACCAAAAAGTGTTTATTGGAATTATTATCAAACACGAATAGGCGGCGCGATAATTCGGGTGGCTTCGATGCCGCTGTCGAAACCGTGCAAGTTAGTTTTTTTGGGTTTGATTGTCTACGCTTGTCTTTCTATTATTTCTGTTGTTGGAGTTTATTTCAGCAAAATTGCATGGAGCAAGGCATTTCTTGGCTTTTTCTTTAAATTTGAGGTGATACCAGCAACTATTTTGTACCGACGGCGACCGTGAGTGTTGTCTTTCAACTGTTCGACTATTAGAAAACGTTCTGTGTCTAGGTCTTGCGATGTGGGTTTCTATGCGCTTGAGTCTATTTGACAGACTATAAATGGTTTCACGTAACTTGTCTATGCTCTGTTCCTGTGAGTTGTTTGAAATATTGGTCGGGTTGCGATTGTGGCCTTGCTTCAACGACGATATTTGAGCTGTTGACGTAGTGTCGTGGATTCTATCTGCGATAGAGAAAAGTTTATCTTGATCTGTTGAAGATTCAATGGCTATCAAGCAAGTTTGAGTGTTACTTGGAAGTTTGCTCATCCATAATTTCTTTAATAATTCTCTGTTTACCAAATTATTTGTGCCTGCTAGCGATTCCATATGGCGGAATAATTCCGACGGTTTGTAGTTCCCGATTTCTACCTTATGTAACAAAGCATCTAACCTGCGTTCTTCCGAGTCTTGTGTTCGACTTAGGAGATGTGATTTCAAATTTTCGTACTTGTTGAGCAATGGTGGATTGAGTAAAATGTCAGCTACCACTTCCATTGTTTCGGGTGGTAGTGAAGCTACAAGGTGGTCATATTTTGTATTTGAGACAGTTATGCCTTTTACACGGAATTGTGTCTCTACTTGCAAAAACCACAGGTCTGGCCGGTTGTTCCAAAAAGGTGGAATTTTTAGGGATGCCGCCATGGTTGTGGAAAATGTCTCTAACACGTTATGCTTTGATGTATTGGGTGTTTGTTGTTGTTCCAAAACTTCCTGTGGGTTCGATCGAGTTTCGTTCGAATGTTCTGTCGACATTTCGATTGTTTGTAAAGAAATTGAAAAACCAATAAAAGCGAAAAGCTTTGGATGTGTGCTGCAATGTGTTTTGCGCAATTGTACTAGTATTCACTAATTTTTGTGAATAGTTAAGAAAAACTTTTGTATACATATGTATAGTATATACAATGCAAGCGGCGCACCTGTACTCTTCAAACCCGCCTTTAACCCTTTTTGGAACTTAGCTTGGATGAGACAGTTGTATAATTAATTATTTATTTCAATAATTTATGAATGCTGATGCTTTTAATTTGTGTGAAAATCCAATGAATGAAAAGCTTGCTAGGATAATAAGTAGGTGGCTTGAAGAACAAGAAACTATCTAAATTATCGCCTAAAATATGTTTGTTTTAAATTGTATGATATCGCCCTAAAGTCGAGGAGTATTTCCACAATGACGTGTATATTTTATTCAATATTAAAGTTTATCGACTAAAAGATTAAATTTAAATTGCTTTCTTAATGGTTACTTGTTTAAAAGGAATGGCTCTGATATTGGCTGCTGATGTATTTTTAGTTATTGATTTTCGACTTAAGTTCAAATTTTAGTAGATTAATAAGTTGAGACTTTATTAAATATAAGGAGACCAAATATTGTTAGTTTGTTAAAGTGTAAGCTCAAGTGTCTTAGCGATTGCGATTTGAATAATTATCCACAATATTGAAACGTGTTATTTGCCTTTTGGCAATGAGTAATAAATGAAATGTTTATATTCTAGAAAATGGATGAGATGAACATCACCTTTTTTGTTTTACCTTAAATAATGCGTTTGCATTTCGATTGTTAAAAATGTGCTAAATGATTACTTGTGTTATTATAACTGTAAAATCGTATTAGTTTTGTCATACTTATTTTTTAACTACTTAGGCACACAACGGAAATGAACTTGAAACAACAAAATTTTCAACAAAAAAAAAAATTAAAATAGTTAATTGAATTATTACTGGAAGCACAATGATTTCACAATGCGTTACTAATTTTTATCGACCAGAGAAATGAGTTAGTAATAGAAAATCTTATTTCCAGGGAACCTCAAAAGCCCCCTTTTTGGCATTATTATTAAATCTTTTATGATTAATGTAATGATTGTTTTTGTATTCACTGAGATTCGTATAATCAATTTTAGTTGTTTTTTTTTTTCAATGTTTAGCTTTTATTTTCAATCCTGATGTGTCGACCTTTTGCATGTTATTTATTTGCTTTTTTATGATTTATTCCCTAAAAATAAACATCTTTTAGTTAAGTTCTATATTAGTTTAAGCCTAATTTATTTATTTGACATTGTTAATTAATAGAAAAATATACGTTTTTTGTTTGGTTTTGTTGATTATTATATGTTTTCTTTGCCCTTTTGTTTTGGATCTTCCTTAGTGTTTTTGTCTTTAAAGTTCTGGGCTGTTTATTGCTGGAATCAAGAGTCGTCAATAGCTGGACCATCCATGGAGTTGTCCTCAAAATTTTTGATTTTTTTTATATTGATGTTCGGCTGAGTTCGATGGCTCTTTTGAAAGCGAATTCCACAGTAATTTTTATGTGAAAAAGAAATTTATGTACTTCATAACCTTGAAATTTTTTATATTCTCTGTCTAGGTTAAGAACTGGTGGTGCTTAGCACTTTGTATGCGTATAAACACAAGCACTAAATTTCGCAACTTTTAATTTGATTATGGTTATTACATGCGGTTTTTTTGTGTCACTATCTTGATGACGCAAGTAACTGTTGAATTTTTACACTTTTTATTATTGCATTGTTTTATTTATTGGAAAATTTTGAATTGAAATTTTTTGTTGTTATTCAACACGTACAAAGCACGAGAGAACAAAAATGATAAAACCATCTATGAAATCGGAATTTTGCATTCCCTCATGTTTTATTGTTTCGCACATTTGATGAGAAAAAAAAATTTTTTTTAACGAGTAGAAAACAAAGATTCACTTGATTTTTTTTACTATTTATTTATTTCCGGCTGATTGTAGACTGATTTTGTTTTAATTGGTTTAGTTTTTTTTTTTCTTTTTAAAATTTATGCTCGCACATGGTCGGGGTCACCATTGTAGACTGGCCTCGTGGTTCTGACCACTTACAATATTTGTAAGAGGTAGCCTTATAACCGGCCGCTACTAGATTTGGGATTTATTAATAGTTTAAATTAAAATAACTAATCCGAATATATATTTAAGGTTTTATTAATTCTTAACTATCAATTACTTTTTACTGCGCGCCAACCCGAACGTCCGAACATGGTGAAGATCCAGCAGAAAGAGAGCGTTGTTCAGTTCTTCCGGAGAATCTTCGAATTCTATACATATGGTGGATGTCTTCGAAATATGTCTTCGAAATGTGAGGCCATAGACACATGACCGCCACACAAACAAAAAAGAAAAAACCTTAAATTACTTATTCTAAACGTACCCGACACAGCACATTGTCTGTCCATGCAAGGTCGAGGCCAAGGCGCCGGTGCAAGGTTGTAAGGTGGTATTCTTGCGCATGCACAAGGGGTGTTAGCTTGCGGCCTTGCTCGGGCGCATGTGCAAACGACTTGTGACAGATAATTTCGCTGATCAGGGAATAATTTAGGAATTTATAAATATTCGCTGATTTGGTATTTATTATAATTAGATTAGGGCTGTATAAATAGGCTAAGCAAGTTACAATTAAGACACAGTCGATATACAGCAGTCCATAGCCGTTTTTTAAATAAAATAACATCTTGAGATATTGCTTCAGAGCATACTCGAGTGGAGTGAAAGCAAAACATAGTTTCTGGAGATATTGCTTTCGAGCATTCTTGAGGGGAGTCAAAGCCGCTATCTGGCTGCTCCAATAACTGCATCTAAAGGAGAAAAGGCACCAAGGGCTTCACAACAATTAAAGAGGAATTCTCGCCACAAGGAATGTTGTTCTGCTCATTTCGTTCTTTTACCTCTTTTAACAATTCTTGGAACAGAATTCAAAAGTGCAGCAACAGCTCCCTAAAGTTTATATCAATCACGGTAAACAGCAATACACAACTCAGAGCCATCGAAACAATTTTTTCCTTTGTGTGAGTGGATATGATTCTTTTAACAGAATTTTCAAAAAGTGTAGAATAAATAAGCGTAGAATAAATAAATGAGAGATTTTTCTCTCGCTTGGGAGATTTTTTCTCTAATTTTTGCTTCTGATTCTCGAAGACGAAGGTTCCTTTACTTTATGAGTAAAATCTAGAGTAACATTTCTTGTGTAAAATTTTATGAAAATGTCGAAACTTAAATCTTTGGAAACTTCTTGCAAGGGGAGAAGTAAAATTTCCTTAGTCTTTCTGGCATGAGAAAGTACAAGAAAAGATATTTGGTAAATTCGTGTAATTTATTTGTACCCGTAAGAATACATTTAATTTATTTTTTCTAAGTTTAAATTTTTTTTTAAATCTTAATCTCTGAAATGGCACCCGGTGCAAGTGCACTACTCGCACCTATGAAAGCACCGCCCCTGCTAACAGCTTAGGAATGCCAAACTAGATGACATCGGCTCAGAATCGGGACCGGTGGAGAGAAAAGTTGCGAGAGGCCATGACCGGATCCCGGTTGGAGAGCCGTTAAAGAAGAAAACGTGCATAGACATGTTCATTAAATCGGCCATATTTTCTATTTTCAAAAAATTCCAACGGGAAATCAAATCCAATTGTTTCTTAATTTTTCAAAATAAGTTTCCGAATTATAAATCAGTCTTGCAAAAAATGGCATCCTTGTTCATTAATGTAAAAAAAAAAAAAATAGATCGTTAATTACTCAAAAAATAATGAACCGATCTTGTTGAAATTTTTGGTACATTGCCGAGACTACATAAACACAATCTTTGTTCATGATACACCAATCTTGTAAGGCATTGAGTCTCTTCTGCATTTCCTTCATCCTTTAGTTTTGGATCTTAATGACACCATCAATATTGAGATCATCCGCTTAGAAGAGATGTGGAATATTTAATCATTTTCCCCGATAGATAGGAAATAAAAATATTGAAGAGAAGTGGACAAGCAACGCCAGAGGTCACTTCGATCGCCTTAGATAGAAAGAAATCCTTGGAATTTGATAACCTGTGTTCTTCCCTTCAGATATGATTTTAACCAACATGTCATGGTCTACTCGATCTTGCCTTGCTGGAATCATGTATACAGCTTTCAATTGATGGCCGCTCACAAGGTGTTGTTGTTCGTTTAGGTATGGGTCAAGATGGGCATTCTTGTCATAAACAAGCTTTCCAAAAAGCTTAGGAATTGATAATAAAATGGCAATGTCCCTGTAGTTGTCCAACGAGAATAGCTATTCGTTTTCTGATTTCGGCCGATATATCACCTTTTGTTATAGTCGTCCCGCCTCTATCAACAAGATATTATGTAAATTATTTTAACCTTCAATTCGAAGAAAATAAAAAAAGGTGCCATATTTGCAGTCCCTTTAGATTTTTTTTTAAACCATAATTTAACTGGAAGCTTTACTGAAGCGCTTCTGGAGTATAACGAATCGGAAGTAAGTTTGGTACAAGCTTCGTATTCTCTTTGTTCTTTGCGAATTCATGGCAATCCGCTGTGGATTCCCTTTGATATTTCAGTCTTGTTAGGTCTACACAAGTTATGACTGGTGATTAGTGAAGGAGCATAGCTTGATGGAATACATACATACTTTCTCTTCAGCTGTTTTCCTTATCGTCCTCAATTAAAAAAAGCTTAAATCTTCGCATATCCAGAGAAACAATAATCACAAGTGCTTCCCACTGCATCCATTTAACAAGCTTCAGAAGCGCGCTAAAGGAGAGAAGAGATAATCGCTTCTTTCTAATGACATCCTCATGCACAATTACAATGAAGTGGCATGGAACAGGCAAGCACTCCATGCTTTCAAAGAAGCACATTAACTGCCATGTGGAAGCGCTTTTCTTCCCCGCTAGCTAGGTGGTATTTCTTCTCGACTAACTCTTCCGTCCGTGTTTTTAGGGCAGTACAAACGTCATCAAATTGCATCTTTGAAAGTTACATACATACATACATACTCTCAGGGCCGGCTTTAAGTATTTTGGCGCCCCGGGCGAGATATTTTTATGCGCCCCTAACTTTTTAAAGGCTTTCCTTAGATTACCAATGTTATTATGAACAAATTGCACAATGAAGGAAAGTAGATAAGAGTACCTACTATAAAATAATTTAGGTATAAAATGAATTATTTAAAAATTTCAATTTTATTTAACTAACTAAATATAGTTTATTTTGCATATTTACAAGCATAATATAAACGGGTATAGATATATTAAATTATTATATACTAAATATGGTACATATATATATGTATATATACACTATGAAAATTTCTATAATGTATCTATTCAAGAAAATTTCACTTTTCTGGCTTTTTTGTCTGCGAATTCTTTAGTAACACTAGTAAAATCCAGATTTCCTGCCAACTCGTTTTCAATAGATAGTGTCGCTAGACTTGTTAGTCTTGTTGACCTTAAATAATTTATCATTAGCTTCAATTTAGAGAAGCTGCGTTCCCCACTAGCAACAGTCACAGGTATTTTTTTTTTATGTGATAGACTAGAGGCTTAGGGAAAGTCCCTTTGTACTGTTCGACAATCTATTTTTTCATATAGAATGTCGAACAGCAGCTCTAGCCGGAAGATAGAGAGTAGAAAGAGAGAGAAGTGGAAGGAGCTGCCACAACCTAGCCGCGGTATTTTTTTTTTTATTCCACCTACTTCCAACCATTTCGCGACTCTGGCATCGGGGCATTTTTAAGAAACAACTCGCTGGAGTGTTATGCCTCCTGAAACGAGTTGAATCTCATCAGCCAACCGATGACATGCGCTTGGTGGAGCGGAGAAAGACTAGCCAAGGCTATGACAGGAGGAATCAGGAATGTAAAGAGGGGAGAAGAAAGAAGGGAAGTTATGTAGATGGGAAAGTGGAAAAGGCGAAGGACCGTGGGGCTGGCCGGGATTCGAACCCGGGACCTCTAGGATAGTAGTCAGGCGCCTTACCTCTAGACCACCGATAGGAAGTGCTATCCATGTATTGGGGAATAGTTCTTGCAGATTGTGCATTTTGATAAAGTTCAAAAGTTCTATAGGCGTGGCTTGATTTTCACAAAGGTAATGCTGTAGACCGATGATTTCTTCGCACAACAAATCCCCATTTATATCTGTTTTGTTTACGTTGCCGGTTAAAGGTTCTTGCAATGCCGAACAATATTTTTTTAGCACTTCTTTATTCATATTTTTTTAATATCAAACATGAAACACCACGTGATAGAAAAATCATGAAGCTGTTGAAACCGCTCTCTCAAAGATATATTTACTGTGTCTAATAGAGCATTAAAAAATTGCACTTCGAAGATTTTTTTGGATCATTAATTGGTTCATCCAGAGCTTCTTCCCCCGGTTGTCGCTTAACGCGTTTAAGTCGCGTTTGAGGCTTGAAAATTGGCTGCACATTTAGGTCTGATGCAATTTCAGTCGCTGTTACAATAGCTTGTTGAAATCCTGTTTCTCTATATTTTTCCAAGTAGTCACAGCATTTTTCAAACATTTCTGTGAACTGGGCAAAGTCAGACTTGCTTTGCTAACAACATTGATTTGAAATAGAACATCATGCCATGTTACAACAGAAACAGTAAAGTTAAAATCTTTGAGTTGTTCTGTAGTATTACAAAAAAAGTTTTTTCAAATTTCACGCTTTCGACATGGTTTTCTGTAGATTTTGGCATGCTGAAAACGATCCCGTTGTCCGATTTGCCCTATCATTCCATAGTTTTGAGATATTTAACGCGCAAAAGTGCAAACAACACGCTTTTTGGCACTTTTAGGTTAGGATTGCTCAAAATCCTGACGTGATAGGGCAATTTGGCCAACGGATTCGGATTCAGCGCGAAAAAATACATACTTAGGATACGACTATTAAATTGAAAAGGAAAAAAAATGTGCAGACCAGTGGAATTGGATTTGTGGTTGTGACAGTTTCCGCGGGAACAATGACTGTAGGTCCATTTTGAAATGAGGAAAACTCCGACGATTCAGACGGTGAATCAGTACTTTGTTTATTTTGAACAAATGATTCTTGACAGGACTCCTCTTTAAAGTACTTGTTATAATATTCATACACTTTTTAGCTTCTTCAAAAAGTTTATCTTTCTCAGCTTTTCTTTTTCGATTTTCATAACCGGAAAGTTTTTTCTTGTCTACCATATTGATTTAGTTCTATTTAAGTAAGAAAAACAACTGTTGCTTGCACTTATCAATCAAGTAGGTATGGTGTAGCAAACTATAACTTAAGCTACTTATATTTAGATACCCAACTAGTACATATAATCTGCCACTTTTCTCTAGTTCAAGAATGTGTCTTATAACACCTAAAAGATAGATTTTAGAACGTGCATAAGCGGCAGATTGTATAGCTTGATCTTTGGCTTTCTGTACTTACTAAACGTGTTTAAAAAATTAGAACAGAATGAAATTTACTATTAGATATTTAAACTAGCCAAAATATATGTATTTCACATAGTCAGGTACTCACACACGCAAAAACTTCGTCATACTCGCACGTCTCGCTCTTCTAAAAAATTTAGGATTTAGGATAGGGTTTCGCTAAAATAACGTTCTTGAAAATTGTTATAACCGCCAGAAGGTTTAATAGCAACTGGACAGCCAATGCTTTCTTTATTTTGATAAATTATGTGAAAAGTAGAATACCAAAAAGCGTTCTATGAAATAAATCACGCGATTTAAATCTAATTAATCGGTTGAATGTGTTAGTGAAACAAATTCAAATTGTTAAACGAATTTTAATATTATATTTCGCCTAAAAAATTGGGTCTCTTAGCAAGAAAAGCAATAAAACTACGAAAGGAGACCAAATTGGATCGGAAAAGCAGCAATAAAAACAGAAAATCATGAAAAAATGCTCGTGATCGCCGGAAGAATTTCCTAGGAAAGCCAATAAAAAATGAAAACAATGCAAATTGAGTAGCTTAAAATCGTCAGCTAAATTGCGCACAATTCTCTTAACACAGCAAATATGATTGAACTACTGTTGCCCAGCGCTAGTTAATTGCTAGAAAGTGGAGACAATAGATGGAAAAGTATAATAAAGCGCCCTTGCCTGCTACCTTTTAAAATTTTTCAATACAAGCTTTGTTTATCTTCTGAGTACATGGCATGTATTTTGTATTTTAGAGGCGTTATTATTTTATAAGTAAATAAATGAGTACATTGGTGAATCTCGACAGCAGTGCCGGCGCCCTCTTGGACCCGGCGCCCTAGGGCGGTCGCCCGGGTTCGCCCCCCCCTAAGGCCGGTACTGCATACTCTATTACAAACAAATTAAATATTATGACAAAACTATAAGATCGAAACACCTTGAACCTTGAACAGGATGTCAGAAACTGATAAATTGTAATTTTGAATATGTAGCAAAGATAAAAGTCCATAAAATTCAGAAATTTGCATTTTGTTATCTTCTGCCATCAAAACTGATAAAACAAACGTAAACAGACGCGAAATCAAACACAGATTCAGAGAGAGTGAGATATTGGGTGGCTGTTGAGTCGATAAGTTCCAATTTCTTGACTGAAACTCGTTCAGCAACTAAGTTGTTTACCTTCTAGTGAAATTTATTTTGTTTACATTTTTATCTTGCAGGTATCGGCACGTCTTTACCTGCAAGGTATATCCGGTGAATCAATACACGTTTTTCTGCTCGAATTTTATGTAATAAGTTAATGGATTTGATTAATTAATGACTATTTGTCGTGATTTTGATGGGAAGTTTTTTGTGCATAACAGGCACTTGTCTGATTTGATTAGTTTTGTAGCGAAGGTGTTGCAAACTACTTGTGATTTTGTGGAATTCTTTGAAAAACTTTTGTTAGAAACCATTCCGAGAAATTTTATTACCTTTACTACGATGAAAAAGAGCTTTTTCAGAGTAGTTATTGCGAAACAAGTCTTGAATCGATTTGATACATGATTGAAAAATTAAATGTTTGTTCAAAGTAATGCCCCATATATCCTTCGATACTGAAACAAATGCGTACCCAAAAAACTCTTGAACTTGTTTTTCGAACCAATATGGTTTGATGATCCTTAGGTCGAGGTTTCAAGTTATATTCGTAGAACCAAAGGGTCTTCATCGAACTTGACAGGTTTTGACACACGTCTCAATTCAAAAAAGTATTAGATTTTGATTGAAAGTATAAGAGTGTAACCTTTAGAATAATCTAATTTATTTATGTATTTCATCATATTAAGAAACATTGCTATTAATACGGAGATATAACTTCTAAATCCTTGCGAAATTTACGTAAAATTATTCAACCCTTTACTTCAATGACTTTCCTTCATTCTCCAGATATAAATTTATAATTTCTGCTTAAAGGACTGCACTCTTAGGGTGAGTTGCACCAAATCATTGATTAAAGTTATTGTTAAAATTAACTTTAACAATAACAAAGTTGTTTAAGTTCCAGTTTGTAAAAATGAGTTTCACCACCCAACCGTTTGTTAAAGTTATCGTTAACGGCGACTTTGATTTAAATTTACATTTTAGTGTATTTATAAGTTTTACAGTTTGTGAGTTTATTGAAAATGGCACCCCTGTCTGGGACTATGACAACTGTCAAAGTTAACAATAACAATAACACTAACCAGGCGAAATTCCTTGGTTAAAGTTAACTTTAAAATGATACGTCATGTTAACAATTGTTAAACGGTGCAACTCTCGTTTTGTCTAACGGGAGATTTGACAACCGATCAAGCTTTTGTTACGGTTAAAGTTAATTGGTGCAACTCACCCTGAGAATTTTTGTTTATTAAATAGAAACCAGGAAGTACCAAGATATTCAGTTGTCCCTATGTAGTACCTGCTGTAATGATAAACTTTCAATCTCGTACTTGCAGGAAATTAAAGTTTTTTAATGTTAAAAATGTTCATTGCTTTCTTTAAAATAAAAATTACGTTATTTTTTTCGAATTTATGATTCGTTAAATTTCATCAAGTTTACATTTTATATGAATAGATGTAACGTATTTAATTTAATACCATGTTTCCATCGCACTCGAAATCTTCCGATTTCGGCAAAAATGAGGATTTCGGACGAAATCTCGTTTGAAATCTCATGTTTTAAAAATGAAATCGCCTTTCGGAGGAGATTTCAATGAAATCTCGATCGAAATCTTGGTAATGACTATTCAGCCTATTCAGCAAGTGGGAAATTTTGGGGAAATTTCTCAGCTGTAAAAAATTTTGACAGTACGAATTTGTCATTTTTAAATTTTCTATCTTTAACGTTTAAAATGGAGCTTAAATGAATGTTTATATTTTTTCCTTATTTTACAGCCTATTCTTTCCAAATTCCTCAGTTTTGTTGATATAATTAGGTTTTTAAAATTTGATGTGCAAGTTTGTTATGACAAGCGAAAACTGCCTGGTGCGATGGAAACACATTTGGATTTCGCCAAATCGTTTTATCAAAACCTGCGGATTTCGAGTGCGATGGAAACCTGGTATAAGGAGCAAAGGAACAACAACCAAGCCGCCATATTTTATTCCACGTACTTCCAATCATAACTACCTGACATCGAGCATCGAGAAACAACTCGCTGAAGTGCTATGCCTTCCGAAGCGTGTTGAATCTTACCAGACAACCGACGACATGCGCTTGGTGGAGCGGAGAAGGGCTTAGGAAGGCTATGACAGGAGGAATCAAGAATCAAGAAAGAGGGAAGAAGAAAAAAGGAATGTTACGTACCGTGGTGCTGCCGGGATTCGATCCCGGGAACTCTAGGATGGTAGTCGGGCGTTTTATGCCTTAGATTACCAAGGCATTGATAAGATGAAAACTTACTAATGTGATCTTTTCATTTTGAAGTTTGGACATAATGTTATAAATATAAAAGGTACAGTCTCCGGAAAATCCCGGCATAACCATAAAGTTCACTAACCCGTCCCTTTATGAAATAATACGCTGTCACAACAGGCTTAGTGCATGTACTTTCCAGGAATCTAAATCGTTTTATTGCCGGTCCAGGCAGAGGACCGGCAGTAAAATCAATGGATATGGAGAATGAACTCGGCGGAAAAGATCAAAGCCGGCTAGAGTAGCTAAATTCGTAAGGTTAGGTAAAAAGGTGGTGGAAACGTAACAGGGGTTGTATGAATGGAAATTTTACTTCTTCATTCTAGTAGTGAATTCCGGGCGACAAAGTCGTATTTTAAACATTCTGATATTAAATATTCGGTGAGGTTTTAAAATAATACTATTATTTAGATTGTGTAGTGTTTGACAAGAGAGTGCATGGTTGTATCGACAGGTACCACGTCGGTGTATGGCACGGTGGTACATGTGTGCTCAGTTCCACGTCGGTGTAGGCCACGGTGGACTGTTTTGGCCGTCTTGGGCGGTTGGGCTTCACGACGGTGTATGTCACGGTGGACCTCATATCCCCCATCTCGGCGGGGATAAAATGCCCCAGCGTGCTTGTGTGTGAATGTATTATTTTGAACCTACTGAGTTATACTCATACATGGTTTATATATTTTCAGGACCACAAGACTGAGTGCAAGGAGGAGTTAACTATTCGACAGAAAAATGTTTAATATTAAAAAAAAAGAAAGACTAAGTTTGTATCTTCTTATTAATAATTTTATCAATATTACGTCACAATTGAGGAAACAATGCCATAAGGACAGCGCCGGCCCTAGAGTAGAGCGAGTTGAGTGGTCGCCCTAAGAGCCAAGAGGCAAGGGGCGCCTAAATGTACGTGAAAAACAATTTCGAACGAAAAATAAAATGTTGACGGCGCCTTTTGCAATGGAAGGTAGATTTTGACAAATTTGATTATTTTTATTTATTAACTTCCCAGTATAGGAAGTTATTGTAATCGGTCCGAAAATCGAAATCGAAAATTTCAACATATTTTCATCTTTCAAGGTCCCAGGAGCATTTTAAGCAAAAAATTGGGAGGAAGTATGTGTGTGTGTGTGTGCGTACGGATGTGGTCATTTTTTCCTGCACGATATCGCGCGAACCAAAACTGATATCGACTTCGTTGAGGTGTCGTTCGAAGCGTATTAACCGAAATATGATCTGAAAAGATTTTCATGAAATTCGGTCTAGCCGTTTTTTTGTTTAAGCGGCGTAAGTGATTTTTGTACCTGCACGATATCGCCCGAACCTCGAAAGATATTGACTTACTTGAGGTGCCGTTCGAAGCGTATTAGCGACAATATATTCTGAAAAGATTTTTATAATATTCGGTCGAGCGGTTTTTTGGTTTAAATGACTTAGGTGATTTTTGTACCTGCGCGATATCGCGCGAACTATAAAAGATATCGACTTAGTTGACGTGCCGTTCGAAGAGTATTAGTATGATCTGAAAAGATTTTCATAAAATTCGGTCGAGCCGTTTTTTTGTTTAAGCGGCGTAAGTGATTTTTGTACCTACACGATATCGCCCGAACCAGGAAAGATATTGACTTACTTGAAGTGCCGTTCGAAGCGTATTAGCGACAATATAATCTGAAAAGATTTTTATAATATTCGGTCCAGCGGTTTTTTGGTTTAACCCTCAACCGGGCAAGGTAAAAATATAACGTTGGAAGGCAAGCCGGGTCCATTGGACCCTTAACAGATTTTTCATTGCAAGCTTAAGAATAATGATTTAAGACAAGTTAATTCATTCAATTTATTTTAAATAATATTTATTAATATAAAAAAATATAAAAAATTGTCAAAAATAAAATATTTATTCGCTGTCTGGTTCATTTAGCGCTGACAATTTGGCACATTTTTTGCATTTGATTGTAATAATTGCGTGTTCATTGCAAACATGTTTATTGCAAATTGAACATACTTGTCGCACCTTTCTGTCTTTTGATGAAGGACAGATTACACATCTCACCTTATTTTTTTTTGCTTGTGGTACGGTCGATAATATTCCACCAGACGTTGATGCTCTTGACAATGGGATGTATTTTCCATGAACTGATTCTATAGCTTGTCGGTCCTTGCTTTTATTTGATCGTACACCAAATTATCACTTAATCTTGTCAAGAAACGTTTTCTTTGAGAACCCACGGGTTAACCGCTAGTTCCAGTAACACTTCGGTGTATAATAAAGGCTGCAATTGCAGCAACATTGACTAAATTGAAGAAAATTGCATTTGACCAACGATTAGTTTTACGTTGAACAGTGTATGAATGACACATTTTATCAAGGACATCGACGCAGTGGCGTAGCGTGGATTTGTGTCACCCGGGGCGAACCATAAATTTGCTGCCCCCTACTTTCGAATTGATTCTTTTAATCAATGAATCAAAACCCAACTTGAATTTCAAGTAATTTTCAATCCAAGAATTTAAGGCATCATGTAAACGCAATGAATTATATGTAACTAATGAATGTTCGGTATAGTGCGCGCCAAAATAAATGGGAATTTTACGCGCAGGTGAGGAAATGACAACTCCACATACATTAACATTCCGTGTATGGATAAAATTCAAGCGCACATGCATTTTAATTTCCCTTTTGAAACTCGTTTACCGGGAACAACACTCCACCATAGCATCTGACCAGGACAAGAGCCGCGTAGTGAGACGGATTGAATTGTGATTGAAAATATAAATGAGCGGGTGATTTGGGGCTTTAAACGAACGGAATGACGAGGTGCACTTTTCTTTTCCAATCTACTTTCGTGGTGAGGATTTGAGACTTTCACTGCGCATTAAAAAATTGATTTTGAGATTTCCAATTGTTTTGGCGCAGGCTATATCCGTGCTTCAAGGTTGGCCTAAATTATAAACTTTAACAAACCCAGAGAGCTGGAATCAGTAATGTCTCTCTGTAATTTATTTCAGTTTGTCTTTAGATAGAAAGCCTGGTAGACGCGCGAGCTTAAGCTTAAACTCTTCTCTGTTCCAATATCTGGAGGTTTCATTTCCCATCATCGTAGCACAATACTATTACAGGCGATTTTAACGACAAATGCGGCAGCTGTTGGAGCCCTTCTCAAACTTCAGCATTTACAGCCCGCGTCATAAAAGAAGGGAATCTTAATATCGCTGTTTCCATGCACATTGATAGTCTCATACAAGAGAGCAACGTCACTCTGTTTGTATAAAAACGAACGAATGAACTTACAACAAAACTACAATTCAACTGAAAATAAACAATTGAATCAATTTTTCACCACAATCTAACCGACTGATTTATTCACAATTTGGCAATCCGCTGTCAGCTGCCAATGCACACCTATCGTGTTTCATATGCGCTAGTCCAGAAATAAGGTTCATATTTATAGTCCAGAAATAAGACCAAACCCAAATGAAAAGTAACGCAGAAGTAAAGTAGACGTAACTTCCACTGAAGCAGATGTAACATCCACTTACTTCCAAATTGGTCACTCTCATACAGGGCCGGCGTTTGGATTTTTTGCGCCCGGTGCAGCATGCCATATACAGATTGCGCCCCCTTCATTGTTGTTCATTTTTTTGATGGCAGTAAAGGAAAATGAAAGACGACACAAACACTCATTGAGAATGAAGGCACGGAATTTTTCTTTCATTTTTTTTTTAAATTGCGCCCTGTCCAATTGCGCCCAGTGCAAATACACCAGTTTGCACCTATGAAAGCGCGCCCTTGCCTTTGTCCAATTAGGATTTGCTTCGCGATCTTGCTTTTGTGCTGAGTTTACTTACGCTTTAAGTTCACAAAACTCTCCCGCGAATGCTGAGTAATGCTCTCCGATGATTTTCATTACGAGCTGCACTTCCTTAACTATTTCCAGCACTAATAATACTATAAACTCGAATCTCCATAACGGAGGTCTCTATGTCGTTCTCCAATCCTTTATATTTCGAAGGATAATAGATGGTCACTGCACTGCATGTATTGGTTTCTACGGTAGAGTACATAACAAAGCAGTCCACTTAACAGCCTTACTGGACATAGAAGCCGCTTTTAAAAACTTCAGAACATAGGCGATCTAGATGTTTCTCGCCGAAGTAGTGATCTATAATAGTACGACTAATTTGAATTACAAATCATGACCTATGGCACCGTGACCAGCCAAGAAAGGATAGACGACAAAATCAGGCGAACTAAATGAATTTGCATTGGTCACACCTTGCAGAAGACAATGGTAAAACGCACAGAAGATGCATTCCGTGTAATATATGACAATGGGATCACTTTTTCAATTTTTTCAATTTTTTTTTAAATCTTAATTTCTAAAATTGCGCCCGGTGCAAGTGCACCATTTTCACCTATGAAAGCGCCACCCTTGCTCTCATACATTTATATGGAATGGTACCTAACTTCACCTCACTTCACTTCCCTTCCAAATGATATGCTGTTTTTGCATCACAAAGCCAAAATATTTTCAATCCGTATTTATCGGGTTTTGAAGGTATGTATTGTTTGAAAGAACAACGGCCCCGGAATGGAACCAGTTGTTCGTCAACAGTTAAATATTCGCTCGGTGAATAATACTTTTTCAGATTTTTTACGATAAGTTAAAATATATCTCTCGCAGGAGCAAAGGACCCCGCAAACTTCCTATGGAAAAACGGTCTCCGTCAAATCACTTGATATTGTGATATTAGATTCTTCGAACCCTTCTGATGAAAAGTCATCACGGGCACGAAGCACGAAACCTGAAATTTTTAGTCCAAAATGCCCTTTGAAAACTTCGACTTCGGCCGAAAATCAATTTTTTTCGATGTAGGTTTTTGCTTCTTTTTTTATTATTTTCCATCAAATTGTCGCTTGAATGCATTAAATATCGTATTTCAACAACACATAATCACTATTTTGCATAAAAAAAGTATTTTTTTTTTTTTCAAAATTCAATTTTTGCAAAGGGACATTGCTATCGGTATAAAAATTTTTCGTACTAACATGTGATAGCGATTATTTTTTTATTCTTTAGTTGAAAGATCAGTATCAGTCAAACACAAAGAATTGATTTTCGGCCGAAGTCGAAGTTTTCAAAGGGCATTTTGGACTAAAAATTTCAGGTTTCGTGCTTCGTGCCCGTGATGACTTTTCATCAGAAGGGTACGAAGAATCTAATATCACAATATCAAGTGATTTGACGGAGACCGTTTTTCCATAGGAAGTTTGCGGGGTCCTTTGTCATGTAAACGTCGAGCACACCGAGTAGCTTTATCATCAAATCTGATATACCGCAAAATATTTTTGAAGCGTTTCAACCCCATTGTAGCTTTGAAAATTGGCAAGCCACGTAACCGTCCAAAAAATTCTTCATAATTGCGCTTGCTTGAACGATCTACTCCTGCAGCTATCAATAGACCAATGAAGCTTTTTAGTTCAATGGGCTCAACATTTTTCCACTTGTCATTGTGTCTCTTTGCTTCCAAATTTGTATATCTTACAATAATATCAATAATGATATTGTCGAATATCAAATCAAAACAATCTAAAACAGTATTCAAATGTTTTCCTGGTGGTAGCACAACTTTGCTGAACTGCGTACGTGAATAACGTGAAGTATTCAAAAAATTATGTCCTTTGACTGGAACTGAATTCCATTCTGTTCCATCACGACCAACATACATAACATGTTCACTGAGGATTTCGTCCAAGACTTCTTCATCTGAAGTCTCCCTTTCTTCCTCCTCATATGGGACGTCTAGTTCGTTTTCAGATAGTTCGTCTACCGCAATTTCTTCGCCACTTTCGTAATCTGCTTCAGTCGATTCCCAAACATCGTCATTGGATTGTAGGGCATTAGCAATTTCAGATTGTGTTAAGCTCCGCGTTTCTATACGAGAACGTTTCGTTGCCATTCTGCAAAGCGTTGTACATCAAGATTCATAATAAAAATATATATGTACACATGAAACAAACTAAACGACTATAAGAAAATGAAACTCACCTGTATTTTTATGTGATAAGTTCAAAAAATAATACTAATCGGGAAAATAACAATACAAAATGAATCTACTTCCTCCGTTGTGCTAGCAATAATAAGAAGACAAGTTTAGGGGATTTCCCTTTTTAGAAATTTATGGCATATCGGATTATTCCAAGAATAATACTTTATTTGAGTTAACATGCTCTTTATACGGAAGACTTCAAATTGTAGGCGCGATATTATCGCCAGTCTCATAGGGGTCTTAGAAGGGAAATATGATATAATGAAAGGGTCCAATGGACCCGGCTTGCCCTTTTAAGGGAGCTGCAACTTTAAATTCTCTTTTACCGTTATCTATGAGTGACTGTTGCGGTACTCTTGAATTTTTATATGTCTTTTAACTAAATTAGCATGAATTTCCACGCTTAAGCTTTACATAAATATAAATCGTATATAAATTGAATTAATTTGACTGGCCGGGTCCACTGGACCCGGTTGCCCGTTTAAGGGTTAAATGACTTAGGTGATTTTTGTACCTGCACGATACCGCGCGAACTAAAAACTATATCGACTTCATTGAGGTGCCGAAAAACATTAATACATCAATTTTATATACATTTTCGTCATCCTAATCTTGTAAGTGCGCACATTTAGTTTGACATTTTAGCGAAAATATTGATAAACAATTGTGACAAATTCTCGGTATTATACATATATTCTATATTGCCTATTGTTCATTTATTATTAAAATATCCAATCATAATATTCAACATCCATCATACTGGGAAGTTGATCGTGTGGACCGAAAGGGTCGAACCCACATCCCAACTAGTTTAATAAGCTCTCGCTCGCAATCTCTCCCTCGTAGATTTTGAAGTGCCGGAAAAATTTTGGCGCCTATACAGAGCTTCGCCCATAAGATTTTGCCAAAGGTAATTAATTTTGCAAAATTTGGTGCTCAGCTCAAAATTCACACTTTGGGGTCCCTAAAATCAATACATTGAAACGGCTTGAAACGAACATCGAAAACATTAAAAATGTGTATTATGTTTTTATCGTGACGACACTACTTACACTGATTTGACTCCTAATATATAGGGTGTTTCAGACTTAATTGCTAATTTGTTACGGGGTGATTCCTGGGAATATTTGGAGAAACAATTGTTCTAGAGGGCCTATCGGCACCATCCAGTGCCAATGCCGCGTAGTGTGCCTAAAAAATATACACTATTTACACCCGTATTTATACAGTTGATAATACGATGGTAGACTTATTTTTGTTCATTTGTTTAACTTTTGTTTACTGTGTTTTCCGATATAATCTCTGAACCATCGATCACTAGTACAACAATAGAACAGAATAGAACCATATCTTGCAGTGGCAGCAGTGTTCGATTATTTCTGTCTACAACACTTACGCAATCCTTTAGTATTGAGCTTTACACACCCCATAACATCTTGTCCGTCTCTGTCAATAAAATAACTGTATGACCGAGTGAAAAAGCAGCCTAAAATATGTCTAAGAAAATATAACCCGTAAAAAACTCATCAAACCAAGATTAGCCGATTAAGAGATTAGCCCCTACCTACCTATTAGAACCAATAAAAATCCTTCATAGCCCGAGCGGCGGCCGTCAAAAAATGGAGGCATCTGCATTTCGAAAACCTTATAGGAAAAAGTATATTTCTGGTAAACTTTTGTCTCATTCCAATTGAAGTCCCCTATTTAAATAAGTAAATATCGATCGCATGCGGTAACGATATCCACGAAAATCTGACCAAAAAGAAAAGGGTTGTATATAGTACGAACACGATTCACTTAGGTAAACTTAGATATTTAGGTAGAACTTTTTGAGGCCTACAATTAGAATTATAAAAAAAGTTTTCACGCTATCAGGCTCTCCTTCGATTATCGGTTCAACTTCTCGGTCTGACCCACTTTACTCTTCCTTGTTCAAGGGCGAGGGCCGGCACTGCATAAAGACTACATTGCCAGCACAGGGATTAGGGCGCCCGACTACCATCACAAACATTCGGTGTTTTTTTTTTTTTTTTATGTGATAGTCTAAGCTTAGGTGTCACCCTTTGTACTACTAGTCCGTCATGTCGTACACGTCATGGTGCAATGTCTAGTAGTAAGCTTAGCTCGAAAGATAGAGAGAAATATAGGATAGATTAGGGGGAGTCGGGTGGGTGTTGGAGGAGATGGTGGTGAACCTTGCGTTTGAACTCTTGGGTGTCGTATGAGTTCGGAAATACTGACTGAGGTAAGTTGTTCCACAGTCGCGTTGTTCTTGTTATAAACGAATCTCTAAATCGGAGTGTGCGCGAAGATAAAGGCTGTGGACTATAAGGGTGAGCCGAGCGGGCAAGTCTAGTGTTGCGGGAGAAAAGTTGACGTGGAGGCATGAGGTTACTTTTTTTTTATGTGGTAGACTTTTGTACTGTTCGACAATCTATTTTGAGTATAGAATGTCGAACAGCAGCTCTAGCCGGAAGATAGAAAGTAGAAAGAGAGAGACAGAGAAGTAGGAAGGAGCTGCCACAATCTAGCCGCGATATTTTTATTCCACCTACTTCCAACCATTTCGCGACTCTGGCATCGGGGCATTTGAGAAACAACTCGCTGGGGTGTTATGCCTACTGAAACGAGTTCAGCCAACCGAGGACATGCGCTTGGTGGAGCGGGGAAGGACTAGGGAAGACTATGACAGGAGGAATCAGGAATGTAAAGAGGGGAGAAGAAAGAAAGGAAGTTATGTGGGTGATAAAGTGGAAAAGGCGAAGGACCGTGGGGCTGGCCGGGATTCGAACCCGGAACCTCTGGGATAGTAGTCAGGCGCCTTACCTCTAGACCACCGAGGCCCCCAATTATTTCAGTAGAGCAGTCGTTGTGGTAAAAACGGTAAAATTTTGCAAAAGCTGCTACATTCCGAGGGTGGCTTAATGAGTCAAGTGAAGAGCAAATGGAACTATCGCCCATAAGTTTGAGAGCGCGGCTTTGCCCTTGTCCAGCCAGGCTAAGGTAGTTCTCGGGGCCCCAGCCCAAATATACGAGTTGTATTCGAGACGTGGACGAATGTAGGACTTGTAGATTGTAGCCCTGGCCGACGGCTGAAGAAGGAATTTACATCTTTTAAGAAATCCCAGGCACTGTGATGCTTGTTTAGCAATTTGGAATATGTGATTATTCCAGCGCAGATCTTCGGCTAGTGTTATGCCTAGGATGTTTAAAGACGGTTCTGCCATTTGGTTTTTATTGCTCACTGAAATAGAAGGAGGGTCGGTGCAGGTTTTATTGGAGATGAGACAGTATTTCGTTTTGGATGCATTAAATTCGACACGGTTCTTGCGGCCCCAGGCAAGAATTCGTTCGATGTCCCTGTTGATTGAAATGAGATTGCGATAATGCAGACAAGGTCTGGCGCGTGCTTGTCCTACAGTATCGAAGCCATAGGAGTAACGTAGTGTACTGTCGTCGGCAAAACAGTGGAGTGGGTTGGGTTCGAGGCACTATCCTTTGTCCTTGCTTTTGACCTTCCTCTTTGCCAAAATTCTCTACCGGTTCTGCTCCATTATAGAAACTAGGGCTATGTCGCGGTAGTATTGGATTGGAAACCGGTTGAAATTTTGATGTGTTTACGCTATCAGTTATTACACTCTTGTTCCCTCTACTATATTTCCTACTACATTGCATTTGTTGATAGAAGGAGCGTTATTACAAACTGCCCTTACCTCTATCCCTAGTCTTCCATAAAAAAAATGCAGATATATTTTATTCTACTTGAGACGATCTTCAGTCTTTTGATAATGTATGATATACGGTGCTATTTTATTATTATTATAATTATATTTCATATTCACTGATGAGCAACTACATATAATTTTAATAACTTATACTTTGACAAATTGAAATACAAGACAACTTTTTTTAAAGGGAATTGGTAGGACGTCTTGCTAAATGGCACATAACATGGCTCCCCCCAAAAACGAGCACTTGTCGGCTTATGCTGGTTTAACAACACTCGGTGAAACCATCTTCCAGTGGTTACTTTTTTGGAAACGCCAGCCACCGCAATATTCTAAAACAACTGTGCAAAATGCCAACGATGCATTTCTCATGCTCTAAATTGTTTTTTTTTTTAACTTTATAGAGCGTTTTTTTTTTAACTTTATCAGGCTACGTTTCGTAAGGCATTCTATTGAAACAACTATATTTGGTTGTTAATTCAAAAATGTTAGATTCCATCCATCCATAACTTTTTCATCCATGAAAGTCCCTGTCAGCAATGCCACAATTTATTATTGAAAATCTGGAATCATAAATTCGTGGTTATACGTTTCTCCAGGTTTGTCCACTTTGATTCGTCCTACATTATTTGCATGATTAGTTTATCTTGGCAGGACTATCTATCTCCTGTTGTACATGCCGCCCTCCTCTAAACCGAATTTTATTTCACAGTCTAAATGACACATTCAGGGGATGCATGCTCTGCAAAGGCTTTCTGTTTTTTTTCCGCAAAAATTTACATAGCACTTTTCATTTGCATTTACAAACGTTGGCCACAACAGTGATAAGAACTAACTGATTTCCAGTTTGCATTTTGTGACCCGGGAGCACATGCTGCAGCTGCACCTGTCTAAAGGGCTTTTATTGCATTTTGTCTGTATGTTTTATCGTTCACCTGGAATGATGAGAGGGATGCGAATGTCCACTTCTGGTTTCACGTTGAGCCCCTGCCTGACCGCGCCAACTGAACATTATTTTGTGGTGACAACTCTAAACTGGATGTTGTCTCCGTAAATCGTGTGGAGCTCGTAATTAAGTTTCATTGCATCAGCAGTTATCATGAAAACGACAGAAGCATTCTACATTGCCATCCAGCTATCAAATTTGCACCTACTTCCATCAAGCAAATCGTCGGCAATAATGGCAGAAATTTCGGGATCCCTGCATTGTTTCATTTTAAGGATGAACTTGGATTTAGAGGGGATGACAATTTTGGATTAGTAGAAAGAAATGTTTTCAGTTGGTGTGTTTCCTTTGAGGCATGCTTGTGGATGTTATTTTGATAAATTCCATGAAATAATCTTTATATGGTTGGTGATTATAATTCTCTATATGTAGATGTGTTTTATGATTTTTTTTGACAATAGTATTATCATTGTGGATAGTTGTTCGCTGGTGTATTGTTATATTGTTTGCGAGAATTTTTCCGTTCACAGGGTTACTAATTGACCTTTGGTCAATTTTTTGGTTTTTAATTTACTTAAACCTGAATAACTCCTAATGTTTTTTAAGCAATAGCAGAAACTTGAGTGACTTCATTTAGAAGATATTTAGGTTTAAAATCTCCTCCAAACCTTACATGTATGTCAAACATTAATGGCTCAGTTGAGACATGTCAGTTCAGTATTCTGGAACTGCCGAATGTGCTGACAAGAAACACATTAATTATCTTTTGCCTAATCACATTAGTTTCATCCACCCATCATAGCCTGTTAATTGTAAACAGTTATGAAGGCAAGAAGGTATTCACCACTAGAAATAATACCCGCCACATCGCAGCTAATCACCTGGGTACGCACTATGTGAAAACGAAACGATGTAGACCAATCAATCTACGGAAATTCTCCAGACAATTGAAGGCAGGAAACAAAATATATGGGCGTGTAGAACAATTGATTTGAAGAAAGATAGCATGTTTTTTTTCCGGAATTTCATTGGCGAACCTAACCTAAAAAATTCGTGAAAGTCAAAAACGGTTTTTCTGCTGCAATTTTTTTATTTCATTATTTTTCGACACTAAACTACTATTTAATAAACGTTTATATTTTTTTACTAATTTAAAAATAAAAAATTAACCGTACGACCGTCAAAGAATTTTTTTTTTAAATGACCGAGCCTTTTTCCTGCATTAAACGCCTGTGAACTTGAGACATATCGTTGTTGTACGATAGCCAAATTGTTATTGACGTCTTAACAACGCAGATCTTTTAAAAGTCCGCGTAGCCGGTCAGTACATAGTTGCGTCCTGCACTAGTGCAGGCACTTCACGTGCCTAATCTACTATTCCAATCAGCCTCAATAGCTTCGTGTAATTTTTGCAATGAACGCAAGGAAAAAAATCTAAAAAAGATAGCGTTTTTGTTTTTGAATTTTGCATGACGAACCTAACCTTTTAGCGAAAAAAAAAAGAAAAACGTGAGCTCGGATCGAAAAAAACAAGTTATAAAGTTGTTCAAATTATCTTTCGATTGAAGTACATATATTGAGCGCGTTACTACAGAAAATGCTACATAGAAGACATTTTACAATGTACGTACAACCCTACGAATATCTCGGTAGACCGCTCGGTGACGTTATGTCATTGCTAACACAGTACATTGCAACTTTCATAGTTTAATAATTTAAAAAATATTTGTTTTTATTTAAAAAATAATCTAAAATTTTTAAATAAAAATATTTTTTCTGGTAAAGAATTTAAAGGTTCATTGCTTAAGTGTTGGATTTTTTGGATTTTTTGGTTTTTATCATCAGGCAATTCCCTAATTTCAGCGGAGTTCATGATAGCCTTAAAAATTCCGCTGGAGTTTTCCCTCCGCGGAATCGTAATTCAGAATAGGCTTGATTGTGTTAAGAAGTAGTTGTTACGATACGAAAACTTACAAAGCGCCTAGTTCGTTTTTACAAGATGTCGAACCTGAAGTCCCGCCGACCTTTCACAGGCGTTTAATGAAGGAAAAAGGCTCGGTCATTAAAAAAATGAGGAGCTTTCACGCAAAGGTGAATAAATCCAATCATGCCTCGAAATGAGATAAGCATATTGCGGGGTACTACGGGGTACTGAACATGGCAGAACTGTTTGATTGAAAATCGAATTCAATTGTATATTAAAAAGGCTTCTAAAGTTATATTTTACACCAAAACATTACAAATCCGCAGAGAAAAATGCACTTTGTCTAAAATTATTCAAACTGGATTTGTTCACTTTTGCATAAAAGTTTCTCAAATGTCTTTGCTGTAGACGGTCGTAAGGTTAATTTTTTATTTTTAAATTAGTAAAAAAATATAAACGTTTATTAAATAGTAGTTGAGTGTCGAAAAATAATGAAATAAAAAAATTGCAGCAAAAAAACCTAACCTGAAAATTTTGTCTTTTTTGCGGTTGCATTTCTGGTACATCAAATTTAAAAATTCAAATTTTAAATAACTGCTTATGATAGCGCAACTCTTAACGAAGAAATGGGGCTTCGAAAAAATGCTCTACGATATTGCGGAGCTGTAGACGAACGATTTTGCGAAAATGCTTTTTTTTACAAAAATCGGAATTTCACGAATATTTTTAAAAATTTCGCTCCCAAAAAAATTGTGAAGCTTCAGATAGCTAAAAGCAATATTTTTACCAAATAAAAAGTTTCTAGGTTTCTTTACTAAAAAGTAAAAAATAAATGAAAAACACGCGATTTTTAAGGGTTTTTTGCGTTTTTCTCCATAAATAAGGCCCTTATCAATAATTTATAACACATCAATCGAAAGGTAATGTTATTACCTATAACTTTATCATTTAACTTTTTCGGATTCCAGCTCAACTTTTTGTTTTATTAGCGAAAACCCGTTTTTTTTACTTTCACGAATTTTTAGGTTAGGTTCGCCAATGAAATTCCGGAAAAAACATGCTATCTTTCTTCAAATTAATTGTTCTACACGCTCATATTTTTAGTTTCCTGCCTTCAATTGTCTGGAAATTACCATTGTGAATTCGTAGATTGATTGGACTAATGCGTCATTTATAATTTAGTAGACTCACCTTACTTAAAGCATAGCGTGATGGTGGAGTCTTATACCCATCCTATTCTCCATAAATGATAATTTAGCGTACATGTTTCGGCAATAAATCCAATCAGTGTTCTGATATATATTCTAGTATAGTTCTTAAACAAATATCTGTCTGAGTTTCTAGTCAGCAGAGGAACGAAACATACCATGCGACGTCCAATATTATTGAGTATGTTTAATCAGTGTTCACTTGTTAAGGGCCTTCTTCACCTTGTTAGAGATCTCCGGATCGATAAATGCAATGTCAGAGACGTATCTGGCTTGGTTGCCCGAGCAAGGGTAACCTCATCTCAGCAGAACAAAATGGAAGTAGATATAGGTCCCATATGAAAAACCGTATTAAATAACTCTAAAGTGGGCAAAATCGAACCGCCGCCTCGTGGTGTCCCTTGGATAACTAACTAACGACGGTAGTAGGGAGCAGACCCTTAAAAGTCTACCAAGCCAAGATGTAAATATCATCGTGACGAGGGCTACGTGGCAGTGGGTAGTGTTGCACTGTCCCGAAAGATCTCCTCTAGGCACCGGGAGCACCCAGTGGTATATAGCCCTATCCTCACATGGAGGTTCTGTTAGGATGGACCTTGTCTTTCCTGCCATACTCATGGGACTTTCAAGGACCAACAAATTTCAAAAAAAAAAAAAAACATACGAAGGAGGTTGTTGGTGGCTCAGAGCTGAAGAGGGATCTCCTTGGAGGTACGTGGGAGCTATTGACGTGGCCCTTGTAGGTACAGGAGTGGAGTGAGCAACAGGGGTGAGTACCTTTTTGATTACCTCTTAACTACTAACTTTGACATAATAAATCGCGGCACCGATTTTAACTTCGACAACGCTAGGAGACGTGAGGTTATAGACATCACGCTAAACACTCAACATGTTACCACTTACTACGTGAGTAACTGGCTATTTCAATAGAGACATTATACTTTATGATGGGTGAGCCTTGGAAAGAGTGAGTGCATATAGGAATCCTAAATATTCGAACTGAACAGACTTTCAGAGCGGACTCAGTAGCGTATTGAAGGGTTCCAGCACTTAATCAAAGCTACGATGGATGTAGAACGGTTTCTGCTGCTTACAACAATACCTGCCCCATTCTGATACGAACGCGTAACAGGAAAACTCCATGATGGAATCCGCTACGAGGAAATTATTCAACCCAGCTAAGAAGAACGGCAAATGAGTTAAAAAAGCTCGCTAGCCACCTTTAACAGGGCGATCAGACGAGCAAAAAGAAATAGTTGGAGAAATTTCTGCAAGAGTCTCGAAGACATTCGAAATCCGCAAAGCTTTATTAAAGGGCTTATGGGGAGAACTTGGATCTTTCAGGAGAATCGATGGCTCTTTCACACATTCTAGGGAAGAAACCTTGATAATATTCCTCCAGGCACACTTTCCAAGCGCAACTATTTATTCAAATGGGAACACAATTTCTGCTGGGCAGCCAACAGGTCCACTTTCTAAAGTTTCCAAAGCGGCCTGGACACAAGCAAACCCCGTGTTTAACCATGAAGCGATTAGGGAGTTGTTAATTCAGAATTACGATGAAAGAAAATGACGAAGTTCATGTAAACAAAGTCAAAAATGACCTCAATCAAAGATCTGCTAAAAGTAAAAAAACACACCTTCATGTTCACTAATAAGTTTGATAATTATTTAAATGGGTTAAGCTATTAAACATTACAATATAAACTTTAATTAATAGTCTGAATTTTAGCCGCAATAAAGAAGTAGATACAATTTTTTTAAATTTTATGTACTAATGTTAATCACAATAATTTATTCGCCCATTTTTTGTTTTTGTTTTTTTTTTTTTTTTTTGGTTTAAATTTTAAGACCGAAATAAGGTTATTTATAATTCTGTATGTTTTCGCCTGAAATCAGGTTTCTCCTTTCAATCTTCGATTTGTTTGAATCTAACCGCAGCAGCAATCTGGGAACTCATCCTTACTTAGTAACTTGTCTGCAGGACACAAGCGCTTGTCACATCTAATTAAGACAAATTAAAACAAAATCAATTTAAACAAAATTAATAATATTTACTGTTCTTCGAGGAGTGTATAATCAGGCCCGCAAGTAACTTTCTTGGAACACCATCCGTCTCCTCTATCGGGGAGATAAGATTGACCTTTTTTAAGAAATTTGTGCGTCGGTTCGTACAAGCATACTGGCTCGGATGCTGGATTGATTTTAATAATTATGAATATAATCAGCAAAAACAAACAATTCTAAAAACTCACTTGCTATCGTCGTTCCGACAAGCACCAAAACTACGAATATCCCACACAAAATCGCACTCTTCATTTTCAATTAATCGTCGAACGTACACCTCACAAGAACAATCCCAAACTGGGTAGTTTCTGTTTAGAACCTTTTCTATTTATAGGTGCAAAAACACGGTTGTTTACATTTCATTATCTGCCGTCGTCGTTAATAAATCAAATACGAGTGGAAGCGGAATCAGTGAAGATTGGCTTTTGCCACTGCCTCCATAGATTTCGATTATCAGCTGACTCGAGCCCCTGCAGTCGTAAAACTTGTTCTGAAAACTCACCTGCACCTAAGTGGTTAACCTTCTAGTGAAATTTAGTTTGTTTGCATTTTTTGGGGGGTTTTACGACTCCTGTGGCGGCATGTTCCCACCTGGAAGTTCCCTATGTAATAATTACTTTGACAAGTTAATAACAGTTTATCCACGACGGGGAAGTACATGTCCGAGTGCTTGCTGGTAAATAATTAATTAGTGTTACCCATCATTACGCTGCCGGTATCAGCAAGAGAATCTGTGAGTACGACGACAGTGTTTTTCGTGACGCAAGTGGCATTCAATAAATTTCTAATAAATTAAGCAGAGATAATTTTTGCACAAATAAGCTCGAAATTTTAAATTATTCGATGAAATTGTCTCAATTTACTTATTTTATTTACAATCTAGGAGGCTACTTAATCATTAATACTAAAACTGCAAATGGCTTTATATTACTTACCACTAACAAGAGAAATTTATTTTTAGATATTTGGACGTGCGCTTTGACGTTTAGTTGTTTACAGTTTTTGTGACATTTCACACGATGGTCAAATTTTGTTTGGTAAAAAAAGCCATTTAACATATTCAAATGTCATTCAACTGATTCATTATGTTTTATTTGGTTTTGCAAATGTAGTTGAATTTAAAATAAACGAAACGATTCACGTATTGGAAATCTACCCAGCGGAAAAATAAAGCAAGTGCTTCCACTGGAAGCTTTAAAGATGCGGCTCTAGAGTATAACGAATCTAATCTAAAGTATAATGAATCGCAATACGCAGCTTGCACCAAGAATTTCCTTTTTCTTTGCTGATACGTGAAAATTCGGTGAATTTGGGGAGCAATTATCGCAAGTTCAATTCAATTCAATTCAATTTATTTTATACATAAGGAAGTACACAAGACTTACATCTTTTAGAGTACAATATCAATATGGTTTGAATTCTAACATGGAAAGAAAAATACCTAGTCTAAGCTTAATACCTAACAGAATAGAGAACAGCTAGAGTTAAGAGGAATATCAAGGTTGTTCAATAGTAGATAGAAAGAGGGGAACTTTGGATATTAGAAAGTAGAAGAAAGAAGGGAAAGCTATAGAGAAGAGGTGGATAGGAGAAGAAAAACTTGTTTCCTGAAAGTGGTGACTGTGCTAATTCTTTGTAAAGAGGAGGGAAGATCATTCCAGAGTCTAATCGCGTGCACAAAAAAGGAACGACTACCAATTCGAGACCGATGGGCTGGTATAAGAAATTTAAGTGATCTCGAGGTTTGCAAGGGGGTAAGGAAGTCGGATAGGTAAGAAGGGCTTTTAGCGTAGAAGACTTTATGTAGAAGAGCTAGTGTCATAATATCGAAAAAGCAAAAGAGGTTACAGCCTATTAGTGAATTCCGAACCGATGATACATGATCCGATCTTCTCAAGTGGAAGATAAAGCGTAAGCAGTCATTGAATGCAACATTAAGTCGTTGACGACAGGATGAATCATACACAATGTAAACAAGTGAGCCATAGAGGAAGTGCGGGAGAATGAGAGATTTTACAAGCATTGAACGAATTGTGGGTGATAGGAGACTACCATAAAGCCAGAGCTTACGTAAAGTCCCATAGATTTTGGAGAGCATTAGTGAAACTTGATCACAGCAGGTTAGTTTGGCATTAATAGCAATACCAAGATTATGGACCCGATCAACAATAGGAAGAGGTATGTTATCCAGACAAATGAGTGGCATTCTGACGGGGAGCATAGAGCTACGACTTAACACAAGTACTTGTGATTTTTTAGGGTTTAATTTAAGGAAATTGAGAGCACTCCACTCATTTATTCGAGAAAGAGTGCTATTCAAGTCAGAAATACAAGAATCAATCTGTGAAGGAGGGCAAGAAGTATACAATTGGAGATCATCAGCATATAGATGAAAGGGGCAGTGGCCAATAGTAGAGGGGAGATCATTAATATATAATGAAAATAGTAGAGGACCAAGAATTGAACCTTGTGGAACACCAGAAGGCACCTGTAGGAGAGATGATACAACATTATTATGACGAACACATTGAAAACGATTAGATAGCAAAGAGGAGAAAAGCCGTGTAGCAGAAGAAGAGAAGCGATAGCGCTGACTTAGTTTGGAAAGCAGGATCGTGTGCACCACCGAGTCGAAGGCTTTCGAAAAATCAAGAAGCACTAATACTGCAACATCACCTTTATCAAGCGCAGAGCGAATGTCAGTAGTTACCTTTAGTATAGCTGTTTCGCAACTATGATTTTTACGGAAACCAGATTGATATTCAGAAATAAGGCTATTAGATTCAAGGTAGCGCAGGACTTGAATGAAAACAGTTTTCTCGAAGGCTTTAGCAAGGAAAGGAAGAATGCTAATGGGACGGAAATCTGAGAGATCAGCAGGGGACGATTTTTTCGGTAAGGGGATCACTATGGCTTTTTTCCACAACAAGGGAACTTGAGAAGTAGTCAGGCAGTAATTAAAAACATGCGTAATGATATTCAAAATTAAGGGGGCGAGCAGCTTGAAAAACCGTGGAGAGATTTCATCATAACCGATGCAGCTTGACGAAATGGAGAGCAGTATTTCAAAAACTTCCGAGGAGTCCACACAGCGGAAAGCAAAGCCATCAGTACTATGCGGAAGGACTGAGAAAGATCGGGAGATAGGGAAAGCAGGAGGGGATTGAATGAATGAGCGATTTAGAAGATCAACATCGATATCAAAATGGGAGGGTGCAGTAGCATGTATGCCCAGCGAGCGAAGGTTGGACCAGAGTTGCTTGGTGTTTAAAGAGGGATCAAGCTTACGGGCATAAAAACTACGTTTTCGTGATTTGACTTTACTAGTGACGAGGTTGCGAAGTTGTTTATAGGCATTAAGATATCTAAGGATCCTAGTCTTGCGATAACGCCTGTACATGCACTCTCGCTGACTTATCAGGTCACGGATTTCACTAGAAAACCAAGGACAGGGTGAGGATGGCCTACGGCTTCTTGTGACCAGCGGCACACATTGATCAAAGAGAGATTGAGTAAATAGAGTCAGCAAACTTACTTTAGCGTCAACACAATTAGTACGATAGATAACATCCCAAGGAATGGCGGAGGCAGCTTCAGACATTTGGTCAACATTGATGTTACTAAAATCACGAAAAGTATACGAACTAGATACGGAGAGCACACCAAGAGAGAACTGAACGGAAAGGAATAATAGGTCATGGTCCAGAAAGCTAGGGGGGAAAGTTGATGATGCTTTAACACTGCATCAGTGCAGGTAGTAGCTAGGACATCAAGCAAGGATGGGTTTTGACAATTTAGAAATGTTGGTAGATTATTTAGAATATGCAAGTCCAATGTCTCAAATAAATATCTAAGAGCATTCGCACGAGGATTGATTTTGAGCAGATCAGCATTAAAGTCACCCGCAACAATTATGTTCTCATAGTGGTGAGAAAGAGAAGAAACAAGATCGGAGAACTCATTAGCGATATCGGAATTGAAGGCATTGGGAGGACAGTATACGCTGATAACAAAACATTTGTCATATGAAGATTTTACCTCAACAGCAATAAACTCGAATTGTAAGCCATTAGACTTACCGAGCACTCTTGAGGAGAGCGAAGAGGTCACATATACAGCGACACCACCACCAGTGCGGTCAAGCCGATCACCACGATGTAACACAAAATTACGAAGGGAAACAAAAGAGGAGGGGATTCCTGGTTTTAACCATGTCTCACTCACAAGCACAATCTGTATCTTTGTTTGATCAAACATCCATCTCAATTCATCCATTTTGTTGTTCAGACTTCTCGCATTTAGAACACATATGTTAAGTCCAGAGGAGGTGGAGCAAAGGATGTTTAGCAGTCTTCCCTGTTTGTGCACTCTATCAGGAAACTGATACATAAATGCAAGAAATGAGCACAGTCACAACCTCAAAAGTCAGTAAGAAACAAGCTAAAAATGTTAAATAGAAGAAGGAATAAAAGACAGGATAAGAAGGGACAGACAAAGAGGAAGAAGAATAGCCAAGAAAAGAGGCAACATAGTACATACAAATTCTATAGAAACTTAAAATTAAAATCAAAACTAAAAGTAAAAAATTAAGAACTTATAACAACTTAAATTTAAAATCAAAACTAAGAGGATAAAAATTAAAATTAAAACTAAGAGTAAAGATAAAATAAAATAAAATGAAAACATAGCAAACAAATGCTCCACAGTATAGCAGGATGCTTCTCCAAAGTTAGGGCTTGACAGAAATGGCTTCATTCAGGTCAAGGACAGACTTAAATATTTGAGGTCTTTGATTTTTGTCCAGCTGAACAAAAATCCGACCTTGTCGTGAAAATACCGCGGCGACGAGGTTCCTCAATTGAAGCTTTCTTGCCGAACGAAAAATGTCTTCATTTTTTGGCGACAAGCTTTCGCTCAAACGAACAACGCTGTCAGCAGTAAATCCCAGATTCAATTTGTTCAGCAAGAGAGTGCCGTACTGCCGGGCTTTCCTCAGAAACTCCTGCTGCTCGTTGGCCGACGGGAATTTCACTATCAGTAGCGAGCTAGGAGCCGCAGCGCTACCAGTCGGGGAGTTCTGACGTTTTCGTTGATGCGGCCGGAACACGTTCACAAAAGGTGACAGTTCATGCCCGATAGTGGAGGAAAGCGATTCCAAGATAAGCTTCGGGTTCTCGTTCTCACACAACGGGACGCCTCGGATGACCACATCTTGGAGTCGTAGCTGCCGGCGCAGATCCTCCACCTCATCGGAGACTACGGCGATGTCGTGTTGCACATTTTCAACATCGTCTCTTAGCCCTGCAAATTGACTATTAAACGAATTACAGACCTCATCAATACGAGCTGTTAGGCGAGCCTCAAGTGAATTCAAACGATCCTCGACCACATCAATCCGTGCTGCTAGGCGAGTCTCGAGTGAGTTTAGACGATCCTCAAAGGTGGCAAGTTGATCGTCCAGCATGCGGTTGAGGCTCACTAAAAGCTTTTTTTCCAAAAAGTGATTCCTGCTCAGGGGTGGATCGTAAATTTGTAGGGCCCTGGGCTAATACTACTTAGGGGCCTACCTAGTTACTCAACTAATAGTCCACGGTATACAGAAACAAACTAATGTAAAACACTGAATACCGTAAGACGATATTTTAGTGCTGAAGCCACTTGGTGACCACTTTTGCATTTTTGTGCTGCTAATTCCTCGTAAGTTCTATGTTAAATCGCAATTTGTGGAAAGAAGAAATCAAAATTGTAGTTTCGAGTTTCGAAAGTTTATTAAATAAATTTCGTACCTTTTTTTAAGAAATCAACTTTTTCATCCTCGTTTTCGGTGAAACTTATATAGACTAATAACTCACATAGACTAAGGGGTCTTCGTACGTCCTGTGCATACAGGACCATGTCCAACGTTGCGGCGCACAGTGGGGGAAAAGACCGAAATCGTGGCCAAAACCTCAAATGACTTCTGATGGGAATACAAATTGGCATACAGGGGTTTTGAAGGTCGCTGATTACGAATCCGAAAGCCAAATTATTGTAAACAAAATGGCCGATCCAATATGGCGGACATGGATGTTAAAAAGGTGTCAGACCTTGACAAAAATTGGTATCTGCGGATTTTCAAGGTCGCTGATTACGAATCCGAAATCCAAATTATTTTAAAAAAATGGCACATCACATAGTTCACATCGATTTATAGGTGCATCATAAAATGCACTAAAAATGCACTAAAATTTACCTTACTTTGCCTCCCACGGCCTCAAAAAAAATCGTAGGGGGCTCTATGACCCCTTAAAATTTGCGTAACAGTCCCTACTATTAGGAAAAAATACCAGAAAAATCCCACCTTGCCTCTAAGGGGGCCAGGGAGCTCCCCAAAAGGCTAAAAAACAAGAAAACGCGCTATGTGAAAAAAATACCTCACATCAAGGCTAGGCAAAATTAGGAGCTGATTTTTGCACAATGAGTTCATAATAGTTTATACTTCAAGCTCATCGCAGAATGAACGCGGGATTCAGCGGGATTTGGTACTTTTGGTATACATATCATCAGCTTTATTTCAAAAGAGTAGTCACTTTTTCGATGTATAATTATATGTAATAAACAAACAGAGCAACGTTTTTTTTGGAAAAGTAAAATAATCGTAATATTCTACATACCTCCAGGAACCGCATCCATTTTTTCGACTTTCTTTTTTGATGAAAACTTTCAAGTTATACAAATGTAAACTTTTCACTGCGCGTCGCGTCGTCGAAAATCTGTCGTCGGAGGTCAACTTGAGACTGAAATATTTCGACAACCACAAGTAGCAGGGGGCTCGGCATAACGGTTTTGTGTAGAAAGGTCAGTCCCTAAACGATCCCTACCAACCATAGGCTTCAAATCAAAAGTTCATAATTCGACTTTTGGCCAGGATTTCGGTCTTTTCCCCCACTGTGCGGCGTGCGGAGAGATTATCCGCAAAGACATACTGGCGAGAGGAGGCACGCTTATCTATGACCCAGCATTATGTTGAAGGCGATCCAAACACATTACGGTACAGAAAATGCACTGCGAGTTCGCAACGGATTGGCAAGGACAGTGCGAAGGGTCTGTTAAGAATCGGTGGACCCACAGACTCATCCAAACGTGGGGAGATGGTCTTGCAAAGGAGTGTGAGGAAGTGAGTAAAGCCTCAATTATACTGGACGCAGTGCAACGCAACGGAATGGAGAGTCAACGGAATGGAATTTTGCTGGTTATACTGACGGATTCGAACGTACGCAAATGTCACTTTTTTCGGCAATGTTTTGCCAAATGTTGGACTTGTGCTTAAAATGTTTATGTCTGTGCAATTTTTTATTATATAAAATTTTATTATCTTCCACTGCGGTTATTAATTTTTCAATATTCTCTGATGACATTTTGGGCTAAACAAGCTTTGTTCCAGAAATCGAATGTGGGATCCCGCGGGACAAAAATTTTCCCAATTTGTGTTTCTTTACTTTCTCATGACAGAAAAAGCGGGGAAATTTTCACTTCCCCTCGTGCAGGAATTAGCCGGAGGTTTTCGGTCCGGTGATTTCTTGCAAATTGTCAATTGACAATTTTTTGTATGTGTGTGGGTATCTTGAAAAGCGGCATACACATAGACAATCGACATTTATGTTATCTTCTTCTTGATTTGCAAGAAATTGCCCAAAAGTCGTTTCTTTACTTTCTGGATTTTTGACAAAATTATCCCCACCATTCAAGTAAGTTTTTGCCCAACAAATTTTTGCAGGAAAAGTACAATTATAATTGAGGCTTAAGAATAACGCAGACCATGTCTTCTTTTATGGTGTGAGATTCGGCGAATCTAGGGAGAAACTAGAGGCAATGGTAGGAGCGCGCCACTAACATCGAAAAACTTCCAAGGACACATAATGCAGAACGTGGATGAATGAAGGAAAGTGGAAACGAAGCTGAAGGCTATACAAAGGAAGTTGAGTTTGGAAGAAGCCGAAGAAAAGGAAGAAGGCTTAGGAAGATTTGCTAGAAAAAGCTGATCCATTACCACAGCGCTATTCTACACAGCGTCACGCGGGAAGATTGAAATACCAGCAGGTGTTTTTAGTTGCATGCAGGAGCGTAACAATGAATAAAAGCGAAGGTGCGATGTTAACTCGGCGCATATTTACAAATAAGAACCAGCTTGAACTTGAAGTCCTCTTCTTCTTTGATCCGTTAGCTGGCGGTCCGAGCGGGACGTCCCCGCAACGGATACGCTGCTGTCGGTGCCGCTGGGTCCCGAACTCTATTCACGATTCGCTTCCATTCTTCTCGGTTTTTGGCGGTGTCTCGAGCCTCGGTAACTGATAATCGTTGATTCTTTAAGTCACCCTCGATATTCTTCAACCAGGTTTTCTTCGGTGCCGATCGCTGTATTCTCCAGTCTGCAGGACGGTCTCGCCAGAGAAGTTTACGTGGCAAGCGGTTATCATCCATTCGGCAAACATGTCCAAACCACCGTAGTCGACGTTTTTGCATTTCTTCTTCGATCAGTGTTTGCTGATCGCATCTTTGTCTGACAACCTCGTTTCGAAAGCGATCACGGAGTGAGACACGGAGGATCTGCCTCAAACATCGCATTTGGAAGACCTCGAGCTTCTTAACGTCCGGTTTGAGCAGTGTCCACGTTTCAGATCCATAAAGAAGAATCGGAAGAATCAACGTTCGGTAAAGACGTAGTTTTGTTTTGATGGAGATATTTGCTCGTTTCCATATGCACCACTTGAGCGAGGCGAATGTTGCTGTTGCCTGAACGTCGGCCGTCGATGCTACTTTCGTTTCCTCAACCAATGATCCCAAATATTTGAACCTTGGAACCTGTTCGATTTGGGTTCCATCGAGGTGAACACTGGCTCTTGATCCATCCGTTAACTTGAAGTAAACTTCAATAACTGTAAATTTTTAAAAGTAAAAAACGCATGTCACACGCTCGGTGTAATTCAAATTTCGGGTGAGTATTCTACCCACCTGGAGTGTTCCGGGTGGGTATTACTACCATACCCACATTATTCGCCGGCTATGCCAGTAGTAGTCCGTTTGTTTCTAAAAAGTCTTGTAGAATATATAATATATGTTAACCATTATGACTGCTAATTTTAATGAACGATACATATCTTTCATATTAGACCGTCAGCTAGCGACAGATTTGGGTGCCCCATTTTCTCATGCTAGCCTCGAAGAGAGCAGAAAGATACATCGATGTTGAGTTGGAAAATGTTAAATTAAGATGCCGCTGCTGAAGATAACATAGTTAAAATGTAATTCTTCGTAACAGAGATAAAAGGCGTATCTCGCCCATATTTTCACGCCATACGGTCGTGCTTGATTAAAATTTCGTAGCATTAAGCGGCGTTTACATCCCAAAGTCAACGCGAAAGTGGACTTTGAAACTCTTTTATCGCACAGAAATTTGTATGTTTTTTCTCTGTTGCACGAAAATTCTGAATAAGCATACAAATTGTTATGCGATAAACGAACTTCAAAGTGCACTTTTGCGTTGACTTTGGGATGTTAGCGCGGCTTTATGATGACGGAACCGTTTTTGAATTGCAAATTCAATCCGAATATGTCCAAGGAATTCAAAAAATCCGTCGGATAATTCACGACATCTACTTGATTATTGGTGGAATCGGCTGATTTGTATGACAATAATTTCCGGCATTTTGCGATTGAATGGTGAAATTCAATGCGTTGATACTCTTTGCGTTGAGCATTGCGCGTTCACTGAGCCAAGCATAATTACGATGATTTCGACTTACTTCGGGCAACACATTGTAGATGACAGCTGTTTGGGAGAAATAATTCTACTGAGACTTTTCCGTTACCAATTTCTAACAATTGCTTTGAAAATTATTCAGCACTTTGATCGTTTTAAAACTGATTCATATTTGTGGTCAACGACAATATGGTCACGTGTCTCCACAACGATGATGCCTTCAGGCAAACATTAAGCTCATCTGTAGCAGTCCGACGGGGAATCTCTGGCATAGTTTGTCTGAAGTTTTTTGCCAACAAAATTATTTGATGTTGATGTTGTTGCGTAGAATATATTCCAGTGATATATTTAGATTTCTTGTGCGCCATTGTACATTTGTCAAATAACGAACAACGAGCTGTTGAAGCTTTCCTATTGCACTGTTGCAGGGGTTGTTGAAAGTTGGAGTTTCTGTTGGATTCAAATTCAATGACAATTTGAGTGCAGAATGTGCAATACGTCCTCCGTCTAATAACGTCGCTGCTATTCCGGATGATGTGAGAGCTAGTCCAACGTCAGCTCGCGATCGATTGGTGGCCAAAATCAAAGAAAAAACGAATGTTTTTCCTGTTCCACTTGGCGCATCCAGGAAAAATATCCCACCAGTGCTGTTGTCCACAGCGGCGCTTTCATAGGTGTGAATGGTGCACTCGTACCGGGCGCCATTGGATGGGGGCGCTATTTCAGATGATTTTAGAAAATAATTAAAACTTTGAAAACAATTTAAATTGAATGAACATCTCAAGAAGTTCCTCAAATTCTGACCCAGTGCTTTCTCATGCAACACAGCGGGGGAATTTGACTTCCCCTCATACAGGAACTTACCCGAGATTTTCATATAATAATTCAATTATTTTACTCAAAAAGTGAAGGAAGAGAGGGAAAGGTAAAAATTCAGAACAAAAATCCACTAAGTGATGTTCTCTAATTTCAACTGATGTTCTCTAATTTGAACATGCGATATAAATATACCTAGAATTAAGCAGTAGACTGAGCGAGTCGAAACCCAAAATAATTTCATTTTCACTACGCTGGAGCACTTTTTAAAAATTTGTACAATGAACCATATCAACTCACACAAAGGAAAAAATATTCCGATGTCTCTGTATTTCGTATTGTTATAAGAAAAATAGTGTTTAAGGATATAAATAAAAGTATTCCCCAATCACTTAGCCCAACTCTTCTATAAAAATTCTTGAATATTAATAACGAAATTCCTTTCTATTTGGCCTTACCCTATGATAAATAACGCTAAACCATTTTGCATATACCTAACTAAAGGCACCTTTTACCACAAAGTCTCATTATACTTACGAAAGCTTCCTGCAGTAAAAATAATCAGAATTTTAATTTTATCGTTCTTTATTTTTATTTTTAGTTGGAAATTTTTATTCAACAACAAAAAAACCAAAAAAAAATAAAAAATATGAGCATTCAGTCCATGGAGCCACCAGATTCATTTTACATGGGAATATTCCAGGTCAAAACACCGCCTTGTTCCACTCATACACGTCAGATGCACACGGTATATATTCAGAATATTTTGAAAGGCCTTTTAATCACTTTTGTGGATATTCCTTTTGTTCATGTTGTGGTGGAATATTTTCCTTTTGCGTTCGTTTGTGGATTCCCGGCGTTTCATATCGATTTTTATTCTTGCCTTTTCGTCCTTTTTTTTTTATTTTGCAAGAGGAAATAAACGAAATGAACCAAAAAGGAAATAGGATGAAATAAAATGACAACAAAAAAGTTCACTTTATTTGCAAATAACAAAAGGATCCGTTTTCATGTATTAACTTCCTTCAAAGGCAGTTTTTTTTTTAAATTTTCAACTTTTGTGGAACCTTAGCATAATAATGTCAATCACTGGGAATAATTTTGTTTTTTTCTCTTCTGTACATCAAAAAAAAAATAAATAAATATAAAAAAAAAAAAAAACTGAAAAACATATCCCACTGATTCTGCTGTTGTGAGTGTTACTGTTTTTGACATTCTTCCACCAAAGCATTTCTCCAAACCTGGAAAAATGGAAGTTGCTTGCTTTATCCATTTTAATATTCTTCACCCATTCAAGATGTTCTGGTGTTAAGTCTAGAGGGTTTCTGAAACGGATATCGTCGTAGTGGTAGAGGTCTGCTTTTGACAAACCTTCCTCCGAGTTGACTTTGAAAGTTATCACGTACAAAGGGAAACTTTCAGAATAGGAAAAATGTCAAGAGATACGTCCCGTGCCTGATAAGAAGCTGCCCATAAATTATTTATTAGTTTTTATCTAGTACAAAACTGTTGCCAATGGACTTTGTGAGCTTCGGTAAGTGGTCACTGGACTATAGTGGTCCTTGGCTTTGCTCGAATAATGAAGAGATACAAAGGGGAAAGGGTGGCATTTTTCTCGATAATTCCATGCGATAATTGAAAATTATGAAAAAGTTTGGGATCCTTTTTGGAATTTACATTGATCAATAGTGATGCATTACGTGATCTGCTTGTAAAGATCTTGAACTTTGGCAAACTCACCTTAAAATTAAATGACAGACAGTACAAGTAAAAATTTCCAATTATTTATATTCAAATAGGTGTATTTGAACACTGCAATTACAGTAATTTTTATTTCATTATATCACGAAAGTGAATTAGCTTATTTGTTCAGCATCTTATCTCAATGTAGTTCGAGTTTGTAGCTCTGAGTCAGAAACTCAGTACTATATGGTAAGTAACATTTTATTTTATTTATTTACCAGCTGGAACCCGGTGCGCCTCGCTGCACCCATAAGCCAATAGTATGGCGTGCGCCAAAACAATTGGGAATGTCATTATGGCTTTTTTTCCACTACCCGTAAAATTCTATTTTTAAATTAAGGCAAAAAAGGGGCCAGCCTCGGAATAAGCGCTGAAAATATGTATGAACCTTTGTTTTGGCATTCTAAATGACGTGTCAAAAGTTTCATATTATCTCGTGCCTGCGTCTTGAGATTTTAAAGGTCAAAGGGCAGGAAAATTATCTGCTTTACGGAAATTTTTTACAAGTAAAGTTTATGCATTTGATAAATCTACAGAAAAATGTTCTGTACAGAACTTACGTAGAATCAGTAGTTTCCAATATACAGGGCTCAGAAGTCTTGGCATCGTGCTGCATTCGTTTCCGCGCTACCTCTGAGGTAGAATACAAGGGGTATTTTTAAAATAGTTTCTTCGTAGGCCTAATCGTTGGGTTACAAGTTATGGGGTGTTAAATTAATCAAAATAATTTTGATGCATCGCAGTAGGAAAAAAAAAACGCTCCAAAGGGTCTTTCAAAGTCCCTTTTTTAAAGCGAGTAGCGCTTCCTCTTTGTAAGAAGATTCATTTTATTTTAGCATCGCATGTCCGCAGAAGGAAGCCTTTTAATTAAACTGATTTGTAAGCGGAAACAATGCGCTTTAAGGGGAGGTCCAACCCAAAAATGATAAAAATTGAAAAAAAAAAAACTTTTTTTATTGTGTTTTCAGATACTATGATTCTTCTAGTATAGGTAGTATTTATTAGTATTTAAACTTTGATTAGAATGTAAATAAACTCGAAAAAAAAATTAAAAAAAGCGTTGCTTTTCTTTGATCGCCATTATCTCTAAATGTCATTTGTCATGTTTTCTCGTAGGTGGATTAATTTTTCTCAGTCAATTTACAGCCGATTTGCCTGAAATTTGGTACACACCCTCTTCGAACAATAATAAAGATTTTTGTAAAACAGATTTTTGATAACGTTATTTAAAAAAAAGTTATATCGCTTCAAAAGTGAAAAACACTCGAAAATAGCCTCAAAATAGCGTTTTTCTTGCATGTCATTATTCCAACTAGCGTAACTTCGTAACAAAATAAAAATTCAAAAATCTGTTTTACAGAAACTTTCATTATTGTTTAAAGATGATATGTGCCAAATTTCACGTCAATCGGATGAAAATTGGCCGAGAAAAATTAATCCACCTACAGGAATATTTTTCACTCTTTCATTCAAAAAATGGCGGGGGAAATTTTTGGAGAGGGTTTTCGTACACATTTTCTGTTAAAGCCAATTAAGATACACAATATATCTGAAAATTATGCAATTCGATGAAAAATTGTAGATTTTAGCCATTTGGGTTGGACCTCCCCTTAAACGAAGGTAAAAGTAAGCAGTTCTGCTCACAGTTTCGGTTTGGTATGAAGTTTCAGTTTGAGTTAAGCCAGAAACCAGACCAATTAACCAGAAAATTAAAAAACAAAAAAACAAAAGCAAAAGCTAAACTTGCTATACATTGCCTTAAGGAGGGAAATACCAGTGCTGCTAGTAAGCTTCCAAAGTCTGAACATAAAAAGCGTTTTGTTTTTGGTTACAAATGTGCACCAGAGAAGGGCTTGGACCTCGCTTCTATTTGAAGCGGTGATAATATTTCCTACTCCTCAATAGACTTCGTTCTGGGTTGGACACGTCGAGCGAATGGCGGAAGACAGTACAGCAAAGAAGGCCTTTACTGGCATCATCGAAGGAAAAAGATGGAAGTATGCGGTTGTAGCAGATTCGGAGACATTACTCCATACATTGAACTGGAGAGCTTCGGCCAGAAATAGAGAAGACTGGATGAAAAGATTAGAGGAGGCCAAGGCTAGCGCCATTGGAGGAAGAAGTAGCCATGCTGCATTTAAAATGACGTCATATAGCTCACTATATTCGACTCGTCATACTCATGTCAGGTGGTTGTAAAAAGAGGTAATTTCTCGTTTTATGGTGGGAACCATATTAATTATACCATGAAATTGAATATTCTATATTGAAGAAAAATGTAAATGAAAAGCAGCGCCAGATGCCACTTCAATATCAAGCATTGCAAAACTCTCAATGACGAGCTAATGAGACCGGCAATGATAAATTAAATCGATTAAAAAAACAAAGAGATTATGAATCTGATGAGAAATGAATAAACAGAATTGAGCACAAGAGAGCTTATCACTGCAGTACACAGCCAGAAGTGCTTAAGTGCAAAATATGCGTTTCGAGAAAATCGCCCTCAAAGTTTTTTTTAGATACAGAATTGTGCACAAAACCACTTTTGCCGGTTCAATAACTCAGCAACCTCAGCTCAGTTTGAGATAAGAATTATAGCAATGATTAAGAATAACATACTGAATACAAAAATGCAAGAAAGTCAAAATCGTCAAATTTGCACTTAAGCACTTCTGGCTTTTTACTGTAGATCAATCGCCACGCCTCGCTAATCAAACTGATGGCCAGCTCGGTAACCAATTGCAATATTTGAGAGAATATCAAGCAAAAATTGTTGATAATGAGACTGCATGCAGAATAGCGTGAAATTCGATTCGTTATCAAGATGATGCATTATCACGAGAAACTTGCTAAAGAAATGTCAAGTTGGAAAGAAAGAAAGAAGCTAGAGTGAAGGATGCTGAAAAGAGAGCTTCCATTCAGATATATAAAGATGCTTTCGGGATATTTAAAGAAAAAAATTGTGAGATATGTAGAAAAAGATGTTTCCGAATTAAGTAGAAAATTACCGCGTTCCACTGAATCTGCATGATTGCTTGCCGGAAGAATTGAGTGCTAAGTAAAAAGGATTGTCATCCAAAATCATATTGAAATAAATTGGATCCAGGAAAAATACCGGATATTTTTAAAGTGCTCAAAAGATCTGACAAGGGTTTACTATATAGAATCGATCTTTTCGTTAAAGTGATTAAATATAATTGAATATTCGGACAAGATGGTATGTTTGCTTCCTCGATTAACTCTTAACCCGAATCGTAGTTAGAGAGGACGTTGACAATCTTAATTCGAAATTTTGATATTTTCTAGAATGATTTTAAAATGTATGATGAAGCTTTATCAATAGACTATACGTTAGATACAGGAATATATGGAAATTTGCACGATAGCAAAAATGCTAATAATATCGGATTGAAGGTGATTAGTGTATTGAGAAAGCTATTTCGTGTGCATACAGCAGGAATATTAATACCTGGATCTAAATCATATGCAATAATTCAGAGTGAAAATAAGTTCTACTTTGCCGCACTTATATGGATTCAAAAGAGTATCTACAGCCTGAACCTTCAAAGATCATGACAAATTATGCTGAGCCGTCAAAAGCGGTCGCAAAAGCAAGTTTAACTCGAACAATAGCATGCTGTGAAAGCTTAAATTAACTCGATGCTATTCTGGGTTAAAGTTAAAGTGCCGGATAATCAATTATACATTGATTATACACAGTAAAATATACTAAACAACCCAGCTTAACCGGGTTGGTTTCGAGTTTTCTTGGACATAACGAAACTTTACTCAAGCCCCGTTTCCATGGGCACTTAAACTGAGTGAAATCAGGATAAACTCTGAATAGAAACTTAGTACTCTGCATGAACAAATAGAGATAAGCCTGAACCTAAGCCGTACCGTAGGAAAGCTGCACAAATTTGATCTTAGTTACGGCATTTTGAAAATTTAAGTGATTTATTTGATTTGTTTGATTTATTTGAATTGTGCAAGCAATATAAACAGCTTAAGAGCTCAGCAAAAAAAATCGACAAATATAGAGAACGAGAAACATCCACGAGTATTATCGTGTTACATTTTTAAAAATTCAAGGAAAAGAGTGACAGATTGAAGAAGGTTTGCGCCCTAAAAGATGAAAGAGTAGAGAATCCCTTTAAGCGAAAAACTGTGGACATTGCTAATATCCAGTCAAATCGGTTGGAGGGTTTCACTAGTTTAAATACTGACCGGATTTCAATATCACAGGATTTTCGTCGGAGTTCTTGACTAAAGACGCAATAGGTTGGCTCGAGGAGAACGCCTCCAATGAAGTGAAATATGGAGTACGCAACATGAGAAGGAACAAAGTTACAGGTTGGGACCATTAATATTAAAGAATAAATTTTAGTTCATATAATAAGGCGTGCCCTAATCCTATATAGTTTATGTTTAAAAAAGTTGGCTCTCAAAATAAATTTCAATTATTCTGCTGTTGATATTTGGCTCTGTTGACTTATTAGTTTGCCGAACACTGCGCTGGGCAATCGTACGAAAATGAAGGAGAAAGGGCAGGGGAATTGCTGTTAAGAATAAAAAGACAAGAAGGAAGGAATGAGCCCTTGAAGGTAAAGCAATGGATTCGAACTACGGACCTCTTCGATAATATATCGCCTACGTAGAGTTTGAGCTGGAAGAGATAAAACAATAATGCGATAGAAGTAGTGATGAGCAAACGCAAGAACAAGACAAGACTAATCTAGTCTTGTTCTTGTCTTGTTCTTGTTCAGTCTGTCTTGTTCTTGTTCTTGCAAGCATAGCTAAGTCTTGTTCTTGTTCTTGCAAACATACCTAAGTCTTGTTCTTGTTCTTGCAAATATACCTAAGGCTTGTTCTTGTTCTTGCAAATATACCTAAGGCTTGTTCTTGTTCTTACTAAATGTGCAAGACCAAGACAAGGCAAGACAAAACTGCAAGGCCAAGGTATTTTCTCGCATGTAGTAGGTATTGTATGTTGATTTTATAAAATGGTTATTGAAAAAAACCTAGACTTTAATAAAAAAATTATATCCAAACAACAAAATGCAAAAAATTGATTTTAAAACTATTATAATTTTAGCGTCAGTCAGTCAGCGTCAAAAGTTTGTATACACCGAAAATTTACTACCTTTGAGGTGAGAATTCCACATGGCTTTTTTATTAAACAAATCAGTTTCACGACTGCTCTTGGTGACGTTATTATGTTTGCGCCCCTGAAAAATTACATAAAATTCATATGGGAACAAGTTAGGCGTAGACATTTTTCTGTCAAGTGTGTAAGCAACAAATTACAACGGAAATATTTTGAAGCAAAAGTAAACCAGTATTATACCCATTAACTTATTATAAAAAATTAGGTTTTTCAAGTATGATTCATTAAAGAAGAAATGTCGTGTATGGGCACAAAAAATTATTAAATCCCTTTGCAGCAATACAAAAACTGGCCCACGCTCCTGTCGTTCTTACGATGCGATGTAACCAATGTGGAGGCCTTGAAAATATTACATACATTGAGAAAAGTCCGAGTTTCCTTGCCATCCAAAAAGCAAAAGAGGTTACTCAAAAAAGAATTTTTTTTAGAGCATTTTTTCTTTTCTAATAAACTACTTGAACTACTGAATACTATAGATTCTTCTTTCTAAATCCATTCTGATTCGATTAATGCTGTTAAGAATTACCAACAATTATTTCTTCCTTTTTTGTGTATCACGGGATTGGTTTTTTCCTGAAGTCGGTTTTTTAAACTTTATTTTTATCTTAATATAATATGAGGAATCTTCATTTTTGTATGGATTTAACAGAAGAAGGACTAGTTTCCTAAACACCAGAAATTGAATTAAAGTAACAGACCACCCAATTGGATAAAAAAAGAGTAGGCAGTGTGGAACATCTACCTAAATCTTTTCGGAAAATTTTGCTTCGAAATGCAAAAATATTGATTCTGAATCTCGTTGACATGCAAAGTCATTATGTACTTATGTACAAATGCTTTTACAATTATCATACTAAATATATATCATACTAAATATATACAATGTATCTATAATAATTACTTGAGCATAATAATCAATTTTATGTTTTTTGTTTTTAATAGAATGAATTTAGGTGGAATTTTTGCAAGAATCTTGCAAGAAATCTTGCTCTGGGTCTTGTTCTTGCACAGTTAGTCTTGTTCTTGTTCTTGCAAGCATAACTAAGTCTTGTTCTTGTTCTTGTTCTTGCAAAATGTGCAAGAACAAGACAAGACTGCAAGAACAAGACCACTTTTGCTCAGAAGATGTGATGGGATTCGCTTTCTTCAATAGTCTAATTATTACAAAGGGAGATGCGAAGAAGAACTTTTTAAATAGAATTAAAACAAAATTTAAACATGTCACATTCAGGCCCGCCACATAACCTTGCGGGCCTGAGGCTAAAAGATGATTGGGGCCCCTTTAAGGAGATCATAAATTTTATACTAAAAAAATATTTAATACTTTTTAAAATCTGGGGTAAGAATAAGTTTAATCATTTTATTTTAGAGTGCTGCCTGGTTCGGTTTGAGGTTGCAGCTCGCTAGACGTTCAGAGCGTGGGCGGTTTTAAGATTTTGGGTCTCTATCTATTTTCGAGGCGCCCTCCGACCTCTTTCTTTCTTCTTCTTTGATCCGTTAGCTGGCGGTCCGAGCGGGACGTCCCCCAACGGATACGCTGCTGTCGGTGCCGCTGGGTCCCGAACTCTATTCACGATTCGCTTCCATTCTTCTCGGTTTTTGGCGGTGTCTCGAGCCTCGGTAACTGATAATCGTTGATTCTTTAAGTCACCCTCGATATTCTTCAACCAGGTTTTCTTCGGTGCCGATCGCTGTATTCTCCAGTCTGCAGGACGGTCTCGCCAGAGAAGTTTACGTGGCAAGCGGTTATCATCCATTCGGCAAACATGTCCAAACCACCGTAGTCGACGTTTTTGCATTTCTTCTTCGATCAGTGTTTGCTGATCGCATCTTTGTCTGACAACCTCGTTTCGAAGGCGATCACGGAGTGAGACACGGAGGATCTGCCTCAAACATCGCATTTGGAAGACCTCGAGCTTCTTAACGTCCGGTTTGAGCAGTGTCCACGTTTCAGATCCATAAAGAAGAATCGGAAGAATCAACGTTCGGTAAAGACGTAGTTTTGTTTTGATGGAGATATTTGCTCGTTTCCAAATGCACCACTTGAGCGAGGCGAATGTTGCTGTTGCCTGGCCGATACGGCTGTGAACGTCGGCCGTCGATGCTACTTTCGTTTCCTCAACCAATGATCCCAAATATTTGAACCTTGGAACCTGTTCGATTTGGGTTCCATCGAGGTGAACACTGGCTCTTGAGGTGAACACTGGCCCTCCGACCTGGGGTCCGGGACAATTCGTCCCAGCTGCTTCTCCCTCCACATTGTGGCGTGCCGGGCCAAATCTACATACTTATCTAGAAAAATAAATTAAAATATATTCAACTCTCACAACATGCAAATGAAAAATATTATTTAAAGAAAAATATTAATTATATTGAGAAGCCTATTAGCAGTGCTGCGGTGTTGTATACAAAAAGCTATCGAGCCAACCACTTATAATAACCGTAAACAATTTGTCAAAACAAACATAAAATTCATTACAAATTTCGAAAGCTTCATCATACCTTACAAAAAGGCATCATGTCATAGCGTAATTATGAATTATTCAAATATTTTACAAATGGAAAAACAAGAAACAATATTTTGTCTGGCACAAATAAAACATGGCATGATTCTTTATATACAAAAGCGAGCCTAACGTCACATTAAAAATATTCCATAAACAAATATCTACTTAACATTTAATTGAGATATTCCGTATTAAATGAGGTGGCAATTATGCTAATATACAAGGATGAATTTGCCATACATTCATGCGAGGGGCTGCAGCATACCATAAAGTAAGCCATTCGTATGCTATTAACTGATTAACGTCCCTTATGCCCTTATGTAGGAGGGTAATTTTAAAAGCAGTGAGCGAAACATAATAAAATATACATCAAAGTGAAACTTGAGCCTTCGATTTTTATGATTAATTACTCCTCGTCTTATAGCAGCCTTCTATCTTGTCAGCGAGAACACCAGCAAAAAACCATGAAGGAGAAAGCATGTGTCTGGGCTTTAAGCAAAAATTTGCATCTAAATTGTTGAATGTAATTAATCCCAGGATTATTCCCTTGACCGTTGGGTTATGGTAGAAGGATTTGTTTTCTTGCAGGATCCTTTTGTGGAATTAAATATTTGCTTATTTATAGGTTGTGTTTCATATTTATTGGCCCTTATTGTTTTGATGGATCTTTCTCGGGCATTTTTGAGATGTTTATTGCTGAGTTATTGATAATATCATTAGGTACTGCATAAGCACCGAACCTTGCTCGATTCATAACAACCTATACGTTTGAATTCTAGAATGATATACGAGTTCATGAATCGCTCTCTGTGGACGATAGTTCCACACTGCAAACCCAAGAGTGTGATTTTAAAACGCATTTCGCGTGTAAGATCGTGTAGTCACTTTTTACGCGTTTCAAATGTGTTAATTTAACACGCGAAAAGTGTGTAAATTTAAAACACTTAATGCGTGTATTTTAAACACACCAAATATGTATTACTATAAAGCTTTTGAGAGAAGCTTTTTTAGCGCCGTTCTTTACGGAGTAAAACTAGAAAAATCGTCACCGTTATGAATGACTTCTCTCGCCACCTTTCTGTTACCGACTGGGGTGAATACGGAATACCAAGCTGGTTTCCGTAATAGTCCAGGAGTCCGTCATGCGGAACTGAAAAATTTCTATGGAAATCGAAAGTTCCAAGTTAGATGAACCAGAAAAGCTTGGTATGCATGGATTTAATATGTAAGACGAAAATATTTATAATTAAATTAATTATTACTAAAAATCAATAATGTTTCACTGTCATTGACCGTTATTGAATTTGATAGAAAAGATCGTGCGATTTTAGGAAAAAATGGTCGACACACTTTATTTGGCCGTGTCATGTAGCAAGTTGATTTGTTTTTTCATTTTAGTTGTTTTTATGTTAGCTTTGGTATGCCGGCTTAAAATCTTTGTGTGCCGGCTCAAAAACTGCCGGAAGTATTCGCCTTACCAGTTTTTATTCCAATGAGCTGAAGAAGGCCTTATAGGCGGGGAGCCGGCATAATTTTCGTTCAATGTTCGACTGACTGTCAATTAATGTTATCGTAGACAAAACATTGTTCTACAACGAACTAGATCAGAAAGGACACGCCTAAGGACCAGCTTCACGGTAGATAATTACAATATAGAGGTAGTGAAGAACTTCAAATACCTAGGAACAATAGTGTCGTCAACAAATAAAGAGCTGGAGGAATTTAAAAGCAGAATACAATAAGGCTATCGAAATGCAAAGTAATTCAATCAATAGCGTAACACAGGAAAACTAAATTTGAATTATAAAAATTTCTAATAAGGCCTGTGGCTTGCTATGGTTTGGAGGTGCACACCATGACCCAAAAAGTTGACAACTTATTTGGTGCTTTTGAGAGAAAAATTCTAAGAAGCATTATTTGCCCATTTAACGTATACGGTATCTGGAGAATCAGATACAATGACGAACTAGACCTAAGCATTTTCCCCTTACAAACGCGAATATCTACAGCGATTTACAAACGGTCACCTAACTGAGTACCAAACACGTCCTATATGCTGCTTGATCTATGGTTGACCGTTTTCTTCGTTTCATGCAATTTCTTAAAGCTCCAATCCGAGCATATTAACATCGCTCAAAATTAGCTCGCCGTAGTAGTGCTTCGAATTTTTCCCGCTGAAATAGTTTCTGGATTGGTTCTGCGAGAAGAAAGGTGTGTACCGTCCAGTAGGGAATGAAAGTACTCGAAAAAGTACTTCTAGAAGTCATTCTGCAGAAGCAGACCAGTACTTGAACCCAGTAAAAAAAAGACATTACATTAACATGGGGTTGGCTTAGGCGGTGAAGTACCAGTCACTCTCTCATACTTACTGTGCATGAGATTGGGACTAAATAAGCCCGTTAGAGGTAGGTTTAGAGGTGGTGCCCAGCCTTAAAATCAGACGACCTTCAACAGTATTTCAACAAAGCTGCCATTTGGATATTTTAAAATATATTACTATTGTTATTGGAAAATAACAATAGCAGGTGATTGTAGTATAGATTTCACAGGCTTATTAAAAGGTCGTGAACAAGTAGCAGTGGAGATTTTGTAGACTTCATTTTTGACGTTTGTCGGAATCAGTGAAATTGTAGTTTTTATTGTAATTTCACCGGCAATTAATGGCCACGGTCAATAATAGCCTTGACGCACGCACCCAATTAGGACGAAAATTCGGCATTAATTAGGATTTCGAACCTCTTCAATTAGGAAATTAAATTAGGCAAATTTTGGTTAACAAAGAACCAAAGTTATAAATTTATTTAATGTTTCGTTCCCTGCTATTTTTAACTACACTACCACTAGTTACAGCTGTCATAATAAAATGAGGTATTTTAACGTATGTCACCTCTTAAATGCGTTCGTCATAAATTACGAATTTTCGTTATATTTTGATTGGCGTGTGAAGAGGCTATAAATCGCAAGTGAAAACAGTGGAGAGTAACCTAGCGCCATCTCTTAATGAATTCGAACCATAATTTATTATCTCTCAATTCACAACCGAACTTAGTACTGGGATCGTGAAATTTCGCTAAAGAAATATTCATGGGCATGAAAACCTGAGGCTAAAATGTATGGAATTTGACAGGTCACGACCATTTCATTCGAATGAACTCGGCTTTAATAAAAAATGTGCAAGTGTTCACTTCATTTTTTGGAGTGAGCACTTAGTTTGGCGTGAATAAAAATAACCTTCGTAAGGTTTCGTTAAGTACTTCACTCTGTCATCTCTCCATATAGAGTGGACACTTCATTTTGGTGTAAGTAAAATCAATTTTTACGTTTGTTAGTGAGTGAACGCTCCTAACAGTTGAGGGTACTGGCGAGGAACTTTAAATGTGAATTTAAAATGAAAAATGTGTGATGAAATTGATTTTTTGGATGAAATATATGAAGAAATAATCTATGAAGCAAAAAATGAAATAGGAAACTTCAATTTAGAGGACAATTTCGTTATTTTATGTATATCCATGCTTGATGGATAAAAGTCATGTGTACAATCCAGAGCACCAATTGCACTAGGAAATTAATTTTTCGTTATACGTGCATGGAAAAGGCCACTTTTCCTCCCGGTAACACTTTCGTTATCACTCGAAAAGTGGCTTTTCCTGGACTTACAACGAAAAATATAGTTCGTAACAAGGGAGAAAACACAATTTTCACTCGTGTGACTTCATCCCTCGCCTTCGGCTCGGACTGAAAAAGTCACACTCGTTCAAATTGCGTTTTGCCTCCCTAGTAACGAAATATACTATTTTGCCAACCATTCTTTCTTTGCCTCCTTCATTTCTTCACGTTAAATTGAAAATTTGATCCATTATTCTGCTCTTGTACATATAGCACTACACACCTCCCAAATTATTTTGGCGATGCTGTCCTATAGATGCCCAGATCTTCACCTACACCGACTTGAAAGCCCTACATATCCCAAGAAAGTTTTGATTTTTTCAAGTTTTGGTATAGCATTCCAAGGTTCAAACGTTCAAAGAATGAGAAAAACAATTTTCTTCGTTTTTTTAGTATTTGCTCAGATTTTGAATGTACTGTACATGCATATTTTCTAATTTTCTATTTTTACTATTTTAACTGTACTATTTTGCTTTGTGATAAAAATGAAAATTTCCCCTACTTTGATTTTTCCTGCTGACTCGACGTACAACATGACACTTCTACGATTTAATCCTAAAATTTCCCATGACCAGTTCTACACATTCAACTTGGCATTCCACTTTTTAACCGACTTCAAAAAAAGAGGAGGTTACTCAATTCGACGTGTAGGTATTTTGTGGTCCTGTTCACGCATAACTTTGTAACCCAATAACTTTTTTGCTTTTTTTTGGTTCATTTGAAGGGGGAGCTTCCCACGGTGGTCCCGTTAAATTTTTTCTAAATTCTGATAACGGAGTTCGAAGTTAGGCAGAAAAAACTGTTAAAATTCAACCTGTTAAAGTTCAACCTAAACATTTCATGGGCGCCGAACAAATTACTTTATTGTTGTAAATCTGGCAGCAGGCCGATGGCGGAGTGGGTAGAGCGTCGGATCCTCGATTCAGCGTAGTGTGGCGTTTGCAGGTTCGATTCCGGTCGGGGCAGCCGGTTTTTTTCTTTTTCTCTTTTTCTTCTTTCTGAAATGATTTATTAACATATTGGTCAGCGGCCGATAGTACTTGACATAGCGCAAAGGGCTAGAGACAATTATTCTTGCCTGTGGGATCTGTGGGGTGCGAGTTCGATCCCAAGTGCTCGCGGTGCTTTTTTTTTCTATATATCGACAAAATAATTATTTTTTAATTTCCTTCGGGGAATTTTGTTCCATATTAAACAAGTTTTCGACGTGAATGCGTCTGTAAATTTGCTTCCAGAACAAAAGCCGATAAGAACGAAATTATGGCGAAATTTGCAGCTCAAAAACTATTGTTTATATCGAATAAATAAATATACCATGACGTGGATGAAGAATCAAAGAATTTTATTGTTTACATTTAATTTCCCCGATATCAATGGCAACTTAACTTTTTATATGCCTTATATTATCTTGATCTGTATGTGTGTATAGTGTAAACAAATCTTGCAACTTGATTTTGACCCAGTTCCATATAACCGATCAACTGCAAATTTTGCACATACGTATAGTTCGCATGACAATACAATCTGCAATCAAATTTTGCAATTGCGCTCCCCGACCCCAGACATGGGTATCAAATGAAAAGGTGTGACAAGTAGAATACACTTCGCTATGTGGCGTCGTAAAAACGTAGGCTCCTTGCAATGACAGGCAATATTAAAAAATGAATGGACTAAAAAGCACGAAATAAAAAAAAAATTTAAAAACCGACTTCAGAAAAAAACCATTCCCGCGATGCACAAAAAAGGATGAAATAATTGTTTGTAATTCTTAACAACATCAATCTAATAAGAATGGATCTAGAAATAAGAATCACTTTTGAAGACGGTGCCAGGTAGTAGTTGACTTTGATTGCACTAACTCTTGCTTCGGCAATTGTTTACATTTCTTTGTTAGGCTTATGCCCTTAATATATCACCCACATGTGTTAGCACCGTCTTCAAAAGTGATTCTTCTTTCTAGATCCATTCTTATTGGATTGATGTTGTTAAGAATTACAAACAATTATTTCATCTTTTTTTGTGCATCGCGGGAATGGTTTTTTTCTGAAGTCGGTTTTTAAATTTTTTTTTTGACGTTCAATTCTGTCGCTCGTGTCTACACATTTTCAACTTTTCAAGAAGAAAATCGAAAGGCTCGTCTGTCACTGCTATCCGTGTACACTCATATAGAGGTAAACTACACTATCCATCACTCATCTATCACATTACACAGTTTTGAATATGAGGTCGGTATTACACTATGGACTCACTTTTCTGCCCTCACTTTGTATAACGATTGCAATGTTTATGTAGTTGTGTACGAAGCAAGTCATGTGTCATTCAAACGTAAAGTGTTTCGAAAAGTCACAAAAACGAAGTTAAACTTGTATTAGTGTCATGGAGGGTGAGACTGAAAAATTTTGAGATTCACAAGTGAGGAAAAAACACACACCTCCCGGCGACTCCTTGCCTAAAAAAACAGTTTCTAGGCCGATTCGATGGAGAAGTGATGGATAGTGTAATTTACCCCATATTCATACATATTCGCACACTCATAAAAATGATGAACGAAAACACAAAAGTTGAACGCAAATTTCCATTCCATTCTGAGCTGCTTTCTATTTTCCTTTCAACTCTAGTCTGTTTCAAACTTTGCATTGGAGTGAAAGAGAAAAAAAAGTTGAACGTCAAAAAGTGGAATGCAAAGTTGAATGTGTAGAACCGGTCCATGAGTAAATTCCATTCACTTTAAATGAACACTTTCAATCACTAAATGAACACTCTGTTTTTATTCAAACCACCCTATGTCAGTGTGCCATTTAGTACCATTTTGACGAAAAGCCTTGAATCGATTAGAACTCATGTAAAACTGGGGTTTTTTTTCCAGAGAATAGTCTTCGTACCTTTGGGGGTCCCTTCGACGAGGGGGCCCAGAGTAAATTATTCCAACCTATTAAATTATAAAATGTTGAATTATTGCAAAAATCACTCAAAACTGACATTTCAAAACTTTGTTTTATCAAAATATTTACATATGTATATTGAAAGTTAATTCTAAGTAAAGTAAAGTACACAACATAACATCATCTATAGTACACTGCAAACCTTTGTGAACAAGTGTCTGCGTCGAATGATTCAATGATGAAGTGTCGTATGGGCAAGACCACTTTATATTTACCTAGATTCCTTCCTCAAAGTTCTACAAAGAGGTTAATTCCTCAAATTCAAATAGAAAAACTCCAGTTGGTGAAAGTGAGTCAATTTCATCGATGTACAAGATGAAAAGGGCGGCCCGGCCCCATCAACGACGGAGCCCTTATATTTCCTTTCGCTGAGTGGAACGAGCAAAAATTGAAGAGCGATTCAACACCACTAATTTATCAAAATTATGGGCTTAATTGCTACCAGAACCGAAGATAAGTGATGGGAAATGTTTTAATTAATGAGTTTTGATTGGTTTAATCGATTTTCGGTCAGGTGTTTCTGCAAGTTTAGATACAGGTGAGGAAAAATTCACTAATTGGAAGAGTTTTTCAGTGTCATCAGATAACTTCTTTCCATTTAAAAAATAAAATTTGTTTTTTATTTCTTTCTTTAGTGGACTTTTGATTGCAGTTCGATGATGGAAAAACTCGACGAAGCGCAACCCCCGTAAATCTTTGGATATTGATTGGGTTAAAAAAATTTTACTAACAAATTTCAATTTATTAAGAAAACTTGATGTATTTTGTTTTTAACTTCCCAGTATAGGAAGTTATTGTAATCTGTCCGAAAATCGAAATCGAAAATTTCGACGTATTTTCATCTTTCAAGGTCCCAGGAGCATTTTAAGCAAAAAATTGGGAGGAAGTATGTGTGTGTGTGTGTGTATGTGCGTACGGATGTGGTCATTTTTTCCTGCACGATATCGCGCCAACCAAAACTGATATCGACTTCGTTGAGGTGTCGTTCGAAGCGTATTAACCGAAATATGATCTGAAAAGATTTTCATGAAATTCGGTCCAGCCGTTTTTTTGCTTAAGCGACGTAAGTGATTTTTGTACCTGCACGATATCGCCCGAACCACGAAAGATATTGGCTTACTTGAGGTGCCGTTCGAAGCGTATTAGCGACAATATAATCTGAAAAGATTTTTATAATATTCGGTCCAGCGGTTTTTTGGTTTAAATGACTTAAGTGATTTTTGTACCTGCACGATACCGCGCGAACTAAAAACTATATCGACTTCATTGAGGTGCCGAAAAACATTAATACATCAATTTTATATACATTTTTGTCATCTTAATCTTGTAAGTGCGCACATTTAGTTTGACATTTTAGCGAAAATATTGATAAACAATTGTGACAAATTCTCGGTATTATATTCTATATTGCCTATTGTTCATTTATTATTAAAATATCCAATCATAATATTCAACATCCAACTGGGAAGTTGATCGTGTGGACCGAAAGGGTCGAACCCACATCCCAACTAGTTATTTTTGTTGCTGAACTATTTGGACTATTTTAATAAAGGTTGCTGGAATATTATTATTATTATTTATTATATTAACAGGAAAGTACACAAGATTTACATCTTTTAGAGTACACTATATATAAAAAAGGAAGAAAAAAAAGAAAAACAATATAACTACATAATATATATATAACTAACCTAACCTTAATAAACTATGAGAGGGACGGGACGAGAAAGAAGGAAAAGTGCAGGAGTAAGGACCAAGAAAGGAAAAGAGCAGGAGATAGAAAAAGACAGAAAATACTAAAGAGAAGTAGATGGAGATAGAAAGAGAGATGCTTGCTTTCTGAAAGTCTTGGCTGTGCCTATTCTTTGAATATTGCTAGGAAAGTTGTTCCAAAGTCTAATCGAATGCACAAAGAAGGAACGGCTACCCATTAGGGAATAGTGTACAGGAATACGAAATTTAATCGAACGCATGGATTGCAGAGGAAGGAGTTATTAGCAATTTTAACGCAAAAGTTGGCCTTATTTGGTGCTTATTTGGTACTTTTCGACAAAACTCAGGTGAAAAAGTACTAAAAAAGGACGAAATAGAGCCAATTTCACTATTAAAATTGCTAATAACTTCAAAAGTAAAGGTCGTAGTATAATAGTTGTTAGACATTATTCATAGGAAATTGTTCAAGCTTTCCAATTTTGTAAAACAAAATATTGGTTTATTACGTATTTTTTGGAGAAAAAGGTGGTTGAAGTGGAAATTTTAGTGAAAAAAACAACAACAAAATTTTGTCTTTGATGACTCATAACTCTGGATGTTGGTGGGTTGACCCCTTGACTTTTACAGATTTAGATAGGTGGGAGTATTCTGCGTAGATTGATGTCTTATTCATTAAAATATCTAAAAAGGTGACAAAAATACAGGGTAATATGTAAACCTCTACCAAAAAAACTTCAAAACGCCATATCTCGAAAACGAAAAGAGGTACCCCCCCACTTTTACTTTTTTTGCGATAATTTTTTATGTACTATTTGCCATTTCCCTTTGTATCTTGAGTAACGGAACACCCTGTATATATCGCCCCAAGGCACAGAAGAGGTTAGTTCCGAGAGCCGATTGAAATTGATGTTCTTATAATCGCGATAAGAAAATGACGAATGCATGGAAGACTGGCGAAAGGTAAAACGAATGGAGAGAAACAGAATATCATGATCGAGGAAGCTAGGGGGAGAAATTTGGTTGTGTTTTAACACTGAATCAATAGAGGTAGTAGATAGAACATCAAGTAGGGAAGGATTATAGCAATTCAGAAAAGTAGGAAGACGATTAAGAATATGTAAGTCCAAAGATGCGAGAAAAAATCTAAGCGAGTTAGCACGTGAATTGTCCCTAAGCAAATTAACATTAAAGTCCCCAGCAACCATTATATTTTCATAATGAACAGAGGCGTGAAACAAAGTTGTGGAACTCAACAGCAACATCGGGATTAAATATATTAGGGGGACAGTATACATTGACGACAACACATTTATCATATTTAGATTTTATCTCAATAGCAATGAACTCAAATTGAGAGCCACTCGATTTATCAACAACTCTAGATAGAAGCATAGAGGATACATATATGGCAACACCACCACCAGTACGACCAACACGATCATTGCGATGTAGCGAAAAGCCAGATAGGGAAACAAAAGAGGAAGGGATTTTAGGTTTAAGCCAAGTCTCACTTACTAGCAGAATATGTATTTTAGTACGGTCGCACATATACCTAAGCTCGTCCATTTTGTTTTTTAAGCTCCTCGCATTCATAGTGCATATATTCAGTCCTGAAGTGGAGGAACAAAGAATATTAAGTAGCATTCCCACATTGCACACCCGATTAGAAGAACGATTCATAAATAAATGTTATAATAACGCACAACCAAGAATACAGAAGCAACCACAAGAAAAATATCTAGAAAGCAGAGGAAAATAGAAGGGGAAGAGATGTAAAAGAAAGCGGAAGAAAACAATAAAAAAAAGAAGATAGAGAGAAACAACACAGTGAGGAGGAAATCTATTAAACCTTAATATTAAAAAATAATACTTAAAAATACTAGTAGCTATCATCATTATGAAGCATAGATTGTTGATGTTGACCCCAGTGGCAAAGAGCTGCTCCAAAAATTCTTCACTGTGAACCAGGAGTTGACGCAGAGTTGGCTGCCTCATTCAGGTCGAGTGCCGAAGTAAATATTTGGGCCCGCTTATTTTTTCTATCAGTATAAAAACTAAGCCACGACGAGTAAAAACAGACGAAACAAGATTCCTCTTAAGGAGCTTCCGCGCCGTCCGCAGTATATCACTGTTTTTCGACGTTAAGCTTTCATTAACATAAACCAGGCTATTAGTTGAATAGCCCAAGTTTAGTTTATTCAGCATTAGAGTACCATGCTGGCGAGTTTTCTTCAGAAATTCCAGAAGAAGAAGAAGGAAACTTTACAATTAACAACGGGCTAATCTTCCTGTCATTTGCCATCGGCGACTCAAGGTGACTTCGCAATCGTGGCCGGAACACATTTACATAAGGTGATAGCTTATGACCGATGGTAGAGGCAATAGAATTTAAGATATGATTTGGATCATCATTATCACCTACAGGAATACCCCGAACGACCACATCATGTAATCTAGTTTGTCGACGTAGATCCTCAAGCTCATTAGACACTACGACGAGATCATGCTGGACGGTTTCAACCTCGTCTTTTAATTTGCCCAATTCAGTAGTGAGAAAGCTACGCACTTCTTCTGCCCTAGGCCCGCGTGTAGCCCAATCACCCAAACAATTTTCGAAGGCTCGTTGAGGTATGACCTTTTCTTTCTTTCTTTCTGATTTAAAATACACCAATATTTTGAACTATTTTTGTTGCTTCTGGTGGGATTCCAAAGACCGTTGACTTGTTTGCAGGCCGTGATTCTACCCTTATGTTTCGTCGCTACATAGCTATGATTATGATGTTTCGTCGCCGTGAACATATCAGATAGCCTTCTTCTTCTTGGATAGCTCTACAGCCCAATTCGAGAATTGGCCTCCATCAGCTTCTTCCTCCAGACGTCTCTCTGCTCCGATATAGTTTTGCTGCATCGGCCTTAACATTGTCCTCCCACCTTGACCGTGGTTTGCCAACTCGTCTTTTGCCATCTGGTAGTAGGTACAGGGCTTTTTTTGGTATCCTTGAAACATCCATTCTTTGACCATGACCGGCCCAATGTAAACGCAGTAGCTTGGCATGTGTCGAAAGCTTACACTCTTTGTAAAGATCGTAAAATTCGTGATTGTAGCGTATTCTCCATGCATTGTCTTCATTGATTGGGCCGTATATCCTTCGGAAAACCTTCCTCTCAAATATATCCATCTTGCCGGCGGATTTCTGGAAGATACTCTGGGAGATGCTTCACATCCATACGTAACTCTGTACGTATGATGGTTTTGTTGAAGTATGTTCTGTTTGCGGCGTTTATTCTTCGTTGTACGTCTATCGTTTCATCGTTGTGTTCGCTGACTGTGGACCCCAGGTAGTTAAATTGGTTTACCCGTTCAAAGTTATGTACTCCCTAAGTGGTGTTGTGGTTTCTACTTCTTCTTCTTGCCACCCTTGACTGAATTAAAATCTTACTCTTGTCTGCATTTATTTGCAGCCCTATATCTTTGGCTCACTCTTCTAATTACGTGAAAATTTCTCTAAGGTATGGCAGTGATCTGGCAAGGCAGTTTATATCATCGGCATATCCTGCCTACTGTTTTGATTTGTTAAGCAGGGTTGCGTTCGCATCAATGTTTACTTAGCGAATTGCTTTTTCTACGCAGAGATTTAATAGCATGGGTGCCAGTCCATTGCGCTGCTTTAAGCCTTTCTTGACTGGGAAGGACTCCGCCAATTCTCCTTGTATTCTGACTGTATACCTTATGTTTTCCATTTTCATTTTTGTTAATTTTACTATCTTTAGGGGGATGTTTGTATTCCCAAAATTTTCGTAGGATTCGCCTTATTGAAAAAAGTTGATCCAATGTTGATCTATTTTTTCTGAATCCAGCTAGGTATTCACTTATTAGGGTTTCTGCATAGGGTTCCAGTCTAGCCTTAACTATATTTGTCATTATCAGACAGCCTACTCCGGTTTTTTCCGTATGCGAATATAAAAGGAGATAGGGCTTGGAAGAGGTGGTGGAATTGGAGGCAAAAACTCTAGACTCAGTAACTTTGTACCCCTATGAGATATTTTCATGAATATCTTCTGCAATCTTCGCAGAATACTTTCACCTATTTAAAACTAGGAAATTGTCCGAGCTTTCCAATTTTGGAAAAAAAAAATTGATTTACAACGTATTTTTAAATGAAAAAAGTTTGACATGTTAGTGAGAAAAAACAACAAAAATTTGACGACTCATAACTCTGGAAGTTGGTGGGTTAGAACCTTTTTCCTACCGCAGACTGTGCCCACATAATCTATTTTTATTGAAAGGCGTTGCAACGCACGCGGGTCTTTGCTAGTTACTACATAAAGATATATATAGTAACTAAACACTAAATTAAAAAGTGGTCTGCCAGGCACTTAGGACCGGATCCGGCAGACCTGTGTTTTCAAGTATAAAAATATCCAAATTTTAATTTGGTTTTAGTTTGAAGCCCTTACTCGATAGGTCACGCTGCGTTCCCAAAAATTTTCCGGAAAACGAACATACCAAACTTGGGCCCCACTTCCGCCCAAACAGACCAAGATTTTTTTTATGGTCGCTTAGGTAGCCTAACTATTGTCTTTCAAACAAAAGTTTTATCTAGGCATGCACCTATAAAAATCTATTCATAATGAGGGCTTACGCTAAGCGGATTTTTAGCCTACTCCATAGCTAATTTGGCAGTGGCAGGCACAATGAGAAAGTACCGTAAGCAGTGGTGTAGCGTGAGGGGAGCAGATGCCAGAGATTAAATCTGCGATTGATGTGAAGGTATCCGTTAACTTCCTTATAGAGACAGTTACTGTTGCTTACAACAATGAAGCAACCCAAATTTTGTGTAGATTAATTTAGTATACCTTAATTTTCGAGAAGTAGTAGACACAGTAGTTTTCGAGTTATTATCGAAAAACTGAAAAGGGGAGCTTTAGAACTCCCACTCTGTTGGCTCCATCCTCACTGACCGATATTATTAGTATGTTGTTAAGGACACCTTCACCAACTCCACAACTGTGCCAAAATTGGCTTAGGTTTGTATTTTTTCCTCTATTCTTGGACTATAACTATTTTTCTTCGTAAACAAAAAGGAAGGAAGACCATAATATCTGTATAATATGTAACTGTTGTAGAGTCTTTTTAGGCAATCTTAAAGTTGTATCTCTTTTTTAAACTGATTTGGAAGGTAAAATCTGGCACCCATATCAAGGCAAGCGGTAGTTTGCCGAGTTCGTAAGGGCAAACAGCTAAAGCCTTATTTACGCCAAAACATGGAAAACCAGGTGTTTTTTTTATAAAATTATGCGATTTATCACCTTTTTATAAGCAATATAAGTAATTTTTCATTTGTAACCGATAACCAAAATATAAATAATTTATTATTCCATGAGTTTTTTTTCCTATCTTTCTTCGTTTTCTTTATTTTTACATTTTTTACATTTCGAAACGAACGTTTTTTTTCTCCTTCAGTCTAAAAAAGTGGGTACTCAAAATTATTCTATCAGATGGCGTTATAAGCGATTTCAATTGCTCAATAAATGAGATGGTGTTAGTCGAAAAGTGTTTACTCGCTATTGATGCCAGATGGCATTAAATGAATAACAAAATGTTTTCCCATAAAAGTGGTTAATCACAACTATGGTGTCAGATTGCGTTAGGTACATACTATATAGTTCATAGACATACATATGTCATAGTACAGATGTACAGTAAAATTTTGAAATACCGATTACTACTTTTGCCATGTTCGTAATTGTAATTTATTTCTAAAAATATGACATATTCGTTACAAGTTAGTCGAAACCAGCACTGTTGACGTCATATAGCATTCCCTATCATTTCGATGATTAACAAAATGTATTCATATTAAACTGTTACACGTCTCAAGAGTCTCACCACCCCCTCACCCCCTCACCATTTCTTCACCACTCCCTCGATATGGGTATCAAATGAAAGGGTATCATAAGTAGACCACAATAATCAATATAGTATACTCAATATATCGTTTGATCCACGGCGGTCATTTCAAGAGAGCAATAATATTAATTTGAATTCCTGCATTTTGTTATTTATAAAATAAATAAAAAACTATATTGAACTATTAAATACATAATATTTCTTTATACAAAAGATCATTTATTTTTTATTTTAGTATGTATTAAAACAAAAAAGAGTGATATCCCACCAAAACATTAAAAATGTGAATTAGAAGTTCGTGGGCGCGGAAATTATTTATTGGGACAGTTTGAGACACACTTATAACTAGAGGGCGGATTATATGCAAATGCATATTTCTTATTTATACTGTTCTTTATGTCAAAACTATTAAGAAAGTTGTTTTATGGTATTTACAACTTAAATATAATAATTTTTTTTTGCATATTTTACATATTTGCATACAATTTGCATATTTGCATTTTTTTGCATATTTGCATATTTTTTGCATATTTGTATATTTTTACAGTTTTGTGCCATCGTATTATTGCTTGAAATTAGTTTAAAAACTTAGAATCATTCAAATTTTCGTGTGAATTGTATCTGAAATTCTAGGGTGGGCAACACAGAAGGTGTTTCAAGTCATCTGTTTCGAGTTTTCCATTGAATTTTTCCATTTAAAACTTGTAACGTATGAATTGAAACGACTAATGTTTTGCCATCCCTACATCTTTTATCTATTTTTATCAGAATATAATACGAAATGTGTTTCAAAGAAGTTTATCCTCTTTGCACTGAGAAGTCGACACGACCCGCGAGACTTTCTAAGCCTACCACCCCACATGGAGAGGCTCAAAGTGTTGGACCTCTTGCCGCTCTCTTTATTATCACGTCTCTCACCTTAGAAGTTCTTAACGGCAACCTTAAAGTGCAGTTTTTGTCGGATATGATCAATTTCAATAAAGACACCCGGACCGAGTATGCAAGGAATGAGCCGTTAACAGATGATTCGTGGTCTTTAACAATTATAGATCATGTTACTCCCCTTCAATAAATAAAGCATCCTATAAAAAAAGACTTAAATCCTTCCTGACAACCTAATTACTAACACTCCTTAGAATTTCTGGGTTTGAGATACTCATTTTTTTTTTAATTTAAGCAACTCAAGGTAATAAAATAGTGAATTGCCTCAATAAATATTCTCGAATTAAAACTTCATCGTGTCTTGAATTAATACAAATTTTGTTTTGAATAAAAAATATTTAGTTTCTTGAGTAAAAAATTAAAAATCTTATTTCGAAAAGGACTATCTTGGTCGAAAAGTATAAGTATTGAGCGAAGAAATACAATTGCTTGGCTCAAGAATTTCTAGTGTCTTACTCTGAGACAGCATTCTCATGTTAAGACTGAAAAATGTTTCTACTCAAGACAACGAAACGAAGACTATGGAATTGCTGGAATCAAGGCAATTTTTCTATCAGTGTACGAAATGACAACATAACTGAAGAGTTACCAAAAAGTTTTCAAGCAACTAAGATCAATATCAATTTATTAAGCAAGTACAAATTTGCTCCCATTTCATCATGTGATGTAGAAAGATCTTTTTCTGCATATAAAATGATATTAACTGAGAAACGTCACAACCTTCTTCTTCTTCTTCACGCTCCTTTAATCCCTCATGGGCCATATGGCGGAAACAGTTGCCCTCTAACGGACTACGTTTTGCGCGACAGCTCTCAGCTCCGACCAGGATCTAACCTTACATCCACAAATATCGAAAAAATAATGATTGTGTACATTGTGCCTTCAATTATATATCCCAAAAATAAAAAACCATTTCTTAAAACATTATTTTAATATGTATTTTGTATTGTATATTTTTTGCATATTTTGAATTATTTTTGCATATATTTGCATATTTACTGCATATGCATTTGCATATTTTTGCATAAAATTTAGCATATTTTGATATGTTATAAAAAATGGATTCTGTAAACAAAAGTATTAGTAAGTAGAGGCTCGCTAATCCGGCACGTTCCGGACTTAGTCAGTTCCGGATTACCGAAAATTCCGGATTATTGAGCGTCGTCTAAAAATAGCCGTTATGACAAGAATAGCGAAAATTCCCCTGAAACTAGAGAGCCGAAAGGCAATCGTTGGGGTAGTGGACCATTATTCCGTATTTTATTGTGCTTTCTCTGATTTAGGTAGTGATGGAATATGTTAAAAAAAACATTTCAACCATAAAATAGATTTTGTAGTATTTTATTTCAATTTATTGGCTACAAACAGTTACTCAAATGTGTACAGTTCAAGAGATTTTATATTAGGTTAAGTACAGTATGTATTTTAATTCTATAGCCTACTTTTATTTTATATGTAATGTATACTTTACTGCATGGGTAAGAAATAAGACCTAATGTCTTTTTGTTTTTTCGAATGATGTTTTTTTTTTTAAAAACTCGTTACGGACAATATACAAATCACCAAGTTCCGCAGCGTTGTAGGATTTGCTGCATTCAGCAAATCTTATAAATGTATCAATAGCGGCAGATGCTTCGTTCCAAGTTACAGCTGTTGAATCTAATTCGTCAACCCCTTCTTCTTCACCAGATTCGATCTCAGCTGGTTGATGTTCTTGTTGAGGTCCTACCACACTTTCTACTATCAGTTCATCGGTTATTTCTTCAGTTACAGGTTCTTCGTTGTCAATGTTTATCCATTCGAAAACTTCATCTCTCGGCAAATTACGTATTTCATTTTCACCATTATCCAAAACGTTAAGTACAGCTTCATTTTCAATTGGAATGGTCAAGTCTGATTCGTCTTCGTAGGCCTTGGCCCAGAGTTTCGCCAAGACTTCTGAATAGTGGAAGACTTAACTTTGTTCCACGCCAAAGCGATTGCAAAGATTGCATCCTTAACGGTAAACCCCTTTTGGAAATCTACCACTGAACTACTCCTGAAATCTACTCCTTGATCCATTGGCTGAATTAATGAAGTAACGTTTGGTGGAAGATAACGGGTGAATATATTCCCTGAGATCAATTCAGATGCAGGAGGGTGGGCTGTACAATTATCCAGTAGCAAAACAACTTTACTCTGTTCAGGCAAACCAAGTTTTTTAAGTTGTCTTTCACAGAAGGTACGAAATGGTGAAAAAACCAGTCCCTAAACAAATCTGATTTCATCCATGCATTGGACTGAGCTCCATAAAGTACAGGGAAGTTTAAAAGACCCTTAAAAGCCCTTGGTTTTTTGTACTTCCCGATAACATAAGGAGTTAACATGTGATCACCTGAAGCGTTTGAGCATTGTAAAACTGTCAATCGATCCTTGTTTTTTTTTAAAACCTTTGGCGGTCTTTTCATCTTTACCTGCCAAAGTTGAATTAGGCAAACAACGCCAAAGTAAACCCGTTTCGTCGGCGTTATAGATTTGACTTGCAGATAAGCCATATTCCTCTACAAAACTGTCGAAATATCCTTTGTATTCATCAGCTGCATCTTGATCTGCCGATCGTAACTCTCCAGCTACATCAAGCTTCCGAATTCCATGACGAGTTTTGAATCGATATAGCCATCCATCAGAAAAAACACATTCAGCTTCTGGCAACCCTAAATCTTCACGAAACTTTTTACCTTTTTCCTTCAACATAGGCCCAGTTATAGGTTTTCCCTCAGACCTTTTGGCGCAAAACCACTTGTGCAAAATGTCATCCAACTGATCTAGTTTGGGCTTTTTTAACGTCTTTCGTGATTCCACATCTTTTACCTCTACAGTTTGAGATGCAAACTTTTTGAGCTGTTCTTTATTTTTTTTAATATCATAGATTGTTGAAGAGCCAACATTGTATTCCTCCATAATCTTATTTCTATTCTCACCTTTCTCAATTAGATCAATTATTTGGAGCTTTTGTTGAATTGTAAGCGTAACATGTTTACGCTTCACTGCTGTTTTTGAGGTGCTTGGTTTAGAAAACATTGCACAGAAACAAAATAAAACTTTTGTAATCACAATCTTCACAAAACTACAGCCAATGGTCGGTTAAAATTGGTGGGATCGTTAAAAAATACAACCGTATGTACGTAATTTCATAGAACGCGATATTCAAAGCTAGCTTGGATAAAATTTGAAATTTAAGGAAAGCTGCGAAAATTGTTACAAAAAAAGTACATGGCTTACTTAATAAGGAAAATTTAAAAAAAAATTTGGAACCCTTGCTTAGACCGATTCCGGACTATTGAAAGTGCCGGACCATCGGATGCCGGATTAACGGACGGTACTTTTGTACTTACAAAATTTAAAAAAATTATCATTAAAAATATAAAAGTTTCATATAATCCGCACTCTACTTATAACAAAAAGAAATGATATGGATTATTCAAGATGAATCGTTAATAGCATGAATAATTAAACACTAGTCCAGTCAAAATAGACGAAAAAACGCCATAATTGGAAGATAATTCCGAAGTTGCTGAAAATTGGAACAGCCGTTAAAAACATTATTATACGTAAGCTGTAGAGACTGCCACGCGATTGGGCGGCTGCAAACTTTTTTATTCAAGGTCAAAGGGTCAAAATATCAGTTTTTTGCAAATATCTGCTAAACCGTACGTCTTATCAGAAAATTGTGTTTACAATGTTTGTAGATTAGGCGATTATCTACAAAAACATATATTATACATTTTCTCGTAGGAATTGCCATTTCTGAGATATTGTCGTTTTAATAAGTTAAAATACTCATATTCTATCATTCCCGACTTGTAAAGGTCATCAGAAATTTAATAAATCCTTTGTTGGAGTACGCGGCTAATATTTTCAGGGGTGATTCCTGGATATATTTGGAGAAAAAAATTGTTCTACAGAGGGCGGCTATCTCCACTATCCACTAAGATACAGGGTGATTAGGGAAAAAATTTTGTTTTTTTTTTAAATTTACTGAAATTTGAATAACTCCTAAATTAATTATGATAGAGTAGCCTAATTAGGCTCATCTTTTAGGTAAATGTGTATTCTTTTATTTGGTATAAAGCACAGCAACCTGAGTGACTCCGTTCAAAAAATATATAGGCTCAAACAATGCTTAGAATCTAGACCTGGCAGATTTCTTCGTTTTTCTCAGAAAATTCGTTACTAACAGTACATTTTTTTTTTGCTTTTCTGATGCACCAAACTATTACCTACAATATTTCCATATACAATAAGTGTTTATTTTGGGTAGTTTTGTAGGTAGTAGTAGTAGTAGTAGTTTTATCGTGTTTTATCGTGAACAAATAAAAAGTTACTCGTCTTTCAACTGCGGCATAATAGCATTGGTTTGAGCCTACATATTTTTTGAACGGAGTCACTCAGGCTGCTATGTTTTACACCAAATTAAAGAATACACATTTACCTAAAAGATGAGCCTAATTAGGCTACTTTATGATAATTACTTTAGGAGTTATTCAAATTTCAGTAAATTAAAAAAAAAACAAAATTTTTTCCCTAATCACCCTGTATCTTAGTGGATAGTGGAGATAGCCGCCCTCTGTAGAACAATTTTTTTCTCCAAATATATCCAGGAATCACCCCTGAAAATATTAGCCGCGTACTCCAACAAAGGATTTATTAAATTTCTGATGACCTTTACAAGTCGGGAATGATAGAATATGAGTATTTTAACTTATTAAAACGACAATATCTCAGAAATGGCAATTCCTACGAGAAAATGTATGATATATTTTTTTGTAGATAATCGCCTAATCTACAAACGTTGTAAACACAATTTTCTGATAAGACGTACGGTTTAGCAGATATTTGCAAAAAACTGATATTTTGACCCTTTGACCTTGAATAAAAAAGTTTGCAGCCGCCCAATCGCGTGGCAGTCTCTACAGCTTACGTATAATAATGTTTTTAACGGCTGTTCCAATTTTCAGCAACTTCGGAATTATCTTCAGTCAAATCTCTAATTTGACTGGACTACGTGCATTTACGAACGAATTCAGTGTGGCTCAGTCTATAGTGTTTGTAATAAAATTTGTTACATTTCGAAAGACAGCTAAGATTCATGCTCTAAAATTGTTGTAAAATTCCTGTGAATTCGTTCGTAAATGCACGTGTTTAATTATTTCATGCTATTAACGATTCATCTTGAATAATCCATATCATTTCTTTTTGTTATAAGTGTGGCTTAAACTGCCCCAATAAATAATTTCCGCCCCAACGAACTTCTAATTCACATTTTAAATGTTTTTTTGGTGGTATTTTCTTTACACGAAACTATAATTGAAACCTATCAGAGATAAATGATTCTGTCAAAAGCTTTAAAATTGTAGAAAGTTTTATTCCTTTGATTTCACTGCATGAGAAATAATAAATACGACTTTCATAAACGTAAAATTCTTTAATATGCTAAGATTAATGAAGAGCATTTAAATTTCTACAGTATACCGAGGACATGAAACTAGAATTAAATTGTTTTTTTTTTTACGAGATATATGTTGTTAAAAAAAAATTGCGCCATCTAAGATTCCATTTCCTAGAATCATATCTTTGTTCACAATAACTTTATTGTAAGATGAAAACATGTTTATGAAAATCGATAAAATTAAGCATAAAATTTTATCACCTCATTTTTAGGTTTCTCGATAACAATCATTAAATTTAACAACTCCCTATAACATTTTCAGGTGAATTTAATGACAAATTTCCATATACATTAAATTACAATATTTATCCTTGGATAGAAACATTGAAATTTCCATAATAACACGCTCATAAATATCAGAATTAATGGAATTGTACTTAAGGTAAGCGTATAACATACCTACATATAGGGTAACCATACACGATATCACATTATGTTGTATCATTAACGTAGGTATGTAGCAATGTGTATGTATGTATGTATGTTCAAATTTAATTACTAGCGGAGTTCGTGTAAAGTAGAGAGCTATCCTGAAGGCTTTTGCTTAATGAGAAAGGAAAATTTCATGGTAAAGGAGTCAGTCATTCGCTGCAGTTATATAAAACTATTAAATTGACACGTACTGTGCTTAATTCACGTTTACCAGCCAATATCCTTAGAACCGGAAACATTATTATTAGGCGGAAATTGATGGAAATTGATAGTTAGGTTGATTTATCTTCTATCTCTCCTCCCGGGCTGCGACAAGAAGTAAGTAACCAATTTTATTGATTTGTGAATATTCCGATTACGTTCAGATATTTCCCGTGTGATAGCGAGAAAAATGCTTTCCTTTCGACTGGAATAGAAATCTTATTTTGTGCAAGGAAACATATTTCAATCAGAAAATAATCATTGGCAACTTAGGGGTAATTAATAGGATAGTGAAACAAAACAAGCAAATGACTGTCACTTTACACTCTTGCTACCCTTGTCAGTTGCTAGTTTTATCGTTTTAGTTTAGTGCACTTGAGTGGAGTGTTTGCCAGCTTTGGCTCGATGGAGGCAACAAATAAACTTGGAACATAGGGAATATAAAGCTTCTGATAGAGGATGGCAAGGGCAAACATTTGCTGTTTGAACTGTATTTAAAATTTCACGAGTGCTCCTTTAAGGGAACGGAATTAGTTCTTTCCGCTCTGCTCTGGGTAAACAGAAATGCAAACTGAAAGAAATTACAAATTGCTGAGAATGATTTGGGTCTCTTGAGTTAGCTAAATATTGAGTTCAAATAAATTTTTGTTTTTATTGTGTATCGCATTCTGGTTTTTAAAAAACGGGTTTTTTTGGTATCCTTTCTTGGATTGCCTGCTCCGGGGCCTCGACTCATGTAAGAACAGACCCGCCCCTTTTTTCGAAGATTGTATTTTGTAAGCAAAAAGTGTTTTTCATTTACGTATACTAAACATTATTGCATACAAAATACAAGGCCTAGGGTGAAGACGGCATCCCCGAAGAACCGATTAAATATGGAGGGAGCGATTCATGAATCAATCGTGGAAGGAAGCATAAAAACGATAATCAAGAGGTGATGTAGATCGAGATCGGAGGATATTGAGGTTCTTCCATCGCGATTTTCCTGTTCCCAGGCAGATTTGAGTTATGAATTTTAGACTACATATATCAAAAGCCTTAATCTGAAAGGTTTTAAACGATTGGGTTGATAACATACACTCAAATAAAATCGGCGGCAGTGACCGTTAAGATGCTCCCGCAAGGAAATGAATGAATGAAGCTATGAGAGAATTCAGCATTCCCAAAAACCTGATACGACAATGTACGTAGGTTGACCATGAGTCATAAGCCAACTAACGATATCCGGAACACCGTGCAGACCAATTAATATCTATGATAGACTCCGACAAGAGGAAGGTCTGACCTGCATCCTTTTCAACCAAGCATTGGAGAAAGTGATCTGAGATTCGGGGGTGGCGTCAGTGAGCACAATCCTTCACAAGTCCACCCAATTACTGCCCAGCGGGAAATGGAGTGCTCCAAGAGCCATCTTGGAGCGCACAAAAAGGAGCTTACAATGTTCCCGTTGCCATACCAGTTCGATATTCTTTTTAACATTGCATGTCATTGCGAGGGAGCATATGTTTTTATGCTCCCAAAAAAGCATTGTTGGAGCATTATAAAAAAGCTTTTTAAAAAAGAAATATTCATGGGCGCCTGTGGGTAGGTGATCCGGTATCGAAAAGCTTTTATTTTCTTCATCTTTAGCAATTACCTTTTTCTTTCCAAGCCCGAGAGTAGCTTTACCAAAGCAGTCCCCCAACTAAATTCTATCCACTTCTTAAGCTGCTTGTCTTCTGTATCGAACAAGAGCCGGGCTATTGAGTATGCTAATGTCACATGCCCATGCCATGAAGATAATTGCCCATAAAATGAAGATAATTGCCCGTTTTCTTTTTTTCTATAAAATTTATGAAAACTCCAGGAAAGCTCCCTTGAGAGTGCTCCAAGTGCACTCCCCTGTGCAGCGCTCCCAATTTTTCCCACTGGGTGGCTTATATAAACGTCATTAACAAAATGTGAAGAATATCAAAAGCTGAACACGAAACACTCACCCTGTTGGACATCACGAGAGCTGGGGCCGCACACGAAAGCAAAACAAAGTATAGATGTTTTCAAACGCCGTGACACAAATAATTTGAAGGGTTCTGCGCACCTCGTTGTCAAATTTTATAAATTTTGTTCTATCATTTCCCCTCTTTTAACTTAAAAAGGCAACAAACGCAGAAAAAACTCAACAAAATAATTTGGGAAGGGATGTGCGCATGCCGAATGAATAAAGTTAAGTAATCTTTATATGTATGTGTGTATTGAAAAGAGCTTTTAAATACATGTAAAACCGTGCTCAACATCAATCGTGCTCAAAGTTTATTCATCGTAATATGCATAGTTTTACTATAATTATTCGAAATTTTTTTATCCCTAAGTTTAAAATAATTTAAAAACTATGCTGAAAAAATTTCTTTTAAGTTCAAGAGCATTTTCATTCATAAATTGAAAGTTGTCCGCAGCCGCAACCAGCCCAACCTCCCCAGGCAGAAGCGCGCATGTTACTGGCGGAAAACGTCAATAATCTAGTAATGAGAGCGTTAGAAACCCAAATTTCATATTTCTTAATAGAAATTACTACAAATTATTTCTGTACCAAAGGCGTAAAATACAAAAACCTGAATATTAAAAAAATATTTAAAAAAGGACGTTTTTCATTCATAATTTGTAAATTTTTTAAGTAATCATTAACCCGCCAGGAAAATGCACCTCACTCTAGCAATACGCAGCCGCGACTGATTACATGACTGCAAGGGATTTGATAAGAAGGAGGAGGAGTCAATTCTCGCTCACTTTTTTAAATATACAATGGATCACAAAATTAAGCAAAGAAAAAAGAATGAAAGATAAAGAGTAAAATTGAAAATGTGCAAGTTACACCAACATTGTTTTCTGTTTCTTGAAAAAGTAAGTTTATGCTTGTTAAAAATTTAAATTATAAATTTTAGGCCGGGTTATCAATCAATGCAGTCAGTTGCCGGAAGAATCATTGTTGTTGTAGTAGTTGCCTTTCCGATACTTGCACCAAAAAATATAATTTTTTCCACGTTACTTAAGAAATAATAAACAATAAGCAATAAAATTTTATTATTCTTGTTAAATGAAAAAAAAAAAGAAAAAAAATTTTTTAAGAAACTCTTTTCTTTACCTTAATATATTGATCAGTTGTGAACACAAAATTAATATAAATACTAAAAAAATCGACTAAAAGGTAAAAAATAAGAAGATTTTAAACAAAATAAACTTTTAAATCAAAATGGAAAAAATCTCACACATTCCTTAAAGAAAAGCGTGGGGTGCGTTTTTATGAAACAAAATGCTCAATTAGTGAAAATTCGTAGCTGTCTGAAATGTTAAAATGTACTCACGGCAGTCATGTTTTTTTAAGTTCAGGTTGGTATGGGCGCCCCACGCTTTTCTTTAAGGAATGTGTGAGATTTTTTCCATTTTGATTTAAAAGTTTATATTGTTTAAAATCTTCTTATTTTTTACCTTTTAGTCGATTTTTTTAGTATTTATATTAATTTTGTGTTCACAACTGATCAATATATTAAGGTAAAGAAAAGAGTTTCTTAACAATTTTTTTTTCTTTTTTTAATTTTTTACTTTTTAGTAACGAATAGCGTTAATTAATACATTACAATTTCCAAACTTTTAATTAGATTATCATGTTAAATAAGGAAACTTTTTTACATGTTTTGTATTTGTTTCTTTACAACAGTTCTCAAGTGCAGCCCAAAAATGCACAATTTGATGACCCCTCAAAAATCTAATAGCGCTCTACGTTTTTTTTCACATTTTGAAAGGTAGTGTGCTCGCGTATACTGGCTGGAGCAATAAAAACTAAATACTGGAAACATATTTTTTTGCATCTTTTTAAATCATATTTTTATTTGCTATTGGTAGCTATGTTATGTCTTCCGCCATTTTTTAGTGAACGCCATATTTGATTTAAAACGACGTCATACAGTTTACTTTCTTACTCACTTTAATACACTTTCATTTGATATCCATACCGAGAGCGAAGTAAATAAAAGGGTAAACCGCCATTTTGTGTTGGCCGCCATTTTGAATTGAAATGACGGGACACAGACAACAGTATTCTAATTGTCACTCCCTTCCATTTGATACCCATGCCGAGCGCGTTGTAAAGAAAAATTGATCCTCTGTTTTGTGTTGGCCGCCACTTTTATGCAGTCATTTTTCTACCGCCATTTTGAATTTAGGATGACGCTAATTGTATTCAACTTGTTATAACTTTTCATTTGATACCCATATCGAACGAGTGGCTTGTAAAGAAAAATGTAATCCGTCATAATTTTTTGGCCGCCATTTTTAATTTGGAACTATCATTTTCGTGTGTTTTCGTCGGAAATACACATGTCTGTTAATTTTTACCAATTTTTATTGAATGGAAGTGAATTTTAAGACTCTACATTGAGTAGAACGAATAATTCCAAGCATTTTTTTATTAAAAATCGTTTTTTGTTACTCAACAACAAAATCAACAACAAAAAATGTAACAAAATGTCATATTCGTGTATTGTCATCGGGAATATGTATGCCTGCAAAGTTTCATCCATTTGCATTGAGTAAAAGGCTGTTAAATTAACGTTACAAGATTTGATGCTCCGAAGTGAAAGTAAAGAAAAGAGTTTAAAAAGGATTATTTGCGAAAAGAGGGTATGTTTTTCAATTCCAATAGAATAATAATTAATTTAGGAGAAGACTCTGATGGCACCGATCTAGATGAAGAATGGCAAAAACCCAGACAGACTTGTAAATTTGTAATTATTAACAATTTTAATAAACTTTAAGTAAAATATTTAAATTATGTATTATTTGTTTTTCGCTTTATTGTAAGAAAAAAAATTAATAAGAAGATTTAAATAAACTATGTTTAAAATATTTCCTTCGAATTTTTATTTTATTTGCGGTTCTGTTCTAACAAATTTCTACCAATTATTCAAATTGGAAAACATAATTTTCGTTTTCGGGTTGAGATTTGATTTTTAGTGACTTAATGTGGGATGTGCCACATGGTGTCAGAAATTATATGTGAATTGCTGATAATTCTTTTGCGTGCGCCTTTGGCCTTCATTTATAGAGCTTAATTTCTCAATAGGAAGAGAAATTATCTTAAGCTTTTGAGCATTTTTTAGAACTTTTTACCCCAACATGCGCCAGATGTCACGACGTTTGAAAAACGTCACGTCTGCAAGAACAACCAACATTGCTTCCATTGTCAAGGTAGAGGAGTAAGATTGAAGTAGTAAAATCTTATGGACTATACAAAATTTCTAAATAAAATTTCAGAAAAAACTATATTAAACTTACTAGATTAATGAACATGTGTTGTAGCCTTACCTGAAATAGATAAAAAAAGTAAAATTAGGTTAAAAATTACTTACTTTCTGAAAATAATTATAAAACTAGTTAGGTTGTTGGTTTGAACCAGTGGCGGTTCGTAAGGTTCAGGATAAGGGAAGCAATGCACAAGGCGAACGATAAAAGTAAAAGTTTCGTAGGCGTTAACTAAAAAACCTGAAAAATAACATATAGCGGAGTCAGATAAGCAAAACATAAGGAATTGTTTCCAGCCTCAAAATGTTTGAAGTGATAACTTCTTTAGGCACGATTGGCACTTTTTGGCCTAGGGTAAATAATAAAAACTCGTAACACAAGATTAGCCCGCTCGGCTCACCTTCATACCCTACAGCTCTCTGCTCGCACACAATCCGATCTAGCTGATCCTTTATGAATAAAAGAACTCGACTGTGGAATAATCTCCCGCAATCAGTTTTTCCGAACTCGTACAACACCTTAGAGTTCAAACGTAAGGTTCATCGACAATATTATTGAATTCTTGAACACCCCAGACCCCCTCTAACCTTTCCTATTCTCCTTTATTCGTCAAACCAAACTTACTACTAGACATTGCCCCATGACCTGAACAACATGACGGACTGGTAGTATAAAGGCTTATTCCTAAGCTTGGTTTTTTCATATGGAGAGTATGGCAGTTTTTTGATTAACCGGAACATTAACTAAGGCATAAACATATGTAATTATCTGCGAAACTTAATACTAAAAAGTATTTTAACTACGCACTACAACTTTTAAATCCTTTGAATTAAAATAAAAATGAAAGCGTCCTTTGTGGATTAACCAGGCGCTGCACTGAATGCTTTTAATTTACGTGGAGGGTAAATGGACTCCTTTTATATTCTAAGTAAACCAATCACGTGTAGGGCAAGACTTAACATGCTTTAGAATTAAAAATTTTCTACATGAGACGCTTACCTCTCCCCAATGTTGATGAAAAGCAAAAAGCATGTAAACGGCGCCCTGAAAAACCTCTTGACTACTAAATCCTCTAATTAGAATTATATATAATATTCTTTTAGAAGAGTTAACAATGTCTATGACCTTTTGCCATCAGGACTGTGAATATATTCGTTAGACATGCACTGGAAACTTCGTCGTTGCACAAAGTTTACCATCCGAAAACTACTCACCGGAATTACCTTACTCGCCCTTTTATTCCACCATTCATTACTGCGCCTTTAGTTGAATTTATGTCGAGTTCTTAATTAAAGAAAGCAAATTAGAGCCTTACAGATTGCGATTTTCTAGGGCTGTTTTAATACCTCGTAAACTTTGTTCTTAGGCTTTCGAGTTGCCCTTAACAGAGCACAAAAGCATTTTTAATTTTTTTCATTTAGTCTTTTAAACCCAATCGATTATTATTTGCCTAAAAGGTTTACCTTAATTTTTTTTGCTCGGAAAAGTAGAAGTTTGCAATTATCGTAGTACTTCAAATATTGTAATTATGAATTATTACCTCGAATTTTCGAACTGCAATTTCAACCAAGCAATTTGCAATTAATAATTTTCTATGGCACTTTGACAAGTTGCCAATGTTTTTGAGAATTTCAATGTTCCTTGTTTTTTGCAAATCTGTTCAAAAAGTTTGGGGCTAATTGAAATCGAAAAAGTTTCTTTTTCATTCCGAAGAGAGTTGTAATATTTTAAAAACATCATTCTTTCAAAGTTTTAATTTGGGTACGAATTTGAAGGGTGATACTTATCACCAATTTAATTGGCGATTATTTCAGAGGCTTTTAGCTGTCGGTATTCCTTGGTAGCGCTAATAAGGCAACCGGCTGGCTTAACCGGTTAATAATAGATTAAAAAGTTCTGTTTCAATGGGGCTTGTGTGTGTCTCCGTCTGCATGGGCCTTCACCTTCTCGTTCACTTGTTGGCCTTGTACTGCCGGCACAACTGCCTTTGTCGGCTGATTAGTGGGATACACTTATTGCAGGAGGCATAACACTGTGACGAGGCTGTCTCCCGCTAACCTAGACGGTTATATTTGTCGCTGAGCAGGCTGCTTAAAAAATGAACTCTTCCAAGAGTTCAAATGCAAGTTTGGTTGCCTCCTGAAGTATATGGATATTGTAAGTATTAATTGAACGGCGAGCTCATTAATCGAAAACCACCTGTGGCTCCAGGAAACAACGTTAGAGGCCAGGGAGCACACAACGGCGCTGTTAAACACGAGTAAAGACGAGATATTGCTCCGGTATTCATCATTTACCCGGACAGTACGGATATTGGCAATGATGCGACGCTTCATCAGCAACCTGAGCAATCCGGTCAACAAACAAACGCAAGCAATGAGCACCGCAGAGTTAACCCAGGCAAAACTGACAATATTAAATTGAGTCCAAGATACGCGTTCTGGTCAGAGCTACAAAGCCTTCGAAACAATCTGATCACGGTAGGTGGACAGTTGAAGAACTGCAATTCCGTACCCCGAAAAGATCCCGGTGTATACCCCCAGATCATCACGTCACAGACTTAATCATCGACAAAACACACTGTGAGACGTTGCACGGTGGCATATCTCTCTAGTTTTACCAACCACAAGAAACAAGTATTGGATCCTAGACGGAAGGAGACGCATTACCTCAAGATTACATAAGTGCGTTCTCTGAACGAAATATCGGCAATCCACAACCCATCAACTAATGGGAAATCTACCTCAGTGCAGAACGACGATGGCGAAGGCGTTTACACATACTGGAGTCGATTATGCAGGCCCTCTCGATATCAAGGCAGCTAAACATCGAAATATGAAGATATATAAAGGATATGTGTGAGGCAAATGCACAGACAAGTATTCAGATTGTGGTACGAATTTCATAGGCGGAAGGAAGATATTAGATAAAGAATTGTACCAAGTTTTCAGGGAAATCAGTCCAGCTGTTGGAAGATAACTACTTAGCAGACTTATAACTAAACTGGTACTTCAATCCTCCAGCCGTCCCACACTTTGGCGGTTTATGCGAAGCCGGTGTTAAATCAATCAAGTACCACTTTAAAAGGACAATGGGAAATGTCATCTACACGTTTGAAGAATTCTCAACCGTTCTGCACTAAATGGAAGCGTGCTTGAATTCAAGAACACTTTGTTATATATCCAACAATTCGGTGGATCCATTCATTCTAACTCCTGGCCATTTTCATATTGGGCAGTCTTTGTTGGTATTACCAGAATCAGAAGGCAGCACCTCGCTCAATGTACGATGGCAACACACCAAGTGCAGAATGACGCAACTTTGGAACAAGTGGTCGAAGGATTACCACAACCAGCTTCAGCAAAGATACAAGTGGTAACAACAACAGCTCAACCTGCAAATAGGCAACTAGTGTTGGTAAAAGGCGACTCAACGCCGTCAGCAGTATGGCTCCTGTCATAGAAGAACTGAGCGATGGACTAACACGGGTGGTGCAAATTCGTACCTACTAACACGAGTCGATTCAAACGACCGATCACAAAATTATGTCCCCTACCGATACACTCCTAAGTACACACACTCAACAGTCCAACACTTTGTTACACATGTTAAATTCAAAAGTTACTAACACCATATTGTAGATGGGAAGTCAACACGATTTTTAAGAATATGGCTACTGGGACAATTGGGGCAGTTATTTGCATATAGATGAAGATCACGTTATCTCCTCCATCAGTGGATGGTTCGACGAGTCCTCCCAACCAGCCACCACACAGGTCGCCAGCCGATGTAGAATACCCAGAGGCTTTTCCAGAGCAGACCAGGTATACGACTTCAATGATAAACGGGCTGGCCAACATCAACGGAGGGACCATATCATCCTTGCCGAAGCTGCGACCAACCCGCACTTTGAAGAAAATAAAAGAGCGGGTAGGGAATAATTTTCAAAGATTCACGAAGGGAGCGACGTCTTCCTCCCAAAACTCTCTTCTCTTTCTCTTTAATCTCCTTTAATCCCTCATGGGACATAGGGCGGAAACAGTTACCCTCCTGCGGACTCTGTTTTGCGCGACAGCTCTTAGCTCCGACCAGGATCTCCCAGTTGTTGCGGTTTCTTCTAGTAGGGTTCTCCTCCATGTTGTTCTAGGTCTTCCTACTCGACGGGATCCTTACGGATTCCAGCCAAGGGCCTGTTTGGCTAGATTTTCGTTTTCGCGTCGCAAGGTGTGGCCAACCCAATTCCATTTCCTTCGCCTGATTTGATCGTCTATCCTTTCTTGGCCGGCACGGCGCCATAGTTCTTCGTTTGAATTCTATCTTGCCAGCGGATTTTTATTTTCCTCCCAAAACGGGTCATCGCAAAATTAGATGTGGAGAAAATAAAGAAGAGGAAAGAAACAGAACGGGACGGTACCAAGTCAACATTAAGGGGAATGAAGCCATCCAACTCCATCATTACCGAAAACGAAGCGTGTCAAAGGACAGAAACATGTTGATCAAAATAGATTAACGCGGGGGAGTATGTTCAGTCAAGAAAAGACAATAGACAGCGTAATATGTCTGAAGGAGACAAGTAGGCGGCAACAACCGGCACTTGGAAAAAATGTTATCAGAGATTCTAGTAGGCGACGCAAGGAATATTAAGAATGTAGGTAAAGAATCTCTCGCTTTTTGACACTTTGAAAGTTTAGTTGTTTCCATATACTGGCTGAATAAAAACTTTACATTCAAAATTATTTTTTTCCTGAACTAAATCATTTCAAAAGAAATGCGTATTTTTTAGTTCTTTTCAAACTACACTTTTTTCACTTGATATCTAGCAGCAATTGTTTCCTTTTTAAAACTCTGAGCCAAAAATGTGCAATCTGCATTGCACAGAAGTGGCATCTGTATATTATCCATCATGGTGTTTAAAAAATTCACTCCTCCTCTTTGTTCACTGATATTCTTTACTAAACATCATCTATCAAAACATAATGACGAATTTTACCGATAATAACGAGCTTTCGCAAGTGACACCCATAAAATGGCATTTACTGTAACGACGTTGCCGTATGTCGAGGATATTGGAGAGAGCCATCAAAGGATTGCGACCCATTTGTCAGCACTAATCTCACTGCTGGGGTGCAGATCCACCCATCTCTCTAAAATATGAACTGAAAGAGTAATAGAAATACTTTGGTGTAGGTAGACTGCAATTGGAGGTTTTTCTGTTGTTGAAAGCCATCAGTTCCTTTCGTTGGGCTTAAAGGATAGCCCACAGCCGTTGGACTACACGTTTCCATTTTCAGACTCCTTCTTATTTCCTCTTACTTTCCTGTTAATATTCTTTAATACTCTCTATTTATTTAGTTCTCCATTTCTTAATTTTTTCATCTGCCACTTTATATGACTGTTGTTTCTTCATTGACATGTCGCTATAATAATTTATCTTGGTAAGCTTAAGATAGCAATGTACACTATAAAGAGGGTATTGATTATTGGTTCAATATTTTATATCTGTGTTGTCACTGGTTCCTAAAGCTATCACGTTCAGAAATCACACAAACAGCTTTCCATCAAAAGAATAGCTCCTACATCATCTCGGAACACAAAAGTAGATCTAAAATCGACATTTCAACAACAAATTTTGGGATATGGCCAGTGGCTATGATAGCCTTCAACCCTTCCTAAAATTGTTAATCGAAATCAATTTCTGATTTTTTTCATTTCATTGGTTGGGGTGAGCAAAAGGTAATTGCATTTTTCTGTGTAAATTGAATGCGAAAAATCACACATTTCGTTCGATTACGTTTCAGGCAACTGCACAATTTGGAGCTTGAAAAAATCTTATCTATTTCACAGCAGCATCCAATTTCAAAACTGGGCTCTCTTCTAATAACCAATAAATGCTTTACGATTTGAGTGATGTTTTCCGAAAAGCAAAACTGATGAGGGAATGGTTTACGCCACACGGATCGAAGAGATTTTTGACAGTAAAGTTGAATAGTGGGGATAGAATTGGGAAAGTAAAAAAAGCTTTCTGGGATGAGAAGACCGTAAGCTAACATGGCAAGTGACAGTTGCTTTTGACAATTCAAATTATTACAACATAATCGCCTTGACAGGAGTATACAGTCAGGCATCGGGACTCGAGATCTTGGAGGGAAGAAAAATGCACGAGGGAAGAGAAATGTCACCTCTTTTCGATCTCGAGAAAACGGAAAACACAATTTTTGGGCCCGTGGATTCCCGCGGGATCCCGTATGGAGTAAACATACAAAGCTTTTTTAGAGCTAATAGCCCTACTCATTCAAACTGCACCAACATTGTCGGTTTTGGCGGTTGATGGAATTGTCTCGCAAAATCCAAATATTACCTGCGAATGTTTCTCGACAATTCTTAGAAATCGGACATGGAAATTCAAATGGATTCTTTTAAATACAGAGTGTTGCTCATCTTGTCGCTGCCTTTAGTCCAATTTGTCCCTTACTCAATCAGTTGAACCGTGGTCGTTCAAACATTTTTATGGTTTGGTAAAGAACAATGGAAACGGCCTTTGCATTTGAAAGTACTGATACCGTAAGAAATGAAAACTATCTATCTTAAAACAAACCGATTTTGCAATGAACCGTGTAAACTACATGTAAATCGAATGGTCTACGTTTTTTCTTAAGTTAGAACTGATATAGGCTGAGAAATCACCTATTATCCTACCACATTCATAGTTGGCGAATAGTATGGGTATGGTGGGTAAAAACCCCACCCGGAAAATCGAAATAGTAGTATTGATATGTAAAACTGTGTAAATCGAAAACAAACTGAAATGTATATTTATTTCCATGTAAGTTAAGGCAGTAATTCATTTTACATATCGTCGCTTATCCAGAATAGTGTCACAACTCAAAAACAATGAATTTTACAGGGGAGCCATTTGAAAGTTTTTAGTTTCATACAAGCCCATGTTATGATCTTGGATTCCAGCGGGTTTCCAGCGGTCATTTTTAGAAGTATTAATATGGATTTTTGCTACATAAAAATATGCATATTTAGCTATACATTCTTAAAATAAACTCGAAATTGGAAATTTTTGAGTTGTACCACTATTCTGGATAAGCGACGATATGTATATAAACAAGAAAGATACCTAAATTAAAAAATTTAAACAGAAATTTTCTTTGCTGTTTTCACTTTCGTAGCCTATTAATCTTCCTCCTGATGTATGAGTATGATCGGCCAACCTGGGTAATGAAATCCGTAACTAACAATAGTGTTTAGTTTTCGGTCAAATTTTTATAGCTCTCCTCATTTCTCATATTTAGATCGGCCAACCTACTTGCAAAGAGTGTCTGAAATCAAGCCCTGCCATTAAACTTTAAAGCTATCTCCGAAGTGATTGAAACTGATCAAGCAAATGTTATTGACCGGTTAATTTCCCTCCCGAATATCACCTAACATTTTCAAGCCATGTCCGACGATATCCCATCCGTAAATGTTCGGCTTGACCAGCTGTCTGACAGACTGGCTTCTTTTTTAACGAGCTCGAGTTATCTTGTGGCTAAATTAAACGAGATCTCATCTCGGGTTTCCATGGTCTTAGATCCCAGCCAGCCAGGCGTAATACTTTTCAAAATGTAATACGAAATGTAACACATTATTTAGACCTTACATGAAAAACATTTCTTGTAATACCAAATAAATGCATTAATAATGTCTCACATGAAATACATTCTCTTGTAATGCCAAAATAATGCATTACTTTTATATTACGTGTAAGACAGAATCTTCGGGCACCGACAAAAGGGGTCCTCTCCCATATAAATTTAATGCGAAAATTATACGTTTTGTAATATCTTACAAAGGTATTACATATTATATGAAAGACATTATAAATGCATTTTAAATACATTTCTGGCTGACTGGGATAGCGTCGATGATTTGCACTCGGTATTTCTAAACCCTGGTGCTCCTGCTTCCTCCTTCTCAACTGAAACCTCGGCCGTTCTTTCTGCAGTATTTAATGATATTAAAAGATGTACAATGCATGTCAGGACTGAATTCGAGTCGTTATCACTTACGATGACTCAAAATTACTCAGCTCTGAGCTTAATATCGGAAAAATTTAATGTTTCAGATAGAAAGTATTCCTGTGCCGCTCATTGAATGGAGTTGCCATGCGAGCCTCCAGTCTCTGCTACTCCTGAGGTTAGTAGTACCGTACGTATTTCCGTAATACCCGAGGAGAGCCCTTCGGTGGGGACTGGTTCTAAGCTGGCTCCTCACCACCCAAAAATCTATGGGAAGCGTAAACGAAGACGCAGTTGTAAAATGACTATTACTGAGGCTGTTACTCCTTCCTACTCCTTCTCACTTTTAATGAACTCTATCCCAGAGTCTGATGCGAAATCTAACTCCTCTTGCAATATTGCTGGACATTTGTGCACTGGGAATACTGGGTCTTCGGTAACCTGCACCAACCTAGTAACGATACTCAGGCCGCAAAATATTTTCATTTCGCCCTTTTCCCCTCAAACTATGGCAGAGGCAATTAAAGATTATTTAAGGGGAAAAACAATCAATCCCGAGGCAATCTCATGCAGAAAGATCAGCATTTCAACTAAACCGGGAGCGTCCTTTGTTCGGTCTTCACCGCCTAATATCGCTGAAAAGCTTTTGGACCTGATGTGTTGGCCTCCCAGTGCCTTCTCTAAATACTTTGTTCCCCGCACACGTGTACATCACACTCCAAACTCTCGCCAGGCTTCAAAAAACATAAGACGCTCACCGTCTATTACAAAAACGTAAGAGAAATGAGATCCACAGCCCACGATGTGTTTCTATCAACTTCGGCCAACGATTTTGATATAATCGCTTTTACGGAGACATTGTTATAGTGGGATCCGCAATGCCGAACTTTTCAACTCCTCCTTCCAAGTTTTTCGGAGGGATAGATATAATGATTCGGAGGCTCGTGGAGTTGGTTTACTACTTGCATGTAATAACCTTCTCAATTGCTGTTCAATAAGGTTACCTAGTTTTTCCGACTCGTTGGACATTGGGCTTCCCGCTCTTAAAATCTCTTTTGTCCACAATAACCTGTTCTTGATCTGATGTTACATCCCACCCGATATGCTCAGCACTCTTGACGACAAAGGTCAAAACATTTATGATATCCCAATTTCCGCCATAAATCACATCCAGAATATGATGGATTCTAAAACGAACTCCTACTTTTAGGTGATTTTAATTTACCCAATGCATCTGGCGATGACGACGATAACTACCTTTCTGAAAACAACCTAAATTCTAGGGAATCCAGCTTTCTGAATTCCTTATTTTCATGCGATTTGTGCCAAATTAGCGCCGTGAATAATATTCTAGGAAGGCGGTTAGATCTTTTATTCTTTTCCGACTCAGACAATTTTATTCTTGAACCTAGTTCAATAGTCTTGCCGTCTTGTAACCAGAATTCGTTACTTACAATCCCTCTCCTAACAAAGCTTTAGGAAAATAACTATTCACCCAGCAGGCTGGGTGGTTCTCCTTTGAAAGCTTCACTTCGAAGCTTTAAAGCTTCCTACGCCGACGAGCTTTCTAGCTATAAAATAAACCGCTTCACCACACCACCACACATTACCTGAGGAATGCTGCGTGGGCCTTGTCGTGGTGTACGATACGACAATGTGCCGAAGCAGTGATTCCTATACCGTGTCGTGGTGTAAGATTCGGCACGGTTACACTATACACATTACCTGAGGATTTCCTAGGCCTTGCCGTGGTGTACGGTCCGACAAGTGCCGAAGTAGCGATTCCTAGACCGTGTCGTGCTGTTTGATCCGGCACCGTTAGACCGCAGACATAACACACACAGTAATGACTAGATAGCTGCTTAGCAATACATTAGTAAAATGCGTGTTTCTAGAGATAACCCGTAGTTAGTTACTTAGATATACATAACTATAAGAAACATGTAAACATGTATCCCGTATTTACTTAGATTTAAGAGACCGAAATTGTTAGTGTATAAGGATTTTTTTGGATGAATAAAGAAATGTTATTTTGTAAGAAGATGTTTGCTCTCACACGACTTTGGGCAACTCGAGAGCTCCCAGCAACCCTCCCTAAAAAAGGAGGTTAGAGAACAACCGGACGAAACACCATTTCAGTCTGACGACAATTATAACCTTCATTTTCTACTGAGCTATGGTTCTGCCTTTGTTGAACTAATACCTGAAGTGTCCACATTTACTTTTAACTTTAAAAAGGCCAACCTTGAAGAACTGTCATCTAAGCTCACTTCAATCGATTTCAATAGGTTGCTTTCCTCAAATGAGTTGGATAACGATTTTGCAAGGTTTTGTTTCCGTGCTGTATGAAACTTCCTGTATACCTGTTGGCCTCTAAAGCTGTCCAGATGATCCCCACCCTGGTACAACTATGAGTTGAGACAAACCAAAAACCAGAAGAATAAGCTGTGGAAAACGTACCTGAAGAGGAAAGACACTGCGAGTTTCTGTGCGTTTCTAAGTTGCTATGACCAATTTCACGCACTGTCCGAAGCTCTCTACAAGGAGTAGCTCAGCAACATCAAAGAACATTGTGCAATTTCGTTGAAATTTCACTTTTTGTAAGAAAAGACGTTCTTTTAAAAACGCTCTTCTTGGCCCGTGGATTGTGTTAGAGCAACGTTCAAGAGCTTGAAATTTTCCTCGAAAGTTGTGCTATCACGTACAAGTAAGTAAAAGTCTGTTTTATCCTTTTAAATGTATTAAAATATTTAATTTTAAATAGACTCAAGGCTAACATAATTTACAACTGTCAGAAAACGATTAAATTTGGTTTGATTGTCTCAAGCAGGGACGGCGCTTTCATAGGGGCGTATGATGCACTTGCACCGGGCGCAATTGGACGGGGGGCAATTTAAGGTTTCGAAAAAATATGTGTTTGTTTCCGTGACTTCATTTTGATAAATTAAAGGATATTTTTCCTAGTTTTCTCGATAAAATGTTCTGTACTTCCGTCCTCAAAATCTTGTGGATCGCTCAGGCACAAGAAGTTACACAAATTTAACCAATTTCTGTCCCTGTACTATATCTCATGCAAGAAAAATTCTACTTCCCCTCGTTTAGGAAGTTACTCAAAATTTTCATAAAATTTCTGTCTAATTAAGTTTTCACTTGGTGGTAAGTTTTCACTTGGTTTTTTATGTGGCAGTGCTAAGCTCAGGAGTCACCCTTTGTACTACTAGTCCGTCATGTAATTTGTCACGTCATGGTGCAATGTCTAGCAGTAAGCTTAGAACGGGGGAGGGGTGGGGGTTTTATAGGTTAAGGATTAAAAGGTACGGGGGGGTATTGAAGAAGGTGGTGATGAACCCTGCGTTTGAACTCTTGGATGTTGTAGGAGCTCGGAAATACTGACTGCGAGAGGTTATTCCACAGTCGAGTTGTTCTATTAACAAACGAATTCATATCTTGTTGAGTGCGTGAAAGGGGTAGTTGCAGGTGAAGGGAATGAGACGAGTGGGCTAATCTGGTGTTGCGGGTATAAGATTGCCGTGGAGGCAGGAGAGCGTTTAACTCGGAGGAACAGTCACTATGATAGTAGCGATAAAATTTTGTCAGTGCTGCTACATTCCTACGGTGGCTCAAGAGGTCGATAGTAGGAGCAGGCGGTGTCGTCATCAATTAACTTGAGTGCCCTTTTTTGCACCTTATCTAACCATGCCAAGGTGGTTATTGGGGCGCCGTCCCAAACGAGGGAGTTATATTCGAGAAGAAGCCGAATGTAGGATTTATAAATAACAGCACGGGCCGATGGCTGGAGGAGGAACTTGCGCCTCTTAAGAAATCCCAAGCACTGGGATGCTTGTTTGGCGATTTGGAATATGTGGTCATTCCATCGCAAGTCTTTGGCTAATGTCACGCCTAACATGTGTAAGGATGTTTCGGCCATTAGTTGAACTTCATCCACTCTCAAGGGTGGAGAGGTGTTGAACTTCTTTTTGGAGATAAGACAGTACTTTGTTTTGTCGGAGTTGAATTCAACACGATTCTTTTTTCCCCACTCTAGAATAAGTTCAATGTCGTTATTAATCGACTTGGACATTAGTTCGCGATCATCAAGACAGGATCTGGCATGAGTCTGTCTTGTATCGAAGCTGTACGAGTAACGTAGAGTACCGTCGTCAGCGAAGCTGAGAAGTGGGTTGGAGGGGATTGAAAGAAGGTCATTTATAAAGATGCGAAATAGGGCCGGTGATAAAATTTACCCCTGGGGCAGAGATCGGGTGGGATGCGGATTTGACGCTATCCAATACTACTTTGATTGAACGGCCGGAAAGGAAACTCTCGATCCACTTCTGTAGAAGTGAGTCAACTCCAATAGCTTTGAGTTTAGCTAACAGGGCTGAGTGCCAAACTCTATCGAAAGCCTTGGAGATATCTAGAGCAACCAGGCTAGACTCACCGGATCCATGCAGACTACTTGAGGTGAGGTGTTCTGTAAGACAGACTAAAAGATTGAGGTTATGCACTCTCGTTTAAGGATCTCCTCTGGGCACCGGGCACACCCAGTTGTATAATGCCTTATTCTGAAAGCAAGACTCTGTCAAGGTGAACTCCTTCCCTACAGACCAACGACAGGACGACGGCCTTGAACCCGGTTAGCCAAGAAGCAAACCTAGACCATTTAATCTAGGGGGAGCATTCCCATCAACCAGGGACACAGGAACCCCAGAAGAAGGAAATAAAAACAAGAGTGGAATCGCAATTATCCACCCTTACTAGGACAACAAGGAGACCCGGACCGCCGCCGCTCTACTCTAACGTCCTAGATTCACTGAAGGGCAAGGAAAGCTGGAGTGGAATTGAGGAGCCCGCGGAGCATACCCGGGCCCACTTTCACTAAAAAAGCCCGCTAAGTGAGAGGAAAATCTGTCATTCATTTATTCTGTTCTGGAGCACTTTCTTAAAATTCAACTCAATGAAAAATGGCGAACTATTTGCTAGATCTGATTGGTTTATTAAATTTAAAAAAAAATCATCTTGCGCCTTGTGGTAAACTTTATTTTGTTTCTTTCCATTGCGATCAAAAATGATGGGGCGCAATATGGCATTATGCGCCGGGCGCACAAAAACCAAACACCGGCCCTGGTCTCAGGGATGAGGAGATGAGCTTGGGTTTAGTTTTTTTAGGATTTTTAGCTTATTTGTCTCGACTTTTCAAGTTTGAGTTTGCAGGATTTTTATATTATTGTGAACTCTCAATATCCAATAACTCGGAAAAATAAATACTACAGTGAAATTTCCACTTTGATGCCAGAAGCAATCAGGCCACTATTTTGTTCAGCATCATAAATTTAACTCAATCCTGTTTTGAATTAAAAGTTCAAACAAGGAAATAGCCTTTAACTTCTCAGCGCAGAGTAAAAATAACGTAAAATATTTTGCCAATAGGAAAGCAATAACGGATGACAAAAAATAAAAAAAAATAAAAAGAAATTGAAAGAGGAAAAATTGCTGCCAGAAGATCATTCGGCGAGTTCAAAGCACAAAAGCTGTAGGCAACTTAATTTAACTTTCGGGTTAAGTAATTTAAAATTGAATCGACTGGCGGCGAGGAAACTTGGGCTGAACATGACGAAAACAATGACTTTCATTAGAAAAGTTGCACAATTTGGCAGAAGCGTGGGCCAAACCTCCCCAAAGAATTGGCCAGAAACTTACAAAAGTGATATTATTTTTTTTTGTGTTGGAGCAGCTCCTGCCATATTACAATGGGACGCTTTAGTCTCTTTAAGGGTAAGTTTTCAGGCTGAGTCGGCAATTAATTAAGGATTTTCGTACATTTTTTAATGAGAAAGTTAGGATTTTTTTTTTCGTGAATGAAGGAGATTAAAACCGAGGGTGAAGGAAATTGTATATAAAGCCAAATCGGCTTAAAAGTTACTTTTAATGATGTGCTGAATGCACTACCAGTACTTGATGAAATTCCCGGTTTATGTCGCTCTTTATCAAGCATTATGCTTGCTTTTGTGTCATGAGTTTAGACTCTATCCGTCTAAAGTAATTTCGCAACATTTTGTAGAAACAGTAGACTTACTAACGATTACTTGAGACGTAACAATACAGCTATATAATCAGGACAAACACTTTTTAGAATTTTTTGCCTTTTGTGTGAAATACGTAAGTTTGGGGGCACCCTTGGCACTATCAGTGCGACATGTGGCACAAGCCAAGTGGCAATGTGTAGGCTTAATTCGAAAGATACATAGATGTAGGAGACACAATGGGTTAATAGGGTAGATTGACCTGGAAGGGAATGGTGGTTCCTATATGATTTTTTTTGTAATTTTTCTGGACGCAAGCATAATGACGTCATGAAAAGCAGTGGTAAGTTTAAAAGCCATAAAAAAGCAAGATTTGGGCAAATCCGCGTCTGTCGTGTGGGCGGGCCATAAGTTGTTACAGTGAATCGAGCGGGCTAGTCTTATGTTGTGGGAGAAGTAAAGCCGTGGACGCAGGGATTTTTATTTTCGGCAAAATAGTTGCCGTCATAGTTTTCCCAGGGATGCTACATTCACTCATTATTTCTATCAATGTCAATTATTTAGATTAGAAAAACGTGAGTGATGTAATTAGCCGCTAAGGAACACCCGCAGATATGGTTTATGGTTCAGATTTTATGCCATGGAAAACAGAATTACCTATCGGGTATAATTGTTTTAGTAAGAATTACGAATAGCTTGGATTTTAGTTAGCTAAGTGAGTGCCGTACTTCACCAGAAATCTTCGAGTTAACCAAACCAAACCAGACCACAAACTGACCACAGCGAGGGTTACTTTGGTTGAGATGCTCTGCTACGATCGGTGCGGTACGCTCGATTACGGCGGGCGACGGAGTACTAGTAAGTAAAGAAAATTTGATGGGCACTGTGAAATGTGGTCCCTGTTGTCCCATGCACAGTTTGGTTTCCGCAAAAGCAGTAGCTGTGAAACTGCACTACGGAAAGTGACCACCGATTTGGCTCTTGATTCCCATGACATTGCTTTTCTTGTACTTCTCGGCATTCGACAGTGCTAGCCATACGCCTTTTGAAACTAAGCTAATAGACAACATTCGATTTTCAACCTCTGCGGCCTCCTTAATTCAGAGTAACTTGCCAAATCGCTCTCAAAAAGTATGGCTACAAAATTCGACTTCCGATTCTTTGCCAATCACGCGCGGTGTTCCGCAGGTTTCCATACTAGGACCGCTGCTTTTCAGCAGTGTCGTGACAAACTGTAAACTGCACAGTATGCAGATGTCCAAATTTACTTAAACAGTCCTATTGGTTTGTAGCTATTTAAAGGAAAAGGCCAGAAAGACAAAAAAACATTTTCCATTTAATGTTCAGCTCTGGCACAAATGAAATACCATGCGTTTTCAGCCCTTTTCTTACATGGCTTAGGAGAGATCCCGAAACTTGAAATTTGAGATGTGATCCTGTACCTAAATATGACGTGCTAAATTTAAAGTCATTTCAAGCACACTGCTCTATACTCACGTAAACTTCTCTCAGCATTTGCGATTACAAGACAGTGCCCTTAAGGGTCAATTGTCTTCCTCTTCTCTTTATGCTTGAAATAGGCTTCGAATATTCTTCTTTTTTACGTGTCCTATGAGAATTTAGTTTTGTTTATCTTTAAAAGCTAGCGACTAGATGATATTGGTGTGAAATATCGCTTGTTTACAACAGACACAAAGAACACTGGGCATTTTCCCAGTTGTAGTGTGAAGTGGCATTTTTCCAGTTGTAGTTGAAGAAGGTCTCTGAGAACTGAGTGAAACTCATAAAGTGAAAACGTCACATCCCTGCGTTCTAATCGTCTAGGAGCTCTGTAACTAGCTTGAAACCCAAATAGCCAAAACCGCCATAACCCTGCGTTCTTATTGTCAAACAAAAGTATTCTAAAACCTGAAACAAAAGCACTGTGGACTCTTCTACTCATCACATTTATATTGTAAGTAAGCACTATGTTTCTTTCTTCCATTTCCGCAAAGTCGCTGATGACATCATTATAGTCTATAAATGATTTAAAAGTGACTCATACATGATATTAGATAATTTTTTATCATTTTTAATTTTTGTTCACTTTTTGCAATTGCCTTTTCGACCTTCTAAACGCAACTGTCGACAGCAGTTTTACTGAGCGGTTCCCCAACTAAGTACCAACACGTCCAATATACTGCTTGCCCCTCACATCGAACGAGAACCGGTCTACGTTCATGAGGGATAGATGAGAGATACATACATATTTGCAAACTAATTTTTTGACCTTTTAAATACATTTTTTTTGCTCCCACCTATCTTTGGAGAATTTCAACATTTCATTCATTATTCATTCATAGCTATTCTTCATTTATGCTGCAGTTCAATGTCTATTATGACTGGGTATATGTTCCGTCCGTCACAAGGACAGCCACGAGCCAAAAATATTCCCGTAAAAAAATCGAAAAAACACAAAGTCTAAAAATGGCAAAATCCCGTCGGCAAATTCACGAATCGGAAAACCAACAGAGGCATCAACATAGTGAGAGACACGTTCCACAAAGAACACGTATCTCTCAACACTAAAAAATGGACTCCTCCTCCCAAAAACGCCTTCCGTCATCAGACAAGTTGCCATCACTGGGATAAATAGGAATCGGTTATCAAAGGAAAGGACAACAACTACCATGTGCCAACAAACCTATGTGTTAGAAAGAGACGACCAGCTGTTCAAGCGACTACATGAACCGAAAATATTCACCAAACCAAGGTTCCCCACCAATTCTCATTGTCAAAATTGCAAATAAATACCGACAGACGGCCAACATCAAGCCAGATCACTTCAGATCTTCAAGTGCGCTTTGAGCTTGGAGATAATCAGCAAAATCGAGCTTTGAGATTTATGCTAAGAGTGATTTCAATCAGCATTAAAGGGATTGAGCTTGAAATCCTTTTATCGCATCCAGAACCCACACTGACGAGAGTGAGTCAGTGCATCAGAGGAAAAACCGAGTTGAAGGTTTTTCATTCTCAGCCAAGACGAGATCCGCTGACGAGCTTTGAGTCAGCATCTCCACCACAGCGGTTGTGGTCCAACATAAACAAATCTATTGGCAGCCATCAATCTACGAGACGCCGTGTGCATACACCACTCGCCGCAGCAGTTCGACATAGAAAACTGAGCGACGCAGCAGACCACCAGAGAAAGCGCGGAATCCAAAGGAGACGTGGAGTAATTCTTTACAATATAAATTAATAATCTTGAAGTATAATTAGAAATTAAGCTATTCGTGTTAAGAAAATAAAGAATCATCTATTAGTGAAAGGTTTATTTTTATTGAGTCGCATCCTTCCGGCACCTCCTCTTTATATTCGGAATTTATACTGGTAATTCTGAACATTGGTCCTTCGAGCCGGATAGTGATTCAATAAGATAACTCAAGCCGCAAATCAGAAACATGGAAGAATTACTCGATCATCAAAAACGACTTCGAGAACGCATCGAGAAGGCATATCGCAACTTTTCCAAGGATGGACCAAGTAGAAAAACGGAAACATACTTCCAAAAGAAACTCGACGGTCTCGATGACGACTGGAAAACGTTCCGCAATAACGAAAAGGAAATAATGAGCAAGACGCTAAGTGAAGCCGAACACAAGCATCCATACTTCAAGGACGATTGGTACGCAGAAGTGAAAGAAACTTACATAAACACCTATTCTGCAATCAACGAAGAATACCTCAAGATCCGTCCAGCCGCAGACCCAAGAGCCGAGCAATCATCAACAGATCTAAATAATAGTCAAATTGTTCATCAAAACAACGAGATAAAACTACCAAGGATCTCGATTCCAACATTCTCTGGAGATTATGCATCATGGCCATCGTTTTTAGATCTATTCTCCAGCCTTATCCACAACAAAGCATCGCTATCAGGAGCGCAAAAGCTCCAATATCTCAAAGCTCATCTATCCGGAGAGGCTAGTAGATTACTCAGCAACACTCTCATCATCGACGCCAACTATGAGCCAGCATGGAAGCTGCTCGTAGATACATATGACAACAAACGAGCATTGTTGAAAGCGCAACTCGACATTCTGCTCGGTCAACCCAAGTTAACTCGGGAATCTGCTCAAGGCATCAAGGAGCTGAAAACGAGGACCCATGAATGCATCAGCGCCATTGAGAATCTGGAGATCTCCACCCAAAATTGGGATCCCATTCTCATCCACTTACTGGTCCAAAAATTACCCGCTGGAACACACGAATTATGGGAACAATCGCAAAGCAACAAGTCACGGCAATCAATTCCAACTTGGAAGGAATTACGAGAATTCTTGGAAACCAGATTCAGAACATTAGAAGCCGTTACTACATCAACAGGTAGCAAGAGAGATCATCACGAAACCAGATCCAGGGAACGTCCCAAGCAACATACTCAAATCTTCCATATATCAAATCAGAGTACATGCAGCTTATGCAAGGGCGCACACGTCATGAGAAGGTGTCCCAAATACACACAATTAAGCATAGACGAAAGATACAAAGTGGTTAAAGCAAAGGAACTGTGCATCAACTGCCTGGGCACAAATCATCGCACTAGGCAATGTCCAAGCAAAACCAGGTGCTTCCAATGCGGAGGAACCCATCACACATCGTTGCACAGAAATCAAAAGGGAAATCAGCCCAATAGCAGTACCAGTACAACTCCATCAAGCTCAATCAATGAAGAACCGAGCAGTCAGCCTCAGACGTATTTCTCTCAGGCAGCCCCTCGGAACCACCAGCAAGTACTACTGGCCACAGCACTAGTCACTGTAATATCGCCGTCAGGACAACAACAGATTTGCAGAGCACTTATCGATCCGGGTTCTCAAGCCACCTTCGTGCGAGAATCAGTGGTCCAGAATTTGCGACTCAAAAGGGAACGCGCGCAAACTGAGGTATCAGTCTTAGGAAGCATTCCAATTGGCGAGATGACCAATAGAGTCATACTACAAATGAAGGCACGGGGTCAACCATCCAAGACCATTCAAGCGCAGGCGATCGTACTTACTAAAATCACAGACCCATTACCAAACAAGGAATGCTCTACTAGGGATTTGAAGCACCTGAAAGGACTCCCACTGGCAGATCCGACGTTCTACAAACCAGGATCCATTGACATCCTCTTAGGAGCTGACATAGTTCCCACTATCATCATGGACGGCCTAAGAAAAAGCAGCGACGAGACAACAGTGGCGCAGAAAACCGTATTTGGATGGATCATTTCTGGGAACATAACTCCAACAACAAAAGGAAAAACAATAATCGAAAGCTTCTTGACGCAAGTAGCTCCTGACACCAATCTGAAGAGGTTCTGGGAATTAGAGGAACTCCCATCAAGACCAAAATGGAACGAGGAAGAGGTACAATGCGAAAACCATTTCACCAACAACGTCACGAAATGCAACGACGGGCGATACCAAGTTCGACTTCCATTTAAGACTCAGCAAGATCAAGTCCAGCTTGGTGCATCAAGACGAATAGCCATCCGAACGTTGCTCCAAATGGAAAAACGCGGATATAATTTTCTTGAAGCTAGACGCTTCAAGGCGGGGGAGAATGTTCCGTCCGTCACAAGGACAGCCACGAGCCAAAAATATTCCCGTAAAAAAATCGAAAAAACACAAAGTCTAAAAATGGCAAAATCCCGTCGGCAAATTCACGAATCGGAAAACCAACAGAGGCATCAACATAGTGAGAGACACGTTCCACAAAGAACACGTATCTCTCAACACTAAAAAATGGACTCCTCCTCCCAAAAACGCCTTCCGTCATCAGACAAGTTGCCATCACTGGGATAAATAGGAATCGGTTATCAAAGGAAAGGACAACAACTACCATGTGCCAACAAACCTATGTGTTAGAAAGAGACGACCAGCTGTTCAAGCGACTACATGAACCGAAAATATTCACCAAACCAAGGTTCCCCACCAATTCTCATTGTCAAAATTGCAAATAAATACCGACAGACGGCCAACATCAAGCCAGATCACTTCAGATCTTCAAGTGCGCTTTGAGCTTGGAGATAATCAGCAAAATCGAGCTTTGAGATTTATGCTAAGAGTGATTTCAATCAGCATTAAAGGGATTGAGCTTGAAATCCTTTTATCGCATCCAGAACCCACACTGACGAGAGTGAGTCAGTGCATCAGAGGAAAAACCGAGTTGAAGGTTTTTCATTCTCAGCCAAGACGAGATCCGCTGACGAGCTTTGAGTCAGCATCTCCACCACAGCGGTTGTGGTCCAACATAAACAAATCTATTGGCAGCCATCAATCTACGAGACGCCGTGTGCATACACCACTCGCCGCAGCAGTTCGACATAGAAAACTGAGCGACGCAGCAGACCACCAGAGAAAGCGCGGAATCCAAAGGAGACGTGGAGTAATTCTTTACAATATAAATTAATAATCTTGAAGTATAATTAGAAATTAAGCTATTCGTGTTAAGAAAATAAAGAATCATCTATTAGTGAAAGGTTTATTTTTATTGAGTCGCATCCTTCCGGCACCTCCTCTTTATATTCGGAATTTATACTGGTAATTCTGAACAGTATAAAAAAACTGTGTTCACGTAAGTTTTAGGCCTGACTGTAAAATGATATGATCTATTTAACAGTATCGATATCATTTTATACGAGAATTGCTTCATCAATGCAAAAAATGCATTGAAAGGGTTAAAATGAATGTGTCCCTTGAGATTCGGGGGTTTGGGTGGGTGATGAGCACGTTTATATGCTCATACCAAGAGAAGGACATTTTATTGAGGCCTCAGTAAGATTTACCGTGGTGTAAGGAACAAATGTACTGCCTTGCATAAGTCCTGTTCAACTCTAACCATAGGGAATGTGTTAGCCAAGTAACTTACCGAGTTATTGTACCTAGATGTAGCTTCTAAAATGAGTTATCTATACAGACCTATTTTGATTAGATAACATTTCAAACAGCTACAATTTAAAAATTTGGTTGCCATTTTTGGGATTTTTTTGTGTTGTAGTTTTTAGGATTATATATTGAAGTAAATTTCCAAGTTCAATTGGGGATTTTTCACACCTAAAGTAATCCATAAATCATAGACCCCTTGGGGGTGTCCCTGATTCCACCCCCCCCCCCCCCCGCTATATCCGCCGCCACTGATTACGGGCAGAAGGACAGACCAAGCCTTTATTGTTCATAAGGGCAAAATTATTCCATCTTTAACCCATTCTTGCTAAGGACCTTTGAAATGTACGTGATCAAAAACCACAGAACCTTTCCTTCAGATTGTTCAATTTTTGATCCCAGCACAGATTTATATGTCTGCTGTTCGTCTATAAATTGCCATTGACTCACACTATTCTACCACCGCTATACAACTCAGTATCAACCATTTTCTTCTCCAAATGTCTAATTCTTCCGACCCTGCAATGAAATAGCCTTGTCTAATGTATCAAATAAAAATGGGATGGCATCGAAATAATCCTCAATGTAAGCCCGGCCTTCAAATGTCACGCTTTTGGGTGTTTCATTACAGTCGTCGGGTATCACTTTTTTATTTAGACTCTTTAAATTTACGAGCCGCGTTTATCGTTTTACTTTATTGCCAATTCGTTTGTGTCGAATCTGTCCTCCTCGGCTCTCGAGAGGGGCGACTAATTAATTTGGGAACCAATTGCGTTACCTTGCTCACCGTTTTGTTTGCGATGTAATTTGTCATTGCTGCCGATAAACATACATACATACATACATACTTAATCCATTTCATGTTTCACCTTTGATTTCGATGCGTGAGTGTGTGCTTCCCATATAGCCACGGCCGCGTTTACATTAATTAATTACTTGCAAATTCCATTATAATTATTATTGTGGCTATTGTGGCCTTTCCTACTTTTATATCCGGTAATTGTGTGTCATCCTGCTCAGCCAATTGCGTGCGAAATTATTCGTATCAACAAAACACTATGTTATATAGCCGAAAATAGGCTGGGAAAATCATATTGATTTAAATCTACTTTATTCAGCAGTAGAATATGATGCTATATCATTTATGCTGGATTCAACTAATCTTTATATGTATGTATTACTAATTACCTAATGGCCCCATAAACTCGAAAAAAATAACCAATCACGATGTGGTTTCTCTAATCAGTAAATTATAGGCTAAATATATTTTTATTCGACTTCCACAATATTGCTGCCTCATAACTCCCGTGTGGAGCTAGCCAAGGCTGTGGTTTGTTCTAAATTATTTGTTTTGGTTAACCAAACTCTGTGGAATGTAATTGTAATTATTGTTAAAATTTTTGCTTGACCTGCATTGATAATGGTTTTTTTTATTGATTACGCAATAATTAGCTTATTTTAATGGGTTTGGTACCCTTTGGTATATATTTTTAAATGAAAGTGTCTAAGATTTAATTCAACTGAATGATTTTGCGTGGGTAGTCGTAAATTGGTGTGCATACATATGTACACTCCGCGACAAAAGTTTGACCTCAGGTAGAAAAATAGGAAGCAGGTAAGGTGGGGTGTACTGACCGCAATGTAATTATTTTTATAGAATTCCGGGTTGATTTTATGAGATACTCATGATTTGGTGACCTACTTTTATTAATTGTTCTAAGTAATAATGAAAATTTTGTAAAGAATGGGATGAAAACGCCGCGACAAAAGTTTGACCTCACCTTCAATTTTGGGAACTATTTTGAAAATTAAGCAAGGGAAGATAAGAAAAATAAAAGAAAGAATAATTTTAACTTTAAATTCCATTTATTAATATTTGGTATGGCCTCCCCGGTTTAATATTACTTGATAAATTCTATTTCCTATGCTACTGTACAAGTTTTGTAATAAATCTAGTGGAATTTCATCCCACGCTGTCCTTATTGCAGTCTTCAGTTCTGTGATAGTCCCATATTGTTGTCCAGAGCGGTAGACTCTCCTCGTGAGCCAGCCCCATAGGTTCTCTATAATGTTTAGGTCTGGAGACACCGATGGCCACTCCAGTTCCACCACGTTATTGGCCCTAAACCACTCCCGAACCACCCTAGCGGTGTGAACTGCTGCATGGTCTTGTTGGAAAATCCATGGTTGACCTTCCATTATTTCTTCCACCAACGGCTTAACCTCTTCTAACATGTCCCGGTAACGTACTCCTGTCTGAGTTCCCTCGATGAATTTGAGCTCCACTGGTCCTCTAACTGAAATGGCTCCCCATATCATTATTCCTTTTTCCCGGCGGTGATGTCGAGTCAAAAACCTCTCTTCCTTCCGTAAATCATGGAAATAATATGCGTATCCGTCCGGTCCATCAAGACAGAACCGTTTTTCGTCTGAAAAGATAACTCGTCTTTCCAGGCCATGTGAGCGCGAGCGAATTCCAAGCGTTGTTCCTTGTGTCTAGGTAATAATAGCGGCTTTTTCTTGAGTCGGCGACGTTGTAGAACTGGTGAGCGCTTCAAAATCCTCTGCATAGTGCGTAAACTTGCATTTACTCCGACTTCAGCTCCAATTTCCCTGGCAGTCATGGATGAATTTGACGCTGTTCGCAGGATTCTACTCCTTTCTCTCTCTGTTGTGGCCCTTGGTCTCCCTGGTATCGGCTTCCTACCGTAATTTTCGATGTCCTTAAGCAAGTTATTGATGACTCGGGGGCTTCTACCCAATCTAAGGGCGATTTGCCTGTTAGAGTACCCTTCTTCTTTCAACGTTTTGATTCGCTCGATTTCTTCACGTGATAAGCGCTTTCCACTGCCCATATTTGTACCGATTTATTTAAAAAAATTACTAAAAAACTTTAATTTACAACTTCACTAACAACCACCCGCTCTTAGTCTTAACAGAAGTGTTTTAAAACTGGCGAGGTCAAACTTTTGTCGCTGCGTTTTTATCCCATTTCTTAGAAAATTTTCATTATTACTTAGAACTATTAATAAAAGTAGGTCACCAAATCATGAGTATCTCATAAAATCAACCCGGAATTCTATAAAAATAATTACATTGCGGTCAGTACACCCCACCTTACCAGCTTCCTATTTTTCTACCTGAGGTCAAACTTTTGTCGCGGAGTGTATATATTAATAATAAAATGGAGAAAAGGAATATCATTTATGGTTAAAAAAAAAAGAGAAACTAAAAAGTCGTAGATATTCTTGTTTTGATCCTTCATTTGAAATGATGAATGCTCAATGTAAACATCTTCACTTCCACTCTGTGCTTTACATTTACATTTACATTTATTATAAAAATATAAGTACACAAGCTTTCTGACCACTATGCTTGAGCTATTCGTACCATCAGCTACAATATGATTAATTCGATTCAATAATTTATAATTAATAAGCCTAACTTCATTGCCATTACCTTCACCATGTAAGGAGTCCGTCCATAAATTACGTGAGACGATTTTTTGACACCCCCTCCTCCTTGATGAGATGCCGTGAGATTTTGCTCGGCCTCCTCCCCCCTAATCGGGCGTGAGATTTTTCAAATTTTATGCCTTACTCCCTAGACTACCGAGGCCTCCTAAAAATCTCTAGTATTTACACTAAAAATACGTATTTATCGGCGTAACTACAAGATTTGACTATAGATAACTGATAATTGGAACTCCTACTTGCCCTCATCTATTCCACTTGCTTTTTCTGCAGCTGGTGGTCACACAACTATCAAAAAGTAGGCACTCATACTTATCAAGAATTTCATGACATTAAAATTCGGCGAGGCCCTTTGTGTAGTTCTAAACTCTAAGGTCCTTTTCGTGGGTCAGTGGTACTTGGGTCGTACGCCACAGCATTCGTCGAGTCGCACGTTTGGGTAGCGGGTGGCGGCTATATAATCGAGTGGATACTATGCTACTTTCTGGAGTTCGCATATCATCTTAAGGCCCCCTTTCGCACACAGGTCGACGGCAGTATTCCCTCGGAACTGAAAGCAAGGCGTGAAAACCATCCACACGTTTGCGGGTGTACACGGCGGGACTCTGGAACCACCATAAGGCTCAAACAGATTGGCGTGGAGGCGATGACGGCGACCGCCTGCGAGAGAATTTCCCATACATTTTATTTCTGCTTGCCGCAAATATGGTGGTCCATGTATTATAAACTTTTTTTCTATTCACCATCGCCGCCTCCGTCAGCCGCCGCTGCGCCTATATGTTTGTGCTTTTAAAGTTTTCGTTGAAGCCATGAACAGTTTTGCACTTGACGTCCCCTAAGGTGTATGGATTTATAGTAAGTCAAGATATCATTAAAGACCGTGCCACTTATCTCAAAAGTCCCTACTGGACCTCCCTCCGCTACACCTAGTAGTGAAAAGGAGTCTCTGGCGGAGGCGGTGCGTCTATGGGAGCTATTCTCTTTTCATCTAGGAGACCTGGATCATTTATCGATCCTGAAGGAGCTAAACCTAGAGCCAATGATATCTTTGTCCGGTACCATTACTGCCACTCTTAACTCTGAAAAACCCGTTTACGACGATTATTTGAAGCAGGTCAGAGTGGGAACATGGCAGGCCTCTCTTTAGAGGCAGCACGGCCTTTTGGTATATGGACAGTTCCAAAACCGATAAAGGGGTTGGGCTGGGCGTATATGGGCCCAAGGAGTAAAATATCCATGGCTTCGGGCACTACCCCCTCTGTTTTTCATTCTGAGGTACTCGCCATCCAGGTGTATGCTCAGACGTGTATTAATAGAGCTCCAAATAGCTCTAGCGTTGTTATTTATTCGGACTGTCAAGCTACCCTGCTGGCCATTAAATTTCACAGAGTGGCCTCGATCAGTGGCGGATCCAGGGGGGGGCCATGGGGGCCATGCCCCCCCCCCCCAAACCAACAAGTATCACTATTGTTTTATAAAAAAATTAAATTAAAAAAAAAATTGTTCATATCATCTATAATATAAAAATGAATCGCTAAATGTGTTGCTAAGCGCAAAACTCGAGAACGGCTGGACCTATTGGACTAATTTTTTTTTCTCGAATATTCGTTGAAGTACGAGGATGGTTCTTACGGAGAGAAAAATTTAAAAAATTGCCTGAAAAAACAAAAAAATGGTAATTTTAGGAATTTTCACTTCATTTTAGTTTCAATAGCTTCAAATTTTTACAAATGTAAAATTGTCATTAAATTGAATCATTACATTTAATGAAAATTTCAAATTTACGCAGCTGTCAAACAATAGGTAGGCCATGACGCTATTGAAACTAAAATGATCCATGGCGGCCGTCTCAAGAGGGCGGTGTACCACTTTCTTCACAACCACCTCGACATGGGTATCAAATGAAAGGGTATGATAAGTAGAATACAATAAGCAATGTAGTATACAAAATATATCTTTAGATCCATGGAGGCCGTCTCAAGAGGCCGGATTACCACTTTCTTCACAACCACCTCAACATGGGTATCAAATGAAAGGGTATGTTAAGTAGAATATAATAAGCAATGTAGTATACACAATATATCTTTAGATCCATGGCGGGCGTCTCAAGAGGGTGGGGTACCACTTTCTTCACAACCACCTCGACATGGGTATCAAATGAAAGGGTATGATAAGTAGAATACAATAAGCAATGTAGTATACAAAATATATCTTTAGATCCATGGCGGCCGTCTCAAGAGGCCGGATTACCACTTTCTTCACAACCACCTCAACATGGGTATCAAATGAAAGGGTATGTTAAGGAGAATACAATAAGCAATGTAGTATACAAAATATATCTTTAGATCCATGGCGGCCGTCTCAAGAGGGCGGGGTACCACTTTCTTCACAACCACCTCGACATGGGTATCAAATGAAAGGGTATGATAAGTAGAATACAATAAGCAATGTAGTATACAAAATATATCTTTAGATCCATGGCGGCCGTCTCAAGAGGGCGGGGTACCACTTTCTTCACAACCACCTCGACATGGGTATCAAATGAAAGGGTATGATAAGTAGAATACAATAAGCAATGTAGTATACAAAATATATCTTTAGATCCATGGCGGCCGTCTCAAGAGGCCGGATTACCACTTTCTTCACAACCACCTCAACATAGGTATCAAATGAAAGGGTATGTTAAGTAGAATACAATAAGCAATGTAGTATACAAAATATATCTTTAGATCCATGGCGGCCGTCTCAAGAGGGCGGGGTACCACTTTCTTCACAACCCCCTCGACATGGGTATCAAATGAAAGGGTATGATAAGTAGAATACAATAAGCAATGTAGTATACAAAATATATCTTTAGATCCATGGCATCCGTCTCAAGAGGCCGAATTACCACTTTCTTCACAACCACCTCGACATGGGTATCAAATGAAAGGGTATGATAAGTAGAATACAATAAGCAATGTAGTATACAAAATATATCTTTAGATCCATGGCGGCCGTCTAAAGAGGCCGGATTACCACTTTCTTCACAATCCCCTCAACATGGGTATCAAATGAAAGGGTATGATAAGTAGAATACAATAAGCAATGTAGTAGACTCAATATACCGATTCATGGCGGCCGACGCAAGACCCATGTTCTTTGAGGCATTTCATCTGTGTAAAATTCATATCTCGAAAAATATAAAGTCAATGGATGGTTTTTATTGTTTACTATTGACTTATGGGTGCAGCGTAGGCGCACCGGGTCCCAGCTAGTTTTAAATAATTTAAATAAGTTACCACGTTTAACAAATATCAACAACTTAGCCTTTCTTTACGGTATTTTTACGAGGGCCAAATCAGAAAAGATTTCTTATCTTTTGTCGATTGTTACGAATCTATTCGCAAGGAGGACGTTGCTGAGCACGGAGAGAAACGACTTTTTGGCGAGGCTCTAGGTCATATAGTGCTGGATATTGTCAAGTCTTTTACTTTGGATACCTCAAAATGTGTCGGGATCGGAACGGACAACTGCAGCGTAATGATTTCTGGAAACCAAAAGAATCTGGGAGCTGTTGCAACAATCCAGCTTGAAGCAACGAATGCCAAAAGATGCCCATGCTACAACCATTCTTTGAATAATTCTCTTGCAAAGACTTGCAGTGTGGCGTCCTGCAGAAATGCTATACTATGTGCCCCTTAATCCCTCGTGGGACATAGGGCGGAAACAGTTGCCCTCCAGCGGACTCTGTTTTGCGCGACAGCTCTTAGCTCTGACCAGGATCTCCCAGTAGTTGCGGCCTCTGCTAGTAGGGTTCTCCTCCACGTTGTTCTAGGTCTTCCAACTCGACGGGATCCTTGCGGGTTCCAGTCAAGGGCCTGTTTGGCTAGATTTTCGTTATCGCGTCGCAAGGTGTGGCCAACCCAATTCCATTTCCTTCGCCTGATTTGGTCGTCTATCCTTTCTTGGCCGGCACGACGCCATAGCTCTTCATTTGAAATTCTATCTTGCCAGCGGATTTTTAGGATACGACGTAGGCATCTGTTTATGAAGACTTGTAGGCGCCCTGTGATGCAGAAATGCTATGGGAACAATTAAAAAAGTGATTCAGTTCGCTAATGCTTCAGCCAAACGGGCTCACTTATTTCAACAAGAACTCGGTATAGCTTTCAGAGGGCTTTGCGAAACTAGATGGGCGGAAAGACACGATGGCGTTTTGCAATTTCGTACAAATTTGCCAGGAATCATGAACGCACTTGACAAAATCGAGAATTGGCAGGACAAGTCAACATCATCGGAAGCTTTTTGTCTTCGCAGTGTCCTTGAAAACAGCGACTTCTTGGTTTCAGTAATTGTTCTATGCGATGTCCTGGGAACTACACAACAACTAAGTACTCTTCTGCAGTCTGAGTCGTTAGACTTGGTTTGTGCAAATGATGCTCTTCAAGATGTGTTGGCAATTCTACAGTCACATCGAGAAAAAGCATCTGAATGTTTTAAAAACCTATTCGTCGAGACGAAAATGATTACAGAAGAAAGAGGTATTCAAATTACCACTCCACGCAATTTCTCAAAAGCCCGACAAGAACATCGATCTAATCCACCGGCAGATAACGTGGAAGAGTACTTCTTGAGGTCAGTTTATATCCCGGTCTTAGACTACGTTATGGCAGATTTGAAAGAACGTTTACCTAAAGATACCTTAAATTCTTTTAATCTGGCTATATTCATTCCGAGCCGTGTAACTGATAGCAGCGAAGATGTCAATAAAGCATTGTCATAGGCAATCCAATATAAGGATTTCCTTGAAGATGTAAGGGGAGTATCCTTTAAAATGAAAAAGGAGTATGAAGCCTGGAGACAAAAATGGAACCGAGAGAAGGAAAAGGGAAGTTCCTTACTCGAAACTGCTGTTGCGACATTCAGTTATTGTAACAAGGATCAGTATCCTATCATCAGCACAATGATACAGATATTGCTTACGCTTCCATCAAGTGTTGCGACAGCTGAACGGTCCATTTCAACATTACGTCGTATTAAAACATGGCTGAGGACCTGCATGGGTGAAGACAGGCTTACGGGTCTAGCCCTGCTAAATATTCACCATGATATCCATATGAATATTGATCATATTATCGAAAGATTTGCTAAACAAAAAGCAAGAAGACTTAATTTTATTATTTAAATAAATAAAAGTTAAGTTAAGTTATTTCAATAACTAAAAAACAAAATCTTTGTGTTTTTATTTATATTTGTGAAGCTCTACAAACCTTCGTCAAAAGCTTAAAAAATTCGCCAATGGATGAGGATGGCCCCCCCCCCCCCAAAATGAATTTCTAGATCCGCCACTGGCCTCGATCGTCTCCTTTCTTTGAAATCCTCAGCAGGAACAACAGTGTCACGCTGATGTGGATTCCGGGCCCCGAATGTCACATTGGTAATGAAATTGCCGACAGCCTGGCTAGAGTAGGGGCAAACTTATCACCTATCGATCTGGAACCTTTCTGTAGCTTAGCAAGCTGCCACGTAAGAACGGAATTCAAAAATTGGGTTCACCAGCTGTTTCTGCATAGCTGGACAAGGACCCAGGATGCTCTTCAAGCTGAAAGATTCATCCAAATCGATAAAGGTTAAGCGGGCAAACTTTTAAATCTAAAAAATAATAGCAGAGCTCCTGATGGGCCACTGTGCGCTTAAACAAAATTGGACTGGTAGCCGATTGTAGCTGTTGGTTCTGCGGGGCAGCTTCCGAAAATGCGGAGTACTTGATGTCAGACGGTGAGGCTACAGCGAGGAAGAGATTCCTCCTGCATTGCGACTTCCCTACTCCCAGGGAGATTTGGGACAGGAACGCAAAATTAGTTTTGGCTATTTTAGAAGCCTTAACTTTGATGGTTTTTAAAGACGGGGATGGCACAATAGACCAAACAAAATAGGTCGCAGTGCCCGCAAAGGCGCCCCTCAACAAGAAATAGAAATAGAACACTATGCAGTACATTTCTCCCTTTCACGATGGCAAATTGTACTAAGGCCTCATTTTTTTTAATGTCCCCCATACTTTAGTATTTTCGTCTATGAGCTTACCAGTACCCCAGCAATGCATGTTCAATGGATGTTTTGTATTTAAACTTGCTTTGAACTAAGCAAAGATCTATTCTGCAGTCTGCATCTCTACAGGATTACATGTTACTATCTCAAATTGTTGAGAGGTACTTGATGGTCACTATGAGCACAATTTCATCAGCTTAGACAACCGTGGTGTACCCAGGGACTGTGGACAATTATTTTTATCATCAAAAATAGAACTTTAAAAGAAAAACTTATGAAATTTTATACTAAGTCATATCTCCGCCATCGCAGAAAGCTACCTACGCTACTGTACAGCATTGAATTGACACAGATTTTTTCTTTTAATTTGTAAAAGGATTATCACAGCTTTCGTTCTTAAACTGACACTAGCAATACGTCACATCTCGTGCAATTAAAAACTCCTCCCTTTATCAAGTTGAAGCGTAAAATATCCGGCCTGATTTTGATATATTAAGGTTTACTGCCTGAAACCTAAAACTGAATTATGAAAATTCCGAAACACTAAGTATCCAACTCTCATTCCAAGCCCCCTTTCCCTCCTGGCACCTGTACCGGCAGCCCCCCCCCGCCAAGCTCCCTCAAAAATCTTCCCTTTCGTTTTTAGATACGAAAAGTTCTTATTTACTTGTTTGCTTCCTGTGTTGTAAATAGTCGTAAATTACAATTCTTTCAGCAGCGATACCAGAGCAGTATGAAATATTCGATGCCCTGGTTCCATGATACTATAATAACTAGACAACCTTGACAACTTCCACAACCTATTTACAACTCAACGTCCAGATATCAAAACGCCCAAGGTTCACATAAATAATCAATACTACTACATCAAGGATCTATGTTGACAGGACTGTAAAGGAAGTTGCCGTGATTTGCACGATTTATAGCGAATCGAAAAATAGCTGCCAAAAGCAAAATGAAATTTGGCCATTGATTTTAGTGCTCCCCCTCGTCCTTTTTAATGGCTTGTTAGAGACTTGAAATGCCGATCTTTCCCTGGGCAAAATTGTTAAAAGGTTGACAAATCAATTTAGGAGGCGAGAAGGGCCGCATTATGGACAGGGACAAGGGGGGCGATGCCATTTTCAACAAAGACATTATAAAAATTCTACTTCCTGCGACTTTATCTCTGCTAAATAAATGAGGCTTGGAATGGCTTTAATTTCTAATCAAAAGCATTATTAACACTTAAATAAATACAGACACACCCAGAAAAGGGCAAACATGTGGAAATGGATGTTTTTGGAGGTATCCAGCTTTTCCCTTTTGGGCTTGCGATTTTTAATTTTTCACACATTAGTAAATTTCATGTTTCGATGTCAACAGTAAACCAAATCCCAGCCTCATTACACTAGAGAAACGTCAGGTTGAATTCTTTCACGCATAACCAAGCTTAGATAAATGAGGATTTTAGCAAGCATTAACATAACTATTAAGATGAGGACAGTAATTTCCAAGGTAAAGGCAATAAATAAAGAAATATAAATTGGATTCTAGCCGGACGAAAATAGTCCATAGATTGATGACCTAGCTAGATGACCTAAGATATCTAAACAAGGAAATAAATCTAGATGCCGGTGAAGATGTTCAGGCATAAATTTTTTCTTTGTATCAGCAGTTGGCAAGGGTTATAATTTATTGCAACCTAAGGCTAGATAGTATCGTACCCACAACAAGGTTCGATGTATTTATCAAACAAAGCTCTTTTTAGGTGGAATGTTCACGCAAAATTTAACTGCCAAGAGACATTTATAATTCTTTTGTGGTTTCAAGTTTACCCAATGTTTGGTACGTTCTAGGTGAAAATTTCTTGGAGCACAAATGACTAATCAAATCTACCACATACTAATAAGAAAGCTGATGAAATTGTGCTGGTAGTGACCAGCAAGTACATCTCAACAATAAGAGATATAACGCAGCGAGAATTGGACACTCTTGTTCACCCATCTAAGATTAGGTGTAGTGCTCTTTACCAGAAAGCATAGACATCCCGATTTTCCTTCTCTAAGACTCTACAATGAAAGACTAAAACTTAAGGAGGATGCGGAGTTTCTAGGCCTATAGGAGAGAGCTAATATGGCTAAATCATCTATCTTCTTATGCCAAAGAACGATCGGAGTGAGTTACGTTTCGTAAGCCACTCGGAAGGGACGAAAGAACAGCTGTGAATTAGTGGTGCAATGAGAAGCACCCTACAAGCTGCGCTGGATGTCTTATTGCATCTTACTCCTTTGGACAAACACACCGAGCAAATGGCAGCCTGGACGGCCGCCAGGACAAAGACTTCTCTTGGATGAACTCCATATACATATGGTCACTCATCCATCCTTAGGAGGTTCGCCACCGCTGCGGACAACCTAGACTACACTACACCTACGTGGACCTTGGAGAAAGGTTTCAATACCATCATTTCGGCCAAAGATGACTGGACAGATGGTGTTACCCCAACTGGGTCATTATGTATCTAAACAGTTGGCTCAAAAATTGGGAACAGCGTAGGCTCTGGTATTTTCTCCGAGGCATTGAATATAGATACCTCTCTTAGTCTACCCGACCATTGCAGCGTCTTCCAAACGGAAGTCATTGCGATCTGGGAGCCTCTCGAATATCTGGAGATAAATAATGTGTCACATAAGAATATGTGTATTCTATCGGAGAGCCAAGCGGCCTTCAAGGCTCTTAATTCTGTCGTTACAACATCCACGGCTGTTCTGACCCAGTAGGACCGGTAAGCTTACAGAAGTACTGAAATCAGCACTTACTGGTAAGGGGTAGGCCTTACCACTTCCTTTTACAGAAGTGCTTACTTTTACACACGATGTCATAGGAGGTAAGGCCTTACTTTGGTACTTACCTTAGAGTACTTATATAACTGCTCATCTGTAAGGGGTATAGTAAGGCAGCAAATGGAACATTGCGAAAAGAGATATTTATGGGCGCCTGTGGATATGTGATCCGGTGTCGAAATACTTTTATTTTTTTCATCTTTTACAAATGCCTTTTTTTTCCAAGCCCGAGAGTGGCTTTACCTAAGCAGTCCCCCAACTAAATTCTCCACTTCTCCAAAGCTGCTTGTCCTCCGTATCGAATGAGAGCCGCGCTATTGAGTATGCTAACGTCGCATTTTATGTCGACGAATATAATTGCCCGTTTTCTTTTTTTCTATAAAATTTATGAAAGCTCCAGGAAAGCTCCCTTGAGTCATCGGGCAGACTCTCACTTGTTTGGGTATAATTCTGGGCTACACCTTACCATCTGCCTTCTCTTGTAATGGGGTTTGTAAGGGCTCAACTAGCACCAAGAAAATAAGGGGTACCCCTTACTAGATGAGAACTTATTTCAGTGCTCCATCGGTAAGGCCTTCCTAGAATTCCTACTGGGCGAATTGCCGCAGGCCTCTGTGTGAGACTGCCACTGAGTTTTTTTTTTTTTTTTTTTTTATGTGACACACTAGAGACTTAGGGAAGGCCCCTTTGTACTGTCGACCATGTGCATGTTTAGACGGTTCGCTTTGTCTTTCCTTTTGGGGCGCCCCAAAGCGAAAATCTGTTTAGACGGTTCGTTTTGAGTCCAGTCGCTTTTAAGACAGCTGGAATAAACGGAATGAAAACTAGGGCTGGACAAAAAAAGCAATATTTCTTTTTAAGTGATACTCGAGTGTTTTTTTTTTAAATTGTACAAATAACTAAAAAATTCTTACAACAATAGCAAAAATAAACTTGGAGAGCATTAGATTTTTCATAAGAACAACATAGTATTAGAAGGAACTTAGCAGCAAGAGTTGGTTGGCTCCAAGGATTTCCAATTAAATAAATATCTTCTATTCTTGTTTAAAGAAAAATTATAACATCCAATTTAAACAAAAATATTTTACTGGCTGACAATTAGTTAAATTAAAAAGCAATGCTAATGTAATAACAAAACTGTCAATATACATATAAAGATAGCGAATATGTCTTCATAACAGTTTTGTAGAGAATCGTATGCTCTACAAAAAAGTCCTTATTATTATGATTTCGCTAAATTCAATAGCTTATACGCAATCAAAATCCATTTCTAAAAAAAATTATCACACTTTCTACGAAAGTGTCAAAATATTTTCATAAAAATGATGATTTTATTATTATGTTTTGATTGTTATTTTATTCAATTTTCTTATAATAATTGTTAAATTAATTTTTTAATTTAACATTTTGCTTCAGCTCAGGCGTTTTAATAAATATTTCCGCAGACCTTTTATTTTAACAAATGTTTACTTTTATTTTAACAATTGCTTTTTTGGCCAACCCTAGAGAACATAAGTTGAAAGATTCTCCTTCCTCATTAAAACATGTCTGCTCATCACGGCGGCTGAAACAAAAATAAAATGGAACACTAAAGTGATACAAAATGGAATTAGAACAAACAGCTGATCAGAAAAGGCGAACGTAAATCGCTTTAAAATCGAGACGCACTTCCCTCCCACCCGAACACTCCCCGCATCAACAAATTTCGTGTTGAAAGGTGGTGGGCGCGACCCGTCTAAACAGGCACCATGTATTTTTTTTTTTTTTTTTATTTTTTGAAAATGTCGAACAGCAGCTCTAGTCGGAAGATAGAGAGAGAAGTGAAGGAAAGAACTGTCACAACCTAGCTGCGGTATTTTATTTCACCTACTCTCAACCATTTTGCGACTCTGACATCGGGGCATCGAGAACAACTCGCTGTAGTGTTATGCCTCCTGAAACGAGTTGAATCTCATCAACCAACCGATGACATGCGCTTGGTGGAGCCGGGAAGAGCTAGTGAAGGCTATGACAGAAGGAATCAGGAATGGAAAGAGGGAAGATGAAAGAAGGAAAGTTATGTAGGTGGGAAATTGGGAAAGGCTAGGACCGTGGCACCGCCGGGAATCGGACCCGGGCCCTCTGGGAAAGTAGTCAGGCGCCTTACCCCTAGACTACTGAGGCCCACCGAGTTTGATATAACTCTGTGTTGGGTTCCAGGACATAGGCGAATTAGGGATAACTGCAGGGCAGATGAGCTTGCCAGACAGGGAGCCGAAGTGGAAAGGTCACCCCACTTAAGATAGATGGGAGTGCCCTGAGCCACCTATAAACTGGCTGTTAGAAATATCAGCTTAGCTCGAGCCGGGCTGAGATGGACCACAGGAATAGTGTGCCGGACTCTTCATACAATATCGCGATGCGCTCAAAATCTCTTGTTCAGTTGAACAAAAAAAAGTTTAAAAAAACTAAAAAACACGCTTTTATTGAACCAAAAAGTAAAAAATAATTTTTGGTGTAAATTTTTTATGGCTGCAGCCACTTACTTAAATGTAAATACATTACGTATCAAGAGCCGAAAGGAGGGTTTACGGACGAGTGCGGAGAGTCCGTAAAGACTCTGACGGTTCGAGATATGTACTGTACTTTTTTTACAAGTGCCCCGAAAGCGCCTCTTTCACTTGTAAATTTTCATCAGCCATATTTATTTATTGGTTAAAAACTTTGAATAACATCGAGTACACGCAGTAAAGTGTCGCGTTTATACCGCTCTTTATATTTGTTGGTATGTATGGCTCGGTTGCCTAGTGAAGCAGGAGGTAAAGATTTTTACCTCCCGCCTCGATACTTTAGGGCACACCTTCTCAGAAAGGTCTGGAAAATGCCATTTTCTGTCAAGAGAACGTGGAGGAAAAGAGGCACTTTCGGGGCACATGTGAAAAAAATGGTATTTGTATACGTTCGATTCCATCCGTATAACCAGCATAATTCCACTCCGTTCACTCTCCGCTTCGTTGCTTTCCGTTGCGTCCAGTCCAGTGAGGCTTTACACTCCACAAAATATTTAAATTAGTTAGTTGAAGATATCTGCTTACTAAGCAATACAACTTTAACTCAAAATCGTCTCTAAGTATATTTATGTGTGTGTATTCGAACGTGATCAATTACTGAGTGTCCATGCAGCGTTTATCCTGGGTTAACTCAGAGTAAGCGCCAATGGAACCGGGGTTGGGTAAAGTTTCGTTAAATCCAAAAAAAATCGACGAAGCACATCGCCTTAAACCGGGTTTTGCATATGGGTTTGTTTATATCAACGGAGACACGATGTAAAATTATTTATCTGTCACATCAACCCAGAACGGTCATCGAGTTAACTTGAGGGGAAAAGCTTTCTGTAAACTCAACGAATACTCTACTCCAGTTCATGGAAACACAGTAAATGTCAAGTTACCTTACAAAATCTAATTTCTGCGGGATTGTTGACCTCGATCCCACAGGCTTGCGGGGTTGAGATTTTGTTGCGGGATTGGACTCCCTTCACTGGACTATAATTAATCCTACGAATCCGACCTTCCGGCCGAAGACTTTTATTCAATTGTAATATAATTTTCTTAGGCTCATTAGGGGGATTGATCCCCTTGATCTCCCCCCCCCCTATCTACGCCACTGATGCTGTAGTAGCGGAGATACAAAATACGAACACGAGTCCCTTCTATGTACATACATTTTATAATTTCAAAATATCCATCAATTTTGCTGTTGCATTACCATCTTTTCAATGTTTCAAAATAAAAAAAATACACTACGAAAAAGTGCACTTGCTTTAAAACATTTGTAAGGAAAATATAACGATTTATCTTTTTAGATTTTCAGAGGTAAAAATGATAAGATCGATAAAATTGTTTGCGAAGCAGCTTCGCACAATCAGAATCTATTGGGCACCAGGTGCTTTTAACGGATTCTATTTTACCAGGAATTGTGTCCTCCAACAATTCGTGTGCTGAAAATTTCCTTAATTCGATAGCTTGTTAGGTCATGATTTTTAATATAATAACAAAAATATCTTCTTAAAATATGCACACATGGTTGTGGGAGCTCAGTCGTGAATGTTAACTCTCTACTGGGTGTGCTAGATAATTATATGTGCACTTTTTGAAAGTTGATCTGAAATAATTGCTAACTAAAACTTTGAAAACGGAAATTCTATCTTAAGTACTCTTTGGAAGTTTTAGTTCTACTTTAAAATGTAAACGTATCTTTGAGACGGCAGGCTGTTGTTCTGGGAACTTGCTTTTCGGTGGAAGAACTTTTTTCTGGTATATCCGGTATTGCTAGATCCGTTAAGTTTAATACTTATTATGTAGAAAAGGTTTCCTGAAAGTTATAAACTGCATAATAATTTTTGGACATTATCCTTCCCATCCGGCATTCGTAAATTTCGTAAATTTTCACATATGTATGGGTTTAATATTTTCAGTTTTTTTGATTTTATTGATTCTATAAACTCTTGACGATAAAAATTTCGAGGGAAGCTTTCCAGGTTTAAACCTATCAGGTTAACCTCTTGCCTTTTCTTCTACATATATACATATGTAGCTCTTAGTTCGCCTACTCCAAGGGTAAATCGACAGAGTTTTCTTTACACCACCTAGTCAGCCAAATTAATGTAGCCCTCCTCACAAAGTGCCTTATGTGCGTTACTTGACATAGAGGGAGCTTTCAATGCCACAGGCTATGATTCGAATTCAATACAGTTGAATAGATAAATGCCATACTGGTATGTTGTGACATTTCTTGTACCAAGAGAGGTTCAGCGAAATTTATTGTCCCTTAGGTAGACCATCATATTTTACTAGCTAAACTCTCAAAATTTGGAATAACAGCTTCTGCCCTTAAATGATTAAGATCATATTTCAACGGAAGGACACAGGTTACAGATATCAAAGATTCCTTTAAAATAAAATCGAAGTAACTTCAGTTGTACCTTAGGGAAATTATCTTGGTTCCCTTTTGTTTAATACATATATTCATCTCTGACCTGTCCAAGAAATTTGAGAATATCCGAGATCTCTTTTACGCTGACGATCTCAAAATATAAAGTGTCATCAAATTCCAAACTGACGTATCCTTTATTCAGTCGAAACTCAATGCATTACAAGACTGGCGCACTACTATTAAATAAACAATCAACCAAGTAATTACCTTCTCCCGGGAACAAAACACACAACAGTATTATTATCGCCTCAACGACACAGGATTGAATCAAGTCGATCTAGGTGTCGTCCTAGACAAAAAACTTAGTTTTAATTTGTACTCTGATAATATTACTGCCAGAGTGAACCAACTTCTTGGCTTTATAAAGGGAAGAGCTAAAGAATTCGAAAATATATGGGTCACAAACACTCTCTGTTGTTCTCAAGTCCGCACTATCCTGGAATATACATGTTCTATCTGGGATCCTTTATTTCTCATTGGAACGTGAGAAAACTGCTTGCTGATGAACGGCTGGATGAAATCCTCAACGAGATGAATCGACATAAAATCAAGATCATGGTCAGCGAGACCAGATGACCTGATGCGAGGGAGCTTATCTGCCCAAACGGTGAGTCCTTCTTATATTCTGGCAGAAATGAAACAAAAAGATGAAGGAATGGCGTTGGCGTAACACTCGCCAAAAAAGCCAGGTCCAGCCTCATTAGCTGGTCACCAGTTACCAAACTAAGAAGTACTACGCAGTCCAAATGCTTCGCTCCAACTGAAGATGCAGACGACGACATCAAGGAAGAGTTCTATAAGTGACTGAATGAAGTTTTTCGCTCTATTCCAAGGGGAGACATCATTGTATTAATGGGTGACTTAAAGGCACAGATCGGAAGTGACAACAACGGCCTTGAACACACAATTGGAAAACAAGGCATAGGTCACTAACAACAACGGTGAGCTTTTCGTTGACTTTTGTGGCTCAAGGAGACCTGGGTATCCTGCCCGATAGTAGAACGGGAAACCATGTAGATCACGTGGCAATCAGCCGCAGTTGGAGAACTGATCTAGAGGACTTCAGGAGCAGACATTGGAAGTGACGACCATTTGATAGTAACAACTACTGGCCTCAAAATCGCCGCAATCAGAAACGTCCAACGCGATGCCATAAACCGTAGACGTTTTAACGTAGACCTCTGGGGGAGAGCATTAAAAGGCGAGAATTACTAAAACAAACCTTAAGCCAGCAAAGAGTTTTGACGAAAATAACATTGAAGAGCTGTGGAGTACTACAAAGGGCGCTATTATAACAGCAGCGGAAACAAGCAGATAAATGAGCTCGTTGAAAAAGCAGAAAACGCAGCCAACACAGGCAACAGCAAGGTGCTGTACCAAATCAGTAAAAAGCTCTCGGGAAAGCACTCTACTAAAAAGGATGCCGTAAAGAGTGCGGGTGGAACTCTGCTTGGCAGCGACGAGGAGCAACTTCAAAGATGGAGATATTACTTCTTCGCCGCCTTGAAGGGTTTATTTTCACAGGAACTTCAAGAAAGCAGCAATAATGCACAGCCAATAAGAATCACAACTCGGGGGCCATCCAAAACAGAAATAGTGACCACAATTCATGCAATGGCCAATGGTAAAGCAGCTGCAAATGATGGTATCCCGCCAGAATTGTTGAAATCCGACTCAAGCCTCATAGCAGAAGCATGTTAAGCAATTTGGCAACAGAAATCAGTCCAGCAGGCTTAAGGTTAAATCCGAATAAAACCACAGAAATGTGGATAAATGCAAACATCATTGAACGAACAGCGCTGAATGACCGTGACGCGGAACTCTTAGATAAATTCTGCTACCACGGTAGTATCATTACCGAGAATGGTGGTGCCGAAGAAGATGTCAGTTCCAGAATAAATAAAGCACGAGGCGCATATGCATGCCTGTTCCGCATATGGAGATCAACACAGATCTCAACTAACACCAAATTGCGGCTGTTCAACTCCAACGTTAAGGCAGTTCTTTTGTACGGTTGCGAAACATGGAAAGTCACCCAATTCATCACAGGCCGCCTACAAGTTTTCATTCCCAGATGCCTACGTCCTATCTTAAAAATCCGCTGGCAAGATAGAATTTCAAATGAAAAGCTATAGCGCCGTGCCGGCCAAGAAAAGATAGACGACCAAATCAGGTGAATTAAATGGAATTGCCACACCTTCCGACGCGAAAACGAAAATCTAGCCAAGCATGACTGGAATCCGCAAGGATCTCGTCGAGTTGGAAGACCTAGAACAACTTGGAGGAGAGCCCTACTAGCAGAGGCCGCAACAACTAGGAGATCCTGGTCGAAGCTGAGAGCTGACGCGCAAAACAGATTCCGCTGGAGAGCAACTGTTTCCGCTCTATGTCCCACGAGGGATTAAAAGGGAATAAGTACATAAGTAAGTACTGCTTCTATAAGTACACTAACGATTTGTTTTATTTTCTGTTGTATTTAGTTTAAGTATGCCTAGTTTGGCGGAAAAATAAATAAATAAATAAAAGCGTTTTTTTCCGTGCTTGTCAAGAATTTTCTTTGTAAGGTTGATGCTTTTTATTAAAACCGAAACAACTGATTTCTAGTGATTGATTTTATTGATCTTTTTCATGCCATTCTAAGTACGATAATATCACACAGTCTTTCATCTTCACTTCCAAAACTCACCGTGTCATAGAGCCTTTCACATTGATACTCCCAATATCCCAGTTGCAGTGAATGAGTCCATAGTATAGCTTTAAAGTGTTACCTTGAATTTCCCGTACAAAAAAAAATTGTACGCATTTCATTTTAGTTTTCACAAAAGCCGATACCCAAAAATCTAATTTCATTTAACTTGAAAATGGGTTTTGCTACGGCATATTTCTTAACAATGTCGTTTTGTCATTTTCATGGCACAAAGCTCAAACAAAATATACACGTATAGACCGTAAATTTTATATAAGGTTAATGGAGCCTTCTATTATAAGTAGCCTTTCATGTAACATACCCAAAAGGCTACTCATGTGGGACCATCCAATATGAATCCTGACACGACCAGAAAGCAAAGTCATGCTGCTTAAGCTGCGTGAAGGCAGCAAATGAATTCCACCGAATTAAATCGAAATTGATATTATTCTTTCTTCATCCATAATGATATAACCGAAATGAGCTCCGGAAAGCTTTTGATATCGCGTCATTGTTTACAGATAACAATAAATTCTGTTGAGTTGAAATCATTCAGTCGTTCGTTCGGTGGCTCGGCCTTTGTTTGATCATGGTGTGTGCGTATAGCAGTTGAAAAAGATTGATTTTCCATTCTGGCTTTGATGTCGTTAATGAACTTTCTCTGAATAGGCGAAAACCAATGTCGTACTGAGTAATGTCCAGTCCATAAATAATTTCAGATTAATAGCGAAATTAATTGCATGATAATTGTGTGTGTTTTTTCTACTTTAATTAATTGAAATTTTAATCTAAATATTTTTTCCTGATATTTTTTTATGGGGAAGAGTCATTTTATTTTATTTATAAAGAACTAGCATAAAACCCTTAAAAATAAACAAACAAAAAAGTCAGCTGTTATTACCCTAAAAAGGGTTTATTATAGTGCATTTTTTTAATAAATATGGTAAACTAATTGCTGCGTGTATCACCTCTGCTCAACAAATCTGCAAGTTTTGAAGCAGAGATTGGCATGTATATGTCATCAAGGGAAGTGACATTTTAGGGTTTGACGAACGTTCGTTAAGTTTGTTCGCCTATTTACGTGGGTGCAAGAAATTATGAAGCAATCACAAATGAATATTAAATAAAGTAAATTTCGAATCATTCATTTCTACGTGATTATAGGGATGCACTGTCAAAATTTCAGCCCTTCAGCTTCAGGGGTTTGGGTTAACCCCATTTCACCCCCTTAGGGGATGAATTTCGAGTAATCGCCTCTTAGTGGATGTCCACGTCATTATAGGGATGCACTGTCGAAATTTCAGCCCTATAGCTCCAGTAATTTGGTAACCCCATTTCACTCCGTTAGGGGATGAATTTCGAAAAATCGCTTCTTAGTGAATGTCCACGTCATTATAGGGATGCACTGTCAAAATTTCAGCCCTTCAGCTTCAGGGGTTTGGGTTAACCCCATTTAAACCCCTAAGGGGATAAATTTCAAAAAATTGCTCCTAAGTGGATGTCCACGTCATTATAGGGATGCACTGTCAAAATTAAAGCCCTTCAGCTTCAGCGATGTGGGTTAACCCCATTTCACCCCCTTAGGGAATGAATTTCGCAAAATCGCTTCTTAGTGGATGTCCACGTCATTAAAGGGATGCACTGTCAAAATTTCAGCCCTATAGTTCCAGCGGTTTGGGTAAACCCCATTTCACCCCCTTAGGGGATGAATTTTAAAAAAATCGCTTTATAGTGGATGTCCATGCCTTTGTAGGGATGCACTGTCAAAATTTCAGCCCTATAAATTTAGCGGTTTGGGTAAACCCCATTTCCCCCCTTAGGGGATGAATTTCGAAAAATCGCTTCTTAGTGGATGTCCACATCATTATAGGGATGCACTGTCAAAATTTCAGCCCTTTAGCTCCAGCGGTTTGGGTAAACCCCATTTCACCCCCTTAGGGGATGAATTTCGAAAAATCGCTTCTTAGTGGATGTCCACATCATTATAGGGTTGCACTGTCAAAATTTCAGCTCTATAGCTTTAGCGGTTTGGAAAGACCTCAATTCACCCCCTTAGGGGATGAATTTCAAAAATCGCTTTTTAGTGGATGTCCACGTCATTAAAGGGATACACTGTCACAATTTCAGCCCTATAGCTCCAGCGGTTTGGGTAAACCCCATTTCACCCCCTTAGGGGATGAATTTTGTAAAATCGCTTCTTAGTGGATGTCCACGTCATTATAGGGATGCACTGTCAAAATTTCAGCCTTATAGCTCCAGCGGTTTTGAGTTGACCCTATTTCACCCCCTTAGGGGATGAATTTCGAAAAATCGCTAGGGATGCACTGTCAAAACTTCAGCCCTTTAGCTCTAGCGGTTTAAGTTTTGCGTTGTCTGTCAGTCAGTTACTTTTTATACAATAGAAAAAAAGTAAAGAAAAAAAATCCCCTTACAACTTATTGAACCCCATTTCACCCCCTTCAACCCTTTTTTATCCCAAAAAAAATAGCCTATGTCCGTCTCCAAGGTCTAAACTATGTCTGTTGCAAATTTCATCAAAATCGGTCCGGGGGGTTAGGCGTGAAAGCGTAACATACAGACAGACAGACAGACAGACAGAGTTACTTTCGCATTTATAATATTAGTAAGGATTGAAACAAGGATTATTGTCTTGCTTATTTATGGCGAACACTGAAGCTGTTGACAGACACACGAGGGCTTGTCGCGAGAACATTGGCTTGGCTTCGGGGTATATAGAGGCTTTTCACTGACAGATAGTAGCCGTGCTGGCGTCGCGTTCTGTAACCTTCGAGATAAGATTGCTTCAAACCTTTGCACCATCACCAGTAGACCCCTTCTACAAAAAATGAGTTGCTGTTCTTCCATTTAACTGACACCTTTAGATGAAGGAACTTAACTCTCAGCCAAAGGATAAATACATAAATCTTTGATTCCCAACATAGTAATAGGTAACAATAAATCTAAGATTGATATTGACCAATCCAATCCCAGTTTTAAGCCACAATAAATCTAATTCATCTTCAACAAATCTTTATCGTTAGGGAAGTTTCCCAGGGTATGGAATAAACCCTACCTAACGCCCAGGTAAGAGTTCAGAACACACAAAACAGATTGTCCAAACTAATCAAGGCTACAGACAAGAAAATAGTGCCTATGCTAATTTTCAGAAACACAATAGGCCTAAGACGACTGGAGAAGACAATAAGGTGAAGGGTCGAGGAACTGTGGATGGATATGAAAAATAAGGTCGAATTACCGAAGTCTACACTTTGATGAAGCACTTTGTTAGGTGTGAAGTATAAAATCGATTAAGCAGGTGTGTTCTTTCATCTGGCCTCTTACGTTGCTCCCGTAGCTTGATATACAATTTCATAGATTTTTTAGGTCAGTAGCATTGGAGGTTGAACGCTGATATCAGACCCCAGGCTTCCAAAGCTCCCAGGGCTCTGGGGTTGCAAAAACTGAGTAACATCTACTGGCAAGCCAATTTAATTGTATCAGAAGTCAAAGGGCGAACGCGAGTGGTCGGTGCGTAAAACCTAAAGGTACTGGTTGGGCTCCAGGCTAACGACCTGGTCCTGGAAAAAATCCACTGTTACGAATCCCCTAAGAAGGCCTCAAATCGATCAAACGGCTAAGACTCAAGCGACTTTGATTTGGCTAAATGGAGCGTGAGGACAATGAACAGAGCAGGGTCTCTAAGATCACTACTCCTGGAATTAGAAAGGCCGAAGGTAAAAATCGCAGCATTGCAGGAACCAAGGTGGACCAACAAACACATAAGTGATGTAAGAACTCATACCATCTTCTCAGTGAAAGCAAAACAGGAACACGTTTCAGAGTAGCCGATAAATCTCTAAAGCTCCAAATTCTGGACTTCCAGCCAATCAGTGAGAGATTGTGCACACTGTGAATCAAGACCAAATTTCTTATTATCAATCATTTACCATTTAAACGGTCTGGTCGACGAACATTATGCACCTTTCAAAATAAAGAGAAGTGCATTTATAAGGCGTTTGCTCTAAATTCAATATCGCCTTATGGTGGTGTTGTCGACGTTTTCACGCAGTCAACAACTCTAATTCCCTTTTACGTACAAAGAAAAAACCGTGTAGCACAAGCTGAATATTGAAAAGTTGACAGAATGACAGAAAATAACAAATTTTTACTCTAACGATAATTCTTCTGAAGAACTTATGAACGCCTGACTAAGAGCTGTGTGCAGTGTTCAACAGCATACTAAAATAAAAAAAGTTAATCTTGATACAATAACTGTCGATAGTTCCCAACATTTCCACTATTTTGATTTTCTCAATCCAACTAAGTGGAAACTCAAATAAATCACGAACTATCAGAAAATAATCAAGAGGCCATGTGCCTGGGTTGGATGGAGTATGAAGGACGAGGAGAACTTTCACCATTGATATTCGAATACAACCACTCCCTACGGTGTAAAGTTACTGAGGGCGAACAATAAAACTAATCATCCAGAAACCCTGTAACCTATTGTGTGGCAGTGGGTTCTGTAATCCTTTCTGATGAACTTTTTGTATTCTGAATCACAAATTCGCATTATCAATATGGAGAGATATTGATGAATTTGTTACTTTGGTAGAATTTCGTTATGTTACAATAGCACGCAATTAGTGGAAGTTCATGTGTAAAATTCAAGGTGTTTTTATCTCTGATTTTGGTTTTGGAGTTTTCTATATCGCATGTATCCTAATGCCGGGTTTCCACCAAACAGACAAAACAAAAAACAGAAACAAAAACTGTTTTTGCCAACAAAAAAGTCAATGTTTTGTAAAAATCGAACAATTTTTAAAACATTTTTGTCGAAAAATTGTGTTTTAAAAAACAAAACACTGTCCCTTCTCGTGTGGGTAATTCAAAACAAACAAATTTGTTTGTGATTTTTAGTCGGCTTGGTTGGTACACGCGAATGTGTTGTTCTGTGCTCTGTTGACATTTGCATATAAATTAATTGTTTGATTTTTTCAACGAGGACTAGTCAAGATTTAAAGGTACAGTATTAATATTTATTTGGTTAAATGGCAATTATGTGTAATTATATACATTTACCAAAACTGTCATTTTTATCATTTTAGGCAATGGATTCAAAAAAACAGTGGACAAAAGAGCAGTGTATGTAGTAATTTAATTGAAATGTACCGCCATCACACTAATTTGTGGGACACAAAAACTATAGACTATAAAAACAGATATAAAAGACAAGACTCTTTGAAGGAAATTGCTAGTGCTTTTGAAACTAGCTGTGATGAAATTGACCGAAAAATTAAAAACTTGATATCCCAGTACAGTAGGGAAAGGCGAAAACAGAAAAATATGAAAAAGTCTGGGGCTGGACACTCGTGTGTTCCAAAATGGTTTGGATATGATGCCATGAGTTTTTTACACGACAAGAATAAGCCAAGGAAAGGAAGGCAAGGTGGTTTAACAGTTGAGGCGGAAGTAAGTTTTTTTTTAATTTCAAATATTGACACATACGAAACAAAATATAATTTTTTGATTTATATGTACCTATATTATATTTATTTTTAAATATTTACATATATTGTGATTACTGATAATCATCTTGCCATGGTACTTGCCCCATGTGCGATTTGAAATATGCGGCGAATTCATTTCTTCTTTCGATCGGCCGTGCACCAGCTTTTCTTGGCATGACTTAAGTGGCTCTACATCCTGCCTCCATGCTCCCTCTGTCACTGTTCCTGTTTGTAAATCTTCCGCGTCAAATGAACCTGGTGGGCAATACAGATCCCTTGATTGTGAATCTCTGCGCATGAAGTTGTGCAAACATGTACATGCAAGAATTATATTTTCTGCCTTTGCTGGTTCTAAAAGCATAGGCTTGCGAAGAACTCTAAACACTGAAATATGCCAAAGACATTCTCCACTACTCTTCTTGCCCTCGAAAGGCGATAATTAAATATTCGATTAGCTGATCCACGTTCCTGATGCCCAGGATAAGGTTTCATTATATTTAATGACAATGGAAAAGCGTCATCTGCCACTAAAACGTACGGTACTGGTTCTGTTCGTCCAGGTAGAGTTGATGGTGGGGGCAAATTAAGTTCAAAAGCTAGTAGTTTCTTTGCGAATCCAGTACTTTTGAAAACACCTCCGTCTGAGATACGCCCTTGAGAACCAACGTGAATGTATATAAATTTATAATTGGCTATTGGCATCAACCACAGCAAAGAGCACAATGCTAAATGTTCCTTTATAATTGAAGAATTCACTGCCACTAAACCTGGGAGATTGTATAACGACGTGTTTACCGTCCATACTCCCCAAGCACCTTTGGAAAGTTCCACATACCGTTGTAGTCACATGCAATTTTTTTCCATTCCTCCGGATTTGAGGGTACCTAAAACATAATATGGAAAGCTATTAGTTATTGATATCCTCTGTGGAATGAACTAATGTCAAAATAACGGTTTCAATAATTTTTTCTTTTTTAGGACAGCGACAGCTTATCAGACAGTGGCTTGAATGACACTCAAAGCACAACTTGTGCGGAAATGGAAAGTGGCGGCGGCCTACCAGAAATGCCCTCAGGTACCTACTATAGAAAACCAAATTTCGTTATATGACGAGCAACCAGCTGTGGGGATAGGGGATCAGTCACTTACTGTATCCAAAGCGACCGCCAAAAAACCAAAAGTTACTGCAACCAGTATTCGCCAAGAGGCATTTGATATGATGAAATCAGTCTATACAAGCAGGAAGACAAAAGAAGCCTCAACGCGTGATGATTATGAGGTGTTTGGTGAACTTGTAGGCCGAAAAATAAGAAATTTAAAAACAGCTTACGCAAAAGCTACCGTGCAACATTTAATAAACACCATATTGTACGATGGAGAGATAGGAAAATATGATGCACCTATATCCATACATTATGATGGCACATCGACTTCAACTTTTGGCTCACCGACGCCTCTTTTTATTGATCACTCGAATAGTGAAACAGCTATTACTGAAGAACAGATGACCCACAACTTGAACCCACGAAGCTACCAAAAAAAGATGCCCCAAAAGATTAATGAGGACCATTTGGTGTGGGCTGTTAGCTCCCCTTTTCGCCTCAACGCAGAAAAATAATATTACTAATAATTTTGTGTTTTGTGCTTTTTAAACTTTTTTATTAATTAAATAAATTTTGTTTTTGTGAAAGTAAACTACTGTAACTGCTATTTTATTTCATGACCACTTATTTTTCTGATTAAACTGTTGGTACACATCGTCGCTTTGCAAGAATAGTGACACAACTAAAAAACAATGGAATTTACAGGGGAGCCATTTAAAAGTTTTTAGTTTCATACAAGCCCTTGTCATGATCTTGGAATCCAGCGGATTTCCAGCGGTTATTTTTGGAAGTACATATTAATATGGATTTTTGCCACATAAAAATATGCATATTTAGCTATACATTTTCAAAATAAACTCGAAATTGGAAATTTTTGAGTGGTGCCACTATTCTTGATAAGCGACGACATATTAATAAATGGACTTACCTTGATATAGTGTTGTAGAGCATTGTACAGGGCCTCACATACAACCGGTACGATTCGTGAAACAGAAGAAGTTGAAATTTTGAATAAATATTTCATCGATTGGAAACTATCACCAGTGGCTAAGTACCTGAGAGTTAGTGCCAGGCGATCTTTCACCGAAATTGCATCCCGGTAATTTGTATTTTTTTGCGATTTCGGGTCCCACCAGATTAATTAATAATTCAAAGTCAGCACTTGACAATCGAATAAAATTGTGAAAAGAGGATCTCAGTTCTCCATTTAATCCAATATCGTCAGTACTTAAATCTCCCAGTAATTCTTCCGTACCATACTTAACTCTTTGTTTTAGAAGGCAACTGACCCAATACCTCGGCCTTTTCTTCTTTGGGCTATTAATTAAAAGTGATCCACAGCTTAATACAAAGAAGTCTTCGTCGTCGGAACACATTCTTGCGAGACTAAACAAAATGGGAAAAAAGAAACAAAAACTAGCAACAAAAATTAGAACAGTCTGCAAAACAGTTTTAAAAAAACAAAACATGTTTAGTTTTGTTTTTTGAAAACAGAACTGTTTTTTTAAACTGTCTGTTTGGTGGAAACCCGGCATATGACAGTGGCGGGGTGGGGGTTTAAGGGGATCAATCCCCCCCATGACCCTACGAAAATTATATTAGCATTGAATAAAGGTTTTCGTATATTTCTAAGTATTTAAGTATGTACATATATATGACATTTTTTAAACACCAGCACCTCTTTTGGCATTATGTATGTGCACTTATATAAAAGTCATCTAGACCTGTTTTTTTGACAGCTGTTCATTTGAGTACTGTTTAATTTCCGCGCTTCGAAAAGGTCGAGCAATCAGGAGCCACGAAAGGGACGCTCACTATAATTGTGAACATATCGAGCACATGTAGAGTAATTACAATGAGCCAATAGTGGCAAAATTTTAACATTATAATAAATCAAGAAATAAATTGTTTTTTTCTAATTTTGGATGAAATAACTATAGTCCGGGGAAATTAGATACATAATATAAAATAAAACATAAAAATAAAACATGGCCGTCGGAGATATCCCGTTTTCCCGGCATTTCTATGTATCTCGGTTTCTATAGGTCATACAACCCCGTGCGAAGATTCGAAAATATTGACAATGGAATTCTCTACAACTTTAGTTCTTACAAAAAAGTTGACCCGATTAACCCTTTGAAAGTTATTCAAGGTCCAAGTTTTCGAAAATCACTTTTGGCCAAAATTTCATTCAAAAACAGATATTTTCGAATTTGTTTTTTGATCAGTCTATACGAAACGTTATTAACTACAAAAAGTCCCGTTGTCATTTTTTCGAAAACTTAACCCTTTCAAAGTTATTCAAGGTCAAAGTTGGGAAAAATCACTTTTTGGACTAAAAATCGCTCAAAAACTGTTTTTTTTTTCGAAAATTATATTTTGTAGGCAATAATGTTTGGTATAAGTAGATGTTCAACTCAACAGCTTCAACAAACTCAGCCTATATCTTCTAGACAAATACGTGTCTTTAAAGTACTACAGGTCCAATAAAAAGGTGTGTCCTTGGTTTTTGCTTATAATTGAATCCCTATTATGACAGCGTGGCAAAGCCTACGTTCCCTGGAAAAGGTGCAAATCGAATGAAAACTGGAACGTATTCCGCTTGCTCAGAAATCGAACTACGAACACAATAAAAAAGCCAAATCGGACTATTATACAGCCAAACTTGATGCGAATTTACCCCTTCAAGTACTCTGGAAGAACTTTCATAACATCGGAGTTACCGGCATATATCTATCACAAGTTGACATTGATTCCACTGTTCTTGACAATTGTTTTACGTCTGTTGGCTCCGCTTCTAGTGGCAACATTGATATAATCAACTCAGATTCAATGTCAGAATCCTCCAGTAGTCTCTCCAATGTCGTTTTAAACATCGTTCGTGATTCCGGTTTTTGCTTTAAGAGAGTGTCAGAGGAGAACGTCATTTCAGTCATCAACTCTATTAGATCAAATACAGACGGTATTAGTTTAAAATTTCTTCGAATTGTTCTTCCTTCCATACTTCCTTTTCTCATCCACATTTTTAACTCCTGTCTAAAGCCTTCTACTTTCCCATTTTTGTGGAAGAAAGCAAAAAGTTACTCCGATTCCTAAAAAAACCCAATGCCTCTCTTCCAGAGGACTTCCGACCCATTAGTATCCTTTGTTGCCTCTCCAATATTCTTGGAAAGTTAATGTACATTCAAATGGTTAAATACCTTGAATCTAATTCCTTTTTAACTGAATTCCAGCATGGCTTTAGGAAGACCCACAGTTGCGTTACTGCCCTCCTAAAATCAACGGATGATCTAAGCATGATCATTGATCACGAATTACCGCTTTACAGCTTTCGACTCTCTAAATCATACGATCTTATGCCAAAAAATATCTTCTCAATTCAACTTCTCATCGTCCGCTGTTCATCTTATTTCTAATTTCATTAGCGGTAGATCTCAGAAGGTTTGCACAGTCAATCAGCATTTCTGACGTCTCCGACCAGGAAGACTATATTGTATAAGGAGTTAAAACTCTCATGGGGAAAATAACCGGAAATGGATGGGTAGCAGAAACTAAATTTCTAGTTCACTTTTAGCCACATGTCGCCTTAAGCTGAAGTGCCCCACATAAAGTTAGCTGAATTTTACCCACTTCGACGATTTCCTCAAAATTAAATGGAGCAATGGAAAAAAATTCATTGGAAACTAATAAAAATTCATTAATCCATAAATTGGTTAAATACGAAAAATCGTGTCGATATAAGTCCAATTTAGAAGCTGATTTTTCAAGTTAGGCGTAAACATAAAATATCTTAATAGTTAACGAACTTGGCCATGAACCGGATGAATATAATCGGCCATATTTTTTAGGGTACTGGTGACTTTGGCGCCCTCATTAATCAAACGAAAATTTACAACACGGAGTTTGTACTCCTTGTATAGTCTCCTTGGTCACCGAGTTAACTATTCTTTGGGAAAAAAAAACCCTTAGTTGCAGTTAAGTCAAAAAAAAAACAGGGAGTTTTTCGTGAATTTTTTAGTTTTTGGCTCCCATAAATTTTCCAGGTATATCCATGTTTGGGGGGGGGCGAACGGCTAACAAAGACCTTGGAAGGTGGTGACACCCGATTTGTCACTACTGTAAAAATCCGAGAAGATCCACTGCATACAAACACCTAGCAGACCTGTTAGCAAGTCCTAATCCCACCTCCCCGCGGTGCCCCCTGGGGTACTTCTTCGGAAGGAGCTACCGGGAGACGGGCGAATGGCGAGCTCTCTGCGCCACAAAACAGAGTTTTAAGTCGGTTGGGCTGAGGGTTAGCAACCCGCTCCCATAAAAAACACCATTGCTACGAATCGGCAAACAATGCCTCGGAACCGGATGGACAACACGACGACGACCTTTGCTTTTCGAACAAGGACACGAATCGGATCATGGAATGTGAGAACAATGCTTGCTGAGGGACGGCTGGATGAAGTCCTCAACGAGATGAATCGATATAAAATCAAGATCATGGGACTTAGCGAGACCAGATGGCCCGATGCGGGGGAACATATCTGCCCAAATGGTGAGTCCTTCTTATATTCTGGGAGAAATGAAACTGAAAGCCGTAGGAGTGGCGTTGGCGTAATACTCACCAAAGAAGCCAGGTCCAGCCTCATTAGCTGGTCACCAGTTTCTGAGAGGATTATTACCGTGCGCCTGCGTACCAGGCTAAGAAGTACTACGGTAGTCCAATGCTATGCTCCAACTGAAGACGCAGAAGATGACATCAAAGACGAGTTCTATATGCGACTGAATGAGGTTTTTCGCTCTATTCCAAGGGGAGACATCATTGTATTAATGGGTGACTTAAACGCACAAATCGGCCGCGACAACACCGGTCTTGAACAAACAATTGGAAAACAAGGCCTAAGCCAAGTTACCAATAACAATGGTGAGCTTTTCGTTGACTTTTGTAGTTCCCATCAACTAATGGTAGGTGGGACTTACTTTTGCCACAAGAAGATACACAAAGAGACCTGGGTATCACCCGATGGTAGAACGAGAAATCAGATAGATCACGTGGCCGTCAGCCGCAGATGGAGAACCATTCTGGAGGATGTCAGGAGCTTCAGGGGAGCGGACACTGGAAGCGACCACCATTTGGTAGTAGCAACTATTCGCCTTAGAATCGCTGCAATCAGAAACGTTCAACGCGATGTTATAAACCGTAGACGGTTTAACGTTGACCTTCTGCAGGAGACCGCTAAAAAGCGAGAATTTGCTGGAAACCTGCAGCAAATATTAAACCAGCAAACCGTTTCTGACGACACAAATATTGAAGAGCTGTGGAGTAGAACAAAGGGCGCTATATTGACGGCTGCGGAAACGAGCGTCGGTTATGTCCAGAGAAACATGCAACATTGGATCTCGGACACTACCTGGCAAAAAATAGAACGCAGGAGGGCCCTCAAAAATAACGTAAACTCTACAAGCGACCCGGAAAGACGTCACCAACTTGAACGGGAATATTCCCAATTACACCGGGAAGTAAAGAGAAGTGTGCGGCGTGATAAGAGGCAGCAGATAAATGAGCTCGCAGAAAAAGCGGAAAACGCGGCAAACACAGGCAACAGTAAAGTGCTGTACCAAATTACTAAACAGCTCTCGGGAAAGCACTCTACTAAAAAGCATGCCGTAAAGAGTGCGGATGGGAGGCTGCTGTGCAGCGACGAGGAGCAACTCCAAAGATGGAGAGATTACTTCTTCGCCGCCCTGAATGGTTCACTTGCACAGGAACCTCAGGAAAACAGCAACAATGCACAGCCGATAAGAATCAACACCCGGGCCCCATCCAAGACGGAAATAGTAACCGCAATTCATGCGATGGCCAATGGTAAAGCAGCTGGAAAAGATGGCATCCCGGCAGAATTGTTGAAAGCCGATTCAAGCCTCATAGCAGATGCGCTTCAGCCAATCCTAGAAATAGCATGGAACACCTGTACCTTTCCGGAGGATTGGACGGAAGGTATCATAGTCAAAATACCCAAAAAGGGGGACCTAACAATATGCGACAACTGGAGAGGCATCTGTCTATTATCTACTGTGGGTAAAATCTTGTCCCACGTTATATTATCAAGGATAAGAGAGGCAGTAGACCGAACGCTTAGAAGGCAGCAGGCCGGATTCAGGAAGGGCCGCTCATGTATAGACCATATTAACACCTTGAGAATCATAGTGGAGCAGTCTACTGAATTCCGATCCCCCCTTTACCTAGCTTTCGTAGATTATGAGAAAGCGTTCGACTCGGTTAATAGGAGCTTTATATGGCAGGCATTACGGCGACGTGGACTGCCTGATAAAATAATAGAATTGATAAAAGCCCTTTACAACAATTCCAAATGCAGAGTTCTCCATAATGGAAAATTATCCGACAGCTTCGAGGTGAATTCAGGAGTACGACAAGGATGTCTACTTTCGCCATTACTATTTCTTATAGTAATAAATGACATCCTTGTCGACGCTCTAGATAATAGAACAGGCGGCATACAATGGGGTTTGCTAGACCGCCTTAAGGACCTCGACTACGCGGATGATATCTGTTTGCTGGCCCACAGACATCAGGAGCTAAAAAACATGTTAAACAATTTGGCAACAGAAAGTAGTCTAGCAGGCTTAAGGCTGAATCCGAACAAAACCAAAGAAATGCGGATAAATGCAAACACACTTGAACGAACTGCGCTGAATAACCGTGACGTGGAACTGGTAGATAAATTCTGCTACCTCGGTAGCATTATTACCGAAAATGGCGGTACAGAAGAAGACGTCAGTTCCAGAATAAATAAAGCACGAGGCGCATATGCATGCCTGTTCCGCATATGGAGATCAACGGAGATCTCAACTAACACCAAATTGCGGCTGTTCAACTCCAACGTTAAGGCAGTTCTTTTGTACGGTTGCGAAACATGGAAAGTCACCCAATTCATCACAGGGCGCCTACAAGTCTTCATCAACAGATGCCTGCGTCGTATCCTAAAAATCCGCTGGCCAGATAGAATTTCAAATGAAGAGCTATGGCGCCGTGCCGGCCAAGAAAGGATAGACGACCAAATCAGGCGAAGGAAATGGAATTGGGTTGGCCACACCTTGCGACGCGATAACGAAAACCTAGCCAAACAGGCCCTTGACTGGAACCCGCAAGGATCCCGTCGAGTTGGAAGACCTAGAACAACGTGGAGGAGGACCCTACTAGCAGAGGCCGCAACAACTGGGAGATCCTGGTCAGAGCTGAGAGCTGTCGCGCAAAACAGAGTCCGCTGGAGGGCAACTGTTTCCGCCCTATGTCCCATGAGGGATTAAAGGGGCACAAAGAAGAAAAAGAAGAAGATCCATGTTTGGGCATCGCCCAGATATTGTTGGGGATGTCCTTTCAGACCAATTCCTCCAAAAAAGTCGGTAACATCACGCCAAACCCAAAATTTTTAGGTCTTACTGCTCTATCGACTGGTCCATTTATTGTTAATCTTAAATTAAGTTGCAATTAGTCGTAAGTGTAAAAACCTCCTCATTTGCAAAATATTTATCCTAGTACTTCCATCTAAAACTTTTTGAAATCTCTGAAACAGGAAAAAACACTTAATTTTATTACACCTAATATTCAAGTTCACTATCAGATGATTAATTTTTCATCTCTTCCAATCTGAATCACAAGGATATATCAACACATAAATCGTTTATAAAATTTTAAGTGTAGATCCAATGATAGATTTTGGCCTTTTGATCTTCATCGGCCTTTCAGCGGCATCAATCGATGTGTGTAATTGCCGCAGTCACATGTGAATTTCTATCAAAGTTTATAAATAACTTAAAAATTCAATGATTTTAATTTATCCAAAAAATGATTACTTTCATCAATTAGTCAACCGCAGCGCTTTGAGATTAAAGAAAGAATAATAATCAAAGTGCTCCCGACTTGATTTTATTAATACGAGGAGAGCAGAAATCCGTGACGAATGAAGTGAAATTTTCCAGTGCAAATTTGCAACGAAAATAAATAAACGAAATTTGGCAGTTGATGGAAATTTTGTATTTTGTAATAATATTGAAATCATTAATTTCCAAGGAGGATTTCAGTTATTTTTGGCATTTGGAATTAATGAGTAATACATTTTGGATGCATAGAAAGTTATTTTAAATGAAGAGACGTCACTAACATTGTAGTAATCCACTAAAAGCAGAAATTAGAAGTTAAATTTAGAGGAAAACCATTCATTCATTAATTCAAAACTCAATGAAATTATAAAAACATTTAATTAATTTTGATATTCTTGTTTTATGTATGCAGGTGACACAAAGCCTTGTTGTTAACAAATCCACGGCCAAACCACGGCGCCAGAACTCACACATATACTCTTGGAAACTTTTTCATTTTTAACCCTAATATTTTTTGTAATGACCCCTATAACTCATGTTTGTAAACCATATCGCTTGAACAGGTTCAGCAGTGTAGGGATCTAGGACCTTAATCCTGCCCTCAGTCTGTTCGTTCAGAAAAGGTTCCCGAAAGCGGAAAGGAAGAAAATAAACTCCAGGTGTCGGCTGCTGTGCATAGACCGACAAATGCCGTTTATTCACATCTAACGAGCCTTGTCAGCTCAGTGGGAGCTTTATCTATAATCGCATTGTTAAAGAAAAGAAAATATATCTGCACGGATCCGATGCTCTACAGCACGGCAGACACGTACAGACATGAACCGCACAGACAAAATATTCTTTCCGCGATTATTGGCCGGACGCGGCCATGACCGCCCGTGTCTGCGCGCTACACTGTTCAGAAGAATATTATTTTGGTCACGGCGTGTGTCTGGTAGGCTCGATGTCTGTATATATAAACAGACCTTAATAACGGAACATGGAAAGTTAGTTACTATCTCACGCAGTTCCTGAGTGGGAATGGAGGTTTTAGGGCATACCTTCACCGTTCTGCCCGAAATGCCTGGACGATAAAGAGGATGCGAAGTATATCCTGTTTCGGAGGAGGATGTATGGAGAATGATGGAAGTAGCGGTAAAGGACATTACGAAGCCCAAAGTAATAGAGAGAGGTAAAGAAATGCAACGAGAGATAACAGCTGACTGTTCCGGCACTGGTGAGCACCTTTGAAAGATCTCTTTTTAAGGATCATGCTGATGGCGGCAGACTGAACAAATACCTTTACGGCTCGTAACAGTCTGGACTTGAACGTCATGCAGAAAAGGGTCCCAGAAGGAAAAAGGAGTGCTCCAAGAGCCATCTTGGAGCGCTCCAAAAGGAGCATAGAGTGCTCCCGTTGCCATACCCGTTCTATATTCTTTTTAACATTGCATGTCATTGCGAGGGAGCAAAGAAAATAAATATTCATGGGCGCCTGTGGGTATGTGATCCGGTATCGAAAAGCTTTTATTTTGTTTATCTTTTGCAATTGCCTTTTTCTTTCCAAGCCCGAGAGTGGCTTTACCAAAGCAGTCCCCCAACTAAACTCTATCAACTTCCAAAGCTGCTTGTCCTCCGTATCGAACGAGAGCCGGGCTATTGAGTTTGCTAATGTATCACTTTATGAGCATGAAGATAATTGCCCGTTTTCTTTTTTTATATAAAATTTATTAACCCTTAACGGCCGAGAGCTTTTTTTTAATACTCGCCCATAAGACGACGGAAAATTAATTGAAATTCTAAAACGTTTATAAGGATGAAAACTTATAAATAAAATTAATTAAAAGTTATAATACGGTAAATATTTCTTGTCAGTGCATGATTAACAAACCAGGGATGTACTAAGTTGCAATATTTGTTAAAGAAAACTACAGCGATGATAAATAAATGAAATGAAAACTGATTTCTTTTCATGTCCCCGTAGCGGAGCCTTTCGTTTTCTATGGCATAAGTACTATGTCCCCGTAGTGGGGCCTTCCGGCCATTAAGGGTTAAAACTCCAAGAAAGCTCCCTTGAGAGTGCTCCAAGTACACTCCCCTGTGCATCGCTCCCAATTTTTCCCACTGGGGTGAGTGAGTTTAGTCAGAACGAGTCTCACACTACCGTCCGGGTGCGCACCTCATCGGTGTCTCCAGTCGTAGGCATGGAAGCCTTAGCCTTAGGAGCTGGTAATCCGATTTAAGATTTTCACCAATCCCTCGTAAAAAAGAAACACAAAAGAGCTTAATAGATCCAAAGAACTCCCCATAAGAACTATAGAACTAATGGGTAATACATTTCTTAATATCTTAAGCGTGCCATTAGCCGAAGACCTGCAGGAAATGATTTATCCATTCCACTTGGCCTGGGATTTTTAAGAGGTTCAAGTTCCTCCTTGAGGCTTAGACCCCGGTTTTAATATACAAATCCCACATTCCCTCTGTCTGTATCTTTCTTTTCGCATACTGTACAAACTTTTTCTTATTCTCGAAAGTCTCGTTAACCGGAATCCGGTCCTGACCTCCCGCAACAAAGTGTTGTTCACTACAAAAGCGATGCGACTCCACACCTCAAAACACTAAAGGTTGACCCGCTTTAGAGTCAGATTCCGTCACATCCCCCGTCTGAAATAGTTAAGGCATGTGCATGTTATGCTACATGTGATTCTCCCTATTCCGCTGAAGACTGACAATTTTAGGAATTTGTAAATGGTACAACCCGACTGTGGAACACGCTTACACAGCTTGTGTTTCCGAACTCCTGCACCATCCAAGAGTTCAACCGCAGAGTTCATCACCCGAACCCTTAAGACCGTGACACAATGGGAGCTTCGGCTTCGGATTCGATTTCGAAGCCGAAGCCTCAATCAAATGATATTTGATATTCGAAGCGGCGTCGGTTGAAATTTATTTGGAAAATCGAAGTGGGCTGTCCGGTAATTTAAATTTAACACGTGTTTTACATGGATTTTGAGGAAAAATTAATCGAGTTATGCTAGGTTTCCACTTTTCGTTTTGAAATTGATAAATGACCTATTATTACGTCATTTTGAACATTCGCAAGTAGAAATAGCGAAAAACTGCCTATAATTGAAGTAACCAACGGCACCAATCATTTAAATTCTTGGTAAGTCATTGACAAGTGCTGTTGGTCAATTCAATTATAGGCAGTTTTTCGCTATTTCCACTTGCGAATTTTCTAAATGACGTCATAATAGGCCATTTGTCAATTTCAAAACGACAAGTGGAAACCTAGCATTAGTAAAGGAAAATCCATGTATGTATATATAAAAAAGGGTGCAAAGATTATAAAAATAATCAGAAAAAAGACCACGTATGGAAAAAAATAAGTGGAATTTTAGGTATTCCGGGTAAGTTTATATTTATTTCATACTTTAATAAAACAGAATTGAAATCTTTTTGAAATATTTCCAGAAAATAAGTATTTGTTGATAGGTAGTTTCATAGAACCCATGTTCCTTCCTTTGCAGAAAAATTTCTCTTGACCAGAATCGCCTATTGTTTTTTTTTTTAATTTTAAATAAACATATGTTGCTACTCCCATTAATTTAATAACTTCCTCCCGTTTATTTTCCATTATAATTTAACAAAGTTTATTTAATGTAACAAATTTTCCGCGATTTGCAAGACGAATGCCGTTATTGTGTTATACTTGGCTTCGGCTTCGGCTTCGGCGTCGATTCTTAATTCAGCGCTTCAGCGCTTCAACGTCGCTTTCGAAGCCGAAGCCGAAGTCGCCATTGTGTCACGGCCTTTATAAACCCAAACCTTAAACTTTTGATGCCTAGTTACAATATTAATGATATTTCAAGACAGCCAACTACATTCTACGCCGTCATTATATACTTTAAAGTTGATACTCTTGCCAAATGTTTTTATGTTGTATGTCTGGGAAAAGTGTGTTGACATTCCCGATAGATTGGGTCAATTGGAAATATATCACAAATCACGGATCACAGCGAAACCATAAGGCCGATTCACAATGAAAGCTTCAAGCTTCAGCTGAGTTTTGTTTTATGTGAGGCCTGCAGCTTGAAGCTGTGAATGTGAATCAATGTATAGAAGTTTTCAAACTCCGTGACACAAATAATTTGAAGGGTTCTGCGCACCTCGTTGCTCAATTTCATAAATTTTGTTCTATCATTTCCCCTCTTTTAACTGAAAAAGGCAACAAACGCAGAAAAAACTCAACAAAATAATTTGGGAAGGGATGTGCGCATGCCGGATGAATAAAGTTAAGTAATCTTTATATGTATTGAGCAGAGCTTTTAAATACATGTAAAACTCCTGCTCAACAAAGGCAGTTTATCCATCGTAATAAGCATAATTTTACTATAATTATGCTAAATATTTCTCATCCCTAAATTTAAAATAAATTAAAAGAATTGCTGGAAAAATTTCTTTTAAAGATATGAGCATTTTCATTCATAAATTGAGAGTTCTCCGCAGCCGCAAGCAACACAACCTCCCCAGGCAGAAGCGCGCTTGCGACTGGCGGAAAATGTCAAAAATCTAGTAATCAAAGTGATAAAAACACAAATATCGTATTTTTTAGTAGAAATTACTACAAATTATTTCTGTGGCATATGTGTAAAATATAAAAACCTTAAAATAAAAAAAATATATAAAAACGGGTGTTTTTCAGTCATAATTTGTAAATTTTTTAAATAATCATTGAAGTCCCAGAAAGATACACCTCCCGGTAGCAATACGCAGTCGCGACTGATTACATGGCAACAAGTGATTTGATAGGAGGAGTTAACTGAAGCTTTTGTCTGGACTTTTAAACATTTTTAAAAGCTTAGCTGGGGAACATGCGCGGGATGTCACGAGGTTTGAAAACAACTATACATAAATTCTATAACCCTAATATTTGAAGTTTGTAGCTTGCAGCTTCAAGCTTTCACTGTGAATCGGCCCTAAAACGCTCACTTGAAAAGTGTCACTGCTTGTGTTACGCTGAAGTCGAAATTGGTGCAGTGCATGGTACAATAATTACAAGGTAAGCTCATAAGGGCCCTGTGACGTCACTCAGATCTTAGTTCACAAAGGAAAAAAGCTTTCTCGTGACGTCAGTCAGATCTTTTCTCATATAAAAATGGTAGAAGCTTTTCAAGATGGAAACAGAGCTTTTCCTTGCGAGCCTACCTTGTATTATTGTACCATGGTGCAGTGGTTGAAAAGTTTTTTGCGTTGGTAAATGGAGAAAAATAATGAAAACCTTGCAGTATTATTAGCACAAAGGATTGCCGCTGTTTGCAATGAAAACACTTTATAAAATCTTCCATGCGATTCGTCTGATTCCATTCTGGTAATTTTGATGTATAAAAAAATAAAATACGCCTTTAATTGAAAATGAACTAAAAAGTAAAAAATAATTTTGAATGTAAAGTCTTTATTGCTCCGGCCAGTATATGAGAACTATCTGCTTTTCGAAATGTAAAAAAGCTTAAGGAGATCTTGCCCGTTTCGTACTAGGAACTCCATTAAACATCTTATTTAGTTCGCTAGAGAGATTTGCTTGTAAAATTCTAATCTCCCATATACCTCCCTCGAGAAGGTCTCGCTGCATTTCCTACTGGGATAAACAAAATGTATTTAAGAGTTAATGATTAAGTGAGCTTGCCAAGTAAAGCCGCCATTTTAGTTTTGTGCGTTGGAGTGAAAAGTCACAAGGCCCATCAAGCATGCGTGTCATTCAAGGCTGACTAAGATGCATGCGGGATAGTGTATGGGCTTGCAGCATGGAAGGACAAGCATGCATGACGGGAAGCAAAAGTGTTTGAAATCCTGTGGGCGGAGCTAAGTGAATGACAGCATGAAGGACAGTGGATTTATGGGAAAATGACCTTCTTGCATGACACGAAAAACTGATAGCTCAGGCACTGCGATTACAAAAAATATATCCCATATATCTCGATGATATCGTTCCATTTCCTCCTACTGATTAAAAAAATATATGCCCATTTTGAAAACCATTCATTCAAACGAAGAGTAATGCAAGAGAGTACAAAGAGCGAGAAAACTCAACTTTAACTCTCCAGGAGAATACAAATGAAGTACTATTCCGCACATGTTATTGGGAAAAAGAGCAATAAAAGGTACGTAGAGGGAGGTCTCTTGAACTCCCCAAGGAGGCCTTCTTTATTATTTATTTGGGATGTTCATTTTTCTATTGGGCAGTTACACAAAGCTGGATCCAAAGAGAATTGAACAAGAAAAACTATACAGACGCTATTAACACCAACGATGCGCTGCTGAGACCCAATGATATCGACTAATTTCTGAAACATCTCATAAACGTTGATGAAATAAAATTTCACATCAACAATCGGATATGTAAAAGACAGTGGACAGGGTCTGTGAGCCTTACAAGCATTCGTGAACCCAGGATTGAAATCGAAAAAGATTATGCTGTACGTAGTGGTACTGGAAGCGAATCGTCCGCTATGAGGAACATGCAGTTGATTGGATGATTGATTCTCAACTCTCTCGATGTCAACGCTGGTTTTATAAATTCTTAATGAGGAATCAGGTCCATAAGTACAGCGGATGCCAGTTGAACCTACATATAATACACAATAAAGGTAGGTAGAATATTCGATATTAAAGAATAAACTCTATTGATTTAATGGCAAACAAGATGCCCACTTGATTTATTTGTTTGTTTATACAGAAAATCTGCACGTGACGTTCTTAAAACGATAAAACGTAAGTGTTATTGACAGAATTGTATATCGCAGGCTCCTTAATCATGTTTATTATAGGAAGAAAAAACCTAAGAGGGCATCCTGATCCAGTCTAACTTCTTGTGTAGTACTTGAATATGTTAAAGCACACTAGTTTAGGTAACGTTGTGGTTTTTGCATCAATTTGGTACTTCAGGCTATACGATTTTTGAAACTGTACGATGTTGAGATAATTTCTGTAACCTGATTTTACTGGTAGATGTAAATTTTTTTTTTCATTCTCCTTCTGGAGATAATGCGCATTAAAATCTAATTTTAGATGATATCTAAGCTTTGCCCACACATGTTGCTCCAAATGTTTATCAATTGAAATCCTATACACGAGTCTTGTTTTCCATTTTCGGGAATTGATATCGATTTTCTTATTTACTTCAATTTGTTAAGGGTGCTTGTTGATTTATTATAATGTTAAAGTGGAGTCTTGTACAATTTAATATAGCTACCTATACCCTTTTCCCATAACTTCTCTAGGCATACTTTCTTTTATAAATCTCTTTGTTTTTGTTGACTTGTTTAGTTCTTTGCAATAGATCTTGGCTACCACAAGCCCAATATATTAGGGAAAAACCTGCTCTGAAACTATAGATTAAAATCAATTGTTGTCATTAAATATTTAATAACTGAATCAAGATCTGTGCAAGCTAGTGTAAGCCGAGTGGAAGTGAACTTCACATACTTTACAGAGGAAACTCTACTTCCTCCTGCGTTTCCGGGCATTAACTTAATCGGTCAGTTACCAAATTTTCTCTTTTGATATTTGTATTATTGAAGGGCTTCATGTATAATTCTTCTTAGTTGTGAACTAACTGCCCCTTTTTACCCCTTTCTATTATTTTTGTCTGTACTAAGTGAAACAGTCTCACCTGATACATCACAACAACTCCGTCCATTAAAGTTAACCCATTTATATTGTGAAAGGTGTGACCTTTGAAAGGGTACAATCTATAATATAAAAATAAGTCGGGTTTTCCTTCCTGACGGTATAATTCCAGAACGCACGAACCGATTTCCACGGTTTTGCATTCGTTGGAAAGGTCTCGGGCTCCGTGAGGTTTATAGCAAAAAAATTCAGGAAAAATTTCAACAGAAAAGCAGGAAAACAGGGAAAATCATGTCTCAGTCCGCCACAAATGAACAACGGCACTCAATCTGTTTGAAAACTCAAACTAGTTGGGATGTGGGTTTGACCCCTTCGGTCCACACGATCAACTTCCCAGTATGATGAACGTACAATAAACTGTTTTTTTTTTGCAAAATATTAATACGTTTAGCTCTGGTGGGAAATTGACTAGTATCAGAACTGGTGACAAAATAATCCTGAGAGAAGCTAATTCAAATAACTATAAATAGTGGTTAATCTAAAAGATTTTTCTAAAGAATTTGCTTTCCCAAACGTTAGCAAACAAACATTTCCTTCGTACTTCGTTCGATACACTAAAGCGGGTGTTCGAATTCGTATTGCGCGTGCTGAAGTGCCGCTGATAAACTGGGAAGACAATGACTTGATTTGGAAACTCCAAAACTTTCCGGAGATAGTACTTGTCAGACTTGAACAAATTCGGTAACTAGTGGAAATCACGGGATGAACCGCAATTCCCTAAAACTCTGTCACGCGTATAAAACACTTCCCCGTCAAAAAAGGGCTGATCCAAGGTTTGAAAAATTGGTGATGTTGGCAAAGGGTAACGAAATCTGACGATTTTTAAAGGATGTCGGATTTTGACAAGTGATGTTTTGTTGGAAGGCTGTCGCTGTGCAAAATCCAAAAAAGATCACTTCGTTTAGAACGGATCTCGTCCCATCGAGTTTACTAGATATTAGCAAAATTTACCAATTTAAGGTCTTTCTGATACTTATCCGAACTTTTTTCGTTTAAACAAAAAAAGGCCCAAACGTTATCAAAATTTTTTCAGGGCATTTTTTCGTTAATATTCTTCTTTCGGTACTTTAAAGAAGTCCATATAGGTTTTGGTTCGCGCGGTATCGTGCAGATACATACGTTGAAACAAAAAAATGGTTCGGCCGAATTTTATGAAAATATTTTCAGGGCATATTTTGGTTAATACTTTTCGAATAGCACCTCAACGAAGTCGTTATCTTTTCTGGTTCGCGCGATATCGAGCCGGAAAAAATGACCACATACGTACGCACACACACCAACACACATACTTCCTCTAAAATTTTGGCTTAAAATGCTCTTGGGGCCTTGAAAAATGAAAATTTTGATTTTCGGACCGATTACAATAACTTCCCTATACTGGGAAGTTAATAACCAGCACATATATGTATAATTTTAGCCACAATTAACAATGCGCGCCCTTCGTGCACGACAGTTAGTGCCCCCTCACCGACTTAAGACCAAACCTAGATGGGCATTAAAAAATGTATATCATCAATCTTCGGAGTTTCGGTGAATCCGACGATCGTTCTCACTGTGTCGCTCAATGGCAATCAGTTCTATCCTGTCCTGTCCTGTCATAATAACTAACAAAAAGTTTGTGGAATCCAACCAAATTCTATACGGCAATCTGTAAGACTTTAGAATAAAAAAATGCACTGTTAACCTATCAAGTGTGGTTGCTTTAGATATCTCCCAGACTTTTAGAAGAGTATGGATAGAAAATTTCCACAAATCAAGATAACAAATTGTAGCTACCTAAAAACTGCTTTGCCCATATACAAAACTTCCTCCCTCTGAATTTTCAGTAACCCTTTAGTTGATTTAACTCCAAGCTTATGGTAAAGAAATCTAAACCCCAAACTCTAACCATCAACAAGGATGTTATGCTCTTTTTTGATGGGAGCCGCAAAGTTCTTTCAAAAAGAAGTATTCTCTCATTATTAAGAAAACTTCCACTACCTTATTTTCTAGCGGAATGAGTGGTACTAACCTTCTCTTAATATGCTGGGAGAAACATTCAACGTGGACTTACGATATTATCGTAAAACAAACATCGTAATTCCTGAGATTTTTTAAGATCTTTATTTTTCGAAATATAACACAAAAATCAAATTTTCGAAATTGTGGAGTTAGCATACATACATTTGGAGGAACAAAGATTTTTTTTATCGTGTTCTACACCCAAAAAAGTACCTAAAACCCAATTTTCAGCGAGATCACAGTCTCTGGCAACTGACAATTACAATATTTTCATTCAGTTTTAATATATTTTTTTTGGCTCGAAGGTAATGTTTTTTAAATACTTGTCATTTTCTTAAAAGTTGTTAATTTGCAAATTATTGAGTTGGTTGAGTAGATAGAAAAGCCGACCCTCAAAACTTCATATATTTTTCAATTTTGCAGAAACTTGAATGTTATGCATACAACGGAAAAGCGTAAAATTGTTGCACCCTCTAAGGAACTGGTTTGAGAGTTTGTTTCTGGCCGTTCCATCATAGTATAAGATGGTGTCGAATCTCGACCAGCGATCCCCCAGGGAAGAATCTCTCACCGGCTCTCTTATGTCACAAGTTTCTAGTAAATCATTTTTCTTCAGTTTCAGAAGTGAAAGTTCTTTGTCCAGCGATTCGTAACCCAAAAAAGACGGAAGATCTCCACTCGGGAAAAGAGAATAAAATACAGCAATTATTATTAATAGTTGAACTATCTATTGGTACTTCAAGTTTTTATTAGTACTTGAACTAATTAAAAATATCAAAACCAATTACCAAGAACAAGTAATTTAGTAAAGTACTTGAAACATCAATTGTACTTTCGTTGATTTAGAAAAATAATTGAAGTACAAAAATTCAAGTTATATAAAGAATTTGAAGTACTTTCTCAAGTACTTTACTTCAAGTATTATGCAGATCTTCCGGTTCCGTATTCCTGGAAGTAGCACCTTCAACTTTTATGGATTTTATGGCTAGTACCTTAGTAACTACCCAAATGAAATCCCCGCCTTAAATGGCAGCATTATTTCCGCAAGGCAAGACTAGTCCATTCAGCTCTTCGAATACTTTGCAGCCCCTCTTCACCCACTACAGCCTGGAAAGTTGTTTTTAAAGGGCCTTTCAACAACAATACTTTTAGATGAATTTTTGTTATTTTAAAGATTCGTTTTGATTTACACAATCTCATAAACGCATAGTATTACTATTTTCACTACTATAATAATAGTATCTTCTCTCGCTCCTTCAATGTGCAATATCTTCTTGTTACCTGCAAGTTAAAATATGCAGCTTGCTGATGTTTCTCTTTCCGTCTTTGCAGGGATTAATGTTCTTCAGCGGGTATCTTTCTATTTTTATCTTTTGATATCCTTTCATAACGTCATTTATTGTCCTATAAAATTTAATTGTTGGTCCGAAACTTCGATGTTGTTCTATTTCCTATTGTTCTAATTGGCATTTTCGGGCTTCTTTCTATTTTTGTGGCGTATTATTGTATTTGTGATTTTTCTAAAAATTGCTTATGCGGCTTCTTTTTTAATTATTTATTTTATTCTTTTCTGCTATTGCCTGGCGTCTGTGTGGGCTAAATTACTCTCTATTTCGTTCTTTTGCATCTTCAAATATATTACTACTACTGTTACGGCTTCATGTGTTTTGGTTTTTATCCTTTTTCAGACATCTTGAATTTTATTTTCTTCTTTAATGTTGCATATTTCATTTAGTTTACTACGCTTTTAATGCAGTTTTGTTGCAAGGTTTCATCAGTTATCAGAATCATACATTATCTTAATAGCATTTACCATGTAGTGATCAGGAACAACATTTGCTCCCCTACATGCAACTAATGGGCCGAGGTTATCATTCCAGCTATAAGCCGTTTATCGGACAATAAAAATTGCATTGCTGAGCCATTAATCGACATTCTTGGCGTAACAATGGTCCAATCTAAGGAACGGTTTCTAAACTTTGTATGGGCATCATAATGATCCTAAGCATACTGCGCGTTTTGTTAAAGAATGGCTGCTTTATAGAACACTAAAGCAACTAGACCATCTTCCACAATCACCAGGCATTTAGACCCGCAAATCCGCAAGCGACCAATCACAAGTAAGGAAAGCTTAAAAGCAACACTCCTTAAAGAAGGGGAAAAATACGACAAGAAATTACAAAAACATTACTGAACTTGATGACAAATCGTTTACATGAACTAATTAAAGCCTAAGGATGCAATTCTAAATACCAGGGATGATATGGATATGAAATTTCAGAACTGGATATAGATACGGATAAATGAATAATATTATTCCGGTTTCAGATACGATTACAGATATGAAATTATTTCGGATTATCTGATAGTTTCAGTTACGGATATTAGATTTTTAAGAAATTGTAAAAGTAAAATACAAATAGGTAATGATTTGACTTTATTTCTAGGTTATCATTTGGCCCTACAATCACTGCGGCTAGTGTTTCAGCGCGGCCGGTGAAAAACAAGACTAGTCTTGCACATTTACAAGACCAAGCAAGACCAAGACAAGACAGGGCAAGGACAAGTCAAGACTACAAGATCAAGATACCAAGGCTTTTTGCTCATCACTAAGTGGCAAAAGTTTTCCAGTAATGAGCAAAAAGTCTTGTCTTGCACATTTAGCAGGACAAAGACAAGACTGCAAGACTTTTTGCAAGAATTTTTGCAAGACTTTTAACGTGACTTTTTGAAGGCTTTTTGCACATGACTGCGAGACTTTAGGCATTTAGTGATGAGCAAAAAGTCTTGCTATCTTGATCTTGTAGTCTTGTTTTGTCCTGTCTTGTCTTGTTCTTGCTTTGGTCTTGATAAATGTACAATAAAAGGAAGAACTGCAAGAAAAATCTGCTCATCACTATCGTCTACGGTTACGGAGCTCCATAACATCCCTGCTAAATACTAAAATTAAGTTTTGTGAAATGTTAAAACATAAAACTCCAAGTGTTATCACACTTTTGACTGATAAACCCGATTAAAATAATTTCATGGTTAATTTCCTTACTAGCACGCACGCGCCCGCAGCTAGCACGCATAGCGAACAAACAGGCACGCCACAAAAGTACGTACTCTCCCGCCACAGGTACGCACGCTCCCGCCACAGGGATAAACGCTCCCGCCACTGGCACGAAAATCTAAAAATTTGTTCGCTAGAGGGATGCACTCTCCCGCCACAGGTATCCACTCTCCCGCCACACGCACGAAAATCTCAAAATGTGCCTGCTTAAAATATGTAGGATCTGGCCACAAGCATGCACTCTCCCGCCACAGGGATGCACGCTCCGCCACAGGGATGCACGCTCCCGCCACACGCATGCACTTTCCCGCCACAGGGATGCACGCTCCCGCCACAAAGGTGCACGCGGTTAGAAAATCCACAATTTTTCCGCTTTGGAGGTTTCCACGTTGAAAACTGTGTCGAATTGTATAAAAATTAAACGAGGCGATAGTGAAAATTTTGGATTTGTGGAAAAATTCGTAAAACTATATTATTGTTCTGAGTGTTGTCGAAAAAATTGCACTACATCAAGCTATTATGCTTTATTTAGAAAAGTAGATGTTCAATTTCCTTTTTCAGTGTCATTGAAAATTAATATTCAGCAGCCAAATATTAATTTTAATGATTAACGAATTTCTATACCATATATATGTAAAATAATGAGTGAAGAATCAGATGTAAATCTTATTGACATTGAATGTATTATTACACTATGTTTTTTTTATAAAGAACCTAAGCGATGCATATGTATTAGCGCCTAGTAATAAGTTTGAGTATAATGAATAATGGTTTTTGATTCATTAAATGTACCTATTCTCTAATTAAATATGAAAAATTCCTATTTGTTTTTAATGCAGATACTTGAAAAAAATTTAATGAAAAAGTTCGATTTGATGACGACTTTACATACATACATATATAATACTCTTCTCCATCTTTTTTAAGAGGCGTAGAATTTTTATTCTACGAAAAAATTTTTTTTCTTTCATTTTAAATTTGAGTTTCGTGCGTACCAGCTGCATGCTAGCTGCGGGCTAGTGTTATTTTCACTCAGGCGTGCATGCTAGCTGCGGGCGCCGTGCGGGCTAGTGCATGCCAGCTGCGTGCTAGCTGCGGGCGAATTTCATTTTTAATCGGGAACGTAGAGTTTTTTTTACTAAATTCTTTGTATTAATAGTTGTAATAATTTTTTTTTATAAAATTTTATTTTTATTTTTAATATTTTATAAAGCATAATTTTAAGATATTAAACATTATTTGTCGTTGTTGCATGACGAAGATATTCAAGGCGAATGTTAAAATATTTAGATGTTGGTTCACTTTGGACGCTGACTGTAAAAATTTACTATATAGTTACAAGTGATGAGCAAGACTGGTCTTGCAGTCATGCCTGATCTTGCACATTTAGCCAGATCAAAGCAAGACCAAGACAGGACGGGTTAGGACTGCAACATCAATATAGCAAGACTTTTTGCTCAACACTAAGTGCCAAAAGTCTTACAGTAAAAAGTCTTGCAGAAAGTCCTGCAAAATGCCTTGCAGTCTTGCCTTGGTTTTGCTAAATGTGCAAGGCAAGACTTTTTGCTCATCACGGAAAAGTTTTGGCACATAGTGATGAGCAGAATGAGATGTCTTGTCCTTGTCCTATTTTTTTTGGTCTTGCTTTGGTCTTGCTGCAAGACCAGCTTTGCTCGTCACTAGTTACATAGGCGTAGCCAGGATTTTTTTTTTGGAGGGGGGGGGGGTATCGGCCGAGAATTTTAGTGCATTTTTATTATAGCATTTTTTTTTTTTTTTTCAAACTATATGGTCGATGTTGTTGCTTTCTTGCAACTCTTCTAAAGCTTGCATAATAGCAACGCAAATTTTTTTGAAGCGAATTACTGAATAATGTTAATGCACAAAGTCTCACACATTTCCAGAATTGTTTTTGGGGGGTCAGTTGAGAGAAGTTGCGGTATTTGGTTTTTCAGGATCCCTGTACGTTGAGCTGACTTGTGAAAGAAACTACCTATTAACTGGACTACACCAACAGAATTGTGGATTTCAGCAAGAGCAAAAATCTGATTGTGATTGTGTGCACTGCAATGCACATAAAGAGACAAGGGTCATTCTTCGCTTAAGCACCATAAAACAGTCCGCTAATTGCAGCTGTCCCGTCATATCCCTGGCCAACCACATAGCGGTAATCTATTTTCTTCTTATTTAAACCAATAATATTAAGATTAGCCAACACTCTCCCTTTCATGTCAGCAGCATGTCCGATCAAAATGTTCTTGCATATATTTCGGGAGGGGTTTGAATCCCTAAAACACCCCCTGGGTACGCCTATGGTTACAAACATTATCAGGAGCCCCGGATTAATGCAGGAGTGTTTTGATGAAGGAGTGTTTTCAACAATGAAAGAATTTGCCTTGGTTTAGAGACTGATTAAGAATCATCATCAACGGAAGAGCCAGATTTAGAGCCTATTACTTTAGTAAGATCAAATTGCAAAAACCTTATAAGTAGTACTTCAACCAAATTGGAAATACTATGAATTTATCAATGTTTTTTTAACTGCCAATACTATTATCAAACAAAGTTATAAGTTAACTATCAAACTTATAACTTAAGTTATAAGAACTTGACGCAACGGGCAAGTTAAAATATATTATAATAATTAAAGCGTCATTGCTGGCCGGCTAATGATAATATCTACTAAATAATCTAAAGAAAAAAGAATATTTTCTTACTCATCATAAATAAAAGGAATCTCTGTTAGTATTATATTTACAATAAATACTCTTCAATGTCAGACCCACATCTCTCTAAAAATATATCTCATCCATCACTTTACGATGATGACAGGAAAATGGGTAGAAGGCGTTTAGTGTAGTAGTGGCGCAAGTGTCATTGTTTTATTCCTTATTAATTATCTTGTAAGATATAACTATTAAAATATCGAAAGGTGAAGATTTAATTCTATTCGCACGTAATCACTATTAACTTTCAACTTTAAATCAAGGTTTAAGGTTAGTTGATGTATACTAAGATTGGATAAGGATGAAGGTATATGTGCTTAATTAAAAATTATGATGATAAATAGGGTATTTCATCATTTTGCGATTCTAGTATGTTTCTACAAGAAAAGGATATTCATAATTTTTATTTGGGAATTTATCTTTCATTTTTATATCCTGAAAAGGATAGTTTGTTAGGATAAGAACTTTATAGTAATAAATTTATGAATATTATAATAATAATAAAAAAAATATATATTTACAATAAAAATAACTTACCTCCTATTCTAATACCAAAAGTGAAGATTATATTTTCCTGAATATACGTGAAAAGAAACTTCTATAATCACTTAATCACATTAATCAACCATTAATTTTATTTTTTCTTGTAATTCTTATTAAAAATAATTATAATCACTTTTATAACGTAATATCATACGAAAAGTAGCAGCACACTGGAAATTACACAGTAGTAAATATGTTTTGTCACATTTATAGAAAACAATCACCATTTATTTATGTATATATGTATATAAAATGTAAAAATTAAAATAAAATATGTAATCAAACACAACACAACTAAATTATAAGAAGATCCTCCCAAGCTGATGGCGTCGTGTGACGCACACACAATAAATCACAATCAACAACCGAGCAAAAAAAAAAAGAGATTAATTGGTAACAATTTATTCAATACTACATTTGTAGATTGCTAGCATAATTTATGTTGCCTTCTAGCGTAAAGGATTTTGTTCCAAAAGGATAAGCGATAGACGACAACATTGCTTGCATAAAATCTCACATCTCACACTAATCGCCAATTTAGCAAATTCATAACACACTTTAAAACACAGCACAAATACTTGTTCTTAAGAGCCATTACTCCTTTCGTTTTTTTTTTTGTTTTTGTTCGAGGGAGTTTCCTTTTCACATATCCTTGAAAATTGATACAGACTAGGATCTTATACTTTGGTATTTCCCTCCCTCTTTTCAGTCAGGTTCTATTTTACATAGATATTTTGGATTTTTTTTTTGGTTGAAATCTCAACAGGAAGTATTGGAGATAAGACAACAGAATCAGAGGAATATAGAACAAGGACAGGTCCTTAAAAGGAAAAAAAATAAAATAAAAAAATAAATAAAATGAAAAAAAAACCACCCACACAGAAAAGGTTGTTTAAGTTTCACCGAAAGGGTTAAAGGTATCTCTCGTTTCTGATTGAAATGTGATCTCGAAAGAGTTTGCTTTTCGCGTCAAACAATATGCACTTAATTTCACGTTTTACAATCGAAAATAGGATGTAAAAATAATAATAATAGTAATATATTTCTTTTTGCACTACGGACAGCACTTCATATTGATCCTCTATTGGCAAGTGTTGTACATTTTTTATCCATCACCAATGTTTCGATTTTTTATTTTTTTTATCTTAAAATATGAAACTATATCTTTAAGTAAAGTCCAGGAACGTAAGAAGCATGCTATATCGGAGCACCCGGTTATATCAACCCTACCGCTATAAATGCGAAATCCAGACTGTCGGACATTCCCGAATCCTGAGCTTGCTTCAGGTTGCCTCAGCCTGCCAGAAAATATGGAGAATCGAGAATCTGAATCGAAAAGATACCGACTATACAGGAATATTGTGTATAGTATATATGTGCTGTGCTCTGTGTCCAGGCCTCCCCCGTCGACGTCGTCTTTTTACTTTCCCGATTGTGGTGCTCTGTGACTTTGGGGAAGCTTTTTTATTATTTTCTCTCCATATATATCTACATACATAACTATACATACATATATCTATATCTACATTTTTCTTCTGTCACTTGTTTGTACACAATACACACTCTTCGACTAGGCGAAAAAAAACAAAAAAAAAACTGCTGAAGCTGGGCCACATCCTTAATGGATAAGAAAAGGATCACGAGAGTTTAAAAGTAGAAAATTTCCCACTTTCGTTGGAATGTTGTCTATTGAAAGCTTTTTCTGGAAAATTGGGGAAAATTGCAACATTTTCCAATTTGCATTATATTCCGTTATAAATGAAAGCTCCGGCGAAAAAAAGCTCCGTTGGAGATGAATGATTTTCTCTCGCATGGAGACAATTGCCAAGGAGTTTTCGCTCCTGGAGGAGGTCACACAATTCTACGTTAAGGGATGCTCTGGAAAGTGAATGAGGGAAATGTAAAGGATTTACCTTACTTTCCCCTCATTTTATTCCTTATTTCGAGGATATAATGTATTTTACCGGAATTAGAAAATCTTAGTCTCATGCCTTCTGCTAATTCCGCTCATAGTCCCACTACTGCTCTTAAAAATTTAGCATGAGAATTATACAACGAGAATGGGACTCAAAAACGTGAGAGAAAACACAACAAAAAAAATAATAATAATAATTTAAAAAACTAAAAAATACGCTTTCATTTTAAAAAGAAGCAAAAAGCAAAAAATAATTTTGAATGTAAAATTTTTGTTGCTGCAGCCACTTACTTAAATGTAAAAACGAGTTGAGCGCTCTATACCTATATTCTTATTAACTTCCCAATAAGGAAGTTATTGTAATCGGTCCGACAATCGAAATCGAAATGTTCAAAGTATTTTCATTTTTCAAAGTCCCAATAGCATTTTAAGCAAAAATTTGAGAAGAGTATGTGTGCCTGTGTGTGCGTACATATGTGGTCATTTTTTCCTGCACGATATCGCGCGAACCAAAAAAGGTAACGACTTCGTTGAGGTGTCGTTCGAAGCGTATTAACGGAAATATGATCTGAAAAGATTTTTATAAAATTTTGTCGAACCTTTTTTTTGTTGTTTAAACGACATAAGTGATTTTTGTACCTTCACGATATCGCGCGAACCACGAAAGATATCGACTTACTTGTAGCTCGAAACGTACTATCGTAAACATAATCTGAAAAAAATTTCATAAAATTTGGTCGAACCGTTTTTTTGTTTAAACGACGATGTATGTGATTTTTCTACCTGCACTATACCGGGCGAACCAAAAACTATATCGACTTCTATGAGGTGCCGATAGAAGAATATGAAAAAATGCTCTGAAAAACCTGCATAACCTTCGGTAGGGCCTTTTTTGAATTAAGGTGTCATACACAAATTCCGGGAGGCGAATTTTGAGATTTCTCGCCCCCGTCCCCCTTGGTGAGATGTTGTGAGATTTGGCTCGACCCCGTGCCCCTAATCTCACGTGAGATTTTTCAGATTTTAAAAAATCTTAGTATTTAACACTAATTTAAATATTTAATACTAAAGATATCTGATAATTCGCTGATAATTCGAACTCCTACTTGGCCCTCCTCTATTCCACTCTCGTTTCCACTTGTAGTGGACACACGAGTCAGAGTTACTAGGCTCGTACGCCGCAGCATTCGTCGAGTCGCGCGTTTGGCTGGCCGTTGGCGCCTAAACAATCGAGGGACTACTATGTTTCTGGCGCCTGCATAAAAATTTTGGTGTTAGATTTAGCCATATCTTAAGGCCTCCTTTCACACACAGGTCGACGGCAGGCCGTGGCCTGAAAGTTTTCACCTTGAAGCCAAGTTTCACCACCCACCTCCCCGGCCGCCAACTGGATGGGGTTTGCAGTCCAAGAAAACTGACCAAAATCTTTAACGTGCGATTCCGAACAAGACGGCAGACTGCAAACCGCAGGCGACACCACTGAATTGGATGATCAAATCGCAAACAACAGGCGCACTTAGTGATTTTATCATACAAACCAGTACTGCCGCCCCTGCGGTTTGTAGGCTGCCGCCTTGTTCGGAATCGTACCTTTATGTGTGTGGACATTTGCCGTTAGTTTATGCCTGAACATCTGAACTTCTATTTCGTCTCAAGCCGTGAATTTATGGCACGAATTCATGCCGTCCAGTCGAACCGGGCCCGAACTAGGCGCGAAAACCACCCACACTCGCATTCGCGCTTGTTCACGGGGGTTCACGGCGTGAGTCTGGAGCCGGCTTATGCTAAATGCGAAATTTGCTGTTTGCACACATTTAGAGCGACGGCGACACATATTAAAAAACACACACACGGAATAATCATCTTGGACAGCCATATGCTACACTTGCACACAGGAACATTCGAGAATAGCAATACAAAACCATGGCACAGCGCCCAAAAAAGGCCGGGTAATCTATTCGTTTTTCATAGTCGCTGTTGAAAGCGATTCGACGGTCTCATTAAAGGCTGATTTACAATGTTGCGAGAGTGCGATGCGACAACGAGACGAGTCTCGCACCCACTGTCAAAACGTTTTCCATATCGTGTGTTCAAATGCCGCAATGTACAATGCAGCAATTTGCGATAATACGAGACGAGAGAATTTGGAAAAATTGAAATTTTAACGCTCCGAGAGGCGATGACAAGTCTCATATGACAGATTTTTGAATTTTGAATTTTAAATAATTATTTCTGTCATCTGTCTTTCTAAGTTTAGTTGATTTTTGATACAAATAAAAATGCAAAGAATAAGCGAAGCAGATGTTGAAAAAATGATTGATTTAATAAAATCAAAACCAGCACTTTTTGATAAAAGAGAAAGCAACTATAAAAAAATTTATCAAAAAGAAAAATATTGGGCGGAAATCGCTGGAATTTTAAACATAAATGGTAAACAATGTTGTTACTTTTGTCATATATTGTGTCAAAACTATAAAATTTGACATAGTGAACTAGATTCGTACTCGCATTATTGTAATTCTACCTGCGAGTTTCCAGCGATAGGGAGTATCGTCCGACAACTCGTCTCGCTGACGCACCGCAATCACGGAATATTGTAAATCAGCCTTAAGGCATAAACGTATTGGTGTTGAAACAATGACGACGGGCGCATACGCGAGAATTTTCCATACATTTAATTTCTCCACGCCGCCTGCCCTTTGTGTCAGCAAATATGGAGTTCCGTGTATTTTAAAGGTCTTTTCAGTCACCAATCTGTTTGTGCCTTTAAAGTTTTCGTTTAGGCCATGAACATTTTTGCACTTGAAAAAAAAAACCTGCTATGCTAAACTGTCGTCTTCGCCTGTGTGTTTGTAGGGATCATGATATCACCTATAGTTATAGTTAGTTAGATTGAGCTATGTGAAGGCTTCATCGGGCCGTGCCTGTCGACCTGGCCTGCCGACGGCCTGTCGACCTGGCCTGCCGACCGACGGTCTGAGAGTGAAGAGGAGATCTTTAGTGGAGAAAAAGTTGTCTAGCAATTTTATACACTTAAGGAAAAAACTTTCTTAATATTTGCGGAGAGCCCCCCTTTCCCGGGTGAGATTGGTGCTATTCGGATCGACCCCCCCCCCCCCAAAACACCTCACGTAAGTAATGGACGATGGCTAAATGGAAAAACTTCGGCTAAGTGTCAGAAAGGCCTTAAATTGATAAGTTTTGCTAATATCTAATAAACTTGATGGAATGAGACCCGCTGTAAACGCAGTGTTCTTTTAGATTCTGTCGAATGAATCTTGCTGCTGTTGTGTCCAGTTAAGCTCCGTATATTTCCTGGTTAATAAAGCTAAAAGTAAGTGTGACGGGGTACAAACTTTCGGAAGTAGCTGGTCAGGCTCAAACACTGTCGAACACTGAATATTCTGTGGCTGCCGAAAACATTTATGCATACAGACGTGTGTTCAGTAGTTGACCAGTTGAATTTGGTTGACAGCAGCAACTCTGTGATTTGTTTGTGATTTTTTGTTACATGTAGTGCTTGAACTCAACTATTCAACTTATCATGTATACATACTAACTATCAAGCGAACTACGATTGTGTGTAAAATTTGAAGTTGATCGGTTATATTTTCTACATTTTTGTCTATTATAGGTCTTGCGCAATTTAGTGTTGACCGCCATTTTTGATTCGGAACGGCGCCAAATAGCTAATTGTATTCTACCTGTCATATCCTTTGGTCTGATACCCATGTCAGGGGGCGGCGGAGCACAATTGCAAAAATCGGCCGCCATTTTGGAGCCCTCCAACTATTTATTTTTACAAAATGGTCATATTACATTGTCGTCCAAACTAAACGTATATGCAAAATTTCAGCTCAATCGGAAACCGGAAATGGGTCAAATTTAACTTCCTAGATTTTATTACATAGTTACAAGTAAAGCTAATAAAAGCGTATTAAAAAAATTTAAAAAATAAACAAAAACACAAAAATAAAACATTCAACAGCGGATGTTCTACATATTTGCTACCGGAAAAGCATTATCGATATCGGAATATATTGATCCATCAACGGGATTGGAAATTAAAAATGGTAATGGATTCAGGATGCAAATAACATCCTACATTTTGGTTGGATACGCTGAAGACGCTTTATAGCAGTAAAAAGTGAGAGTTTTTTTACTTATAACCCATCATGATATAAGGAGTTAGTCTTTCGTCGCGATTTTTTAAGTCATTTAAAACGATTTTAAGCATTTCCCAGAATATTCATAAATATAATAAACGAAAAATGTGCACTAGTAAAGCTTGCCTGGGATGCTCCATATCCGTGATAACAGAATTTTCCTTAGGGATTATAAATTATTCAGACAAAGATGTAGAAGAGGAGTGGTGGTGATGCCATAGTTTTTCGTAAGGAAAATTTGTAGAGAATTGTCGTATCAAGGTCACTGAATGTTGATGTGCTTAAGTGGAGTTTTTTTGTCGTTGTTGCTGTTGTTGAAGGGATTTTCTAATAAGGAACTGTCTTTTCTAGATTAATGTTTGAAGGTCTTCCAAGTTTTTTGTGATTTACCACATAAAAACTAATAGAGTTTGTTGTTTTTTCGTTTTGGGGAGGGCGGGTTATAACTTTAATTAGCCCTTAGGATAACACCCCAGGCCTAAAAGAAACCATTTTGTCATGATTTAAATCTTGAAAATAATGTGTGAGTTCAAGTTTCACTTGTGCTAGATGATGTTATGTGCAGAGCTTTTACGCGGTTGCGGGGGTCAATTGAAAACCATTGGGGTGTCCACACATTCAAAAAATATAGGAGTAATGATTTTTTGAAGCAAAATGTCGATTTTTCATTTTCGCACCCTTAATTTTTTTCTCTCGTAGTAATAAAAAATACATCTCAACTACTGGAACATAAAAAAGGGTTGTCAAAGAACCCCACTGAATTTTCTTAACGGTCAACAGTGCATATTTTTCATGGAAATGGGGTTTTTCGCGTGGGGTCCGCTTCCTGAACACGTTCGAAGACCTCGCACTCTGTATGGTGTGTGGCATATTGTTCCACAGGCATAGACAGTTAACAAAAAAGGAACTTTGCCCAACTACGTGATGGACTCTTGGTTGTATAAAAAGAATTTTCCTTGTTGTACGATCGCGATGAAGATACTCAAGGATTTATGACGGACGTTCATAGCGCTGAAATTTATAGATAAATGCTGCTGCCTTGAGGGAAAGGTATTCGTTAAGCGTGCACCCCAGAATAAAAGAGCAGTATGGTCTTATATGGTCAAATCTGCGGAAGTCATATACAAACCTGGCACAATCATTAAAGGCAACGTTAAGTTTAACCCGGCTTGAGGCATCAGGGGACGGAAAAACTGAGCTAGCGTAACTGAAGTGAGAAGAACTAAGGTTTTGATAAGCTTTGACCGAGCACCTACTTAAATTAGCATTTAAAGGAGACAAAATTCCAAAATGGCTGAAAATTCGTACACAGCTTCCTTGTGACTTTTTAAGAAAGCAATTTCGTTTTTTCTGAGTTTACCATGTATCTCGGTTTCTGTAAGTCATACAACCCCGTGTGAGGGTTGTTGACAATGAAATTATCTACAGCTTTAGTTCTTATAAAAAAGTTTACCCGATTAACCCTTTGAAAGTTATTCAAGGTAAAAATTATCGAAAATCACTTTTTGGCCAAAATTTCACTCAAAAACCGATATTTATTCCGATCAGTCAATACGAAACGTTATTGTCTACAAAAAGTCCTTTTGTCATTTTTTCGAAAACTTAACCCTTTCGAAGTTATTCAAGGTTAAAATTTGCAAAAATCACTTTTTGGGCAAAAAATCGCTCATAAACTGTTTTTTTTTTTTTTTTTTTTTTTTTCGAAAATTGTATTTTGTAGGCAATAATATTTGGTATAAGCAGATGAAATCTATCTCTATATGATATCGCTATAATTCTTATGTCGCTGCTGTGCTTTCACTAGTTTTCACAGCATTTGTCGAAAATGATCATGCTCTGAAAAATAAAATATACCCCATGTTTCTCGTTGATAATAGAGCCTTCTAGGTTGTTGGTATTTTTTAAGTTTATCCGGAACAAACAAAAAATCAAATCTTTTCTCTTTATATAAAAATATAGATGAAATAATATTTAAACTAGTTGGGATGTGGGTTTAACACCTTCGGTCCACACGATCAACTTCCCAGTATGATGAACGGAGACGGAATAAACTAACTTTTTACAAAATAGTTATACGTTCAGACTAGTGGGAAATTGACTAGTATCAGAACTGGTAACAAAGTAATCCTGAGACAAGCTAGTTCAAATAACTACATTAGTGGTAAATCCACAAGTTTTTTCAACAGGATTTGATTTGAACATTAGCAAACAAACATTTCCTTCGTACTTCGTTCGCTAAACTAAAGCGGATGTTCGAATTAGTATTGAGTTTGTTGGAGCGCCGCTGACAAACTGGAAAGCGAATGACTTCATTTGGAAATTGCAAAGCTTTCCGGAGATATTAGCTAATCTAATCAATGTAAAGTACTTGTCAGACAGAACAAATTTTTCGGTAACTACTGGAAATTTCGAGAAGAGCGGCAATTTCTTGAAATTGTTGGACGTAGAAAACAATTGCCCACCAAAAAAGTTCTGATCCAAGGATTGAAAAATTCGTAATATTTGTAAAGGGTAGCGTAATATTTGTACGATTTTTAAAGAGTGTCGGATTTTGGCAAGTGATGTTTTGTTGGAAAGCTATCGTTGTGCAGAATCCACAAAAAAAATCACTTCGTATAGAACGGGTCTCATTCCATTGAGTATATTGGATATTGGCACAAATTATCAATTTAAGGTCTTTCTGACAGAGCTCTTTCTGAGCCAAAGTTTTTTCATTTAAACCAAAAAAAGACCCGACCGAATCTTACGAAATTTTTTCCAGAGCACTTTTTTCGTTAATATTCTTTCGGCACCTGAAAAAAGTCGATATATTTGTTTGTTTGCGTGGTATCGTGCAGTTACAAAAATTACGAACGTCATTTAAATAAAAAACGGTTCGCTCGACCGCATTTTATGAAAAACTTTTTTATATCATATTTTCGTTAATACTATTCGAACGTCACCTCTTCTTCTTCTTCTTAAACTCCTTTAATCCCTCATGGGACATAGGGCGGAAACAGTTGCCCTCCAGCGGACTCTGTTTTGCGCGACAGCTCTTAGCTCCGACCAGGATCTCCCAGTTGTTGCGGCTTCTTCTAGTAGGGTTCTCCTCCACGTTGTTCTAGGTCTTCCTACTCGACGGGAACCTTGCGGATTCCAGTCAAGGGCCTGTTTGGCTAGATTTTCGTTTTCGCGTCGCAAGGTGTGGCCAACCCAATTCCATTTCCTTCGCCTGATTTGGTCGTCTATCCTTTCTTGGCCGGCACGGCGCCATAGTTCTTCGTTTGAAATTCTATCTTGCCAGCGGATTTTTAGGATACGACGAAGGTTGATGAAGACTTGTAGGCGCCCTGTGATGAATTGGGTGACTTTCCATGTTTCGCAACCATACAAAAGAACTGCCTTAACGTTGGAGTTGAACAGCCGCAATTTGGTGTTAGTGGAGATCACCGTTGATCTCCATATGTGGGACAGGCATGCATATGCGCCTCGTGCTTTATTTATTCTGGAACTTACGTCTTCTTCTGCCCCACCATTTTCGGTAATAATGCTACCGAGGTAGCAGAATTTATTTACCAGTTCCACGTCACGGTTATTCAGCGCTGTCCGTTCAATGGTGTTTGCATTTATCCGCATTTCTTTAGTTTTAGTCGGATTTAGCCTTAAGCCTGCTGAACTACTTTCTGTTGCCAAATTGTTTAACATGTTTTTGACGTCCTGGTGTCTGTGGGCCAGCAAACATATCATCGGCGTAGTCGAGATCCTTAAGGCGGTCTACCAAACCCCATTGTATGCCGCCTGTTCTATTATCTAGAGCGCTGACAAGGATGTCATTTATTACTATAAGAAATAGTAATGGTGAAAGTAGGCATCCTTGTCGTACTCCTGAGCTCACCTCAAAGCTGTCGGATAATTTTCCATTATGGAGAACTCTGCATTTGGAATTGTTATATAGGGCTTTTATCAATTCTATTATTTTATCAGGCAGTCCAGGTCGCCGTAGTGCCTGCCAAATGAAGCTCCTATTGACCGAGTCGAACGCTTTGTCATAATCTACGAAAGCAAGGTAAAGGGGGGATCGGAATTCAGTAGACTGCTCCACTATTATTCTCAAGGTGTTAATATGATCAATACAGGAGCGGCCCTTCCTGAATCCGGCCTGCTGCCTCCTAAGCGTTCGGTCAACTGCCTCACTTATCCTAGATAGTAATATATGGGACAAAATTTTGCCCACTGTAGATAGTAAACAGATGCCTCTCCAGTTGTCGCATATTGTTAGGTCCCCCTTTTTTGGTATTTTGACTATGATACCTTCCATCCAATCCTCCGGAAAGGCACAGGTGTTCCATGCTATTTCTAGGATTGGCTGAAGCGCATCTGCTATGAGGCTTGAGTCGGCTTTCAACAATTCTGGCGGGATGCCATCTTTCCCAGCTGCTTTACTATTGGCCATCGCATGAATTGCGGTTACTATTTCCGTCTTGGATGGGGCCCGAGTGGCGATTCTTATTGGCTGTGCATTGTTGCTGTTTTCCTGAGGTTCCTGTGTACGTTTACCATTCAGGGCGGCGAAGAAGTAATCTCTCCATCTTTGGAGTTGCTCCTCGTCGCTGCACAGCAGCCTTCCATCCGCACTCTTAACGGCATGCTTTTTAGTAGAGTGCTTTCCCGAGAGCTGTTTAGTGATTTGGTACAGCACCTTACTGTTGCCTGTGTTTGCCGCGTTTTCCGCTTTTTCTGCGAGCTCATTTATCTGCTGCCTTTTATCACGCCGGACACTTCTCTTAACCTCCCGATGTAATTGGGAGTATTCCAGTTCTAGTTGGTGACGTCTTTCCGGGTCGTTTGTAGAGTTTACGTTATTTTTGAGGGCCCTTCTGCGCTCTATTTTTTGCCAGGTTGTGTCCGAGATCCAGTGTTGTTGGTTTCTTTGGACATAACCGATGCTCGTTTCCGCAGCCGTCAATATTGCGCCCTTTGTCCTACTCCACAATTCTTCAATATTTGTGTCGTCAGAAACGGTTTGCTGGTTTAATAAGTCTTGTAGGTTTCCAGCAAATTCCCGCTTTTTAACGTTCTCCCACCCGTCTACGGGTTCTAGCATTTTGTTGCACGTTTCTGATTGCGACGATTTTAAGGCGAATAGTTGCTACAACCAAATGGTGGTCGCTTCCAGTATCCGCTCCCCTGAAACTCCTGACATCCTCAAGAATAGTTCTCCATCTGCGGCTGACGGCCACGTGATCTATCTGATTTCTCGTTCTACCATCGGGCGATACCCAGGTCTCTTTGTGTATCTTCTTGTGACAAAAGTAAGTTCCACCTACCATGAGTTGGTGGGAACTACAGAAGTCAACGAAAAGCTCACCATTGTTATTGGTAACTTGGCTTAGGCCTTGATTTCCAACTGTGTGTTCAAGGCCGGTGTTGTCACGGCCGATCTGTGCGTTTAAGTCACCAATTAAAACAATGATGTCTCCCCTTGGAACAGAGCGAAAAACCTCATTCAGTCGCATATAGAACTCGTCCTTGATGTCATCTTCTGCGTCTTCAGTTGGAGCATAGCATTGGACTACCGTAGTACTTCTTAGTCTGGTACGCAGGCGCACGGAAATAATCCTCTCAGAAACTGGTGACCAGCTAATGAGGCTGGACCTGGCTTCTTTGGTGAGTATTACGCCAACGACACTCCTACGGCTTTCAGTTTCGTTTCTACCAGAATATGTATAAGAAGGACTCACCGTTTGGTCCGATGTTCCCCCGCATCGGGCCATCTGGTCTCGCTAAGTCCCATGATCTTGATTTTATATCGATTCATCTCGTTGAGGACTTCATCCAGCCGTCCCTCAGCAAGCAGTGTTCTCACATTCCATGATCCGATTCGTGTCCTTGTTCGAAAAGCAAAGGTCGTCGTCGTGTTGTCCATCCGGTTCCGAGGCATTGTTTGCCGATTCATAGCAATGGTGTTTTTTATGGGAGCGGGTTGCTAACCCTCAGCCCAACCGACTTAAAACTCTGTTTTGTGGGGCAGAGAGCTCGCCATTCGCCCGTCTCCCGTTAGCTCCTTCCGAAGAAGTATCCCAGGGGGCACCGCGGGGAGGTGGGATTAGGACTTGCTAACAGGTCTGCTAGGTGTTCGTCTGCAGTGACTTTTCTCGGGTCTTGACAGAAGTGAAAAATCGGGTGCCACCACTTTCCGAGGTCTTTGTTAGCCGTTCGCCCCCCAAACGTCACCTCAACTTAGTCAATATTAGTCCAGTCAAATTAGAGATTTGACTGAAGATAATTCCGAAGTTGCTGAAAATTGGAACAGCCGTTAAAAACATTATTATACATAAGCTGTAGAGACTGCCACGCGATTGGGCGGCTGCAAACTTTTTTATTCAAGGTCAAAGGGTCAAAATATCAGTTTTTTGCAAATATCTGCTAAACCGTACGTCTTATCAGAAAATTGTGTTTACAACGTTTGTAGATTAGGCGATTATCTACAAAAAAGTATATTATACATTTTCTCGTAGGAATTGCCATTTCTGAGATATTGTCGTTTTAATAAGTTAAAATACTCATATTCTATCATTCCCGACTTGTAAAGGTCATCAGAAATTTAATAAATCCTTTGTTGGAGTACGCGGCTAATATTTTCAGGGGTGATTCCTGGATATATTTGGAGAAAAAAATTGTTCTACAGAGGGCGGCTATCTCCACTATCCACTAAGATACAGGGTGATTAGGGAAAAATTTTTGTTTTTTTTTTTAAATTTACTGAAATTTGAATAACTCCTAAAGTAATTATCATAAAGTAGCCTAATTAGGCTCATCTTTTAGGTAAATGTGTATTCTTTAATTTGGTGTAAAACATAGCAGCCTGAGTGACTCCGTTCAAAAAATATGTAGGCTCAAACCAATGCTATTATGCCGCAGTTTAAAGACGAGTAACTTTTTATTTGTTCACGATAAAACACGATAAAACTACTACTACTACTACTACCTACAAAACTACCCAAAATAAACACTTATTGTATATGGAAATATTGTAGGTAATAGTTTGGTGCATCAGAAAAGCAAAAAAAAAATGTACTGTTAGTAACGAATTTTCTGAGAAAAACGAAGAAATCTGCCAGGTCTAGATTCTAAGCATTGTTTGAGCCTATATATTTTTTGAACGGAGTCACTCAGGTTACTGTGCTTTATACCAAATAAAAGAATACACATTTACCTAAAAGATGAGCCTAATTAGGCTACTCTATCATAATTACTTTAGGAGTTATTCAAATTTCAGTAAATTTAAAAAAAAAACAAAAATTTTTCCCTAGTCACCCTGTATCTTAGTGGATAGTGGAGATAGCCGCCCTCTGTAGAACAATTTTTTTCTCCAAATATATCCAGGAATCACCCCTGAAAATATTAGCCGCGTACTCCAACAAAGGATTTATTAAATTTCTGATGACCTTTACAAGTCGGGAATGATAGAATATGAGTATTTTAACTTATTAAAACGACAATATCTCAGAAATGGCAATTCCTACGAGAAAATGTATAATATACTTTTTTGTAGATAATCGCCTAATCTACAAACGTTGTAAACACAATTTTCTGATAAGACGTACGGTTTAGCAGATATTTGCAAAAAACTGATATTTTGACCCTTTGACCTTGAATAAAAAAGTTTGCAGCCGCCCAATCGCGTGGCAGTCTCTACAGCTTACGTATAATAATGTTTTTAACGGCTGTTCCAATTTTCAGCAACTTCGGAATTATCTTCCAATTATGGCGTTTTTTCGTCTATTTTGACTGGACTAATATCTTTTATGGTTCGTGCGATATCGCGCAGGTACAAAAATCACTTATGTCACTTAAACCAGAAAACTGTTCGACCGAATGTTATAAAAATCTTTTCAGATAATATTTTCGCTTGTACGCTTCGCACTACATAGGAAGTAAGTCGAAATATTTTTGGTTCGCGCGAAATCCTGCAGGAAAAAATGACACACCTTAGCACACACACACACATATATACATACTTCTTCTCAAATTTTTGCTTAGAATGCTATTGGGACCTTGAAAAATGAAAATACGTTGAAAATTTCGATTTCGATTTTCGACCCGTTTATAATACAAAATAAAAAATACATCGAAAAGTAAATTTCAATCTTCTTTCAAATTCTACTTTAATCTATGGTTAGAAGGTTTGGCTAGCAATACCTATTCAACCAGATTTCAAGCAAATAACAAAAAAAAAAAAACAAAGTTAATTTTTAAAATTGTAGAGGGGTTAAAACCTAACTGTTGAAAACAATTTCATTTTACAACAGCACCCATAACACAAATAGATTAAACTCTGTCATAATTTCGGTCATAGTCCTACTCGTCATTATTTGTCATTCGTGTAAACGAAACTCTTGCCATTATTTATGCCAACTGGCCATAATTTAATGGCATATTATGACAAACTCCACGGATGTCATTATTTGCGTCGTGTAGACAGCAATGTCATAAATTATGATCAGAGATTATGACAATTGTCATTTTCTGTTATTCGTGTAACCTCGGCAACGTGGGCCTCAGTAGTCTAGGGGTAAGTCGCCTGACTACTATCCCAGAGGTCCCGGGTTCGATTCCCGGCGGTGCCACGGTCCTAGCCTTTCCCAATTTCCCACCTACATAACTTTCCTTCTTTCTTTTTCCCTCTTTGCATTCCTGATTCCTTCTGTCATAGCCTTCACTAGTTCTTCCCCGCTCCACCAAGCGCATGTCATCGGTTAGTTGATGAGATTCAACTCGTTTCAGGAGGCATAACACTCCAGCGAGTTGTTCTCGATGCCCCGATGTCAGAGTCGGAAAATGGTTGGGAGTAGGTGAAATAAAAATACCGCAGCTAGGTTGTGACAGTTCTTTCCTTCACTTCTCTCTCTATCTTCCGACTAGAGCTGCTGTTAATGTCGATTAAAAAAAAAAAACTTGGTCGACAGTACAAAGGGGCCTTCCCTCAGTCTCTAGTGTGTCACATAAAAAAAAACCGGGGCATAACGTCTGAGACATGAATGGCGAAAGTGCTCTCGATCGGGAAAGCGAGGCACCCTGCGATGGTTGGGTCAGTGAGAATCAGAGTTCGTGTTCATTGTGGCTTACTTGAGCAGACAAGTTTGCGTAGTAAATCTTTAGACAGAGTGATCTGACTAGTTCAATTAATCTGAACTAGTAATTTGAATAGTGCGGCTGATAATAGTTCAACAGGTCTACTTTGCTGCCGCGGTACAACAAGTAAGTTTGTAGTGAAGCCGATAATTTTGAAACGTAATTTTTTAAATTTTGATTTGTTGCCAACATTTGCATTCTACATTCTCACTTGAAGAAGATGTACTAAGATAATGAATACCTTTCTCTCTTTCTTTGCTGGTTGCGGGACTCATCACTAACCCCCCTAACTTTCTGCACGAACAGACGTCTTCCATTTTAGATTACTTGCTAGTCCTTAATAAAGTGAAGGTTCGTGCTAAAACCCAATGTTTTATTTAAAAACCTCCACAATGATATATCGACAAACATAATTACTTCTTCAACCTTTTCTTAGCATCATCACTCTGCATTACTGTGGCAAAAAGAAAGCACTGACATTTGTACTGAATTAATTTCAGCACTTCGCTTCGTACAGTCACAGCAGGAACCCCTCAGCATTCTCCGTCCATTCAACGTCAATGTTCTTTTATATCCTTGGAGAATTTTATTCATGATATCCTTGGCACATTGCGAGGGCGAAATTTACACCATATGTCAATCGATTGTAGAGGAATATATATCTCACAATGTGAATGTTTATTGTAAACAAGGTTTATTTTTCGTTCGTTTGATGATTCCTTTAACTCTATTTGTGCGTATGTTTTCTGACATTTCTAATGGATAAAAGCTTTCACAGATGTCTCTTAGCGCAAAGAACAAATTTATAATTTGAAGAGATACTGCTTTTTTTTGCTCCTTTTTTCACTCTTTAATTAAGTTTCGAAGTCAATCAATAACTGAAATCCATTTTGGAAGATACCAGGAAGTTCTATGTAACAAAACAGAAATATGTTTCCGAGAAAACATAATCAAGTTTATGTAAGCCATGCTTTGTTAATCAAGAGTCGAAAATGTTGATTCAACTATTCTGTTTTGTCTGTAGCAACTTTTACACATTTTTTTTATCTGGATTTCGGAATAACCACATATTAAGTGGCACTTCAGGTATGTAATTCTTTTGTTGTATGATCACGGATTCATTCAATACAACAGCCCTACATTGAAAACTAATTATTATAAGTTAGTATAGTAGTGCCTTTCAGAGGATACCATTTATATTACTAGTTCTTGCAGCAATGAGACTGACGAAGTTGATTGTTGTCAGATTAAAGCGCTTTCCTAAAAAAATCCAGTTCCGTCCATCCATCCATCCAATGGCGCTGAAGCCCAAATCAAGCCTTGGCCTCGTCTCGGGCATTTTTCCAAGTTTGACGGTTCTTTGCAGCAGTTGTAAAGTTGCAAATGCTGAGCATTGTCTCTGCGTCAGCCTTCACAGAGTTCATCCATCTCCTCCTGGGTCTACCTACTGGTTCATTTCCTGAAATTGCTGACACCATAAACCGTTTTAGAATACGAGTATCGTCCATCCTGATTATGTGGCCGGCTAGACTCAGTCTGTTGATTTTTATAAACGTTGAGAGTTGTGGGTCGTCTAAAATTTCATGCAACTCGTTGCCATATCTCTTTTGTCTTCATGCTATTCCATCCTCTCTCGTTAGACCTATTATGCATCTGAGAGCTTTCCTCTCAAACCTGTTGACTCGTTCCTCTATTTTTTTTTATGTGTGACAGACTAGAGGCTTAGGACTGTCGACAATCTATATTTTTTCGTATAGCATGTCGAACAGCAGCTCTAGCCGGAAGATAGCGAGAAGAGCGAGAGAGAAGGAAGGAACTGTCACAACCTAGCCGCGATATTTTTTTTTTATTTTTGTTCCACCTACTCGCAACCATTTCGCGACTCTGACATCGGGGCATCGAGAACAACTCGCTGGAGTGTTATGCCTCCTGAAACGACCTGAATCTCATCAACCAACCGTTGACATGCCCTTGGTGGAGCGGGGAAGGACTAGGGAAGGCTATGACAGGAGGAAGCAGGAATGTAAAGAGGGAAGAAGAGAGAGAAGGAAAGTTATGTAGGTGGGAAAGTGGAAAAGGCGAAGGACCGTGGGCTGGCTGGCCGGGATTCGAACCCGGGACCTCTGGGGTAGCAGTCAGGCGCCTTACCCCTAGACTACCGAGGCCCCCGAGGCCAAGGCCCCTCTATGTCGTCATAGTCCAAGTCTCGATGCCATAGCACAGTTCTGGTCGTATTACTGTTTTTTTAGAGTCAAAGTTTCATTTTTCTGTGAACAAATCTTGAGTGCAGGATTTCTTCTTGGGCATAAAAGGCTCTATTAGCCAGTAGTATTCGTCTATTCATTTCTTCCTTTTCATCGTTTCTTTTTGTAATTGTAGACCCAAGGTAAATTGTTTTATCGACTACTTCTAGATTGTGTTCGTCGATAGTTATATTTCTTCCCATTATAAACTTTCCAGCTCTGGATTGTTGCATCACCTTTGTTTTCCTTCGCTGCCTCTCTTAATTCGACATAGACTTATTTTGTTGCCAAGAAGGATCTTCTCAGGATGTTCACGTCATCGGCATATCCAAGTAGTTGTACCTACTGCGTTGCTATGGACGCAATTCTCTGTACTGACGTTTTTTTTATCACCCATTCTAAGGCCAGGCTGAAAAGCATGGGGGCTAGTCCATCTCTTTGTCTAAGACCTTGTCGCACTTCGAACGCTTCTGTTACTGCATTTTGGATCCTTACTTTCGCCAGGGAGCTATTCGTTGCGCATTTTATCAGTCGTACCAGCTTGGAGGGGAATCCTAATTCCAACAAGATCCTATAAAGCCTCTCCCTGTTTATCGAGTCATATGCCTGTTTAAAGTCGACAAATATCTGGTATATATCTACATTCCTTTCGCAGCGTAGTATATTAATTTCCCAGTGTAGCTCAGCTGCGATTCCATCGATGCTGGGGATTTGTTGCTTTTTTGCCTTTTCACAGCTTCCCGTACCTTATCCAGTGTTGGTGGTTCTATTAGAATACTCTCTTGAGGGATTGGTCTCTGCCTGTGAGTCTTCGTTTATTCTTGGGGTTGGGTTCAATAAGTTTTGAAAATATTGTCTCCACGTTTCCTTTATCCAATCCGGGTCTGCTAATAGTTTCCCATCTATGTCTCTGCAGATATCCGTTCTTGGCTGAAACTTATTGCTGATCTGGCGTATCCCTTTGTAGGCTTGCCTAATTCTTCCTTCGTTGAAGTCTTCTTGTATCTGTAGGATCCTCCTGTTTAGATACTCTCTCTGCTTCTTTCTGCACAGCTTGTCTGCACTTCTTCTTTTTAGCTTAAAGACTTTCATCCTTGCTCTAGTGGGCCTTGCGACGTGCTCCCGGTGTCTCTGGTTTCGTTCTTCTATTGCAGCTCTACAATCCTGATCAATTCTAGTCTCTCTGAGGACCCTGAGTCTCTTCTGCTGCCTCCTTTACGCTGCTTTTTATTTGCTCCCATTTGTTGTTGATGTCGGGCTCTTCTCCTACTCTTTTTCTCAGGTTTTGTAACAAACCCTCCGTGAGTTTTGGTCGTTATCCTTCCTTTATCCATTGGCTTTAAGTTTCACTTTCACGAGATAGTGGTCCGAGCCACACCACGCTCCTCTCATAGTTCTTACATCCAGTATACTCGTTGCCTCTTTTCTCTCAATTAGGACGTGGTCTATTTGATTATTTGTTACCCCGTCTGGTGACTGAACTCACTACCAATCTACTACCATTGTTATTGGTAACGTTGTGCAGGCTATGCTTTCCTTTGGATCCTAGTAGCTCCTCTTCTTTTCCTACTTTGGCATTCATATCTCCAAGCACTATTTTAATGTCATTTAACGGTATTAACCTGATGGTGTTTGTTAACTCTTGGTAGAATTCTGTTATGTTTTGTATATCTCACCTCTTAATTGTTGTATTTCTTCTTCGTGTTATGGTTGTTATATAACTTCTTTTTTGGTTTTCAGATCAAAGCTTAACTTTATTATAAATTGAATTTCATTCTTTTAGCTTAACAAAACAAAGATACTAGTGATATTAGATTTAGTTCCCTTGTTATAAAATTAACTTTTAGCTTATCTTTATTATGAATTGAATTTTATTCGTTTAACTTCACTAAACAAAGACACTAGTGATATTAGATTTAATTCCCTTGTTCTAAAGTTAACTTTTAGCTTATCTTTATTATAAATTGAATTTTATTCGTTTAACTTCACTAAACAAAGACACTAGTGATATTAGATTTAATTCCCTTGTTACAAAAATTAACTTTTAGCTTATCTTTATTATAAATTGAATTTTATTCGTTTAACTTCACTAAACAAAGACACTAGTGATATTAGATTTAATTCCCTTGTTACAAAAATTAACTTTTAGCTTATCTTTATTATAAATTGAATTTTATTCGGTTAATTTTTAGTTTTTACGGGGATTACACCAAACGCGCGCCCGTCGCGGTCCAACGTTCAAACAACACTCTTTTTTCAGGAAAACGCCCGCTCGCGCTCGTAGTTCAGAAAAGACTTTTTTACTTAAAATTTTCACCCGCCGGTGGTGGCATGGAAAATTGTCCACCGGCTGGGAAAAACTCGCCCTTGAATTCGTTCTCGCCTGCGCAACTTGCTTACCGCGCGCTTCTCACGCGGCGCATTGCAAGTTGCGCTTAATTATTGTTGGGTGGGTCAAATTACTTTCAAGAAAGTCAAAGTCAAGATCACTGTTTGCCAGAAAAGCTTGGGAAGGGTGCAAAGGTAATTGCGCACCTTGCAAATCTCACAAAATGCGCGCGGATCAGGTTACGTCTGGAAATGTTACATTTGTTGAAGTGGATTTTTGTACGATGAAGATTTGTCCGTTAAGGAATTTTGTACATTTGAAAAATAGAAATTAGATAGTTATTTTCCGTTTAGGATTTGTTGTTCACAGGGAACTCATATTGCATCAAATTCATTGCGAATTTGATGTAAAAGGCTCCCTGTATGAAGGGATATGGGAATTTGCCTAAGGATTTCGTTTTTCACCGAGACCCTTAGAAATTCTGTATGTAACATTCCTTCCCCCCTGGAATAAGAGAATCGCTACGAAACGTAGTAAGTAGAGCGATTCTCTGTTTGGATAGTTTGTGGTGAATGTTTTGGGTTCGTCTCGCGGACTAGGGGGAGTTTATGGGATTGACGTAGCGCAGGTGAGATTTTTCTGGCGATCTCTTCAACCCTTTTGTATGAAGCTGGGTTGGTAGAGTGAGGCGTAGATACGCATTATTAGGCGGCGTGGTGTATGGCGGTATGACGGCTCGATTTACCCTATGGTTATTGGGGTCCCAGGCCCTGGTTGTACTAATTGGATGCTGGTGACCCTGGGTAAGGAATGTGTGCGCCTGAGCGGCCTGGGTTCTGAGGGTTCTGCCGTGGCTGCGTTATGTGTTGATTCTGATTGCATTGGGACCCCTACTGGAGTCATTTGGTCCTCGAAGGTGGTAGCCTCATCCGGAGGACTTGCATTTCCGGACTTTCTGGCACATGCAGAAAGGGCCATGGCCGCTAGTAACGGTATGCATTTGTAACATGTATACCCTAGGAGACCCATTATTAAGATGCCGCTGAGTGAGATGGCGGCTGTTGAATGGGTGTGAGTACGCTCCCATGTTAGGTGATTCAACTGCGAGTAGATATCCTGCAGGGGCTTGGTGCCTTCCTGGATAATCTTGTTCGTATCGTCACCTGTAAGTAGTCTTATGGTATGATTGGAGGGTATCGATGGTGCTCCTAGGTTGAAGGTGCTAAAGTTAGTTTCTTTCATTACCGGAAAGTAGGGTGCGTGCACCACTCGGCTGGTTTGAGTTGCTAGGCCGTTGTACAATATTGTTCTGTCTCCCGTCTTTACTTGGCAAGGTGCGTTTAATTTGAGGATTCCTTGTTGGGTTGCAAGGACTTCGTGGACCATTTTATTGCAAGTGATTTTGAACCTGGTCGGGGAGATGAGGGAATATAGCCAGGTGTTGGGGGGCGTTAAACTTATTAGTACGTTATGTGGTGGGTCTTGTATTTTCGTCGAACAGTTTACTCCCTCCTCTAGGGGGTTATGAAGGAGTCGTATGGCACACTCTTGGGTTGCGGGGTATTGTGTGAATGGGACCCGCAATGGCCCCACGTATGTATTGCTTTCCAGATTTCCCGTAATTTTGTAAAAATATTTTGTGTCCGTCTGGACGAAGAGTGCAAAATGCTGGGATTTAAAGTCTGATGCCAAATATGAATATGGGATGTCTGGTACTACAGAATGTCCCGATTGAGTGAGGACGGGGAAGCACCTGATTTGGTGATATTGCATTTTAGGTATATCTAAGACGGGGAGGGTTATTTTTATTACTAATTTATCTGCGATAATGTGTGATTGTAATCGGGTGGTCTGTTGTAAGAGCGGCAGGCAGTCTTCACACTCAGGGTGAGTTCTACGGTAAATGTTCGCTAGAGACGACTCAGATATTAATAGGGGGTGTATTTTATTATTCTTACTAGCTATCATTATATCTAGAATCGTTCTTTGCCGGGACTCGATTTCCAGGACCAGGAACAGGATGTTTGTGACTATTCCCTGTCTTACTTGGGATTTTGCCACCCCTTCTATTATATTGTCCAGGGTTTTTACCTGATTCGTAATGTTTCGTTGTTGCTCCAGCAGGACGGCTAGAGGTTTTTGAATTTCTCTTAGGGTGTTGTTGACAACCGTGATCTGTAGCTTCTCCAGTTCATTCAGAGCTTTTTGGTTGGTTTCCAGCTCTCCTAACCGGCTGTAGACTTCTTCCTCGTTATTAGTGTCCATGGTCCCGAATAGCAGGTGTAGGGCATGTCCGATGCCGTCAAATAGGGATCGTTTAGATCGCTTGGGGGGAACTAATTCCCTAATAGTTTGGGTGCGCTGCTTTATGTGACTTATTGTTGAATGTATAACTATCTGCTGAGCTCGGCATGATGCAGAGCCGTCACCAGCGCATAACAGGCGTACCGCTTCCTCGGCTTGTTCGGCTAATGCCGTGTGTACGCTTAGTTCGTGGAGATCCAGTTCAGTTAGTAGGTTCCATTCATGATGATAAAGCCATAAGTCTCCTAGAAGTTCATAGAGTACTCCGTTCGTTTTTATTGGGGTGATGGTGTATGGCAAGGGCCCGGACTCGCTTGCGGAAATTTGCAAGATTAGTAGTAATGCCAGCGTCCACATTTTGGCTGTAATTAGATTATAAATAGGAGGTTAGTTTTGGTCGACCGTTTTGTTCTGATTTATCTATAGCCGGTGATTCCGACATGAACTAGTGTTTATTGTATTGTGTATTTTGTCCGTTTGCCTTCCGTCTAAATTGAGTGTTTTACATCGTAAAACACCATTAGTCGTATGTAGGCAGGACTTACTTGATGGCTTAGAGTTACGTTTTATTTTCGTAAAACGGTTTCAAGCGGTTATTATGGACGGTGACCAACCTCCTATTTATTTTGATGGTAGTGTTTACAGCGCTTGGTACTGACACTACTGTATAGGGGCCGACCCAGATTTGGGATAATTTATGTTTTCGGGCTTCGTTACGTAGGAGGACTTTATCCCCTACGTGGAGTGTGAGTGGGCGTACGTTCCCATCATAATATGCCTTGGAGCGGTTCTTGCTGGCAAGTAGGTTCTTGCGGGCTAGGGCATAGGATTTTTGCAACTTATATCGGAGTTGGTGGTAATAACTCTCGTGGTTGTAAAGTGGTTCCGGGTTGCGTTTAAGGTTGGACGGGACGTCGGCAATGAAACCATATAGGCAGTCCATGGGGGTAAGTTTGGTCCCTTCGTGTACGCTGTTGTTGTACACGAACGCTGCCGTGCGCAGAAACTGGTCCCAATTATTTGGGCTCTCATCTACTATGGTACGTAGGTACTCGATCAGAGGTCTATGAGCTCGTTCTAGCGCGCCATTGGATTGCGGGTGGTAGGCTGAGGTCTGAAGTTTTTTAACTTTTAAGAGCCTACACACGCCCTTGAAGAGGTCACTCAGGAAATTTGATCCCTGGTCGGTGACTATTTGTTTGGGTATGCGATAGCGCGTGACGATTTCGTCGAAGAAAATTTGTGCTATCGTTTGGGCTTCCCCATTGGGAATGGCATACCAGTCGACGAATTTTGTCAGGTTATCCTGGAAGGTTAGGATGTATTTATTTCCGGAATGGGTTTCTTCCAGGGGACCTACTACGTCTAAATAGACTTTTTCGAAGGGCTTTTCTGCTATGTCTGTAATAACCATGGGCATTCGGAATTGTCTAGAGGCCTTCATGGTTTGACATTTCTTGCACCTTCTTATGTAGCGAGTGATATCGCGGAACATGTGTCTCCACCAATATTTCCGACGTACTCGATTATATGTCTTAACGACTCCCTGGTGTCCGCCGAAAGGGGAGTCGTGGTAGTCTTTCAGTATTGTAGTGATTTCTTCGGGACTTGTAATCACTTCAACTTTCCTTCGTAGCTCGCTGGAGCTATCTTTGGAGGCTTCGACGGGTTGGGGAATTTCCGTTTCCAAGTCTATTTCTTTAGGCCCTTCGTCGATATTGGGGGCTTCTGCAGTTGGAACGAGTTCGTCTTTTTCCTCATCCTGCATTTTTTGTGCCTGAGCCCTAGTGACCGCGTTGCATTGTTTCGGTCGTTCACTAGGAGGCAATGTATTCCCGTTTCTATCGGGTGATATAGTTAGGGGTTCACCGGGTTGGTGAATTAGAGCTTCCACCGTGAAGGTATTGGGCTCTTCTGCTCTTTGGGGAATCCGGCTGAGAGCATCAGCATTCGTATTGTATTTACCCGGTTTATACTCAATTTGGTAATCGTATTCGGACAGTTTATGGTGAAACCTAACGAGTCGAGTTGTGGGGTCCTTGACGTTGAAGACTCCCTTGAGAGGTTTATGATCTGTATAGACCGTAAACTTTCGACCCATCAAATAACACCTGAAGTTTTTAACAGCCCATACTATGGCTAGCAGCTCCTTTTCGACGGTGGAGTAATTGCGCTCCGCCTTGTTTAGAGTGCGACTTGCATAAGCTATGGGTTGGTCTTGGCCTACGATTCCTTGAGAGAGGACTGCTCCTAGTGCCTCACTGCTGGCGTCCGTTGTTAGATTGAACGGTTTTTCGAAATCAGGGTATATCAGCAGTGGTGGGGAGACCAAAGAACGCTTCACTGTTTGAAATGCTTCCTCGCATTTTGGCGTCCATGAAAATTTCACGCCCTTTCTTAGCAAATTGGTTAGGGGGCGTACGATCTTAGAAAATTCTGGGATGAATTTTCTATAGTAGTTGGCAAGGCCCAAGAAGGACTGGACTTGCCTGACGGTACGGGGCGCCGGGAAGTTTTGGACACACTCCGTTTTTCTGGGGTCTGGTAGGGCTCCCTTTTCAGAACATACATGACCCAGGTAGACTACTTCCTTTTTCAAAAATTGGCATTTCTCCGGTTGCAATTTGAGGTTGTTTTCCCTCAACCGGTCGAATATGCGTCGTAGCTTGGAATTATGGTCCTCAAGGTTCTTACCATAGATGACTATGTCATCTAGGTAGACGAAGCATTCGAGGCCTTGTAGACCAGTAAGGACATAATTCATTAGTCGCTGAAACGTAGCCGGGGCGCCTTTTAACCCGAACGGCATACGTTTGAACTCATAATGGCCATAGTTCGTGCTAAAGGCCGTCTTGGGGCGATCCTGTGGTTCCACTAGTACCTGGTGGTAACCACTGGCCAAGTCGAGGGTAGAGAAGTATCTCGAGTGACCGAGCTGGTCTAGGATGTCCTCGATTCTTGGTAAGGGATACGCATCACCTATTGTCTTTTCATTAATTTTGCGGAAATCCACAACTACGCGCCATTTTTTCTCACCGTCGGGGCCCGGTTTTTTCGGTACCACTAGGAGGGGTGAGTTCCAAGGACTTTTGCTGGGTTGAACAATATCGTTGTCCAACATCTCTTTCAATTGGTCATTTATGACTTGCCTTTGCGTTTCGGGCAATCTATACATTTTTTGGTTAATAAATTGGTCGTAGACCATGGGGATCTCATGTCGTAGAGCTTCCGTGTAGGTTAGCTTGTCCCCTTTTAAATGGAATATGTCGGCATATTCGTAACAAAGATCCCGTATGGACCGCTTCTCGTCGGCCGTTAGAGGGTGGTCGAGGCTGAGTTCCTCGTCTAGCTGTTTGAAGCGCGTTTCACGCTCAGGGTCCGGATCCTCATGGTCCGGGAATATGTATCGTAGATGACGGATGGAATCGATTTCCTTTTCATTCGTTCCCAACTTCACTTTTGCCCTTTTTCCCTGGGGTATACCTTGCGGGATTGCACCATTATTGGGCATACTTTGGAGTCTTGCGTTAGATGACGATGGGGTACTGGCGTTCCTGAGACCGTCTGGTTCAGAGCCTGTAAGATACTCACATACGTCATTAGCATTCGTTGGAGACTTAGGGTTGTTGTTAGAGGCTAGGTGAATAGTCGTGTAGTCTTTGATTGGGACGAGCGTAAGTGATAGGTTCGTCAGGACTACTGGTTGGGTGTTAACGTTGATGAGACCAACATACACTGTTTTTGTTCCAGTTGGCAAGAGGGAATTGGCGAGGAATACTCCTTCGCTCGGCTCGTAAGATTCACAGAGCATTTCCTCCTCTAATCTTAGGGGAATGGGGACCACCATTTGAGACCGGCTTGGTAGGCGAATGGATTTCTCCAATGCCACGTTATATTTGCCTGAATTGGCCTCATAGTCGTTGGAGTTGTTTTCCAACCTTGAACCATCTAGAGATAGGCAGCTGGTATTCCTCTCTGAGGCTACCTGGAAGACACCACCGGGGTTTATCTCGGCTACTACGAGTTGAGATTCCCTAGTTTGGGTTTGCTCCTGCTGCTCCCTAGGGTTTGACTTGGCGGAACCATTGCGTAATGGAATTGCAATTTCTACTGGGTTGATTTCCGTGCGAGGAAATCGCAGTGTTTGGTTTGGACCTTCGACGTTACAGTTTTTGGAAAGAAAGTCGTTTCCTAACAGACCATCGTTAGGGATTTCTTGTGTATTTTGCACAATTTGGAAGGTGCATGGGAGGGGGGTGTTTAGAATGATGTTCCCCTGACAGCTCCCTAATGTTTGTCCTTTGCCGTATGGCGTTTCTAGTGTACATCTTTTAGTGGGATCTGGTAAGTTGGGATCCTTTAGTTTTTTATGTTTTAATATACTGACCTCAGCGCCGGTGTCCACTGCTAGGTCGGCTTTGCCGTTAAGGCTTATGTCTAGAGGAAGAGTGACGAGTGGAACACTTGGTTCGGGTGCATGAGGCCCCCCTTTAGTACTATTTTGAGGGTTTATTGTCGGGCCGGGGTTTCTTGGTCCGACTGCGGGGAGTTTCCCGCTTGTTGTGATTCCCAGCGCTGTCTTTGATGACAATCGTCTACTTGGTGACCACGTCTGTGGCAGAAATCACATCTATATCTAATATTAAACACTGACCTTGTGTTATTGGTTGCCTGTTGACGGTCATTGGGTTGGTTGGATCCATTATTCATGGGTCGGTTGTTTGGTTGTCTATTATTGTTCTGGTTAGGGGGTTGTTGGTCGGAATAGCGATAATTACCCATAGGTTGTGACCGCGGGTCTGGGTAACGGTTGTTACCTTGGTACTGAGACCGCTGGTTGGGGTAACGATTATTATTATTATTATTATATGAAGGCCCCTGGTTTTGGTAGCGATTATTATTATTATTATTAAATGACGGCCCCTGGTTCTGGTAACGATTGTTATTATATGAGGACCTTGTGGGTTCTATTGGTCGGGGGCAGTCCCTCGCGTCGTGCGAGTTGGACCGGCAGATTATGCAGAAGGGCGTGTTCTTACGTTTTAAACAGTCTGCATAAGTATGCCCTCTGTTTCTGCAGTAGCTACAGGTGATGTTTAAGGGTTTATTTTCATTATTTGGAACGGGGCTTAAAGTTGTTACTTGGTTGGCGCTTTGTAGTGGCGCCGGCGGTATTGTTTGTATTGTGTTTGCTGGGTTTGTGGGTGGGGCGTATGTTGTGTACATTACCTGTGGGTTTATCGGGCTTTGGAGTGTTGTTTGCGGCATGGTTGGTGCGGGCGGTGCGGTGTACTGAGTGTGTTGGTTCGGCGTATGTGTTGGGGCTGTTTGATAGATATTTTCCGGCATATACGTAGGGACTGTTTGTCCATAAGGGTTGTATGCCGGTTGAGGTACGGTCATTTGGTAGGAGGCATACACAGAATTTTGTTGTAGCTTCTCCATATCTAGTGCCTTTTGGGTTAGGCTATCCAATGTGTCTTCTCCCAGAGTCAGGAGATACTGGCAGAGGTGGGGGTTGGTAACCCCACTCCGCAGGGCATTTTTTGCGAAATCTTGCAGTTGGGCCTTTACGGCCGGTGCTGCCATCGCACCATATTTAGTGGTGGCCGCCTCTTCGCATAGTGACAACTGCTGTTTGATCCTAGTGGTATAGGCCGTGAGCGGCTCTAAGGGGAACTGGCGTAATTGAATTAGTTTGTTGACCAGTTCTTGATACGTTTCCCTGGGAAGATAAGTCCTGTTTAGGAGGTTTTCTGCCTCCTCAAAAGTGGCAGGTTGGGAGGAGGCAATTAACTGGTAGGCCTCTCCCCGAAGTCTAGTTGGGTAAATTTGAATGAAAGCGGCTTTTTCTTGTTCTGTCAGGCACTGTAGTACCCGACGGCAACAGCCTAGGAACATTTGTAGTTCAGTTGCCATCGTCGGGTTTTGGCCGCCAGAGAAAAGAGGGACTAGTTGAGCCGTTAATTTGGCGACTTTAATATATTCGTCGGCCATGGCTGTAGGAAATTCTTTTTGTAGTAATGATTTAACAAGACGACTGTCTTGAAAGGTTGCCTCCTCTTCCTCTAGGAGGGACAAGGATCGGGTTGATAGATCGACCCAATCCGCGAGAAGGTCTATGGGCGCGTAATCGGGCTCAGGCGGTTCAGTGTTATCTTTACTTTCACAATGGTCCCTATCCTCTATGCTAACCGTATCTACTACCTCAAGGGGGCGTGGGAGACTGTTTTTGAAATTGAGGAGGTCCTGTTTAAATTTTAGGGCCTCCTCTTTGAATGCTTCGACTTTAGCCTTTCTTTCTATGCTGGCCCTTTGGATTTGTTTATCCACGGCCTCAAAATGTACTATATTAAATTTTCCTGTCTCCTGCGCCCGCTTAAGTATATATTCTAATCTTGAAGTTAAACCTACTTGTTTCTCTCCTTCTCCTAAGATGGTTCCACTTCGGAGACGTCTGGGGGATGTCTGGGGTGTTTCTGATGGGTTGGATGTTGATTGGAGTGCAGATAGTGGTGTTGAAGTCCCTCGCTGAGTGACCTGGCAGGATGCTGGGGTGTCGGTGGTTCCTGATGAAGTAGAGGGGCCTGGAGTGGTTAAGTCCCTCGATGGTTGGTGGTCCCTCGAAGGGGGAGTCTTGGTGTTGTTGTTTTCCCCTTGTTGGCCCTCTGACATAGGGCGTCTCCTGGGCAGGGATGAAGCCCACTAAAAGTCCCGCGATGTAGAAACTTTAGGGGGGTGAGCGCGTGCTCGCCTGGAGCAGAGGCACCGTGGTTGTACACCCCCGAGCGAAGATTCGTTGGAGGATCTGGGAATTTTTATGCGCTGTAGTTAGACGCTAATACTGCCCCCAAGTTAGGCTCAGCCTTGGGTTAGAGGTCAATGGAGCCTTGACCAGCAGTACTAACACCTTTGTTGTTTGCGCACCCAGATCCTACCGGCTGCGCCAATTGTTATGTTTTGTATATCTCACCTCTTAATTGTTGTATTTCTTCTTCGTGTTATGGTTGTTATATAACTTCTTTTTTGGTTTTCAGATCAAAGCTTAACTTTATTATAAATTGAATTTCATTCTTTTAGCTTAACAAAACAAAGATACTAGTGATATTAGATTTAGTTCCCTTGTTATAAAATTAACTTTTAGCTTATCTTTATTATGAATTGAATTTTATTCGTTTAACTTCACTAAACAAAGACACTAGTGATATTAGATTTAATTCCCTTGTTCTAAAGTTAACTTTTAGCTTATCTTTATTATAAATTGAATTTTATTCGTTTAACTTCACTAAACAAAGACACTATTGATATTAGATTTAATTCCCTTGTTACAAAAATTAACTTTTAGCTTATCTTTATTATAAATTGAATTTTATTCGTTTAACTTCACTAAACAAAGACACTAGTGATATTAGATTTAATTCCCTTGTTACAAAAATTAACTTTTAGCTTATCTTTATTATAAATTGAATTTTATTCGTTTAACTTCACTAAACAAAGACACTAGTGATATTAGATTTAATTCCCTTGTTACAAAAATTAACTTTTAGCTTATCTTTATTATAAATTGAATTTTATTCGCTTAACTTCACGGCTTATCTTTATTATAAATTGAATTTTATTCGTTTAACTTCACTAAACAAAGACACTAGTGATATTAGATTTAATTCCCTTGTTACAAAAATTAACTTTTAGCTTATCTTTATTATAAATTGAATTTTATTCGGTTAATTTTTAGTTTTTACGGGGATTACACCAAACGCGCGCCCGTCGCGGTCCAACGTTCAAACAACACTCTTTTTTCAGGAAAACGCCCGCTCGCGCTCGTAGTTCAGAAAAGACTTTTTTACTTAAAATTTTCACCCGCCGGTGGTGGCATGGAAAATTGTCCACCGGCTGGGAAAAACTCGCCCTTGAATTCGTTCTCGCCTGCGCAACTTGCTTACCGCGCGCTTCTCACGCGGCGCATTGCAAGTTGCGCTTAATTATTGTTGGGTGGGTCAAATTACTTTCAAGAAAGTCAAAGTCAAGATCACTGTTTGCCAGAAAAGCTTGGGAAGGGTGCAAAGGTAATTGCGCACCTTGCAAATCTCACAAAATGCGCGCGGATCAGGTTACGTCTGGAAATGTTACATTTGTTGAAGTGGATTTTTGTACGATGAAGATTTGTCCGTTAAGGAATTTTGTACATTTGAAAAATAGAAATTAGATAGTTATTTTCCGTTTAGGATTTGTTGTTCACAGGGAACTCATATTGCATCAAATTCATTGCGAATTTGATGTAAAAGGCTCCCTGTATGAAGGGATATGGGAATTTGCCTAAGGATTTCGTTTTTCACCGAGACCCTTAGAAATTCTGTATGTAACAATTCCTCTTTTCCTCATCCGCCTTCTCTTCTGCGGGCGCGTGGACGTTTATAAGGCTAATGTTATGTATGTAGCCTTGTTTTAATGCGAAACGTGCATATTCTATTGCTTACTGGCTTGAAGTCCAGAATCAGTGGTTTCATTGCCTTCTCTATGATGAATGCTACTCCAAACTCTCTTCGTCCATTCAATGAACCACTGGAGAGTATCGTGTGGGTTATGAGATCTATTATGCCACTGTGAGCCAATTTGGTTTCCTGTAGAGGGGTGATTGCTATGCTGATCGTGACCTATCGCAGCTGTTGTCTTAACCGATCCCGGCTTTGAACCGATGTAATTTTACTTATCATCACTAAGCTCTGGGTGACCCGGTCTAAGCGATCATGCAAGCGATTGTTTGGTCTCTCTCTAGGCACATGTGAAATGCTTGAATTTTAAGAGCCTTGACGACATCCATAATTGCTGTTTCTTGATCAGGACAGGTTTCCGAGTATCTGTACTTGCTTGTCACATTGACCATGGTCCACCTACATAATCGTGCCAGCTTATTGGGAGGCCGATTTTTTTTCATGGCATTTGAGCGTGCTATCATTGGCGGCCAAGTCTATGAAGAGGTGCTGGATTCAGTTTTGAAACTTAAGACAATTTTTCACCGTCTGCCTCAGGATGAAAAGTTGTTGATTTACCTGGGCTGAAGGTATCATAAGAAAAAATAACCTCGAAATAACCTCGAAATATCGAACCGACTCCGTTTGACTAACTAATATGGATGAAGCTCCGTATTTATATATATGTAAGTATGCTAGTAAAAACTGTAAAAGTCAGAATTCATTGACTCGATTTCAAGGATTGCAATTTTAATAGAATTGTTCCTAGTTTCAGTTTTCAACAATAATTATTTAATGTAAACTCTTGCTGTATACCTAACTTTACTGTTGTTACCTACATGCCAATTCATCCATAAAACATATGTGGAAACATCTTCGGCAACTGCCTAAAATCAATAGCGCGTACCCTTTCGCAAAAAAAAAAATGCTCCCAGGGAAAAGAAGGTGAAAAAATTAAAATACGTAGAAGTTTTCAAGATACCTGCCATAGACGTATCAGGGACCTACATTGCAATATGTTCTAGAATTACTCAAGCTTGCCTGGGGCTGTCCCAGAAATTATAATATTTAAATTCACGGGAACAGCCGTTCGCGGAAATCTGTATACGGCCAAAGGCGACCTTTTGGGTTTACGGGTTGACAGTTTGCGGTCAGACTTACGAATTTACTAGACGTTTAAGTTCATAGAATCTTAAAGCGATTGCAGGGAATATTTTTATATAAAATATTCGGGTGGTATAATTGTTTTTCAAATGTTTTGACATAATTTTTATGGGAAAAATCAGCAGGAATATACTTTCCGACTTTTTGAGAGATTATAAAAAAAGAGTGCAAGCCATTGATTATCTATAAGTAGATGCGTAATCATGGGACCTGTGAGGATGGCGGGTGTTGATGTTTGGCGGCGCTAGCGTCTGTATTCTTTTTGCGGTTTGTGCTTTCGGTAAAACTTGCAAGATTTGGAAGCTTTGGTTTGGAGTTTCGATAATACATAATAAAAAAGCTGAGGGTTATCGATGATGGAAATAATGTGTACATAAGAAGGTATTTTCTTGGAACATTAAAATGAAGTTGAATTTATTTTGGCTGGGGCGCGGTGCCGTATACAAATTTGAGATATCGAATCTCATGATTTTTCAGATTTCGGACTTTTTGATTTTATGAGACTTATTTGCATTAGTTAGCGAAAAGTCCATTTGCAACGCAAAGGAATGGGAGGGGGAGGGGTGTCGAAACACCGTTTTGAAACTATGGCCTCGATTCCCAGATCCGGCGGCGCGGAAGTGAGTGCGGATTTGAGCCTTTGCGATTCTCAAATCCACAACCGCGAATCTCTCTTTGATATTTTCCGCGCTTAAAAGTGTGATCCGCAACAAATTTTCTGCGGATTCGAAACCACAAATGCGCCTAAGATAATCCGACATCAGGTATTTCATTTCGTCTTCATTCCGAATTTTTGATTTAATTGAATCCGGGACTGCGGATTTGAGAATCGCAAAGTGTCAAATCCGCACTCACTTCCGCGCCGCCGGATCTGGGAGTCGAGGCCATTTCTCTTCATGTTTTTTGGTGGCTGATTATGAAAATCAGCAGGAAATTTTAGGACTGCAATAAAATATGTTTGTCACCCTTATAAATATAAAATATACTCCTTTTTAAGGATAATTATAATAATCAAATTAAATGCACTCTATTTTATATTTATTTGCGAAGGTGGTTGATTTTTATTTAATCTAGCCGAATTTTATCAAGCATTAAGGGGATAAAATTAAAGGGAAGTAATATTTTAAAAATAAATTTTATACAGCAGCTTTTTTCTACGTTTTGGGTAATTGTTGCTGCTACCGGATTGCAGGTTGGTTGCTTGGTACTGTTAAGAAGACATAAGTCATTTTCAATACATATAATACAGGTTGTATTTGAAAAATGATTCAAATATTTTTATGTTTTTAAATTTTATTTTTGATGAAATAATATCAAAAATAAATTGGAAAATTTATTATAACCTCTTTTTCAATGCGGTGAATCCACCCTTGAATCAAATCAAAAAAAAAACTTGAAAAATGTTGTACGATTTTTGAACAAATTTCCCAAAATAACTCTCGTACAACTAGTCCATTATTTAGTTTGTCATATCATGGTTCATTGTCTTGCAATAAGATTAGTACAAGGGTGGAATAGGTTAACCATTATGATCGTTGGGAGGTGGAATTGACGAGGAATTCTGCGTTTGAATTCTTGGATGTTGGAGCTCGGAAATACTAACCGATTATTCCAGAATCCAGTTGTTATTTTTAGAAACGAATTCCTATTTTGTAGAGTGCCCGAAAAGAGGGCTGCAGGTGGAAGGAGTGAGACGAGTTATCTAATTTGGTGCTGACGGAATAAGATTGCCGTGTAGTCAGGAGAGTGTTTATTTCGATGGTACTGAGATAGTGGCGATAGAATGTTGTATGTTTAGCAAGTAATTTGTTGATCTACACAGGAAGCACCAAGATTTATTGATTGTCAGTTCGCCTTCGACGATAACTTCGGAAGTTTACGGGATAAAACTGATAAAAGTGTTTAAATATTCTCCGTTTTTACACCCAGCGGGAAATGTAATGGCTAGGTAAGCGAGGTGATAATGAGATGGACCCATTACCTTTGTGATGAAATAATAGCTTACTTTTACATAGGGATGTCCTATGCCGGTAAGTACAAACGAGGACTTATTTCAGAGGTGAAGTGTATTAAGTGAATACATAGATTACCATGTATGGCACGCAGAATAAAATTCTGGCTACCCTTTTTAGCATTAAAAACATTACTATCCAAAATTACCATTGCATTTCAGCTACATTTGGTGAGAATTTTACTAGCAAGATATCTTTTTGACTGCACTGAACTCAAGAAGAGAGGCTTCGACAAGACAAAGAATAATAAAAGCACATCACATTTCCAACGAAAGTATTTCACAAGTCACTAGTCGCTTACAATGTAAAGACCTCAATTTTACTAAATTTGCAGTAGAATTTTTCAATTACCATGTAAGCGGTTACACAAATCATTAATGAATTCTTGGGTTACCTGAGTAGCCCCTCGCTAGTTTTCCTGCTGGGAGCCTTTGATTTGTTACATATAGGGTGTTAGTAATACTCTATTTACAAATTTTATAGCGCCAAACTATTAGGAGTCCTAGCATACGTGACAGACCCTGTACAAGCAGTTGCGGAAAAATTGTAAAGATGAGAGGATGAATATTAACAAAACTAGTTAATACTAAGTAAAGCCGGTTTATAGTACACTTCAGCCTGTCCCTGTTATGCTGTCTGTAAATTTTGGAAAGAAGGATTCAATTGTTTTACAGTTCCAGGATGATATATTTATGTGGATCTATCATTATAGCCAAGGTCCTAAATCCAAAGCAATGCCTGAATGCGAAAGGATCTTTTTGATTGAAAGCCGTGAATTATGCCTACTGGGGACACCACGGTATAAAAAACGCGCCCTGTACTCGACCTCTTAGGTGGTGTTGAAGAGAGTGCACAAGACTTATTATATTTATAAAGCACTTACAATTCCTGGTGCGTTATAAATTTTAAAATATTCTTTTGGAGTAAAGTGCGACAGTTTAGCATGAAATGGTTTTACATAAAGAAAGATTTTACTTTTCCCATATCATTAAACATTAAATTTTAATGATGAGGCAAAATACTTCATTGCCTGGGATACTATATCGAGCCCTTCCCGCCGTTTTATCGTAAGCGACATTTTTTCGAAAATTCGTTTTTTACCGCAAACGACGTTAATTTAACCTTCGAAACATACCACCAATTTTGACATTAATCGGACAATAAACTAGCCTAACTAATAAAATAATTAGCCTAACTAATTTCAGCCCATTACAAATGACAGATACAAAAATAAGTAAGAAAAACCTTCTCCTGTAAAATTTACTTTTTGTCGGTTACGATAAAACGGCGGGAAGGGCTCGATATGATAAAAACCTCTTCCATATGTAATTTAAAACTTTTTACTGAAATTTTCTCAGGCTCAACTTTTGGTCGAAAATAGAAAAATTTTTATATTCTGTACCAAGCAGAAATTAAAATTTGCGGCACCGTACCCACCTGCAGACAAAAAAATATGATTTCATAAAAAAATAAAAATCTTCCACGACTAAATTTTTCCCTAAACCTGAAAAATCGTTTTTAAGCAACACAACAACAAAAATTCCGAAAATTTTGCCTCAAAGAACGGCAGGCGCAATCGCAAGTAGATATATCCCAATTCATGCGATTGCTATATACATGAATTGAAAAGTTCAATGTACATAAGCAGCGAAACCGATAGACAGCTTTTATATATTTCGAAAGCTCTTGAGTCTCAGTTTTAACATGGATTTTTGAAATCAGTGTAAGTAAGGCCATCTATGTCCAAAGCCCGCAATCAAGGTTACGTATCTACTTATAGATAAATCAATGTGCAAGCGTATTTAACACAATTATGCTTTTGAAATTATATACATAAGTGATTGTTAAATTTTTATTGTTTTTTTTTTAACTTAAACATGTATATTATTTATTTAAATCGTCAAGAGAATAAGGACGATTTATTCACACATTTAACTGCAGGTATTCCCGACAACAGAGCCTCGGGCCGAACGGATAACTCAATGACGAACTGGGAAACGGAAAAAGGACAATTATTTCGAAATATTTACATGGTACGTGTGAACTCTATACCAACCTGGTACTATATGACCAGCTTGAAAAATACAAGGAATATAACGACGATTCAAGAAGTTACTTGGTTGGGCAAAGGCATAATGCAGAAAAGGAATTGCACAATATACTACAGCTGCAATGATAAAGAGCACATCCTAGGTACGGCACTTATCGTAAGAAAAAGATTAAAACAGCTCTAATAGGATTCGAACAATAAGCGAAAGAATGTGCAGGATACAAATTAAAGGCAAATTCCACAATTACTCCCTCATAAATACACATCCTCCAACGGAAGATAAGTCTGATGAAGAAAAGAAGGCGTTCTACGAAAACCTTGACCGAAGCCTCAGAATATATATATAGGCTAATATGATCGGCCTAGTCCCTTCCAAGTAAGGTTGGCGTGAGATTAATAACCTCACCTGGAAAAAACAGTTGTTACGGAACGACTACAAATGCCCTTCTGGAAATGTTTTGGCTTTGTAGCGGGGGATGTGGCATAGTATGACTCCAAAGCGGGGCAACCTCCAGTGTTTTGGAGTGTTCGGCGAAGTCATTTCAATGTAGCTGCCCTTGTGGGTAAAGCGGAAAGCAAAAAAGTCTCATTCAATCTATAGTCCATTTAAAACGCGCGTTAATGTGTTCCAAAATAACTCCGTTAAGAAAATCGAACCCTAAACGTTTTTGGGGTAGCTGATCACGAAAATCGAGGTCCCGCGGTCCTAAAACATGGGCGTCACCCTTAAAATGCAAAAAACACCCCTTTTTGGGGGGTTTTCGCGATTATTTCAATAATAATGGAAACGAATGCGATGAAATGCACATTTTTTTAATATTTATTTGCGAAGGTGGTTGATTTGTACTAAATTAAGGCGAACTTTATGATAAGGGGTAGTCCTAAAGGGTTGAAACTACCCCTAAATCGGCCAAAAATGGAAAAAATTGTAATTTTTTTTTTTTCAAGTTTATGCAAATTCATTTTTGCCCACAATCGAATTTGAAGCATAAACTTGAAAAAAAAAAACAATTTTTTCCAAAAATTATGAATGATAATTATTCGTTATGATGCTCTCTAAAAAAAACTTGTTATACTTTTTTTTTGTTAAAATTGAAGGAAAAAAGGTTATATTGTGGCTAATTTTTGTGTTCTAAGGCTTATAACTTCTTAATTATTAAATTTATGACAACACCGCTTATATAATAAATTGTAAATATATTAATTCAAAACAAATTTTTTTTTCACAAATTTTCTGTAAGATGCACTTTTCCGGAGATATAGTGGAAAAACCATTTGCACATCTTTTCCAAGATGGCGGCAAAATGGGGGGCCGCGGATCCCGAAAACTCAACTTTAAGCTTATACTGACCGCCTCCCTCCTACACAACCCAACATAGAACCGTGGCCTGCATTTTCGCAATGTTAAAGTACCATTTACATGGACTATTTATCGAACGAAGTACGAAGGAGGTATTATACTGGGAAGTTGATCGTGTGGACCAAAGGGGCCAAACCCACAACCCAACTAGTTTATATTTGGACCTATACTTTCTGCTGAAGCTGCCTGGTGTCTCTCCAATACAGTCTGTTCTTGGAGGCGATTAATGTCGAATATCTTTTTGTTGTTCTTTGTTTTTCTTAAGTGGACAGCAGACATCTGAATCTAGCTTTAACTAGGAAGTGGTCCGATTCACCGAGAGCACCCTTCTGTCTATGAGTATATGGTCTACTTGGTTGCAGTATCTTTCGCTGGTGGATTGCCATGTGTGTTTGTGAATATCCTTTCTTGGGAAATATGTTGAGCTGACGATCATATTTTCGCTCATCGCAAAATCGATAACACGTTGTCCGTTATCGTTTGATGTTTCGTGGAGGCTTTCCTTTCCAATGGTCGGTCTGTGCCAGTTCCCCCTTCCAATCTTGACTTTGAGGTCGCCTATTACCATCTTGATATCATTGGAAGAGGCCGTTTCATATGTATGTTTAAGCTTAAAATATAAAGTGTCCTTTATCGTGTCTGCTTTCTCCTCTGTGTGCGCATATGCGGTTATGATCGAAAGGGTGAAGAACTTTGTTCGGAGTCGTATTGAACATAGTCGTTGACTTATTGGCTTGAATCCTATTACATTAACTAAAATATACTTGTGTACTACAAAGCCTATTCCTAAGTGATGCTCCCTTATACAGCTGTAGAATATCTTGTAGTTACCAAGGTTAATTGAATGCGAGTATTTATATTCACTTCGTCTAATAGTGACTGAACTTCTGTAGTTCTGTACATACTTCGCGTGTTTCATGTTCCGAAAATCATTTCCAGGTGTTGTTGCCGTAGTCGTTACCATTTTTTCTGTCCGTTCCAAGGCTTTGCTTCGGGTTTTTAACTGATATGTTTTAACAGGGTGCGGTAGTTAGCCCAACGCCCAACCCCACTACTAGGAGAACCGGATCCGTGAACTATACCCCATCGGATAGGGTGGCCCAGCTATACATCTGGGCACTAGGTACGTCCGTCGTTGGTTGGTTATCCAGGAGGCGAGGCGACAGCGAGGTGGTGATACGATTTTGACCCCCCCCCCCCCTTTTACCTTGGAATAATTTTCTTTTTTTGAAATCATGCTTATTACTATACGAAATCATGCTTATTACCATGACCTGTAGATGATGGCCGTCTCGTAATATAAAGGGTGACTACTAAGTTTGACTTCTTCACATAAAAAATGACTAGTGAAAAACGGAGAGTACATACTGTGCAAACCTAAGTCGTGTCTGAACCCTTAACTTATTAAACTGCCATATTACACTACATTTTCTATTCTACTTTATAATAATGTCAATATCAAATGAAAATAGTAAAGTAATGCAATGTTTTCTTTGATCTTCTATAATTAATAGGTGCCATTAGATAGTTAACATGCCAGAATCTAATGTCAATTTTCAATTCCCATGTTACGTATGAAAAATAACCCTCAAGTGGCATATAATGTGCACACCATCGAAATTAATTAGATGAACACAATTAACTTATCATAATAAGCATCCATCTTAATTACGTCATAATGTATGTACACACACAGAGCAAAATGGCCCCATCATTTTGCTTTCTGCTGAAAATATCCTTTTTATATCCATCTATCATGCCTCAAGTAATAATTCTTACTCGATTATACGCTGAACCATGGGAAAATGTATTTCTTCTTATATGTACATTTCATATAGTATTATATGTATGCATGTATATATTTCCTTTTCCTTTGCCATCTTATATTTTTGCGTCCTTTTTTGGTTTTTGCTACTTTTGCGAATTCAAATTCACCCTGTAGGCCACACATACATACGTGCATCTGAAGCCAATGACATAAATTCCATTGGTACACGTGCTGGATACGCTTCAGGAAGTCTCTTTAATATGAAACCAAAATTGCCCCCGTTGTTCACTTCGCCCCTCTCTTGTTAGGTTTTCATTATGTCCTTGTGCATATTTTATGACATAATAAAGATTACAAGTAAAAATCAAGGCACAGGGACACAGGAAAAACACCAGCCGGCAACGAGCTCCCCGCATTTAAATACCTTTTACGATTATTACATTCTGAAAACATTAAAAAATACGAATAATGCCATTCTCATTTACATTTCAAGATTTTCAAAAAAATCAAATATTCCGTGGAAATGTATTACACAAACAGAGAAAAAAAGGAACAATGACGCTTTAAGGACTATAAACGTCATACCTTAAAGGCGGGCTGGCAAAATGCCCGGCAAAATCTGTAGTACTGACAGTACTCTAGAAAAATGTGATTTTGGTTGACCCGGATTAAGTGTCTTGTGTCTTTATTGCTGACACAGTGTATCCTGGACGTACTCCGGAAAAGGACTAGGACGAAACACGTACTCATGCGATAAAATCGTTAAATGTCCTCTGGAGATATTATGTACGCCCACCACCCACCCTCTCTCTCATCTCAGGATACCAGTAATATGTTCATATCTTAAGCTCGTCATTTATCGTTATGGTTACGTTTGGCTGGGGCACGAAATCCTGAATTTCATTTTGGCATATTATTGACTCGCTTTACGATGTGAATGCCTTGTTCCGGGATGAAAAATTCAAGATATCCTGTTTTCATACATAGTAGATGTTCTCTCGAAATAAGACTGGCGATTCCATGTCACGTCACATGTGTAAGGACTATCAAAATTCAGTTTCTGTATGCCTAATGGAATTGATATGTAAATCTTCGTGTTTTGAAATTTTATCAAACAAAAAAAAAAAAAAAAACAGAAAGAAAATGGAGAAAATACTTACATTTGAATTTCTATTCAAACATGAAATGTTTAGTGACTTGTCCCTGCTGACGAAACTTTTATTCACTTATTTTCTCGAGTTATCGATTTACGTTAAAATTCATTTTATAGCCAAACTTGCTGGGACCCGGTGCGCCTATGCTGCACCCATAAGCCAATAGTAGTAATCAGTTGATATAAATTTTAATATACAGTAAACAGGGTCCGCGTTTGGGTCTCTTGCGCCCGGTGCACTATGCCATAATGCCCCCTAAGCTGGTCATTTTTTAACGCAGTGAAGGATTGAGGAAGGATTACAACAGTACAAACGAAGCTTCACATGGGTCAACATCCAACAAACAAAAATCTGCGGAAAAGGTCCTTTGCGGAGAAGAGAGTAGGAGAGGACGATGTGGTGGACAGATTTTTTTAATCGCTGAATTCTACCGAGGCGCGAACGGCTAACAAAGACCTCGGAAGGTGGTGACACCCGATTTGTCATTTCTATTATGCCTAATCTCCAATGGCAAAACCAACACCAACCAAAGTGCTGCATATTCCTTCTCATTCGAAAATGAGTTACCCGTCGCGCTCGTGTTTTGGTTGACATGGGTAACTTTCCGTATGTGTTAAACCATTTGAGTTGCCACATGAAATTCAGCGGCCAATTTAGTACAAAAAATGTCTAAAATCAAGGCATAAATGACGTTAATTTTAATTGCAATACCCCGCCAAAAAATATGTCAACAGAAAAGTCTAATCTAATAATAATAATAACAAAATAGACATTTCTGACATTTGACATATACAGTGATAGAAAAGTGTGTGAACACATTTTGTCAGCTAATTCAGCCCACTGGTACATGGTTGGTTCGTGGTTGGTTTTCCCATTGGAGATTAGGCATTAAAATCCGAGAAGATTCACTGCAGACAAACACCTAGCAGACCTGTTAGCAAGTCCTAATCCCATTATGCAGTGAGTGGTGCCCCCTGGGGTACATCTTTGGAAAGAGCTAACGGGAGACGGACGAGCGAGCTCTCTGCGGCACAAAACAAAGTTTTAAGTCGGTTGGGCTAAGGGTTAGCAACCCGCTCCCATAAAAAAACCATTGCTACGAATCGGCAAACAATATTTTGAAACCGGATGGACAACACGACGACGCCTTTTGCTTTTAGAACAAGGACACGAATCGGATCATGGAATATGAGAACACTGCTTGCTGTAGAACGGCTGGATGAAGTCCTCAACGAGATGAATCGATAAAAAATCAAGATCATGGGATGGATGGCCCGATGCGGGGGACCATATTTGCCCAAACGGAGAGTCCTTCTTATATTCTGGGAGTAACGAAATTGAAAGCCGTAGGAGTGGCGTTGGCGTGATACTCACCAAAGAAGCCAGGTCTAGCCTCATTAGCTGGTGGTGAGTTTTTCGTTGACTTTTGTAGCTCCCACCAACTCATGGTAGGTGGAACATACTTTTGTCACAAGAAGATACACAAAGAGACCTGAGTACAACGATGGTACAACTAGAAATCAGACAGATCACGTGGCCATCAGCCGCAGATGGAGAACTATTCTTGAGGATGTCAGGAGTTTCAGGGGATCAGACACTGGAAGCGACCACCATTTGGCTGTAGCAACTATTCGCCTTAAAATCGCCACAATCAGAAACGTGCAACACGATGCTAGAACCCGTAGACGGTTTAACGTAGACCTTCTGCGGGAGAGCGTTAAAAAGCGAGAATTTGCTGGAAACCTGTAAGAAATATTAAACCAGCAAACCGTTTCTGACGATACAAATATTAAAGAGCTGTGGAGTACGACAAAGGGCGCAATATTGACGGCTGCGGAAACGAGTATCGGTTATGTCCAAAGAAACCAGCAACACTGGATCTCGGACACAACCTGGCAAAAAACAGAACGTAGGAAAGCCGTAAAAAATAATGTGAGCTCTACAATTGACCTGAAAAGACGTCACCAACTTGAACGGAAATACTCCCAATTACACCGGGAGTTAAAGAGAAGTTCCCGGCGTAATAAAAGGCAGCAGATAAACGAGCTCACAGAAAAACGGGAAAACACAGGCAACAGCAAGGTGCTGTACCAAATCAGTAAACAGCTCTCGGGAAAGCACTCTACTAAAAGGCGTGCCGTTAAAAAGTGCGGATGGAAGGCTGCTGTACAGTGACGAGGAGCAACTCCAAAGATGGAGAGATTCCTTCTTCGCCGCCCTAAATGGTTCACTTGTACAGGAACCTCAGGAAAACAGCAACAATGCACAGCCAATAAGATTCGCCACTCGGGCCCCATCCAAGACGGAAATATTAACCGCAATTCATGCGATGGCCAATGGTAAAGCAGCTGGGAAAGAAGGCAGCCCGCCAGAATTGTTGAAAGCCGACTCAAGCCTCATAGCAGATGCGCTTCAGCCAATCCTAGAAATAGCATGGAACCCCTGTACCTTTCCGGAGGATTGGACGAAAGGTATCATAGTCAAAATACCAAAAAAGGGGGACCTAACAATATGCGACAACTGGAGAGGCATCTGTTTATTATCTACTGTGGGCAAAATTTACTCCCATATATGTATTACTATCTAGGATAAGTGAGGCAGTAGACCGAACGAAGGCAGCAGGCCGGATTCTGAAAGGGCCGCTCATGTATTGATCATATTAACACCTTGAGAATAATAGTGGAGAAGGCTACTGAATTTCCCCCTTTACTTTGCTTTCGTAAACTATGAGATAGCGTTCGACTTGGTTAATGGAGCTTCATTTGGCAGGCACCACGGCGATGCGACGTGGACTGCCTGATAAAATAATAGAATTGATAAAAGCCCTATATAACAATTCCAAATGCAGAGTTCTCCACAATGGAAAATTATCCGACAGCTTTGAGGTGAGTTCAGGAGTACGACAAGGATGTTTACTTTCGCCTTTACTATTTCTTATAGTAATAAATGACATCCTTGTCAGCGTTCTAGATAGTAGAACAGGCGGCATACAATGGGGTTTTCTAGACCGCCTTAAGGATCTCGACTACGCCTTAAGGATCTCGACTACGCGGATGATACCTGTTTGCTGGCCTACAGACACCACGACCTCAAAAACATGTTAAACAATTTGGCAACAGAAAGTAGTCCAGCAGACTTAAGGCTAAATCCGCCTAAAACTGAAGAAATGCGGATAACTGCAAACAACATTGAACGGACAGCGCTGAATAACCGTAACGTGGACTTGGTAGATATATTCTGCTACCTCGGTAGAATTATTACCGAAAATGGCGGGGCAGAAGAAGACGTCAGTTCCAGAATAAATAAAGCACGAAGAGCATATGCATGCCTGTCCCGCATATGGAGATCAACGGAGATCTCAACTAACACCAAATTGCGGCTGTTCAACTCCAACGTTACGGCAGTTCTTTTGTGCGGTTGCGAAACATGGAAAGTCACCCAATGCATCACATCACGCCTACAAGTCTTCATCAACAGATGCCTGCGTCGTATCCTAAAAATCCGCTGGCAAAATAGAATTTGAAATGAAGAACTATGGCGCCGTGCCGGCCAAGAAAGGATAGGCGACCAAATCAGGCGAAGGAAATGGAATTGGGTTGGCCACACCTTGCGACGCGAAAACGAAGATCTAGCCAAACAGGCCCTTGACTGGAATCCGCAAGGATCCCATCGAGTCGGAAGACCTAGAACAACGTGGAGGAGAACCATACTAGCAGAAGCCGCAACAACTGGGAGATCCTGGTTGGAGCTGAAAGCTGTCGCGCAAAACAGAGTCCGCTGGAGGGCAACTGTTTCCGCCCTATGACTTGGAAGGAAGTATTAAGAAATTCGGCATTAAGAATCCCACTGTGTAACCTAGTTTCTGTAAAAGCGATTATATCAAAATCACTGGTCGAAGTCGACAGAAACACATCTTGGGTTTTGGATCTGTTTTCTCTCAAATTTTGGTAATAGAAGGAAAGCGTCTTAAGTTTTTTGAAACCTGTAGAGTGTCAGGAACTCGCTGCGCATGCGTGCGGGGGACAAAAAACACTTTGAAAAGGCACAAGGAGACCAGAACGTATTGTCTAAAAACTTTTCAGCGGTATTGGGCGGTGCAGTCAGGATGAACGACGCAACCGGTTTGGAAACATTGCCAATCTTCCGGCAGGAGGCTGCAGCAGGATTAATAGCTTTTCCCATTAGGTATTCTTTAATTACCTCGCACTAGATAAAGATTACCAATTTCGTTACAGCTGGAAAAACCTTAGCACCAAACAACAACAAAAAAGAACAAATGAAAAAAAAATGAAAACACCAACACAAAAAAGAGAAAAAAATCAAAAACTCGAGCAAAGAGTTAATAAAAACAGAAACTTGAAAAAATTAGAAACACTAAATGACTGTTATTTAATAATTAAAACAACAACGAAAAACACAAAATTTAATAAAATCGCGGACGACCGGCACTTGACACTCTTGTAATACTTGTAACATTATAGCTTCATCCAACGTCGTTCAATAATTAATGATCAAGTTAATACTATCTGTAATCACCACAAAAATATAGCAACTCTTGAAAAATCATAGTACCTACTACAGAAAATATCTAGCTACGTCTTGCATATTGTGCCTTGTCATCCGTAAGCACTTTATTCAAATTGAAGCCTTGCACTACTTGCAGATACCGCAGACCATTTTCTTACATGTGATTGCTGATCCATGTATAGTTGATTTTCATAACAACTTTGCAAAGCTGCTTACCAAGCGAAAGGTAAATGGAACTTGTACTCTGCTCTAATGCTATTTACGTATGTAGTTCAATCTTGTTAAGGATGTGTTTGCACGGAGGTGGTAAAATATCTAGGAGTTGTTCGAACATGCATCGCAGTGATTACAACTTTTATTTTGTTTGAGTTACACGAGGATGTTTTGTCCATCTCCAATAAATTTATGCCCGCCTTTTGATGGCCGGGAAAATTTTGAATATGGAAGTGTTGACGAAACTTGGCAGGTACCTTTTTCTCTGAACACTGAGTACAATTAGTACAATTGTCATGGAATGGGAATTAAGCTTGTTATCCTAAAAGATCTCAACTATGAATAATATGTTTGGTTTCTGGCACCACGACACTAGCTCCAAAATCTCAATATAAGGCATTCAGTAACAGATTTTTATGATAGGTTTGAAGTTAAACCCAATTAGAATTGCTAGAAATACAAGAAAATGTGGATAAATTTCCTCACCGAAAATAGAAGTTGGTTGGCAGGTGTTATTAAATATCAATAAGACCAGGACTGCTAAAATTAGAAAAAGAGTCTTCTTCCTTGATCCGTTAGCTGGCGGTCCGAGCGGGACGTGCCTGCAACAGATGCGCTGCTGTCGGTGCCGCTGGGTCTCAAACTCTATTCAAGGTGCGTTTCCACTCTTGCCGGTTTTTGGCGGTGTCTCGAGCCTCGGTAACTGATAATCGTTGATTCTTTAGGTCACCCTCGATACTCTTTGGGCAGGTTTTCTTCTTTGCCGATCGCTGGATTCTCCAGCCTGCGGGATGGTCTCGCCAGAGAAGTTTACGTTGCAAGCGACTATCATCCATTCGGCAAACATGTCCAAACCACCGTAGTCGACGTTTTTCATTTCTTCCTCGATCAGCTGATCGCATCTTTGTCTAACTGTCTCGTTTCGAAGGCGATCGTGAAGTGAAACACAGAGAATTTGCCTCAATTGTATTGCCTTTGGAAGACCTCGAGCTTCTTAACATCCGGTCTGAGCACTGTCCACGTTTCAGACCCATAAAGAAGAATCGAAAGTGTCGTGGGTTTCTTTTTGTATATTCCTTTTTAACACACGACAGGGACGAAGGAGTGCTTTCGCATTGGCGAGAAGTTCACCTGCCCCTTTTTGAAAGTACTATCAAAACGAACTCTTGGTTTTTGTTACGTCTTTTATTTTCGAATTTAAACTTATTTTGCTACAGTTACTATTCACTTACGAATATATTTTTCTTTCTTAACAATTAATTAATTTCACTCTTTTAACTTTGATTTATCTTTTTTGAGTTGCTATTTACTTACATGTTTAGACAAAGTAATATTATCTTTTTTTAAATTCACTTTAATATATTTTTCTTTCTTAACAATTAATTAATTTCACTCTTTTAACTTTGATTTATCTTTTTTGAGTTGCTATTTACTCACATATTTAGACAAAATAATCTTATCTTTTTTTAATTCACTTTAATATGTTTTCTTTCTTAACAATTAATTAATTTCACTCTTTTAACTTTGATTTATCTTTTTTGAGTTGCTATTTACTCACATATTTAGACAAAATAATCTTATCTTTTTTTAATTCACTTTAATATGTTTTCTTTCTTAACAATTAATTAATTTCACTCTTTTAACTTTGATTTATCTTTTTTTTGAGTTGCTATTTACTGGGTCAATATCTCCAGCCAGTCTTCAGGTATCGACTGACTGTTACTCGCTCACCAACTGATACCGATTGATTGTGTATCACCCGGCCGGTCACCCTCGTAGGCCTCCAAAACCAATTAACCAATCGCTCCCCCACCTCGGGGTTCTGTTGGTGGAAGATAAACGCGAGGAAAGCTTTTTTAAAGCAGGTGAGAATCTTTGATCATGCGAGTGATCGAGTATTCGTGGTGTTTCAAGAGGGGAAGAGTGTGCGCGAAGCAAATTTACTCGAGGTCAACATGTGGAAAGTGTTGACCTGTGTCATCGTTACCGATGATCGACGGAAATCGTTTTTGCATGCGTCTAATATTATTTTGTGGGATTATTGGGCTTGGCGGAAACTCATATTGAGTTTCCAGAATGAATTTCCCGTTAAAGCGTGTATTTTAGGATTTTTAGAATGTACTTAAAAAATCGGTTATGGCATGCATGTGGCGGAAACTCATATCGAGTTTCCAGAATTGGTTTCTTTTAAAATGCCAAATGGAAGTTAAAGGAATGAGTTGAAATGCCCTTGGAAATGTTGAGTAAAGGAAATAATAATGCATGTGGCGGAAACTCATATCGAGTTTCCAGAATTGGTCTCTTGAGTTGGAATGACCTTGGGAATATGAAGGTTGAGTAAAAGGTAACGGGCGGAGGCGCCGCTCGTTACACCTTCCCCCTTAGAAAAGAAAGTTTTGGGATTTAAAGAGTAAAACTTTCGTTTGGTCTGTGATCTGGGGCCTACCAGAGGGTGTTACAATTTTAATTCCCTTTTGTTTATTTAATTAGTGTTACTATATAAACATATGTGTAATTGTAATTAAAATTATTAATATTTATTTATATATTCATTAATATTTTAACTAATTTTGGTATAAAGAGGATTTTCTCTAACTTATTGTTTTACTTCATTATGGTTTATACTTATCCCTATATATATATATATATATAAGAACATTAAGTTGTTCTTCCTTAAATTTTAAAAATAAAAAAAAAACATATGTAGGTTACTCTAATTCATTCGACGTCGAGCATAAGGTCTCCTTTATCGTACGGTTAGCACTAAAGGTCTTTCAGATTGTGCCTCCGCGTTTGATTCAGGTTGTGCCGTCGGGTTGATTGTGACCGACTTGTTCCGGCTGAGTCTAGAAGTGCATTTTTTCCTTAGTATAGGGACAAAGATTATGATTATTAGTAGGAGAAGGACATAGGTCATTGTGTAATGATGGATAGTATGAATTCTGCTACTCCCAAGCTTTAGGTTCTCGTTTTCCTTTTGTTGACGAATTCGTCTGCTTAGTTCGTTGAGCTCGTAGTCGCTATTATATTTTATTCGAGGATCCTCAGAGAGACTCCCGGGAGGTTGCGGTGGAGCAGCCCCAACTATAGAGTTTTGTGTTTATTTTTTTTTATATTATATAATTTAAATAAATTGTTAATGGTAGCTAAGTTTTTATTATTATATCCCCCCCTTTTTTTTTATTTATTCTATTGTTTCCTAAATTAGGTTCTTAGAGTTCTGTGTCCTCTATGAACAGTTTTAAATTGTTATTATGAATTACCCTATTCCTACCCGTTTGGCACAAACTCGTGTCATATTTCCCTCGGCGGGGAGTTCCAAGATCATTTCAGATCTTGCTGGAATTATAAGCCTTTCGGGGATGTCCGAAATTGTTTGTTTTGTTTCTTGAGTAATATAGGAACCCGATGTTTTACCGATGTTCCCCTCTTGTTGTTGATTCGCAACCTGTAATTGGGAATGGGTGTCTATCACCTCCTCTTTGATTAGCTTTATCTCGTCTGTGTTCCCGTAAGCCGTGTTCCCATATTTATTTATTGTGATTGAGTCATTGCTCGATTTTCCTTTTAGTCGATTGTCTTCCACGCAGTCGCTTGACGTTACGCTGGTGGGAAAATATCCATTAATTTTATTAACTTTGTTAATATTATTATTTAATATTCCTTCATTGAGGTCTTCCCGTTGGGTCACTTTGCCTCCCGGGGGTATTTTATTAATTTTACTATCTCGGACGCTGTTCGCTTCAGCTGGCTCCGAGAGTGGTTTCGTATAGGTTGCCGCTATTGGGACTTTTTTATGGACTAAGGGAGCTTTTATGGGGGGCTTATCTTCTTCGCCATTTGGTCTGTATTCGCTTTCTTGTAGATTTCGATTTTGTTTCGATTGTAGGTTGTTGCTTATTGTGGAAAGAAATAATTGTCTGCGAGCGCTGTCAACGGGTATGTGGATTACCATAACACTTCTCGAATACATGATATCACAGTTATACTCATCTATGAAATCATGCCCTAATAACCCGTCCGTCGATAGGATATCCCTACCCCTTACTATATGGAAGGGATGGACGATATCTAGGCCGTGGCTACTACTGCCCATTTCCAAACTTCCATAAGATAGTCCTTCAGAATTGGCGCTTTCGTCGAGAATGGTGGTGATCGTGCACCTCTGACTAACGTCAACCAAGCAATCTTCGGAAGTGGATGTAAGCTTAAATAGACTAACCTCGGACCCCATATCAACGAAAAAGGAAGACTCCCTCTCCTTTGCTATAGAAAAGGGGAGAGTAGTTGTGACTCCACGTTTCGTGATGGTGATAGGTACTTCCACAGTGACCTTTAGTTGTGCGGTCGCACTTCGGCTTGAACTTCGAAGTGGCGAGCTGGAACGCCGGTCATTCCTTCTCGCGTATCCTCGTTTCCCGAATCATACTCATTATGATTAAGGACACGTACCTGTCTGAAATCTGGTCGGGTGTCTGGGTTGAAATTTCCAGCTGGGGACCGATCGTCTTGACGTCTAACGGGGCTCGTCCGTTCGAGGCGTCTAACTTGTCGAATGTTGTTTTCCCATCGTCCGCCTTGCGTGCCTGCATCCCGTTGTTCAGGGCCTGTGAATCTCCTATTAATAGATGGCATTTCCCGGTTGCGGTCGGAGCGTCGAGTTCGACACTCGCTGATGTCATGATTTGGCCTATTACAGTATGTGCAGAACAATCGTCGCACTTCCTTCTTAACAGCAGTATTGCTGAAGCTTGGTATGGCCTTATTGCGATAGCAAGTTTCCTTAGTGTGTCCCCTTTTCCGGCACACCTCGCACTGCGGAATTTGTTTTGCGGTCCCCTCTAAATTAGTGTCCCTTTGAAATTTATCTTCAATACGAGAAGCTCGTTCTATTATATAATCTACCAAAGAGGTCAAATCCTCTGCGTCTCGTGCTTGCGCAAGGGTTTGTAGCCTCTCGCTCCTGAGCCCATTTTCGAAGGCTATAATGGCCTCCCTCTCATTTTCTCTGACCAGCTCTGCTCTGGCCCGCTGATCGGGAATGGCAACTTGTGTAGCCTTGTTTAATTCGCCAAATAGCCGCATTACTCGCTGCGAGTAATCGGTGACGCTCTCTTTGGGCCCTTGTTTAACTTTTCGTAAGTCTTCTCTTACAGAAGACCTAGAAAGTTTATAGCGTTTTAATAATTGGAGCCTAAAGTCATCCCAGGTGGTGACGCCTCCGTATTCTATAATATCGTAGACGGAACCTCGCACCTTAGTCTTTAGGACATTGAAGAAGAGCGTCCTGTCTCTTTCGTCGTAGGCCATATCAAAGACAGCTTCACAACACGAAATAAACCGGTTCACATCATTTTTATCACCTGAGAATTCGGGAATCATTTCCCGAATATCGGATATAGAGACTCTAACAGGTGTGTTGTCGTCCCCGGAGGGACCAGCACCATCCTGTTGAGCCATGGGAACGGTTGGTTTTTTCCTTCGTGTTCTACACTGCGAGGGGAGCGCCGAATAAAACGAGGGATATTTTCTACTTCTCGTACGAATTTTGGAAAAAAAAAAATTTCTTTACGAGATAACGAGAATTAACTACTTCCAAAAGGAGAGAATTGCAATAATAGTAAAAAGGGAAAAGATGCACTGCTAATCATTTATGTTAATTTAGAGGAGGAAAAAAAAAATTTACGTTAATTTAGCGAAGAAAACTATATATATAAAACATCACTGCCATTTGTTCAGTGGAACTAAAACAAATCCTATCGTCACTTGAGAAACCTTAGACTCGACGAAGACGTATGCTCTTGGCAAAAAAAAATTTTTTTTTTTAAAAAAAAAAAATTTATAATTTTCCTTTGAAATTACATTTAGTTGTGTTTCCCTTTTCTTTTTATTCATATGTAGGTACTATATATATTTATATTTTTTTTTTTTTAAATTACATTTAGTTGTGTTTCCCTTTTCTTTTTATTCATATGTAATATATATATATTTATATTTTTTTTTTTCTTTGGAATTTAGTTGTGTCTTTTTTTTTTACATACATATGTGCTTAATATATATATAATTTTTATACTTTTTTTTTGAGAAAGAATATAGGGATAAAAATGTCTTACTTGACTAGGCTCAGGGCCCTTTTTCCAGCGTTGTTCCCATTAGTGTGGTTACTTTGTCCACTTTGTCCTTCCTTCCTGATGTTAAGATTGTCCATGCTGAGGAGGTGCTGCTGTACAGATGAAATGTTGATGAGATGTTGCTGCTGATGACTGATGAGATGCTGCTGATGATGACTGATGAGATGCTGCTGATGATGACTGATGAGATGCTGTTGCTGACGAAATGTTGGGCAGTGTATTCGGGCCGCCTGCCTTAGAATTTAACCTCTATTTCACGAGGATACCCTTTTCGGAATCCTACCGGCTGCGCCAAATTTTTGTCGTGGGTTTCTTTTTGTATATTCCTTTTTAACACACGACAGGGACGAAGGAGTGCTTTCGCATTGGCGAGAAGTTCACCTGCCCCTTTTTGAAAGTACTATCAAAACGAACTCTTGGTTTTTGTTACGTCTTTTATTTTCGAATTTAAACTTATTTTGCTACAGTTACTATTCACTTACGAATATATTTTTCTTTCTTAACAATTAATTAATTTCACTCTTTTAACTTTGATTTATCTTTTTTGAGTTGCTATTTACTTACATGTTTAGACAAAGTAATATTATCTTTTTTTAAATTCACTTTAATATATTTTTCTTTCTTAACAATTAATTAATTTCACTCTTTTAACTTTGATTTATCTTTTTTGAGTTGCTATTTACTCACATATTTAGACAAAATAATCTTATCTTTTTTTAATTCACTTTAATATGTTTTCTTTCTTAACAATTAATTAATTTCACTCTTTTAACTTTGATTTATCTTTTTTGAGTTGCTATTTACTCACATATTTAGACAAAATAATCTTATCTTTTTTTAATTCACTTTAATATGTTTTCTTTCTTAACAATTAATTAATTTCACTCTTTTAACTTTGATTTATCTTTTTTTTGAGTTGCTATTTACTGGGTCAGTATCTCCAGCCAGTCTTCAGGTATCGACTGACTGTTACTCGCTCACCAACTGATACCGATTGATTGTGTATCACCCGGCCGGTCACCCTCGTAGGCCTCCAAAACCAATTAACCAATCGCTCCCCCACCTCGGGGTTCTGTTGGTGGAAGGTAAACGCGAGGAAAGCTTTTTTAAAGCAGGTGAGAATCTTTGATCATGCGAGTGATCGAGTATTCGTGGTGTTTCAAGAGGGGAAGAGTGTGCGCGAAGCAAATTTACTCGAGGTCAACATGTGGAAAGTGTTGACCTGTGTCATCGTTACCGATGATCGACGGAAATCGTTTTTGCATGCGTCTAATATTATTTTGTGGGATTATTGGGCTTGGCGGAAACTCATATTGAGTTTCCAGAATGAATTTCCCGTTAAAGCGTGTATTTTAGGATTTTTAGAATGTACTTAAAAAATCGGTTATGGCATGCATGTGGCGGAAACTCATATCGAGTTTCCAGAATTGGTTTCTTTTAAAATGCCAAATGGAAGTTAAAGGAATGAGTTGAAATGCCCTTGGAAATGTTGAGTAAAGGAAATAATAATGCATGTGGCGGAAACTCATATCGAGTTTCCAGAATTGGTCTCTTGAGTTGGAATGACCTTGGGAATATGAAGGTTGAGTAAAAGGTAACGGGCGGAGGCGCCGCTCGTTACAAAAGGATCAGCGATGGGTAAAGGCGTACTTTTGTTTTGATGGAAATATTTATTCTTTTCCATATGCACCGCTTGAGCGAGGCAAATGTTGCTGTTGCCTGGCCGATGCTTCTCCCTGTCGGACAGCCGTTTGAATCGAACGCTGCTGGTTGAGCCATCGTACGACGCTTGGAGAAGTTGGATGATCCTCAATGGCACGTGTTTAGTTTCCAAGACTCTCCACAACCTGTTCCAATCGATGCAATCGAAACCGGATTTGAAATCGATGAAAACAACGACAGTTTGTTTGCCGCAACGAATTCTTTCTTCCATAAGCTGACGGAGTGCGAATGTTTGATGCATGGGGTCTAAACCCTGCTTGTTTTTTCCGGCTCGTTTGCTCTCGGTTGTATGATTTTCGTAAATACTTTGCGAATGATCGAAAGGAGGCTAATACCCCGATAATTCATTCCCGGCTGTCGCTTTTCTTCAAAATTGGGACAACGATTGCTTTCTTCCACGCCGAAGGGACACGATCCGAATGCCATATGTGTACTATGAAGACATGAAGTCGTGGTGATAAGACATCATCTCCGGCTTTGATCATATCGGCGGTTACTTGGTCTATTCCCGACGCTTTTCCATTTTTTAGCAGTTTTAGGCGAAGGACCGTGGGGATGGCCGGGATTTGAACCCGGGACCTCTGGGATGGTAGCCAGACGCATTAATCCCTAGGCTACCGAGGCCCGTCTGTACAGCGTCCAGTACGCGTGTCTCAATGACGCTTTCGGTCGCAACGTTATTCCAGTACGCTTTCCGTTCCACTTTCATTTTCCGGCGAACTTCTTTGTTCAATCTTCGGTATTGCTCAAAGCCGACGTGTTTCATTCGCTTCCGCTGATCAACGAGGTCCAGACAGTTGTCCGAGATCCATGGCTGGGTCCGGTTATGGATAGGTGGACACAACTCCATTGCACACTTCCCAATAGACTCCGACAATTGCCTTTATTCTACGATATCGTCCGGTATTCCGAGTGCCGCGAATTGGATAATGCCATTTGAAACTCTCGCCCGATGGCCGGGTCCTGTAGGCACGCCCAATTCTTCTTGGCTGGTGGGGCGCCGTTTCCTTCGCTCTTTGTAATCGCATCTGTAATTTCGCTCGAAAAAGAAAATGGTCCGATCCGCAATCTGGCCCATGCATTGCACGTAACGTCTTTAAGCGTCAATCAAAATCGTGCGTTGGTCAAAACGTAGTCTAACATCACCGAGTCTTTGCCGGTTTGACTTGAGTTGATGGACTTCGCCAGGTGAGCAGGTGTTTAAGTCGATGGCGGAAAATGCTGTTGCCAACGATCAAGTTGTTTGACGATGCGAATGAAAGCATAATTCATACTGATCGTAAAATTCGTCCTTGTTCGCGTCCGTGCTGGTCTCGTTTGGCGCATAAACGGATACTATATGTTGGTCTTGATCGTTCCACTGATGGAAAAGAAAACCTCACTATCAAATTTATACACAACGTTCCAACAATCGTAACAAAAAACGCCAACACCGGGAATGCTTAACTCGTCGAGACCATACAACTTTTTCTCTATATTATCAAAATGTCAGAGGGCTTAGAACCAAACTTCATCTTCTTAGACAAAACATTTTGACTTGTGATTATGATATTATTATTTTAACAGAAACTTGGTTGAACGATACTTTTTTGAATTCTGAACTCACTCATTCAGGTTTTACTGTGTATAGATGCGATAGAAACGAAAAAACCAGCGATCGTACTAGAGGAGGCGGCGTACTTATAGCAGTCCGTTCGTTTTTTAAATCACATTTGATTGTTAATCCTGACGTCTCAGTCGAACAACTCTTCATAAGCATCTGTCACAGTGACTCGCGTCTCACGATCGGCGCGGTGTACATTCCTCCAAACAGCTCCGATAAATTATATGAGAAACATAGCAAATCTCTTGTATTAGTTAAAAAGCAATATTATGATTCAGAGTTTTTGGTAGTAGGCGATTTCAATCTTCCCTCGGTTGAATGGATGAATTCGAAATTCTCTGCGGAATACTTTAGTTTAAATGCATCACCGCAAACCATAAGATCAGCTACTGTTTTGTCTTACTCGATTAACTTTTTAAATCTATATCAACATAATTATATCAAAGATAATAATGTGTCACTCTTGGATTTGATGTTTTCAACGTTGAGAGAATTGGAAGTGTCGATGACCATTGATCCACTTGTAAACGTCGATGAATTTCATCCTCCATTGCTTTGCGATATTAAATTACCCTCTGTGATGCAAGGAACTAATTCATTAGACAAATTAAATTTTTTTGGTGCAGACTATTTTCAATGTGTCTGTTTCTTAAATTCCTACGACTGGGACTCTATCTTTACAAACGATGATATTAACAAAGATGTTTCGATATTTGATGAAATTGTAAACAATTGTATAACTCAATTTGTACCACTAAAGCGACACCGCACTGATCTTTTTCCTGATTGGGTATCAAGACATGCGAAATATTTAATCAGAGAAAAGAAAAAGGCACACAAGAGATACAAACAAACTCGTTCACCGGCAGATTATGAAGCTTTTTCTAACCTTAGAGCGGCAGCAAAGGCCACATGCGAAAAATCTTACATCGAACATAGCGCGAAGAAAGAGGACGAGATACGTTCGAACCCGCGTGGTTTTTTTTCGTTTTGTAAATTCGATGCGTCAGGACAATGATATTCCGGTCTCAGTCTCTTTTGAAAACTATGTAAGCAGCGACCGCTCTGAAGCCTGTAATCTCTTTGCGGACTTTTTTGGTTCTGTATTTCTTCCTGAAGATGTCGAGGACTGTGACTCGCGCGATATTGACTGTGTAATATTCGCTAACAAACTGCAAATTTCTATCACTGAAGTATTTGAGGGACTTTTAAAATTGAATGTAAACAGAGGTCCTGGGCCTGCTCTCATTCCAAATGTCTTTCTTAAAAATGCTATTTACGGCATTACTAAACCTCTTTACATTCTATTTAATAAGTCCCTCAATACTGGTATTTTTCCAATTGCCTGGAAAAATAGCAGAGTCACACCAATTCACAAATCTGGTGATAAGAGTAATGTCAAAAACTATAGACCAATATCAATTTTAGATTCTATACCGAAATTTTTTGAAAAGTTAGTGACTGATAAGTTGTTTCAGTTACTTCGTCCTATCATAGTAGACCAACAACACGGTTTCTTGGATAGAAAATCTACTGCCACTAACCTGGCTATTATACATCATCACATTGTAAATGCTATCGAAAACCGTAGTCAACTCGACGTTATATACACTGATTTCGCGAAAGCATTTGACAGGGTCTCACATAATGTCCTTGGTACTAAACTCCAAAAACTCGGCATTGCTGATCCTTTACTTTCATGGCTCAATGATTATCTTCGCGACAGAAAACAAATTGTATGTATTGAAGGTTCCAAATCGAGAGAAATTCAAGTGACCTCAGGTGTCCCGCAAGGATCACATTTAGGTCCTTTGCTATTCATTCTTTTCATTAACGACCTTCCTCTCGTGTTGAGACACTGTCAAATCTTACTATATGCCGATGGTGCAAAACTTTTTTTCCCGGTGAACTCGGTCGATGATGCTCTATTGGTACAAGATGATCTGAACTCTTTCATCACGTGGTGTCACGAAAACCGTATGTCTGTAAATACTTCGAAATGTAAAGTAGTCCGTTACACCGCGAAGAAAGAACCAATCACCTGTGATTATGTAATTGAAAACACCGTTCTAGATGCACAAAAAGAAATCACTGACTTAGGGGTTACTTTTACTTTCGATGGTAAATTTCATGAGCATATAATCAAAACAACTAACAAGGCGTTGCGAGTTTTAGGTTTTATAAATAGAAATTCAAATGTTTTTAAACAACCGGCAACCTACATAATACTGTTCAACTCGCTAGTCAGACCAATTCTTGAATACGCGTCACCAGTGTGGTCTCCTCTCCTTATACGGCAACAGACGTGAAATTGCTGGAATCTGTGCAGTCAAAATTTATGAGAAGACTAGCTTATTTGAACGGACAACCTCTTAATTTTTATGATCACGATTATTCGCTGATTAAACAACAATTCGAAATTAGATCGCTCGAGAATAGAAGAATTATTGCTGATTGTCTTTTTTTATTTAAAGTCTTAACTCATTTAATTGACTGCCCATATATTACCGCGAATATTGGTTTTCACGCACCGGCGAGGGCCTTTCGTCAAAACAGACTTTTTGCAATCCCAAATTGTCGCACATCGCTAGCAGAAAATAGCATGATCAACAGAATTTGTACTTACGGAAATTGTATATGTAATTATGTTGATTTTTTTGATATCTCCTATCCAAAGTTTATTCAATTTTTACATTCGCGCTACTAAAAACTCTTTATCTTTTTCACTATTTCATGTTATAACTATTGTATTTTTGTATGTTATATGTTAAGGGGTTACATGGGTCAAAAAATCGATTTTTTTTTATTGTCTTATTAATATCTAAAACATCTCGAGAATATTATCCTAAAATTTCAAGTCGATCCGAATAAAAGTTTCGAAGATACAGCCTTGGGAAGTTGCGCGTTCAAGGCTCAGCCCACTGCTACTCAAAACTTTAAACGCGTTTTTCTCGAAACTGTGTTTTCAAAGTCGGTTGTCAAAAGTTCTCGAAAACTACTCAACCGATCGTGATGAAATTTTACACAGGTCTTCGAGATACAATTCACGAGGACTTGAACGAAGGATTTTTTTTTTTCAATCACAACTATTTAAAAAAAAAGAAATGTTGAGAAAATTTTACCAAAATTTGCATTTTTTTGTAAAAAGGTCTGCCTAAAATCCAATTTTCACTTTTTTTGTTTTTCCTTCGTTCAGATTCTAGTTTATGGTCTTAACTAAAACAGGATTTTTTTTTTTTCAATTCTGATGATCCTGTCATGAGTTGTACTGTCAACGCGAACGCACATTTTTTCCGAGGGGTCACCGGAAATGACGTCACAATAGCGGAGTTTTGAATATTTTGTTTTGAAAATTTCAGAAAATCTTTTCCAAACATATATTTTTAAGACAGTAAAAAGTTTGAATAAAATATGTCCTTTTTTATATAAAAAAAAATTGTTGAAAATAGACCTTTTTTCCCCCGAGTAAACCCATGTAACCCCTTAAGCCTATGAATGCTAAATCTGTATAATTTTGTATAATATGTATAAGGGAGCATTCCCGTTAAATAATAATAATAATAATAATAATAAATAATAAATGTGACAGACTAGAGGCTTAGGGAAAGGCCCTTTGTACTGTCGACAATATATTTTTTTTTCGTATACAATGTCGAGCAGCAGCTCAGCCGGAAGATAGAGAGAAGTGAAGGAAGGAACTGTCACAACCTAGCCGCGATATTTTTATTCCACCTACTCGTAACCATTTTTTCGCGACTCTGACAGCGGGGCATCGAGAAACAACTCGCTGGAGTGTTATGCCTCCTGAAACGAGTTGAATCTCATCACCCAACCGATGGCATGCTCTTGGGGAGCGGAGAAGGACTAGGGAAGGCTATGACCGGAGGAATCAGGAATGTAAAGATGGAAGAATAAAGATGGAAAATTATGTAGGTGGAAACGTGGAAAAGGCGAAGGACCGTGGGCCCAGATTCGAACCCGGGACTTTTGGGATAGCAGTCAGGCGCCTTACCTCTAGACTACCGAGGCCCTCCGCTATGATTTCCTTTGGACTGACGTGATGTCCTGTTCGTACATTTCACGCGTCGAATTTAAATTCCATTTTCGGTGTGACTAATTTGGGTGTTCGGCAAGTAACCCACTTCCCACCAGCATTCCCGGTTCCCCGCAGTGCTGCCGCATCGGCTGCCCCGGATGCAGTAGCATTATTTCGTGAATCGTTAGTTCGTGTATCCATGCGGTGTCTTGCCTAGTTTCTCTGGTCAATTCGGCAGATTGACCACCCTCCTCCTTTCACAGCCTGTCCTTAGCACCAGACGAAGGCAGAGTTAAACAGCGATATATAAAGTGAGAGATACTAATTTGCAAGCGATAATTACTGAACTTTAAGAAATGTGTTTGTAGAGGTGTTTAAAGTATTCCTTAATTAATCCTACGAATCCGTTAAGACCGCAAACTTGTAACAACATTAAAAAATAAAAAAATCGGATTGTCATACAAAAAATTAATTAAAACCGGTAAACTTACTCAAAATATAATAATACGTCTACCCACCAGCCACAGCTATATGTAATTACCAAAGTTTAGTTGAAAGCAAAGACTTAAAAATACCTTGTCGGCTACGCATAATTGGGTTTTTTATAGGATAGAGCCCTCCTCCCTTTTCTATAATACTCACATAGGTCTTTGTAATAATTTATTTATATACCATAATAAAATTCTCGTTTCAGAAACTAAATCATCAAAATATTCCCCTTTTCAAATCGCCTAATTATTGTTCTAAGAAAAACTGTAGTCATATTATTCAATCTAATGCGAACTGAAATGAATGATTCATGACAAAGTTATATGTGAACCCGTTGCTAGGAGTCATTTTCCCCAAAAAATTCTCCAATAGGTGAACGCCGACAGAGATGGGAATGTCTGCCTTTTGACCTCCTAAATCATTCATCTCTAAGGTTAATTCATGTCAGACACAGTTTCCCATACCTTTGAAAAGCTCTTTCTTTGAGAATCAAAACGATCTGTCTGTCATTCAACTTCTATACTTTATTGGTATGGCATCTCATCGTCAGATTATTAGGAATACATGGTCGGTGACATTTTATTGTCTCACAAGTTTGCTAAGCAATAATGACACATTTCAAGCTCTTAACTTCTTACATAATGAACCGAATCTGACCGTGGTTTTTTTATTCATCACATCAAGTTACTTTCAGAAAGTTCTTGTTTCCGTTATGCTCCTTTCGGAAGAAAGTTTTTCGTTGTATTTATTAAACTTTCAGTCAATACTCTCTCAGGCCTTGGAAGGTACTTTATTTAAAAAAAAAAAAAAAATTGTTCATTCTTGTGCTCGTCACTCAAACATCTTCCCCTTCACTGAATATTTTAAAATTAATATAATGGACCTAAAGGAGAAGTTTGCGTGGGTTGTCATGTTTTGCTAATCGGCGAAAATGTATAGAAAATCAATATTTCGTATAGTCTCTCAAACTATGTAGGTCGAAGAAAATTAGCCCATACCACAGTCTACATAAAAACTCCTTCCATGACCAAATTTGTAAGGTGTAGAAATGAGTGATTTCGTATAAAGTGTAGAAGTAAGTGTTATCTCACAAAAGATCACTCGCCCAGTAGGACCGGTAAGCTTACAGAAGTACTGAAATCAGCACTTACTGGTAAGGGGTAAGCCTTACCACACCCTTTTACAGAAGTGCTTACTTTTACACACGATGTCATAGGAGGTAAGGCCTTACTTTAGTACTTACCTTAGAGTACTTATAGAACTGCTCATCTGTAAGGGGTATAGTAAGGCAGCAAATGGAACATTTCAAAAAGAGATATTCATGGGCGCCTGTGGATATGTGATCCGGTGTCGAAATGCTTTTATTTTGTTCATCTTTTACAAATGCCTTTTCTTTCCAAGCCCGAGCTCAGTAGGACCGGTAAGCTTACAGAAGTACTGAAATCAGCACTTACTGGTAAGGGGTAGGCCTTACCACTCCCTTTTACAGAAGTGCTTACTTTTACACACGATGTCATAGGGGGTAAGGCCTTACTTTAGTACTTACCTTAGAGTACTTCTAGAACTGCTCATCTGTAAGGGGTATAGTAAGGCAGCAAATGGAACATTGCAAAAAGAGCTATTCATGGGCGCCTGTGGATATGTGATCCGGTGTCGAAATGCTTTTATTTCTTCATCTTTTACAAATGCCTTTTTTTTCCAAGTCCGAGAGTGGCTTTACCTAAGCAGTCCCCCAACTAAATTCTCCACTTCTCCAAAGCTGCTTGTCCTGCGTATCGAATGAGAGCCGGGCTATTGAGTATGCTAATGTCGCATTTTATGTCGACGAATATAATTGCCCGTTTTCTTTTTTTCTATAAAATTTATGAAAACTCCAGTAAAGCTCCCTTAAGTCATCGGGCAGATTCTCACTTGTTTGGGTATAATTCTGGACTACACCTTACCATCTGCCTTCTCTTGTAATGGGGTTTGTAAGGGCTCATCTAGAACCAAGAAAATAAGGGGTACCCCTTGCCAGATGAGTACTTATTTCAGTGCTCCATCGGTAAGGCCTTCCTAGAATTCCTACTGGGGTAGTCGCATAAAGATGTGTAAAGGCGAGGAGCACGACTTCATGATTCCACGATGGCAGCCGAACGAATTCCTTTCAACAATCTCTATCATATCTTCTGGGAGGAAAAAATTAGTGAGACAAGCGAATACAATTTTCCTTGCTTTGCCTGACTGGGATGTTTCTTTTTTTTTTGTGAAACGTTCACCCCTTTATACTCCTCCCCAACCATTTATACTGGCTCAGTTGTCATACTTTATACCACCAGTCCGTCATGTCGTGTAGACCACGGCGCAATGGTCTAGTCTAGAAGTAAGCTAAGCTTGAAGGGTATTAAAAGGATATGATAACTAAGGCGGAGTCTGACGATGTATGAGCAGGAGCCTAGGAACCTTGCGCTTGAACACTTGGATGTTGTATGAGTTCAGGAATTCTTTATTTGGATCGTTGAGTCGAGTTGTTCTAGTAGTCAACGAAATTCTAGAACGTAGTCTGCGCGAAAAAAGGCAGTGCTACTGAGCAGACTGAGCAAGGCTTGTGTTGTGGGGAAAAACATAGCCAAGCAGGAAGAAGGTTATTTAGTTAGTTCAGTGAAACAGTAATTGTGATAAAAGCAGTAAAATTTTGCCGACTATAGTACAATGACGCAATGGCTTAATGTCTCAATTGAACAGATCCTTCAACACTCTCCTGAATCCTCATAACCAGAAATGTATTCTATCGCCGTAATAAGCATTTTTTTTCCTGTGTGAGGTATTAGGTCCAAAGGTACTGCGGCCATTAAGTTGGCCTATTGTACTACAACCCCTACACCTCATATTTGTAGGCCAGATCGCCTGAACAAGTTCAGCAGTCTGCCTAGTGGTTTGTCGCTTAGACTTGAGTGTTGACTTCTCGAACAAAGCGACCCTGCTCCTCGCTATTGCAGGGCACTCACAGAGAACATGGAGGACAGACTCATCCTCTTCTAGGCAAAGCCTACATGTAGGGTCCTCCGCCCTTCCTATCTTCCATAAGTGGTAATTTAGGGCACAGTGTCCGGTAATTAAGCCAACAAGTGTCCTAACATCACTCCTACTGCGCCGTAACAATTCCTTGGCCGTCTTAGGGGACGGCACTGGAAGGAACCGCTTAGAGTTGGCCAGTCCAGGCGCGGACCTCCAGCGTTCAATATGTTTCATCAAAGTCCGATCGGCCAGGGCCCTTTGCAGCAAGCTGGACGGTGCCCCAATAGCCGGCTCTGGACCAATGAATTCTAAATCAGAGCCCTGTTTAGCCAGGGCATCCGCACTTTCATTGCCTTCGAAGCCCCGGTGACCCGGGACCCAGACAAGTGTAATTTGATTGAGAACGCCCAACTCATGAAGAGCAGTTGGCAGTCCCAAACTAATTTCGACTTGGTCCTACGGGACCTTATCGCTCTAATTGCCGCTTGGCTATCAGAGAAGATAAAAATCCGTTTATTTTGGTAGGCCCTTCTTAAGTTCTCATGAGTGCATGCCAGAATAGCGTACACCTCTGCTTGAAAGACAGTTGCCAGAGTGCCTAGACTTATAGCCTTGCTGAATCTGGGACTTTCACTCCAGATTCCGGCGCCTACACCTGTCTCCGTTTTAGAGCCATCCGTGTACCATACTAGCCCGCCCGGCAAAACTTTAGGAAAAGTCCAGGTAAGCCTTTCCTGTATATGTACAGAAGGTTGCTTAAATTTTGAGATTTTATAGGGCATGCCGTCCGATAGCATCTCCGCTTCCGGAATCTCTTCTATGATGTTGATTATTATAGAATGTCCTCGCCCAAGACCAGCGCCCAAGTAACCATTCGCTTTCAGCCGCGGCGCCGCGTTTATGGCGGACTTCTCTACCTCAAGGTGGAGGGGTACCAAATTGAGGAGAGTCTCCAGCGCTGCCGTTGGGGAAGTGCGGATGGCCCCAGTGATGGAGAGGCAAGCCATTCTTTGAATTTTGCTTAAAATAGTTATGAAACCCTTAAGCTTCGTTCTGTGCCACCAAACTAAAGCTCCATAAGTTACCATGGTTCTTATGATGGTGGTGTATATACAATACATGGTTTTCGGTTGCAAACCCCAGGTGGAACCAAAGGGTCTGCGGCAAGCCCACAGGGATCTGCGCGTTCTACACATTAGGGTGTCCATATGCTGTTTCCAGTTGAGCTTGGCATCTAGCGTCACTCCTAAATATTTGGCTTGTTGTGAAAAGCCTATAGTTCTGCCCGCGAATGTAGGTTCCCAAATTCCCGGTAGTGATCGTTTCTTGGTGAAAGGAACTAGAATCGTTTTGTCGGGATTGACTTTTAGACCTACGCTCTCGCACCAGCTAGAGACCAGATCAAGTGCCTGCTGTAGGCGCCTTGACATGGCGCCTTCAGATTCACCTGTAATTACTATGACGACATCGTCAGCGTAACCTTGGGCGAAAATGTTTCGACCGTTGAGCAGCTCGAGGAGTTCATCTACAACAAGGCACCAGAGAAGTGGAGATAAAACTCCTCCCTGCGGGCAGCCTCTTGCTATAGTGCCCTCCAGAGACCCCTCAACATGAGAAACAATTAGTTTGCGAGTTCTCAGCATAGAGTCAATCCAGTTGCAGAAAGTGCTACTTAGACTGTGTCTACTTAGAGCCCTAGCTATAGTATCAAAGGATGTGTTGTCAAAGGCTTCCTCGATATCGAGGAAGGCCGTCAGCGCAACTCCTTTGTTTAGAGCTGCATGTTCAAGCCTGAGCACCAGATTGTGCAGTGCTGTCTCAGTAGACTTGCCCGCCTGGTACGCATGCTGATAGGAGCTTAGTGGTTGGCTTTGAAGATAAGTTTCCCTTATCGCCCGGTCGACAATTTTCTCCATTGTCTTCAAGGCAAAAGACGAGAGACTTATCGGCCTGAAAGATTTAGTCAAGGTATAATCCGAACGCCCTGGCTTAGGTATAAATGTTATGTTGACGTTCCTCCAGACGGATGGGATGTAGCCATGTGCGAAGGAAGCCCTAAAGAATTTGCATAATAAGGGAGTGACTAGGTCGCAGCCCTCCTGTAGCAGAATTGGATAGATTCCGTCTGCTCCAGGGGACTTGTATGGTTTGAACGATCTAATCGCCTCCCTAATAGCTTCATGGTTGAACAAGGTATTTGCTTCTGTCCAGGCGGCTTTGGACACTTTAGAAAGTTGGCCTGTTCGCTGCCCAGCAGAAGTTGTGTTCTCTTTTGAGTAAATGGTTGTGCCTGGGAAATGTGCCTGGAGCAATATTATCAAGGTTTCTTCCCTAGACTGTGTGAAAGAGCCATCGGTTCTCCTGATGGATCCAAGATCTACCGACAAGCCCTTTGATAAAGCTTTATAGATTTTTGCTGAGTCTCGAATGTCTTCGACACTCTTGCAGAAATTCCTCCAGCTATTTCTTTTTGCTCGTCTGATCGCCCTGTTATAGCTGGTTAGCGAGCTTTTATAACTCTCCCAGTTGCCGCTCTTCTTAGCTGCGTTGAACAGTTTCCTCGTAGCGGATCTTAACTTGGAGAGCTCGTTATTCCACCATGGAGTTTTCCTATTACGCGTCCTCATCAGAACAGGGCAGTTATTGTTGTAAGCAGCAGTAACCGCCTCCGTAAAGAAGTCCGCGGATAGTTCTACATCCATCGTAGATTTGATTGAGTGCATGGAACCCTTCAATATGCTACTGAGTTCGGCCCGAAAGTCTGTCCAGTTCGTATATCTAGGAGTCCTGTATGTACTCACATTTTCCAAAGACTCACCCACCATAAAGTAAATGTGTCTATGGTCTGAGCACGATGGCTCATCTGAGACCCGCCAGTCACTCACGTAAGTGGCAACTTGTTGAGTAGCTAGCGTGATGTCTATAACTTCACGTCTCCTACCGTTGTCGAAGGTAGGATCCGTGCCGCGATTTAATATATCCAGGTTAGTAGTTAAAAGGTAATCAAAAAGGTATTCAGCCCTCTTGTTCACTCCACTGCTACCCCAGGCATCATGATGGGCGTTCGCATCACACCTACGATGATCTGCAGACCGCTCCTGTTAGAGTGACCCACGATATCCTTCAGTTCTTTGGACGGTGGTGGGTCTCTGGAGTCATAGGGGAGGTATGCCGAACATAAAGTAATCATGCTCTTGCTGCCCCCCCTGTTAATCTGTATCATCACCACTGCCAGGTCTCTCGACGATTTATCTGTGAGAGGAAAGCAGTTAGTGTTTTTATTGTAAACTACACAGGTCCGAGGGTCGCCGTCCATATCACTGCATGCAATGCTGTAGCCGGTTGCCCGCAAGCCCTGTATAGCACCGTTATTTACCCATGGCTCCTGTACAAGAGCCACGTCGATAGCTTGGGTGGCCGGCACCCTGCAAAGGACTGCCGAGGCAGCCCGTAATAAGCATACTGCTAGACATTTCACCATGACAAGGTGAACAGTATAGGTAATGTGCAAAAGAAATTAATTTATGAACTTTACGGTAAGAAATTAATTTATAACTGTACTGTATCTTATTCTGTTCTATGAAACGACCTTTAACGTTAAAACCAAATACAATTTCATTAAATAAATTTATAATAGAATTGCTTAAACTACGAATTGACCCCGACGTAAACCTTACCAAGTACTGGGTAAACATTCCTGTTGGTGTGCATGTTATTTCTGCGGTTCATAGCTTCCGATCGTAATAATCTGCTTATACTGTATACCTAGTATAATGAGCTATACTAAATAACCTCCCTTGTTAGATCATTACATGTATCAGTTCAGTACAATGGCACTACAGCCCAAATTGAGCCTTGGCCCCATTCAGTTTTCTCCTCCAATATTCTTGTCAAAAAAGCTATTGAAAGAGAATACAAAGGCAACTTTTTCGATAAAAACTATTCTTTATTTACGGCACAAGAATGGATGTGGTGTTTATACTAACCAGGTTCATGCGGAACTGCGGGCTGACGACAAGATGCACTCAGTTAGGAGAGCCGAATTGGGGTGATGTGGCATTTTTTCTTTAACATCCTCCGGCCGGCTAACCTTCAGCAGTTACAAATGTTGAATTGGTCTTCGCATTGTAGTTTGAAATCGAATCGCATACGCCCGAATTTTACCATCGCGCCCAGGAAACACTGTTTCTATAACTGCAAGGATCCGAAACAATCGTGATTTCAATTGGTCATAATACACAATAATACATCTCCAACTTTTACTTCCGAAGAAAATGGACGCTTGGCACGATGGGCTGATCTTAAACGTTAGATATATTCAGTTTTAAATCGCTTCAAAACCGCATAAGTAAACTTAAGATGGGCCTTCCACTTCTTACGAATATCTGTATTAGACGCCTCCAAGGTTCCAGGAAAATGGGTCATCACACATATAAGTTAATGGTCTAGCATTAAAGATGGCTTACGCTTCAACAAGAAGGTTCCGGTTCAACGAAAAATTCTCTCCGCTGAAGAGCTTCGAGGAGCTGAAATGTACTGGATTAAACTTATACAGTATAGTACGTTTAGCTGTCAATCAACGCTTTACGAAATACAATCCCAATACCAAAGGCCTCCAAAATTTTAACTGAATTTTGAATTTAATTTTTTTTGGGTAGAAGTTTACATATTACCCTATATTTTTGTAACCCTAATAGATACATATTTTCATTAATAAGGCAGCAATCTACGCAAAATACTTCCACCTATCTAACACTGTAAAAGGTTTCAACCGAGCGACTTCCAAAATTATAAGTCGTCAAAGACAAAATTTTCACTAAAATTTCAGCTTCAACTACCTTTTTCTCCAAAAAAATTCGTAATTATTCAATAATTTTATTTTAATTGGAAAACTTGGAAAATTTCCTATGAGTAATGGCTAACAACTTTTATGCTACGGCCTTTACTTTTGAAGTTATTAGCAATTCTAATGTTAAAAATTGCCTTATTTGGTACTTTTCGACAAAACTCAGGCGGGGACTTCAATTTACCCAATATTCAGTGGGTACTTGACGAAGTTGACGATAACTACCTCCCTGAAGGCAATATTAATTCTAAGGAATTCTGTTTTTTCAATTCCTTATTCTCACTCGGCATTAACCCTTAGCTGGACCTGGGGGTGCAGGGACACCCCAGATCTAAAAAAACCGTTTTTCATGATATGAATCTTGAAAATAATATATGCGGGACCACAGAAGTACACTATCTTGAAGGTTGTGTGTTAGATGGAGCTATTTACATTGCTTTTACGCGGGTGCAGGAGTCCACACAATCAAAAAATATAGAGAGTTTTGATTTTTTGAAGCAAAATGTCGTGTTATCATGTTTTTTCGCACCTTTAATTTTTTTCTGTCGTGGTAATAAAAAAATCTCTCAACTATTAGTACATAAAAAAGGGTTGTCAAAGACCCCCCCTTGATTTTTTTAACGGTCAATATTGCATAATTTCCATGGAAATGATTTTTTCGCGTGGGGTGCGTGGACACCCCATAGGCCAGTTATGTTACAAAATCGAGGTGGGCCAGCTAAGGGTTAATAAAATGAGTGGTGTGACTAATGTGTTAGGGAGGCAGTTGGATGTTGTATTCTTTACTGACTCAGGAAACATGATTGTTGAACCCAGTCCAATAGTCATGACGTCCGTTGACAATTACCACCCTCCTCTCTTGCTAAATTTCTGCTTCAACTCAAAGAACAATCCTTGTCCGGAGGCGGTAACTATGAGGCGGAGGCGGTAACTATATTATGAAGGCTAACTTTAATGAACTCTCATCTAAGCTTGCCTTGATTGATTTCAACAGCTTACTTTCCGCAAATGAGTTGGATGTCGATGTGGCACGGTTTTATACCGTACTATACGAAGCTATCGTTTCATATGTACCTTTTGAGCCCCAAAAATTGCGCAGTTCATCTCCACCTTGGTACAACAATGAGCTGAAGCATTTAAGGAATCAGAAAAACAGACTCTGGAAGACCTATTTAAAGGGAAAGGACAATCCGAGCCTTATTACATTTACTGATTGCTATAACAGATTTCGCTTACTTTCTTCTGCTCTGTATGGTGAATATCTCAGCAGCATGAGGGACCAGGTGTATACTGATCCTAGAAACTTCTTTAAATTTGTCAACTCTAAGAAAAAAGTCGATAACTACCCAAATACTATGCAGCACACTAACTGGTCTAGTAGTGAGTCTTCCTCGATTTGCAACATGTTTGCTTCATTCTTTCATCAATCTTTCACTCCTTCCAACTTTCAGCCTAATGACAATAATTTTCGTCACATAACTCCACACCGAGAGGCTGCTAGATTATCTCTTTCAATTTCCAGTGACGATATCGTGAAACATATTGATAAACTCCCTTACGATTTCACTTCCGGCCCTGACGGTATCCCTCCTGCTGTCCTTAAATCCTGTGTGGAGGTTCTCCAGTCTCCACTGAAAACCCTTTTTAAAAAATCCTTAGATAAAGGGTATTTCCCTACTCTTTGGAAGAATTCGTTCATAATTCCCATTCACAAAAGGGGTAGCAAGAACGAAATATCGAATTACAGACCAATTGCCAAGCTGTCTGTCATACCAAAGCTTTTTAAGTCAATCATTTATTCTGCAATCGTGCCCATCTGCAAGAAACTTATTTCTACGAACCAACGTGGTTTTCTTCCAGCTCGTTCCACTACCACCAATCTCCTGGAATTCACTTCGTTTCCGGTTGCCAAACTGATTGTGTTTACACTGATTTCAGTAAGGCATTTGACAAGCTTTCCCACTCCATTATACTTTTCAAACTAAAAAAGTTAGGTTTTCCTGAAGCCCTTCTATTATGGTTCCAGTCCTACTTAGCTAACAGGACCTTCTTCTTCTTCTTTCTTTGTGCCCCTTTAATCCCTCATGGGACATAGGGCGGAAACAGTTGCCCTCCAGCGGACTCTGTTTTGCGCGACAGCTCTCAGCTCTGACCAGGATCTCCCAGTTGTTGCGGCCTCTGCTAGTAGGGTCCTCCTCCACGTTGTTCTAGGTCTTCCAACTCGACGGGATCCTTGCGGGTTCCAATCAAGGGCCTGTTTGGCTAGGTTTTCGTTATCGCGTCGCAAGGTGTGGCCAACCCAATTCCATTTCCTTCGCCTGATTTGGTCGTCTATCCTTTCTTGGCCGGCACGGCGCCATAGCTCTTCATTTGAAATTCTATCTTGCCAGCGGATTTTTAGGATACGACGCAGGCATCTGTTGATGAAGACTTGTAGGCGCCCTGTGATGAATTGGGTGACTTTCCATGTTTCGCAACCGTACAAAAGAACTGCCTTAACGTTGGAGTTGAACAGCCGCAATTTGGTGTTGGTTGAGATCTCCGTTGATCTCCATATGCGGAACAAGCATGCATATGCGCTTCGTGCTTTATTTATTCTGGAACTGACGTCTTCTTCTGCACCACCATTTTCGGTAATAATACTACCGAGGTAGCAGAATTTATCTACCAGTTCCACGTCACGGTTATTCAGCGCAGTTCGTTCAAGTGTGTTTGCATTTATCCGCATTTCTTTGGTTTTGTTCGGATTCAGCCTTAAGCCTGCTAGATTACTTTCTGTTGCCAAATTGTTTAACATGTTTTTTAGCTCCTGATGTCTGTGGGCCAGCAAACAGATATCATCCGCGTAGTCGAGGTCCTTAAGGCGATCTAGCAAACCCCATTGTATGCCGCCTGTTCTACTATCTAGAGCGCCAACAAGAATGTCATTTATTACTATAAGAAATAGTAATGGCGAAAGTAGACATCCTTGTCGTACTCCTGAATTCACCTCGAAGCTGTCGGATAATTTTCCATTATGGAGAACTCTGCATTTGGAATTGTTGTAAAGGGCTTTTATCAATTCTATTATTTTATCAGGCAGTCCACGTCGCCGTAATGCCTGCCATATAAAGCTCCTATTAACCGAGTCGAACGCTTTCTCATAATCTACGAAAGCAAGGTAAAGGGGGGATCGGAATTCAGTAGACTGCTCCACTATGATTCTCAAGGTGTTAATATGGTCTATACATGAGCGGCCCTTCCTGAATCCGGGCTGCTGCCTTCTAAGCGTTCGGTCTACTGCCTCTCTTATCCTTGATAATATAACGTGGGACAGGATTTTACCCACAGTAGATAATAGACAGATGCCTCTCCAGTTGTCGCATATTGTTAGGTCCCCCTTTTTGGGTATTTTGACTATGATACCTTCCGTCCAATCCTCCGGAAAGGTACAGGTGTTCCATGCTATTTCCAGGATTGGCTGAAGCGCATCTGCTATGAGGCTTGAATCGGCTTTCAACAATTCTGGCGGGATGCCATCTTTTCCAGCTGCTTTACCATTGGCCATCGCATGAATTGCGGTTACTATTTCCGTCTTGGATGGGGCCCGGGTGTTGATTCTTATCGGCTGTGCATTGTTGCTGTTTTCCTGAGGTTCTTGTGCAAGTGAACCATTCAGGGCGGCGAAGAAGTAATCTCTCCATCTTTGGAGTTACTCCTCGTCGCTGCACAACAGCCTTCCATCCTCACTCTTAACGGCATGTTTTTTAGTAGAGTGCTTTCCCGAGAGCTGTTTAGTAATTTGGTACAGCACTTTACTGTTGCCTGTGTTTGCCGCGTTTTCCGCTTTTTCTGCGAGCTCATTTATCTGCTGCCTTTTATCACGCCGCACACTTCTCTTTACTTCCCGGTGTAATTGGGAATATTCCCGTTCAAGTTGGTGACGTCTTTCCGGGTCGCTTGTAGAGTTTACGTTATTTTTGAGGGCCCTCCTGCGTTCTATTTTTTGCCAGGTTGTGTCCGAGATCCAATGTTGCATGTTTCTCTGGACATAACCGACGCTCGTTTCCGCAGCCGTCAATATAGCGCCCTTTGTTCTACTCCACAGCTCTTCAATATTTGTGTCGTCAGAAACGGTTTGCTGGTTTAATATTTGCTGCAGGTTTCCAGCAAATTCTCGCTTTTTAGCGGTCTCCTGCAGAAGGTCAACGTTAAACCGTCTACGGTTTATAACATCGCGTCGAACGTTTCTGATTGCAGCGATTCTAAGGCGAATAGTGGACCTACCAAGTCCTTTTCCGTGGATCCAAATCCGCGACCATTGAGGCGTCATCCGGTGTCCCTCAAGGCAGTCATCTTGGCCCTATCTTCTTTATACTTTCTATTGATGATATTGCTACCTTGCTAAGACACTGCAGAATCCTGATTTACGCTGATGACATCAAATTGTACCGTCACGTAAAAAGTATGGAGGACTGCAAACTTTTGCAAGTCGACCTCGACACCTTTCACTCTTGGTGCGCTAACAACAACCTGGTCCTTAATATTAGTAAATGCGAAGTCATGACTTTTTGTAGGCGACGTGATCCTTTAATTTATAACTACTCATTTTTTAATGAGGGTGTCCCCCGTGTTAATTTTGTCAAAGATCTCGGGATTAGATTTGACACCAAGCTGGCCTTTTCTACTCATATCAACTATATTTCTTCCAAGAGCAGCTTAGTCTTGGGTTTTATAAAAAGGTGGTCCAAAGAATTTAACAGCACCCTGATCACTAAACACCTCTACATTTCGCTTGTCAGACCTTTACTTGAATATGCGTCCCAGGTTTGGTCTCCTCACTATTCTTCGCATGTTGGAAAAATTGAGTCGGTTCAGCGTAGGTTCGTTCGATTCGCATTGGATCACCTTCCTTGGGAAGACCCTTTAATTCTTCCACCATATGAATACCGACTTAAGTTACTCAACTTAAACACTCTCCATAAGCGTCGTGAGGTGGCCGATGTTGTTTTCGTCCACCAGCTTCTTAATGGACGTGTCGACTCAGGTTTTCTAAGTCGCCGTGCGTCGTTTAGAGAGAGCCGATACAATCTGAGAGGACCACCGCTCTTGCACATCAACTCCTCTAACACCAATTATGGCCGATTTGAGCCTGTTAATCGCATGTTCATTAATGTAAATAAAAATATTAATGTTTTTAGCGTGAACACTAACAAAGATCTGCTTAAAAGGAGTCTCTTTGTTCTCTCATGACTGTTTATGTGTTTCGCATGCAATTTTTATTGGTACTTAATTTTTTATGTTTGCATGTCTCAGCCGAGCCCACGTGGTCGTGGTAAATGTTTCTCAGCCCAGCTGAGAAGTGCGCCTTCTTCATAAGAAGGGAAACTCTATTATTATTATTATTATTTATTTAAAAAAGTACGAAATAGAGCCAATTTCAATATTAAAATTGTTTATAACTTCAAAATTAAAGACCGTAAAATTTCAAAACGCCCTAACCGCTAAACCGTTAAGATTTCCTCACCCATACGATTTTTTGTTCGTCTATCAACAGCCGGGCGTTCCGACAGTATCAGCAATACACCCTGTATACAGAAGTAAATTCCCTAGTTCAATTTCACTCGACATAATGTTTTCAGAACTGAAATAATCCAATCTCATGAAGCGCTGGGGTGGGGGGAATGTCCCTTATTTCCCCCTTTTAATCCGCCACTGCTTAAGGTATACCCAAATCGGACAGAGTTTTCAAGGAACGATTCCATCGACAGTGATGATGTATCATCTTCAAAAATTATAGATCCTTTTACTCCAATTCAACAAATAAAGTATCATTTAAAAAAATGCTTAATTCCCTCCTGACATCCTCAATACCAATATATTCAGAATAATTAATTAAAAAAATGCCAGCACTGTTCCTGTTTTTTTTTATTCCAACACCATTATGTTTTATTTTATTTGTTATATGTAGGTTAACTGTGTCTTGTTTGGCGAATAAATAAATAAATAAAAACTATAAAAGCTTTTTCCATTAGCATAGTGTGTGGTATGAACAGTCACCGATATTTGATTAATTTATACTGAACCAAAACCGTGCACAGGGCCGGCGGAAACGGGCATGCAACGCATGCGGAGCATGTGGGCGTCTCGTCGAAGGGGGCGCCATCACGAGATTGGGATACATACTCAGCGCTGGCCCTAGCCCTTGTTCAGGGTGGAGCGAGATCGTCTTTCGGCGCCCTTTGTTCGACGCTTGCACTTTACATAAATAGTATTTACAGTGGTCCTAGATAACACTTTTTTCGATAACACTCACCTTTTGCAAGCCTTTATGGGCTGGGGGCCCCATAAGGATTTTGATGGTGGTTTTAGGGTAACAGTTCCGCCTGTAGCGGCAGTAGAGGAAGTATGTTTTCTCAGAGTTGCTTCCCCGACGTTTCGCCAACAGCACAACCTTCTTTGGAGGCTATTTGGTTGTTTGTATTGCATGGTTGGGCATTAGGGCTTGTCCCAGCTAGTAAGGTTGAGATGGTGGAGAGAGTCACCTTCTCGTTAAAATAGGCTTCTCCTGCCATCGGCCCAAAATTGTAGTGTTCGCCATTCTGACAACGTCATCTCTGTGAATTTTATGCGGTGCACTTTGTGGAGTATACTCCACTCCTACACCCTTTGGGTCTTCTTTTGGACTATCCATTCAAGACTTCCTTGCACGGTAGCTAGTTGCTTCTTGGTCAGAAGAGTCTCCGGATTGTTAGCCGCAAGCACGCCAATTCTGACACTTTCCGCTATTTGACGAAGATCGACTTTGGAGTTATTTCGTTTCTTCCGACTTTCTGAAGGCTGTTCAAACCAGAGCCTTTGCCCTTTTCGCCGGGTTATTATACCCTAGAGAACAACCAGATGATCTAACCCTCTTATTATTAAGAAAATCGGTATCCCTTTCTTCCTCGGGGGCCATGCAGACCCTACCAGCCTCTACACGGGAGTAGCCAACTTTCGGATATCGCATAAAACGTTTTCGGGCTGCGCCACCCCGTTTTCTGAAAGCGGTCGTTTTTTCGAGTCGCCTCTCCAATTAGGTGCCCTTACTTCCCCAGGAGATCCCTGGATTTACGGGCTCCATCCCTGGGTTTACGGGCTCAGACTTCTCTCCCTGAAGAAAAATCCCGAAAACTTTCCTTCGTTGGGACCACATTCGACACCTTGAAGCATGGATCCAAAAATATCTAACTGGCCTTGTAGGTCGTTCTTTTGGGAACTGTGGAAGTCCCAGAAATGTTTGGAGCGTTAAGAACTGCTCCATCTTCAAAAGTTTGTTTATGGTAATTTTATATTGATACGACCTCAGCGAGAAAGGGCGGTCGCCCATGGCAGAGCTCCGTATCACCAATGGAAAGCTAATTCAAACGGAAGTTCGCGCTCGGATTAAAATTGCATGCGGGCGTTGAGGACCCTAGCGCCGGCCCTGACCGTGCACAGTATCCAAGAAGACTAACTGGTGAGCTGCAATCCAACAAAGCTAGAGCTTACATAAAGAGCTTCACAATGCTTACAATTTTACCCATACCCAGATTAGTCCATTCAAAACGCGCGTTATGGTGTTCCAAAATAACACCGTTAAGAAAATCGAACCCTAAACGTTTTTGGGGTCGCTGATCACGAAAATCGAGGTCCCGCGGTCCCAAAATTAGGGCGTCACCCCTAAAAATGCAAAAAAAAAACCTTTTTAGGGGGTTTTCGCGATTATTTCAATAATAATGAAAACTGATGCGATGAAATGCACTTTTTTTAATATTTATTTGCGAAGGGGGTTGTATTATACTAAATTTAGGCGAGCCTAATGGTAAGGGGTACCCCTAAAGGGTTGAAAGTACCCCTAAATTGGCGAAAAATGGCAAAAATTGTAAAAAAAAATTTTTACAAGTTTATGCTTCAAATTCGATTGTGGGCGTACTGTCAGGCAAAAATAAATTATTTTCAACCCTTAATGGGTTAAAACTACCCCTACAATATAGTTCGTTCGTAAACTAGGGGGGGTGTTCCAACATAACACCGTTACGAAAATCGAACCCTAAACGTTTTTGGGGTCGCTGATCACGACAATCGAGGTCCCGCGGTCCTAAAATTAGGGCGTCACCCCTAAAAATGCAAAAAACACTTTTTTAGGGGGTTTTCGCGATTATTTCAGTAATAATGAAAACTAATGCGATGAAATGCACTTTTTTTTAATATTTATTTGCGAAAGTGGTTGATTTATACTAAATTAAGACGAACTTAATGGTAAGAGGTACTCCTAGAGGGTTGAAAGTACCCCTAAATTGGTGAAAAATGGCAAAAATTGTAAATTTTTTTTTCAAGTTTATGTTTCAAATTCGATTGTGGGCGTACTGCCATACAAAAATAAATTATTTTCAACCCTTACGGGGTTAAAACTACCCCTACAACCCTTTAGGAGTACCCCTTATCATATAGTTCGCCTTAATTTAGTACAAATCAACCACCTTCGCAAATAAATATTACAAAAAGGGCATTTCATCGCATTAGTTTTCATTATTATTGAAATAATCGCGAAAACCCCCTAAAAAAGGTTTTTTTGCATTTTTAGGGGTGACGCCCTAATTTTGGGACCGCGGGACCTCGATTTTCGTGATCAGCGACCCCAAAAACGTTTAGGGTTCGATTTTCTTAACGGTGTTATGTTGGAACACCCCCCCTAGTTTACGAACGAACTATATTGTAGGGGTAGTTTTAATCCCTTAAGGGTTGAAAATAATTTATTTTTGCCTGCCAGTACGCCCACAATCGAATTTGTAGCAAAAACTTGAAAATTTTTTTTTTACAATTTTTGCCATTTTTCGCCAATTTAGGGGTACTTTCAACCCTTTAGGGGTACCCCTTACCATTAGGCTCGCCTAAATTTAGTATAATACAACCCCCTTCGCAAATAAATATTAAAAAAAGTGCATTTCATCGCATCAGTTTTCATTATTATTGAAATAATCGCGAAAACCCCCTAAAAAGGTTTTTTTTTGCATTTTTAGGGGTGACGCCCTAATTTTGGGACCGCGGGACCTCGATTTTCGTGATCAGCGACCCCAAACACGTTTAGGGTTCGATTTTCTTAACGGTGTTATTTTGGAACACCCCCCCCCCCCGCGTTTTGAATGGACTAGATATATCTGCAACAAGGTCACAGCATTTAAACGTAAAATCCCCTGGGATTTATCACAATACTCATTAAGCGAGTGCAGTTCTACCTGTCCACTTTTTTCGATAAGGTGCAATTCCTGCCAATACAACATGACACTACTTCCAACTTATATCAAAAAAGAGGACATAGACTCCCCGTGCTTAGCATGTCACATGAAAATCAATACCTGTTCAGTACCAAAGAAGAAATAATTAAAAGCAATTCAACAAAAATTCGAGAATCATTTCGCCCATTTGCATTTTAACTTTCCATTACTGTTTCAGGTGCACTGTGCACACGAAACAATTTTGTCACAACTATTAATATTTAATTAACGTGCAGGCCGAGGTGAACCGTGAAGGTAAAATATCGACCGCAAATATTATTAATTAAATTGGAAATTTCGATGTTGTATTTTTCATTTAAATGGCGTTCTTGGAACTTGTCCGCGAATTGAAAACAATTCAGGTGGGATTGGCCCAGATATAAAAAAAATTGTTTCGCGCTAACTTCACTGCCATAAATTGAATATTTGAGGAATTCCCCGTGAGAAATTGCAACTGAGGGGATGAGAGGTTGAAATGGTTAGATATGCTACGGAAATTGATCGGTTGTGGTTATGTAATAATTTATTGCGGGAATAGATAGACACAAAAAACATTACAAAGTATCGAAGTTATAATTGATTCGAGAATGGATTAAATGCGAATGTTCTGGCTGAAATGAAATGCTTGCCACATTAATCCTCGCAAATGTCAAGGATATTACGTGAAAGTTGCTGGTTAGGATGAGTCTGAAATTAACTTAAAAATGAATTAAAAGTTTAATACTGGATGGTGGGGTAGGGCGATTGCATTTTATACTAGGAAGGGGAAACATATTTTTTCCTTGCAAAAACGCCTAAAATTTTTCGATGTTGTCCTTAACTAAACATCACTTTAATTTTTCGGAGTAAAAGTGAATGCATTTTAATCTAACCGAAGCACCGCACCGTCCCCTAAAACATTTTATTTAACATCATTGGCTAATTAAAAATTAGGATAATATGAAATGCGTTTAATTGTTGGTATTATAAAAAACGAGAACCCTTTAGCTCGAAATATGTATATCTATCTATAATTACAAATATTATAAATGCGACAGTAACTATGTCTGTCTGTCTGTTACGCTTTCACGCCTAAACCACTGGACCGATTTTGATGAAATTTGCTACAGACATACATAGTTTAGACCTTGGAGACGGACATAGGCTACTTTTTATGGAGAAAAAAAGAGTTGAAGGGGGTGAAATGGGGTTCAATAAGTTGTAAGGGGATTTTTTTTTACTTTTTTTTCTATTGTATAAAAAGTAACTGACTGAAAGACAACGCACAACCTAAACCGCTAGAGCTATCGGGCTGAAGGGCTGAAATTTTGACAGTGCATCCCTATTATGAAGTGGACATCCACCAAGAAGCGATTTTCCGAAATTCATCCCCTAAGGGGGTGAAATGGATTTTACCCAAACCGCTGGAGCTATGGGGCTGAAATTTTGACAGTGCATCCCTATAATGGCGTGGACATCCACTATAAAGCGATTTTTCGAAATTCATCCCCTAAGGGGGTGAAATGGGGTTTATCCAAACCGCTAAAGTTATAGGGCTGAAATTTTGACAGTGCATCCCTATAATGGCGTGGACATCCACTATAAAACGATTTTTCGAAATTCATCCCCTAAGGGGGTGAAATGGGGTCAACCCAAAACCGCTGGAGCTATAGGGCTGAAATTTTGACGGTGCATCCCTATAATTGCATGGACATCTACTACAAAGCGATTTTTCGAAATTCATTCCTTAAGGTGTGAAATGGGGTTAAGCCACACCGTTGAAGCTGAAGGGCTTTATTTTTGACCGTGCATCCCTATAATGACGTGGACATCCTCTTAGGAGCGATTTTTTGAAATTTATCCCCTAAAGGAACCCGAACCGCTGGAGCTAAACGGCTGAAATTATGACAGTTCATCTCTATAATGACCTGGACATTCACAGAGGCGATTACTTGAAATGCATCCCCTAAGGGGGTGAAATGGGGTTAACCCAAACCTCTGAATCTAATGGGCTGAAATTTTGACAGTGCATCCCTATAATCACGTAGAAATGAATGACTCGAAATTCACGTGATTTAATATTCATTTGTGATTGCTTCATAATTTCTTGCACCCAAGTAAATGGGCGAACAAACTTAACGAACGTTCATCAAACCCTAAAATGTCACTTCTCTTGATGATATATACATGCCAATCTCTGCTTCAAAGCTTGCAGATTTGTTGAGCGGAGGTGATATACGCAGCAATTTGTTTACCATATTTATGAAAAAATGCACTATAATAAACCCTTTTTAGGGATAATAAAGGCGGACTGTTTTTTTTTTTTTTTTTTTTTTTTTTTTTTTTTTTTTTGAAGGAAAACATTGCACATAATAAACAGGTTTTATTTAAAGGCGTTGCAAGGCACGCGGGTTTTATGCTAGTCTATCGATATTAATAAAAGAAAGTGTCTGTCAGCCCGTGTGTCTGCTTGTGCGTACCGTGACGCGTAGGAGCCAAACTACCTAGTAGGGACAGGAAGGAATGCATTTGTACATTCCTCATTCTACTAAATCTGTGAAGGCTAGGCCCAACAGATGGTTTAATCAGGAGTGTATGCATGCCATCAGAAACAAAGAAGCCGCCTTTCGAGCTTACAAGAGCTCCCCGAGTGAATCGCTCCGTAAAGAGTATATAAAACTAAGAAATTCCTGTAAAGTCACCATCAGGAACGTCAAAAATTCATTTGACAATAAGTTGAGAAGTAAACTCTTTAATGCAACCTCTGGTAGCAAAAACTTCTGGTCCTTGGTAAGTTCCATAAAGAAGAATTTCACTGCATCTACAACTCCTTCTTTCATTCACGATAAGAAGGTGATAACAGACAGAAAAGCCAAGGCCGATTTATTAGCATCTCTGTTTGCTTCAAATTCTTCGCTATCCAAAACTGATGCGCTACCCCCAGTTCTCGAGCACAATGCTCATTTAATGGACAGGGTTTTCTTCAGGACTCGCGAGGTGTACAGGTGCCTCAAGGAGCTCGATGTCAACAAATCCACTGGACCCGATAATATACCCTCTATCGTCTTAAAACAATGCGCGTCACCTTTAGCTAAACCTCTGCGCAAACTTTTTGCCCTATCATACTCCTCCGGAGTTTACCCAGACTCTTGGAAACTTGCCCATGTTCAGCCAATTCCGAAAAAAGGTGAAGCCAGCGATCCCTTAAACTACCGCCCAATAGCAATTACTTCTATTCTCTCCAAAACCATGGAGACGATAATCAACAAAAAGCTTATGGGATATCTAGAATCCAACCTACTCTTAAACGACAGACAATATGGCTTCCGCCAGAAAAGATCCACTGGCGATCTTTTAGTCTGTCTTACAGAACACCTCAGCCGTAGTCTGCATGGATCTGGCGAGTCTAGTCTGGTTGCTCTAGATATCTCCAAGGCTTTCGATAGAGTTTGGCACTCAGCCCTGTTAGCCAAACTCAAAGCTATTGGAGTCGACTCACTTCTACAGAAGTGGATCAAGAATTTCCTTTTCGGCCGTTCAATCAAAGTAATATTGGATGGCGTCAAATCCGCATCCCACCCGATCTCGGCGGGTGTCCCCCAGGGGTCAATCTTATCTCCGGCCCTATTCCTTATCTTTATAAATGACCTTCTTTCAATCCCCTCCAACCCACTTCTCAGCTTCGCTGACGACGGTACTTTACGGTACTCGTACAGCTTCGATACAAGGCAGACTCATGCCAGATCCTGTCTTGATGATCGCGAACGTATGTCCAACTCTATCAATAACGACATTGAACTGATTCTAAAGTGGGGAGAGAAGAATCGTGTTGAATTCAACCCCGCCAAAACCAAGTATTGTCTTATCTCCAAAAAGAAGTTCAACACCCCTCCACCCTTGAAAGTGAATGAAGTTCAACTAATGGCCGAACCATCCTTACACATCTTAGGCGTGACATTAGCCAAGGACTTGCGATGGAATGACCACATATTCCAAATCGCCAAACAAGGATCTCAGTGCTTGGGATTTCTTAAGAGGTGTAAGTTCCTCCTCCAGCCATCGGCCCGTGCTGTTATTTACAAATCCTACATTCGGCCACTTCTCGAATACAACTCCCTCGTTTGGGGCGGCGCTCCAATAACCACCTTGGCATGGTTAGATAAGGTCCAAAAAAAGGCCCTTAAATTAATTGACGACGATACCGCTTGCTCCACCATCGACCCCCTCAGCCACCGTAGGAATGTAGCAGCATTGACAAAATTTTATCGCTACTATCATAGTGACTGTTCCTCCGAGCTAAACGCTCTCCTGCCTCCACGGCATTCTTATACCCGCAACACCAGATTAGCCCACTCGTCTCATTTCCTCCACCTGCAACTCCCCCTTTCACGCACTCAACAAGATATGAATTCGTTTGTTAATAGAACAACTCGGCTGTGGAATAATCTCTCGCAGTCAGTATTTCCGAGCTCCTACAACATCCAAGAGTTCAAACGCAGGGTTCATCACCACCTTCTTCAATTCCCTCCCGTTCCTTTATAACCCCTCCAACCCCCCCCCCCCCCCACCGTACTAAGCTTACTGCTAGACATTGCACCATGACGTGACAAATGACATGACGGACTAGTAGTACAAAGGGTGATTCCTGAGCTTAGCACTGCCACATAAAAAAAAAAAAAAAGGGAATGGAAGTACTTTTAAAAGTACTTCTAGAAGTACTTCGGCAGAAGCAGTCCAGTACTTCCACTCAGTACAAAAAAGGCATAACATTAACACGGCGATGGGCTGGTAAGTACTTCTTTTTTCCCTTCCATAGAATGAGTTGAAGAAGTACTTCATTAAAATTAGAAAACCTAATGACTGAGATAACTGATATGATTAACAAAGAAAACGACCAGCTACGAAGTTTTTGAACATTATTCTCTGCATTACTAAGAAGTACTTCCAGAAGTACTTCTTTGGTATTTAAGAAAACACTAAATAAAGAAGTACTTCCAAATCTACTTCCCAAAGTAAGTACTTGCGATTTTCCCTACTGGGTAGAAGAGACAGACACCTGATTTTTTTTAGTATGCATGGATACCCCTGCAGGTGGAAGAAAGTTTCCGCTTTTCGAAATTTTAATTAGTTTTTTTTTTTTTAAATTAATTAACTAGTAGGTACAATTTTACACAAATTTTTTCGTTCAACACCTCTTTCAACTGATTATGACCCACTTTCATGTAACCGATCAACCTAAATTTGCCCATATGCATAGTTCGCGTGGCGATGCAATATGACACTTTTGTAAAAAAAATCAAGATGGCGGCCAAATTTTGCAATTGTGTTCGTCTACCCCGGCCAGCGTTGCCAACTCTACTTCTTTTTGGGTAGATCTACGTATTTTAGGCCTTTCCAGCAAGCCTACTAACACCGACTTCTAAATCTACTTATTTTCAATTAAATTTTACAAAAAAAAAATTATAGTTTGCAAGTAAGAATTTAACGATTTATTAAAAATTCTTTTCATAGAATTTAAGCAAATATTGAAATCTTAGTCTGGCAGCCCTTAATATAGCAACTCAACTCACCACAGTATCACTGTCAACGTCAACGTACCTTTCTTATTTCACAATTAGTAGAAATCCGTAAGCATGGAAATGGAAGTAAACGACAGTAGTGACGACGAAAAAGAATTAACACCAATAAAGAAAAGAAAATTACATTATGATCAAAAATATTCTATTTTGTGGGAACAAGACATCAAATATAAAGGTTGGGCTCAGAAAAGTAATAAAGGAGAATATTATTTCTATTGTAATTCCTGCAAGTGCGATTTGAAATGTGGTGGTGGTAAAAATGTTTTGGATAAGCATGCTGAAAGCAGTAAGCATAAAAGTAATATTAAAGGTTTGCCTTCTTTTTCTAAACTACTATCTTTTCAATACTAATTATTGGTTTACTTTGTGATAGGGTTAATTTTTGCTATTTCTTTTTGTAACTGCCCATTTTTGAAATATATGAGATTTCGGTATATAGGGGTTTTATCAGCAATATTTCAACAGAATGAAAGTTTTATTAATGAGAGCATTTTTTATACTATTAGGTTTGGTACATCAACCAGCTATTACTTCCTTTTTGCCAGCGTCAACATCTAAATTATATGCAGATAAAATTAAGTTCGGCGAAATAAAAATAGCAAGCTGGTTAACGAAGCACGATTTGCCATTCAATATAGCTGGTGATCTAACGAACCTTATTCGATCAGTTTGCACTGATTCGAAATTTGCGTTGGAATTGTCTATGGAAAGAACCAAAGCACAGGCTATAGTGACACAAGTTACTGGCCAAGCTGCAGAAAATGAGTTGGTTGGGATCTTACAAAACAATAAGTTCTCCCCTATAGTGGATGAAAGCACAGATAGATCCACAACCAAACATTTAGCACTCATAGTAAGGACGTCAGTCGAATTTAATGTTGCCGATAGTTTCCTAGGCCTGATACCAGTAGTTGATGGTAGTGCTACTTCATTGTATAATGAATGCAAAGAATTTTTCGCAAAGCGAAATATACCGTACCAGGAAAATATGGTGGGATTTGCTGCTGATGGAACCAATTCAATGTTTGGAGAACATCATTCCTTGTCCACATTACTTGCAAAAGATATTCCTAATTTATTTCTAATGAAATGTATTTGCCACTCCTTCCACTTATGTGCCTCTTATGCATGTAAGAAATTACCAAGGGGTGTAGAGGACTTTGCGAGAGATGTATACAACTATATACAGAGGAGTCCAAAACGTATTGGAGACTACAAAACATGTCAAAGTTTTGTTAACGTTAAACCACACAAACTGCTTCACCCTGCTCAGACTAGATGGTTGTCTTTACTGGAGGTAGTAAGAAGACTTTTGGAGCAGTTACCGGCATTAAAACTCTATTTTACAAATGCAGTTTTAAATGACCGTTTACTTTCAGCTCAATCTATCCTTGATAAGTGTTGTGAACCTACCACTGAGCTTTACTTAGAGTTTCTAATGTTTGTTTTGCCTTATTTTAATGACCTTAATAAAGAAATGCAGTCCGAAAGACCTAAAATTTACTTATTATATGAAAACATTTTTACAACCTTCAAGGCCATTTTAGAGTGCTTTATTAAACCAGAACTATTAGAATTGACTGCTGAAGAACAAAGATGTACCGAGGATGACATCTCAGCACTGGAGTCCAAAATATTAAACATTGATTTTGAAAACAAAGAAAACCATTTGCAGTTAGAAGATATTTATCTGGGTGGTAATATTACACAATTAATTATTATGCGAGCAAACAGTATTAGTTCAGGCAACATTCACCGGTTCAGAGAGAAATGCCTAGGTTTTTATATTGAGAGCGTTAAACAAATTAAGACTAGATTTCCTTTCGAAGATTTGCAGAGACAAAGGCTAAAGAGTCTAAAATTTCTGAATCCAGAAACATTAATTGATCCAAATTTAAAACGTGCTTTTCCATCACTATCGCATCTGGGACCATTATTTCCAGGTAAATGTTTTATAACTTTTTGTTACCTAGCATATATCCTATTTACTCAGTTGACAGTCCCCACTAAGTCGATAAGATCGATATAAAAAACATTTATACGTTTTTTATTTGTTTATAGGATTAAGCCCAACAAATTTAACTGAGTTAGACCGTGAGTGGCGAAAATTAAGGAATACAAATCTCCCGTTTGCTCAGGATCAAAATATAGAAGTTGAGCAATTTTGGCTTTACATTTCGAAAATTAAAAGAGGAGACGGCGACCTAATGTTTCCATTACTATCCAATTTTGTAAAAATCTTACTTTGCTTGCCACATAGCAGTGCCAATGTCGAAAGACTCTTTTCATCAATTAATTTGATGAAAAATAAAGCTAGAAATAGATTGAGCACAGAAACTCTAACCGGTTTACTGCATACGAAAAGCGCATTAAAAAAGAATTCAGAGCCAACAGAAGATCATTTAAAATTATTTAATACCAATATGTACAAATTTAAACAAAACATGTAACAACTTTATAGATTTCCTTACGAATCTGTAAGTTGCTTTGCTTCTTCACACAAGAAATTCTGTACTTTATGCATGTACGGCAATTTTTGCAAATACAAAATACGGAGATTATTTTGAATGTTTTTTTTTTCACTTTTTTTTAGGAATTTCTGATTTCCGTCTGGTTTACCTGTCTCAACCCATTACCATAAGGTCATGCCATTACTTATCTGCGAGTTATTTTATAAGAACGAATGCTAGTTTCCAAATTGCTTCTACAGACAATTCTTCTAGACATATCAGTTTGATATCTATACTGGTATTTTTCTTCGACTAAAATATGTAAATATATGTATAAGAAATTAGTACGTAGATCTACGAATTTTTAATGGCAGGTTTTTATGAGATCTACGTACTTTTCAACTCAAGTCTACACATTTTTCTAAATTTCGGTTGGCAACGCTGACCCCGGCATGGGTGTCAAATATAAGGGTATTACGAGTAGAATACAATTAGCTGTGTGGCATCATTCCAAATTCAAAATGGCGGCCACACAAGATAGTGGAAGACATAATAGAATAAAAAGTAGCAAAATATAACCCATCAACTTTAAATTTTTCACATGTGTATAGTTCGCGTGACAATGCAATCGGACCATTTTGTAAAAAAATCAAGATGACGGTTTCAAGATGTCTGCCGAATTCTTCATTGGTGTTCCCCTACCCGGAATGGGTGTCAAATGAAAGGGTATGATAAATAGAATACAATTAGCTGTGTGGTGTCATTGCCAATTCAAAATGACAGCCAACACAAAACGGCGGATTACGTTTTTCTTTAGAAGCCACTCTTGGTATGGGTATCCAATGAAAGGGTATGACAAGAGAATACTAGCTGTGTGGCGCCACTAAAAAATTCAAAACGGCGCAAAGCAAAATGGCAAAATGGGGTATTACCTTTTCTTTACAACCTGTTCGGGGTTATCAAATTAAAAGGAGTGACAAGTAGAATACTATTAGCTATGTATTGTCATTGTTAATTAAAAATGGCGGCCAACAAAAAATGGCGGATTACATTTTTCTTTACCAGTCACTAGATCGGTAAGGGTATCAAATGAAAAGATTGGACTATTATCTGTGTCGCGGCATTCCAAATTCAACATGGCGTCCGACACAAAATCGCGGTTTACCATTTTCTTTAATCCCAGTATGGATTTAAATGAAAGTGTATGACAGTAAGTAAGAAAGTACCCTGTATGACGTCATTTAAAATCAAATATGGCGGTCACCACAAAATGCTCCAACCAGTATATGGGAACAAACTGCTTTTCAGGATGTAAAGAAGCGTGTAGTGCTGACGAAAAGTTTCAGTGGTAATAAAATAAGATACGTAAAGGAAGGACGGCGGCATGAGCGAAGCTCTGCAGGGGGAGTATAATTCCCGGCATAGCAAAATCAATGCGGACGATTCTGATTATGTTTAGCTAATTGTAGTTTAGCACGTAGTTCACAATTTTTCATCATCGAATCTTAAAAAATTTGTAGCATACTTTCAATTTTTTGAGTATTCACAACAATTTTTGTAGATTTGTCGTTTTTCATTATACCTTTTGCCTACCACGGAATCTGAATGCATAATCTTTTTTTTATTGAAAGGCGTCGCGACGCACGCGGGTTTTTGCTAGTATTTGATATGAATGAAAAAATAACAACTGAACGACTGACACTGGTCAGACGACGACTGGTTGCGTTCTTAATTCCTAACAATAATGCATGTGTGAAAATAAATTACAATAAATAATGTGAAAATAAAAATAAATTAAAGGTTTTGCGCCCCAAACCCCTCTTATATTTGCCTTCATGCTCCCACTTAAATACCATCACTTCTGGAATTTCGTAACATCAGTTTAGGGCAGGGGAGGCTAACCCCGCGCCCGTAAGCGATGTATTATGCGCCCACGACACGATTCGTAGCCATAGAGCGAACAACAACAATCAGATAAAGTGGCACACAAAAAAATAAGGAGTTTGAGGAGATAACAAGGGATCTCGAAATGTAAACTGATTTGAATTAGATGCAGATATAGTACTCGTAAAAAGTCTTTACATAAGAGCATGTGAGTGTGCTTGGAGTGCCTTAAAAACAAGCCTGCCATATTCAGATATCGGATCATATCTATCACTTTAAGCTTCGAAATCTTTACCAAGTTCTATAGGAAAAGTTTTCCATATGCACAGTGTTTTATCTTTGCAAGGAAGTAAGTTTGGAGGTTAATCAAGGGCGAAAAAAAACAGTCCATACAACGGCCTCTGATTTGGAGACATCTATAAACTGGACAACGTCACACCTTTTGTTATGCTGGAAGATTTGCCAGCCATTTCTAGTGGATAACTGGACATTGAAACCTCAGTTCAAATTGATTTTCGTTGTCATGAAATCAGAAGGCCCTTCTATATTTCCTATACATACCTCTTCTCCACTCAGCAGCCCGTCCTTGCAGGCGGCTTGATATATAGATTGGCTTCCGATAGAGATTCTCATTCGTTTGCTCCGTGCACACTTAACATTCTCTGCAAGTGGCCTAGTCTCGATTTGTTATATTCTTTTGCAAGAGCGGAAAACGAGAGTTGTATCTCAGCACTGGATTAATGACTTCCATGTCAACCCATGAGTGGCTTCAAGTCTCATATCTTGCCGAATGTCTGATAAAGGGCCCAACCCATGGTCAAACTGGATTCCATCGAAATGCGGCTGTACAGCCAAAACTATCGATTGTGATCAAAACTGGGGGCCTTTACTGCAATAGCAAGCTACATTGGCGCTCTTTGCTTTTCTTTGATGTTGAGACTGCAGTACAGTTTTTGGTCCAAAATAAAGCCAAAGTACGTAGCTGATCGGAATAGGTTCGATACACGGCCATAATTGTAGGTAGAGACTAGCAGCGGCGAAAAGTGCCCTTCCTGAGGTGTCCTTTGACACCTCTTTTTTATAACTCTGCTCTTTCCTAAGCTGCGGTGGATCATTTTAGTTGTGAACGATGTTTATTGAAAGAAGAAGAAGAAGATGATGTTATTACATATTGTTGTGGCCGCTGAAAATTTTTATTTGCACCCTGGCTTCTAAAAAGGTCGTCTGTCTGGTCTGTCTGGTATGTCTGGTGGTGTCTGGTCTGGTCTGTCTGGTCTGTTTGGTCTGTTTGGCCTGTTTGGTCTGTCTGGTCTGTTTGGTCTGTCTGGTCTGTATGGTCTGCCGGTCTGTCTGGTCTGCCTGGTCTGCTCACATCTTACATACTTGTTTCTAACCTCTTCTCAATGAGTACATGATCCATTTGGTTTCTAGTCTGTCCAGTTACGTCCCATCATTTCATTAATGTTTGGTCTGTCTGGTCTGTATGGTCTGCCGGTCTGTCTGGTCTGCCTGGTCTGCTCACATCTTACATACTTGTTTCTAACCTCTTCTCAATGAGTACATGATCCATTTGGTTTCTAGTCTGTCCAGTTACGTCCCATCATTTCATTAATGTTTTTGTACGGGGGAGAGCTTTGAGCTTACTATCGATCTTTTGCTTCTACCAGCAAGGACGATAAGCCTGCCACCATTATCGTTGGTGGTTGAGTGAATACTAGGTTTGTCTATTCTTTCCATATACTGAGCCTCCTTCGCAATCTTGACGATGAACTCACTCAACATCATTTGCCTAAAATTCTGATAAAATTCCTCCTTGTTCTCTTCAGATTACAAAAACTACTCCGAATTTACGGACCTAGTATGGGAACGGGAGGGCAGAAAGCTTTTTAAGGAGTGTCCAAACATGTCTGTTTCTATCTTGTCTCTTGCAATACTGCGATTTTTAATTTGTATCTTTCTAGTTCCAAGATCAGAGGTCTTAAGTATAGAGCCTTATGTATTCGACCAGAGGCTTGAGTCGTAGCCGTTTGATCAACCCGGTCCAAGTATTTCTTAGAAGACTTCGTAACAGTGAATTTTTTTCCGGGTTGTTAGCCTGGAGCCCAAACGGTAAGTTTAGTATTTACGCGCCGAGCATTCGCCCTTTTACTTAATTAAATGTCATTGGTGAATCGGCGGGTAAGCTCAGTAGACATTTTTTTTCCTGTGTAAGGTATTAGGTCCAAAGGTACTGCGGCCATTAAGTTGGCCTATTGTACTACAACCCCTACACCTCATATTTGTAGGCCAGACCGCCTGAACAAGTTCAGCAGTCTGCCTAGTGGTTTGTCGCTTAGACTTGAGTGATCGAGCAGGGACTTCTCGAACAAAGAGACCCTGCTCCTCGCTATTGCAGGGCACTCACAGAGAACATGGAGGGCAGACTCATCCTCTTCTAGGCAAAGCCTACATGTAGGGTCCTCCGCCCTTCCTATCTTCCATAAGTGGTAATTTAGGGCACAGTGTCCGGTAATTAAGCCAACAAGTGTCCTAACATCACTCCTACCGCGCCGTAACAATTCCTTGGCCGTCTTAGGGGACGGCACTGGAAGGAACCGCTTAGAGTTGGCCAGTCCAGGGGCGGACCTCCAGCGTTCAATATGTTTCATCAAAGTCCGATCGGCCAGGGCCCTTTGCAGCAAGCTGGACGGTGCCCCAATAGTCGGCTCTGGACCAATTAATTCTAAATCAGAGCCCTGTTTAGCCAGGGCATCCGCACTTTCATTGCCTTGGAAGCCCCGGTGACCCGGGACCCAGGCAAGTGTAATTTGATTGAGAACGCCCAACTCATGCAGAGCACTTTGGCAGTCCCAAACTAATTTCGACTTGGTCCTACGGGACCTTATCGCTCTAATTGCCGCTTGGCTATCAGAGAAGATAAAAATCCGTTTATTTTGGTAGGCCCTTCTTAAGTTCTCATGAGTGCATGCCAGAATAGCGTACACCTCTGCTTGAAAGACAGTTGCCAGAGTGCCTAGACTTATAGCCTTGCTGAATCTGGGACTTTCACTCCAGATTCCGGCGCCTACACCTGTCTCCGTTTTAGAGCCATCCGTGTACCATACTAGCCCGCCCGGCAAAACTTTAGGAAAAGTCCAGGTAAGCCTTTCCTGTATATGTACAGAAGGTTGCTTAAATTTTGAGATTTTATAGGGCATGCCGTCCGATAGCATCTCCGCTTCCGGAATCTCTTCTATGATGTTGATTATTGTAGAATGTCCTCGCCCAAGACCAGCGCCCAAGTAACCATTCGCTTTCAGCCGCAGCGCCGCGTTTATGGCGGACTTCTCTACCTCAAGGTGGAGAGGTACCAAATTGAGGAGAGTCTCCAGCGCTGCCGTTGGGGAAGTGCGGACGGCCCCAGTGATGGAGAGGCAAGCCATTCTTTGAATTTTGCTTAAAATGGTTATGGAACCCTTAAGCTTCGTTCTGTGCCACCAAACTAAAGCTCCATAAGTTACCATGGGTCTTATGATGGTGGTGTATATCGAATACATGGTTTTCGGTTGCAAACCCCAGGTGGAACCACAAGCTCTGCGGCAAGCCCACAGGAATCTGCGCGTTCTACACATCAGAGTGTCCATATGCTGTTTCCAGTTGAGCTTGGTATCTAGCGTCACTCCTAACTATTTGGCTTGTTGTGAAAAGCCTATAGTTCTGCCCGCGAATGTAGGTTCCCAAATTCCCGGTAGTGATCGTTTCCTGGGGAAAGGAACTAGAATCGTTTTGTCGGGATTGACTTTTAGACCTACACTCTCGCACCAGCTAGAGACCAGATCAAGTGCCTGCTGCAGGCGCCTTGACATGGCGTCTTCAGATTCACCTGTAATTACTATGACGACATCGTCAGCGTAACCTTGGGCGAAAATGTTTCGACCGTTGAGCAGCTCGAGGAGTTCATCTACAACAAGGCACCAGAGAAGTGGAGATAAAACTCCTCCCTGCGGGCAGCCTCTTGCTATAGTGCCCTCCAGAGACCCCTCAACATGAGAAACAATTAGTTTGCGAGTTCTCAGCATAGAGTCAATCCAGTTGCAGAAAGTGCTACTTAGACTGTGTCTACTTAGAGCCCTAGCTATAGTATCAAAGGATGTGTTGTCAAAGGCTCCCTCGATATCGAGGAAGGCCGTCAGCGCAACTCCTTTGTTTAGAGCTGCATGTTCAAGCCTGAGCACCAGATTGTGCAGTGCTGTCTCAGTAGACTTGCCCGCCTGGTACGCATGCTGATAGGAGCTTAGTGGTTGGCTTTGAAGATAAGTTTCCCTTATCGCCCGGTCGACAATTTTCTCCATTGTCTTCAAGGCAAAAGACGAGAGACTTATCGGCCTGAAAGATTTAGTCAAGGTGTAATCCGAACGCCCTGGCTTAGGTATAAATGTTATGTTGACGTTCCTCCAGACGGATGGAATGTAGCCATGTGCGAAGGAAGCCCTAAATAATTTGCATAATAAGGGAGTGACTAGGTCGCAGCCCTCCTGTAGCAGAATGGGATAGATTCCGTCTGCTCCAGGGAATTTGTATGGTTTGAACGATCTAATCGCCTCCCTAATAGCTTCATGGTTGAACAAAGTACTTGCTTCTGTCCAGGCGGCTTTGGACACTTTAGAAAGTTGGCCTGTTCGCCGCCCAGCAGAAGTTGTGTTCTCTTTTGAGTAAATGGTTATGCCTGGGAAATGTGCCTGGAGCAATATTATCAAGGTTTCTTCCCTGGACTGTGTCAGTAGACATTACTCAGTTTTTCCAATTCCAACGCCCTGTAAGCTTCGGGATCCTGAGGCCTGTACACTCCATAGTCTGACTTTATTCCCTGGCCACAATGACCGTCAAGTTCAGCCTAATGCTTAGCAACTTCATAAAGTCATTGTGTACTTACTATTTTCACTGATAAATAGAACCAATCATTAGATTCTGAGAGTACAAGCGATACAGTATTTCAGTTTGCTGGATCGATAATGTCGGCTTTTAATATTTTTTTCCTTCTATATAAAAAGGCATTCGTGCTATAACTCCATGCTCTCCGGAAAATGTTCCCATAATTACTTTATGTATATTCAAGTTAAAATATTCGTAAAATTTAAAGTTAACTTCTAATTGATTTTAAAAACCTCCGTCTCAAAATTTCTGATAAGCTGGGATTAAGTTAGTTTTTGTAATCATGCCGGGCACAAAATTGAGGGCTACCAGGAATTAAGCTGAGAACTTATTTCACAAGCACAGGGCTCCTCCACAGGCATGCCAAATATGTCTACACACATCTCTTCTCTTCTTTCAAAAAATATCAAGGACAAAGTTTCCCATATGTTAAAATGTTCAGAATTAAAGTTGACCGCAAAGGAAGTGGACTCATCTCAGGGCGCTTGTCTAACTTGTCCAAACTATATTTAATAATTAAGGGAAATTTCCAACATTGAGAATTAATATTTCTCAACTTAATACGATTTTCAATGAATCCCTCCTGCACCAAATCCTTTCAAAAGTTCCTGCAACTATTCCTAGAAAATTTCAAACTTCTCGGGTTCCATTTTCAAGTCAGACGTTCGTCAATTAGAGAATTCTGCTGGAGGCATGGAGAAAGTTTTTTTTTTTTTTTGATATTTAATTAATTAAAGGCTAAAGCTCAACTTTAATTGGCAAAAGGATGTGATAAAAGGGAACTAGCATATGTGGCACCATACCGATACATTATTAGCAGGACAGAAAGGTGTTTACGAGCCTTAAATACAGATGTCGATATTTTCAAGAAGTTTTTGTCTGTGATCCTTTTCAACAAATTTGCCTAAACGTCTTCTAAGGACTCTTGTCCACCCCTTTTTGTCCTTTGATGGATGCCTAGATGAGTTCTGGGGTAAAAAATTAGAAATTCTAAAGAGACGAACACAAAAGGACAGGACGAGGAGTTGAAATCCTTGAGGCGCTATGGAATAGAACCCCAAATGGGAAACTTACGACTTTTATCGCTTTTGAATTACAAGTGGTCGTAAAAAGCGGACAGGGTGGTGGCCTTTGTATGGCGAATAGTGGAAGAAAATAGCTACTTTGAGGATGAATTACTAACAAATATGAGGCATTATAGAAAATTCTTTGAGCTTCGATGTGTGCACCGGGAAAAGCATTATTTTAGAGGGTTCCGAAAAAGGAAAAGCCGAAAATAGAAAAAAGGAATACTATTTGTTTTCTAAAAAAGGATAATGGAGGAATTTTTTTTAAAGAAAGCTATTTATATATTCTCTTTGGTAGTAAATATTAAATACTTTTCATGGCACATCGACAAAGTCCTTTTGAGAAATACAAATATGATGAATTACCCGTTAGTGAGGTTTCTTTTGATCCAAAGCTGGGTATATTTTGGATTTCAGATGCTCGTATGAGATGAGAGTCAACCTACGACGTTGTCCAAATTTTTATCAAAATATAATACGATTTTTACTACCGACATATTTTTGAAAGTCAATTGTGACAAATGAGAATGCCAATTTTGGTAGCCACCTCCAATAGGGCATTTTCTGTCACCCATACATGCAAGACATCCGCAAGGCACAACAAAGCTCTGACAGCTGTCAGTTCCGTTTGATTTTAAGATATTTAAAAATAAAAGAAAAGTTAAAAATAATTTATGTTGGTTTTAGTTTCTAAATAAAATTAATTTATTAAATAATAGTAGTTATTTCAAGAGTCTTTAATTATTGTACAGTGTTGTGCGAGCATCCCATTAAATACGAATTTATTATTTAATTATTACATAAAAAGTAAGTTTATTGGAAATGAAACTAATTTAGCAACTAAAATAATCTGTGCCTTTAATTTATATTACTAGTGCCTAGTGTTTGTGGTGTCATTGGATGCAGTAATCGAGGTGGCCGAGACAAAGTAAAATTTTTCAAATTCCCGAAAATTGACAAAAGAACACCCCAAAGATGCAATTTATCAATAGCCTTGTTCGTTTACTTTGGGTAGATAAAAGTTTTCTGGTAAAACTTTATGAGAGTGGGGGTAGAATTTGCTAAAGGTAAGCGAACGGGTTTTGGGTGGAAACTTTATCTGACATAATTTTGACATTTCTAAAAATATTTACTGTGTTTATTTATTTGTTCTAGAGTTTTAATAATTATTAAAAAAATGATAGATAATAACATTTTGAATGTAATTTTGTGCGAAAGTGTTGAAACCAATTTATTAATTTTTAATCAATTTATTTAATCAATTTATTAATTATTAAAAAACTCCCAAGTTAAAAATTTATTCAAAAACACACTTTATAAATTCACTTTTAAAAAAATGACTTATAAAAACAACTTTTCATCAAACGATACTTGTCATTTCTGAACTGTCAACGAATAAAATTTGACATAACATTTCAACCACAGAAAATTTTGTGTGTAGAAAACTTACAAAAATTTATGCCTGGGGAAGCGAAATTTCCCCTGTCCAGAAAGTAAACGAACGGGTTTTGGGATAAAGTTTTATAAAACTTTATAAAACTTTAAGTAAACGAACAAAGCTAATATTAAGGCAGAAAAGATGGTTAAAAGCACTAAAACGAAACGATATAAATCCGGGCATGTTTTCGTCAACTGTATTGTGTTCCACTAAAATAAACAAAACGAAAACACTTAATCAAAAGATAAACTGGTGTTTAGATTTCATATAAAAAATTGAAGCTATTATTTCACATTTTATTTTCTAAAAATAACTAATATTTAGTTTTTTTAATAAAAATAATTCATACTCCACACTTTCCCTATCCATCTTGCCGGCCTGTCTTTGAACTGTCATTGAACTGTCATCTTTGTTGTGCCTTGCGGCTCTTCACACCGATTAATTGTCAGAAAATGCCCTATAGCTATGTGTAATATGTCGTTGGATAGGTATTTTTGAGCTGAATATAATTTACTGTGGCGCCTAGTTCGAAATCTTTGTCCCTTTTGAGTAATACGGTCAGAACTTTACAAAGATAGAGTTTTAATGCTTTTCGCTATGGCTGATGCGTATGCAAACGATATTGGCACAGAAATTACAGTCATACAAATACATCGGCTAGCTGCAAAGGTTACTGTCCCATAACTCCAGTGGAAAAAATAGAAGAGGTTTTGCAAAGTGATGAAGTGTACAAAGGAGGCCTTCCTTTCTTTTTAGCTTTGAAGGGAAAGCTAAAGATTTGGCAAGAAATGGGAAAGATCAACGATACTGTGAAATATTAGATTGTTGTGCAAGTTTCTTGTAACTACTAGCACTGCCGAGCGATCTTTCTATACCTTACACCGACTAAAAATCTTTGCCGTAGGATGTCAGAAGATCGTTTGAATGGTCAAGCTTCAAATAATCCATCAAGACTGCATAAAAAATGAACCCTAATGATGTATTGGACATTTTCAGTAGGAAAATAATACCTAAAACCCAACCTGCTTGGACGCATGAGCTTACTTATTTCAATGGAGCAGTCATCGCGATAAAAGCGATACAATTTTGCAGGAGCTGCTACATTCCTACGATGGCTTAATGAATCTATTGAAGAATCGTTTGTTAACCTATTACAGAAAATAGCGTTCAAGTCAATATAAATGGTTTCCGAAAATCACTTGGTAAATTAACATTCAATTTTATTGTTCTTATCTATCTTTTATCTATACATATATGTATCTTCTATCTCCTTCTATATTAATAAAAGAAAGTGTCTGTCAGCCCGTGTGTTTGCTTGTGCGTACCGTCACACTTAAGAGCTAAACTAGAAGAGATAGAAAACAGATTTTTTTTGTAGATGCATGGATACCCAAACAGATGACTAAAAGTTTTCGTTTTTCTAAATTTTAATTAGTTTTTTTTTTAATTAATTAGTACGAGTTTTCACCATCTTTTCATTCTACACCTTTTGCAACTTGCAACCCTAAATTTTGGCCTTTTAGTATAGTTCGCGTGACAATACAATATATGATATTTTTGTAAAAAAGTGAAGATGGCGGCCGAATTTTGCAATTGTTTTTGGTGATCCTCGACTGACATGGGTATCACGTATTACGAGTAGAATACAATTAGCTGTGTGGCATCATTCCAAATTAAAAATGGCGGTTTACCTTTTTCTTTACTTCGCTCTCGGTATGGATATCAAATGAAAGTGTATGACAGTAAGTAAGAGAGTAATATTTTAAATCAAGCGATAAAACTTTGTCAGTGCTGCTACATTCCAACGGTGACTCAAGGGTTCGATCGTGGAGCAAACGGTGTCGTCATCAATTAATTATTGAAGGGTTGTAAGTCTAAAGGGTCTAAGTGCCAAAAAATCAAAAGTCAATATTTTTACGAAAATACAATCTACGTGGCAAGCCTAATAATATCCAAATGGGTCAAGGTGCCTGTTTCTTTTAAAATTTTACTTACACACAAAAAAAATTGTGGCGGGCCGTAAGTGCCAACGTGTTTTAGCTTTTTCAAAAAAAAAAGCTTATACAGAGGCTCTGTCCGTCTGTCCGTCTGTCCGTCTGTCCGTCTGTCCGTCTGAAGCCTACTTTCATCTCTGAAAGTACTGCAGATACAGACTTGGGAAATATCTCAAAATGTAGCTCTTGGTCAAAAGACCAAAAACTGAGAAAATGGTCTGGAAATTTCGACCAGAAGTATATTTAACAACAAAAGTATATTTAACAACAAAAAAGAGATTTCTAATAAAGTCCATTATATCGGTAGCCTAGAGGTAAGGCGCTGGAGTCAGGTTCCAGGCGAACCAAGTTCAATCCCCGACCGCAAAATGGTGAAATAAATTTTTTTTTTACTCCGGTGTAGCATGTTTTAATTCTATTTCTCACTAAATTATATTATTTAATAATGATACTCAGGAGAACATAAACATTTATTTAATTAAAAGTGCAAAAAAATCATTTTCTTGAGTTTTTATGGATCTTCGGCGGCTTTATAAATCATTAAGAAATTTCGCGGAAATAATATAAAGTATTTATTTGTTTATATGCATATTTTATATGCTGTTCATTTTATTATAGTTTATAGTCATGTAGGTGGTGCTGTAGACCAAAACAAAAATTCAATTTTATCGAACTTCGCTGTGGATTTGTCACAATCAACCCGAAGTATATTTAAACAACAAAAAAGGGATTTCTAATAAAGTCCATCGGTAGCCTAGAGGTAAGGCGCTGGAGTCAGGTTCCAGGCGAACCAAGTTCAATCCCCGACCGCAAAATGGTGAAAAAAAATTTTTTTTTTACTTTCGGTGTAACATGTTTTAATTCTATTTCTCACTAAATTATATTATTTAATAATGATACTCAGGAGAACATAAACATTTATTTAATTAAAAGTGCAAAAAAATCATTTTCTTGAGTTTTTAAACATTTGGTAGGTTTAAAACGAAAAGCAGATATCTAATTTTTACCCGGGCATATAAACGCTTACTGAAATGAATGAAAATTTATAAATTTAATTGCACGAACGATGTATTTAAGACCGTCCTTAGAGTCCATGAATATAAGGAAGTGATTTTTCTCAGAATTTTCAATATTTTACAAAAATTTTACAAACGATTTGCCCCATATCTAAAAAATTTTGCAGCCCTTTGTTTAAAAGCATATTTTTAAGTTTTTATTAACTAAATTTGTATGTATCTCTTCAGAATCACAAAACAAAAGTGGGATGTTGTGCCTAGAGACTAGCCACTAATTACGCTTTTTCTTGGTATTCTTTCTATTGAATAACACTTCAGTCTGGATGACAATATATTAAGTGAAGATTGTGAAGAATTGCGAAAATATTCAAACAAATAAATCGAAAAACTAACGCATCCTTCATGGAGATGCTGCTGAAAATTGCCCGCCAAGAATTTGAGAGAATTGATATATTTTAATTGCACCCCATCTATGACAAAGAATAGTGAACACCATCTATGGCAATATTACATTACTCTTCGTTTTACCTATGATTATCAATTTCCATAAAATATACAAAATACATTTCATAAATAATAGAAAATCTGTTGTCATAAATCAGTTGTTTACTTCCTTCTAAAGTTTATACATATCTTGCATTGGAATGTACCTTTTTATGAAAGCATGAATAAATAGGTTTATTGCCACATTCCTACGAGTTAGAGTTGGGAGTAATGGAAAGGCGCTAGGTCGGGGTGCGAAAAGACCAGGGTTCGATTCTTGATGAATTTTTTAAGTACTTTTTTTTAGCTTTTTTAGTTATGATGATTTATTTTAGTATAATAAACGAAGCCTGCGTTGATGATAAAATCTCAAAGCGGCGACTAATTAAAACCTTTGGGACATATTCAATTGTGAGCTATAACTCAATCTATAATAAGCTAAATAAGTCAAATCCGTTTTTAGCTAAAACTTTTATTTCACGTTGCATTGATTTAATTTTGTCATAATGCTGTATCCTAGTTTGGCCATGGAGATTCATAAGTATTACACTGACCAACGCTATATATAATTAATCTTGCAAAGTTTTTGTTAAAGGCTTATGTAGGTTATAAGTTGTAAGACTTTGCGTAATCTAAAACTTAACAAAGTATTTAACAAACACTACCAAAACCATCAAACTTAAAAAAAAAATAGTACGCGGCCATCTAGTATCGAACCCGGGTCCTGTCACACCCCGAGCTAGCACCAACCCATTACTCCAAACTCTAACTCGTACGAATGTGGCAATAAACCTATTTATTCATGCTTTCATAAAAAGGTACATTCCAATGCAAGATATGTATAAACTTTAGAAGGAAGTAAACAACTGATTTATGACAACAGATTTTCTATTATTTATGAAATGTATTTTGTATATTTTATGGAAATTGATAATCATAGGTAAAACGAAGAGTAATGTAATATTGCCATAGATGGTGTTTACTATTCTTTGTCATAGATGGGGTGCAATTAAAATATATCAATTCTTTCATATTTTTGGCGGGTAATTATTGGTGTTGGTCTCATTGCGAAGTGGGGGTACTTGTGTGCGTGCACGTGCATATATGCTATGGATAAACAGGTGCCTGTGTTTTTCAGTAGATGTTCTACATTTAAAGAAAAGTGAAGTGCGTGCATGATAATATTTTCTTTAAAAATAAAAAATAAAGTTAAATTGAAGTGTAAATTAATACAAAAGGCGCGGTAAGCTGAATTTTTAACGATAATGTATGTTTAAGTAAAATAATACACCTAATTCTGCTGTGCAAAGTGATTTTAGATTTGCCTCCAATCCATAGAAAAATGTTTAGATTCGTTTTACATAATTATATAGTGTTTACATGTGTGATGTGTTTTTTTTTTTTTTTTTTTTTTTTTTTTTCAATTTGACACTTTCGATTTATTGGCCTCGATTCCCAGATCCAGTGGGTAGGAAGTGAGTGCGGATTTGAGACTTTGCGATTCTCAAATCTGCAACCGCGAATCTCTCTTTGACATTTCCCGTGCTTTAAAAGTGTGATCCGCAACAAATTTTCTGTGGATTTGAAACCACAAATGCGCCTAAGATAATCCGACATCAGGTATTTCATTAGCGTGTGAGTCTTCACTCCGAATTTTTGATTGAATTGAATCCGCGACTGCGAATTTGAGAATCGCAAAGTGTCAAATCCGCACTCACTTCCGCGCCGTCGGATCTGGGAAACTCAATTACAATAAGTTTTTTTTGTAAATTCGTTCGAAAATATGCAAATACATTACTGCAAAAACCATTTAGTTACTGCTTAGATTTTTTCGATGGCGGAAAGAACACCATGAAAAAGCGTAATTAGTGGCTAGTCTCTAGGCACAACATCCCACTAGTTTTATTATGTTTTTTGTTATATCTCCAAATAATAAAATTGGCACTTAGACCCTTTAGACTTACAACCCTTCAATTCTTGAATTGCCTGGTGACTTACTCATTTCTAAATGGTGTAGGAGTCACGTTTGCTGAGGATATGCGAAGGAATATTAAAATTTACCAAAAATGCATCTCAATTCCTAGAACTCCTAAAGAAATACCCCTTTAAGCCACAAGCGTAGCCTCTTATCTAAAAGACCATGCATGTTAAAAAACGCATTATGTTAAATTACAAACGGAAAAAAACCTTTGAAAAAAGCCAAATCAACTGACCCTATTAGCAAACCAAAAACCCCCCAAAATTGACCACACGTTTAAATAAGATTCACGTTTGACATCGAATGTAAAATTCCAAGTCAACTGGAGGACTTGAATCCATTAACATTTACTTTCCCAAATTATTAATTGATAAGCATGCATTTACTTTTTCGTTTCGCCCAAAAATTATTTTACAAAATACAAAAACCCTTCCCGTTCATTATATCGAACCATCAGATTCCCTATCAATGATCATAAGTCAGCCACACCCGAGAAATACCTTCATTAATCCAATAAGCAATAAACCCTGTCCCTGTAAACTGCCTTATATATATATCCACGTAACGTGCACGAATCCTTAAGAATAACTTAGTGGCCTCATCCTGTCGGGCTGTTACTTTCCCCAAAAAGGTTTCATGGCTTCAAGCTTAAGCTTAATCCAATTTTAACTTTTATAGAATTTTCAATAAATCCTTTATTACACCTTTAGAGTGAACATCATAAATCACAAATTAAAATGAACACCACTCATAAAATCTCTTTGGATGTTAGATAAGAACGTGATCAAACATTCAGGAAATCTCTTTATTGTCAATGCTTTCAGCTTTGATCCTTATGGCTGTATTCATTGGGCCATGAATTTTCCGGGTTTAGAATGCAACTGTAATGGCACCTGTGTAATTTTGCGGTGATGAAAAACCCTAATAAACTGATCAGCTCAGGTCGGTACTAAAGATTGGTCTTTTATTATTTACGCCCAGTTACAAACGTAAAACGAAAGCTGTGTCTACAAAATTTAATGAAAACCGCCTCGTGGTAACTAGAATTAATGTCTAGTTGATGAGTGCGTTTTAAATGGAAGAAGCAATCAAACCGTGCTGTGAAGAGGTCTTGGCTAGATGAAAGAGTTACAACTCTGGCATCTATTGTTATCAGTAAATTAGATTTGTTCATTGGAGAGTTTTTAGGTCCAATGTTGTTGTTTTTTTTTTTTCGAATGGTAATTTTCCATATATGATTCGGAGTCTACTTAAGAAAGTAATCTGAATTAACAAAGTCAAGATCACCAGACCAATTAATAAGTCCTGTACAATTCATTATGCAGATAATGTGGAAGCACACAATTTTACATATTCCTTTCACTGGGGTCAAACTGTTTTAAAACACACTCTTGGCACACATGTATATTCCTTTTCCACGAGGACCCAAGTAGAAATTTGTTGAGTTTCGATAAGTTCTGGCTAGTTTTTTGTGAGAAAAAAAGCGAGAAAAAGTAAACTAGACGAAAACTGGCTAGTTACGGAAGCGAAATCTTCTAGTCGTACTGGACTAGTTTTTCTTTTCGTGTGTGAGGTTTTGGATCCAAAGGTACTGCGGCCATTCATTTGACCATTGTACAACAACCCCTCATATTTGTAGGACAGACCGCTTGAACAAGTACAGCAGTCTGCCAAGTGCCTTGTCGCTTAGACTTGAATGTTCGGGCAGACTCCTCGAACAAAGAAACCCTACTTTTCGCTATTGCGGGGCACTCACAGAGGACATGGAGGGCAGACTCATCCTCTTCCAGGCATAGCTTTAATGTGGGGTTCTCCGCCCTTCCTATTCTCCACAAGGGTCTTGGCATAATTCCGACTGCGCCCTAACAATTCCTTGGTCGTCTTAAGGGACGGCACAGGAAGGAACCACTTAGAGTAGACGCGGACCTCCAGCGTACAGTATGTTTTATCAAAGTCCTATCGGCCAAGGCCCTTTGCAGCAAGCTGACGCGACGGTGCCCAATAGCCTGCTTTGGTTCGATGCATGCAATGTCAGAGCCTTGTTTAGCCAGGGCATCCTCACTTTCGTTGCCTTTGAAGCCCGGGGAATCCGGGACCCAGAAAAGGATAACTTGGCTAAGAACGCCAAACTCATCAAGAGCACGTTGGCAGACCCAAACTGATTTCGACTTGGACCTCCTCCCAGAATAGCGTACACCTCTGCTTGAAAGACAGTTGCTAGGGTGCCTAGGTTTATCGCCCTGCTGAATGTGGGTCTTTCTCTTCAGATTCCGGCGCCCACGCCTGTCATCTATGTACCATACTAGTGAGCCCGGCAATACTCTAGGAAAAGTCCAGGCTAGCCTATTCTGTATGTGCACAGAAGGTTGCTTAAATTTTGAGATTTTAAAGGGCCTGCAGTCCGATAGCATGCCGGGTTCAGGAATCTCTTCTATGATGTTGATTATTACAGAATAATTGGAGCTTTGGTCACTTTAGAAAGTTGTTGGTTGCCCAGCAGAAATTACCATTTGAATAAATGTACCTGGAGCAATATATATTATCCTAATAGATCCGAGATCTCCCGATCAGCCATTTAATAAAGTTTTGTGGATTTTTCCTGAGTCTCGAATATCTTCAACATTCTTGCATAGATTCCTCCAGCTATTTCTCATTGCTCGTCTGATCGCCCTGTTATAGGTGGTTAGCGAGCTTTTATAACTCTCCCAGTTGCCACTCTTCTTGACGACGTTGAATAGTTTCCTCGTAGCGGATCTCAACTTGGAGAGCACGTTATGGAGTTTGCCTGTTACTCGTCCTCATCAAAACGGGGCAGTTATTGTTGTAAGCAGCAGTAACTGCCTCCGTAAGAAAGTCCGTGGATAGTCCTACATCCATCGTAGACTTGATTGAGTGCATGGAACCCTTCAATACGCTACTGAGTTCGCCCCGAAAGTCTGTCTAGTAGGGGTAGGTAGGATCCATGCCGAGATTTAATATGCCCAGTTTAAGGTTAAGAGGTAATCAAAAAGGTATTCACCTCTCTTGTTCACTAAACTACTGCCCCAGGCATCATGATGGGCGTTCGCATCACATCCTTCGATGGTCTGCAGACCGCTCCTGTTAGAGTGACCCACGATATCTTTGAGTTCTTTGTATGGTGGTGGGTCCCTGGAGTCGTAGGGGAGGTATGCTGAGCATAAGATAATCATGCTCTTGCTGCCCCCTGTTAATCTATATGAGCCAAATTACACGACCTATCACTTTCCCAGACTCACTTTCCAATCACTTCCAATAAACCGGTTTTTTAGACAAGGGGGCGCAGGGAAGTGCATGTGTTGGTCTCACTTGTGAATCCAAGAAAAATTTCGGTCTCACAGCAAATTACACTAACACAAGCATAACTTTCTTCGCTGGGACTGCGATAATTATAAGAATTTTTGTTGTTTTGTGCACAACCACATAGACAATAGAATTGTTACACGGAAAAGAGGCAGAAATTTAAATGCACCGTGTAATACTCAAATTTTACTCAGACAGGTTTGACGTGAGTCCCAAGTGAATGGCCGTGTAATTTCACTCTATCTTCACCACTTGTCTCTCGACAATTTATCGGTGAGAGGAAAGCAGTTGGTGCTTTTTTGAATAACTACACAGGTCCGAGGGTCGCCGTCCACATCACTACACTGAGAGAAAAAAATTGTAAAATCAACAATTTTACACATAAATTCAACAATTTTTATAGGTTAATTTGTGCCCAACAACATTTAGTTTTCGAAATGAGAGTGTGAAAGTTCTTAATTCGTCAACAATTTTAAATTATTGATTCAAAAATTTTACATTCGATTAAAAAATTGCAATTTTTAGGAGATCAACAAGAAAAACTATTGCGACAAAGAGTAACTCTTTTGCATTGTCGAGAGTCAAAACTGTTGTTTTTACAATTTTACTTTTACTACCTAAAAAGCGCTACATGAAAAAAATTTTAAAATAAATTAAAACCTCAATTTGAACTAAAAAAATATCTTTTATTCAATACTGTTTATATTCTTTAAACATTAATATCTTATATTCATATTTCTTATTTTGTTGTGTAATAATCCATATTGTGTTACTTATAAATTGTATTTGTAAATTTTTAGATTTTGTAATATGTATTTTCAAAATCGTAATACTTTTTCTCCGTTATTTAAAATAAATGGTTTAACAGGTATACAAACATCATCAATTTTAATCATGTAATAGCTAATGTCTAGAACTCTAAAGGATTGAAATTTTTCTGCAAACTTAGGATTTATTTCCTGACATATCAAATAAAGTTGGTCTGTTGATTCAAAAAATATTTTAATAATTTTAAGTATTATCCTGTTATATTTGACAAAATGGCCCTTTTCATAAAAAAATCCTTTGTACTCAACACTTTCAGCTTCGTATCCAATAGAAAGGTTGGTACACAAATTATAATAATAGGATTTTTCTCTTAAATCAACATTAGTAATGTTTTTCAGATTTGATAAATCTTCTTGGAAAAAATTGCCTTCAACTATTGTATGTGAAAATTGAAGACAGTGCTTTACCGCTAAAGTATAAGGTACATTAATTCTTGAAGTTATTACATGGCAATATTTTTTGAAAATTTGGTGCTTATTTTCAAATCTGAAATTCTATAAATGTCTAAGGGGTCCCAAGTGCTTAATAATAGTGACATAATGAACCATAAAATGATATTTAGGTTTTAAATTTTCTTTAAAAGTCTGAACGAAAAATGAATGGTGTTTGGTTATTAAATTTTGCAATTCTAATAAAATATTTTCATCAAATACATCCAGCATTATAATATCAATGATTTTTACAAAAGTTATTAAAAATTCATAAACTGGGTCATTATCCTCGATTAAATCTCCGATTAAAAGCAAAATTATATGCAAAAGCAATTTCATTTCAGCTGCATTTATTTTAATATTACTATGCGTTATTTGTTTTTTATTAATTGGAGGACTTATATTACCTACGTGCCCAGGACCATAAGCGAATAATTGCTTTCTGTAATTGAAGACATCTAAGGTGAAATATTTTTTATCATAAATAAAATAATTCAAAATTTTCGACATATTATATCTACCAACTCCAAGGAAAATATCGTGCATTATGTCACAAGCTTTATTATGAGTAACGTGAAAAAATAAAAGATTATTCCAAACGGATTCTTCTTTAATGGAAGAAATTTCTCCCTGCCGCCTAGTTATAAGCCTCAGTTCTTCTAAATAAGAAGATTTATTACGTACAGTTTCACTAATTTCAACACAATCATTTTGACAATCTCCTTTGGATCTTGTACAAATTCTGCAATAATATTTAGAATTAAAGCTAGTCTTGAAACCGAGCACTTCATTCAATCCTAAATTATCACCAAGTATTTGTCCGAGATAAAAATGAACTTTGATAATTGTATTGTCAAAATTAATATTAATTCCGTTTAAAGCGAGATCTTCTAACACTTCTAAAAGGCGTTTTAGAGTAGCTTCATTACCAAAATAATTCATATCTTTTGAATTGACAAACCCCGCAACGAATATATTATTTAAATGTGATAATTGATGTTGAGGAACAACGGGAATTGTGTAATATATCCCACAAACTGAAAATGTGTGGGGACCAAGTGCATCATTGACCTGAAATGCATCAAAATAAAGAAATATTGGGAACACTATTTGATCCCCTAATTCTTTAACTTTCGATTTCCAAAGCTCCCCCATGATAAAATGATCTAATCGACCTCTCGATTTGATTTTATCAATATTTTCAAATGTTTTTTTTTAACACATTCGGAGATTCAAAATATTTTTTTAATTGAAATTTAATATTGCAAAGACAACCTTCAATATGATTTTCTTTTAAAGTTGGATATCCATGAACAAAAACTTCGTCTAATTGTTTGGTAATTGTAAATAATTCTGGAGATTTGTAAATATCAAGAGATTCCATTTTTTTAAACAATTTATATTCGGAAATTAGGTATATCTGCGAAAGGATTTTTTGCGAAAGTAGTTATTTCCTCAAAAATTTTCCTATCTGGTTCTATAAATGGTAGAAATTGTTCATAAACTTCAAAAAGTGGACTTAAAACGCATTCGGTAATTAGAGCTTGAAACTCTGGGATATTTTTTCTAGTTATATTTGCTTTTGTATGAAGTTTCAATGCAAACTTTATTATTAGCTTTTCAATTGGGTTTTTAATAAATTCAAAATTGATATTTTCTTTAGAGTGAGGTTCGGATTGTAAAATATGGAGGTCTTTAGTTTTAGTTGTTTCTGCTGAATTATTTTTAAGCTTTACTTTAGAAGTTTCAATTTCCTGTCTATTTGTAGTTTCGTTAAAATCGTGATTTTTATCATGTAGTATAATATGTTTTTTAAATTTATAAAAATTTTGAAAATTTTTATCACATTTTTGAAATTGGCATGAGTACTGATAGGTATTAGAAGTTTTATGTAAATCTTTAAGGTGTTTTAGTAAATTTTCCGATAAAATGAACTGATCATCACAAATCGAGCAAACATGTGAGGATGTTTTTGATAAAATTGTTTTATTTGGCATTATTTAATTTATTTATAACTGTTCGAATTTTTGGAATTTGTTCATCAGAATGCAGTTCATAGATATATTCTTGTAAAAACATCCACACATATGTATTTGCTCTTTTCGGAATATTTTATATTAAAGACCATACAAATTTTGATGACCAAATCTATTGCCCTAAGTAACGTAGGAACTCTATACCTTATCCCATCAAGATATACGTAAAACTCATCTAAAACTTCAATTGAATTGCCAATAACCAATACCTTCGGTTGTATTTTTAAATTATCTTTTATAGCAGACTCTTTTAATTTATCTTCTATATTTTTATAGTTGTTTAAATTTGTTATATGTATTATCATATCCCTCTGGGCATCGGATATTGACGGTTTTGATGTTCTATTGATGCGTGGCGGTAATATAATTGCATGTAGTAAGTAAAAAAAATAAAAATGTTTTGTATCTGGAAAAATGTTTGTGATAAAATTAATTAGTATAGTACATGTTAATGAAAGTATTTTTGTACCTGTTTATAAATCCGATGTTTTAATTTTCTCGTAGTATTGTAAATTTAATTTATCTTTTATAGAATGAGGAAAAAAAGCTTTCTCACAACTTTCTATCATCAAGTCAATTTTTTCGAATAATTTATTTCTTTTTTCTGGAAAAATTATTTCGAAATCCACCTCAATTAACTCAAATCCATTAGGGTCCTTGTATCTAGGCCATACTTTCAAGATATCTATACCTTCTTTAATTTCCTTCAGTCGAAGAACAGCGGTTTCTTTCCATGGTATTATAATATCAGCAGGGAAGTTTTTGATTGAAGATCTAAGTTATTTGATAATTCATCATTTTTAGCTTCAATATGTGGTTTTTTGGTTGATGTTTCCGGTGCCATTTTTTCTTTTCTTTTATGCGCAGTGTTGAAATACCTATCATAAATTTTCCCTGAAGGATGCTTTTTGCCTTTACGAGGAACATAATATGTCGATTCGTCCTCGGATGGAAAGATCTTGACAATTTCTTTTGAAACTTTCGCCATTGTTGTGGGATCCATTTTTATTTTATTAAAATAAAAATAATCCACTATGATTCTAACAATTGCTGTTTGTTCTGACACATCTAGAACATTTTTAGATTTATAGTTATCTAAAAGGTTCTTGCCCACCACTGTTTTTAGTAGGATTTCTTCCATATTCCACGATGTAGAGCACGTTTCTGATGGTGATGATGCTGGAGATGAAGGTGAATTACACGAGGACAGCCAACTCCTAATATCGCTGAGAGTTTTGTCAGTCGCGCAGCAAGATAATAACTCACACTTCAAAGTATAAATTAAAAAATAAGAAACCAAATAATATAAAATAAAACATTACTTGATTTTCTTGGCGCCATTTTTGAAGATTATATCTAAATTTAACCTTTTCGCCCATAAGCTCTCTTTTATTAAAAATATTTTCAATGTCATGAGTGTGAAGCATTGTTAAAATTTCTTTAGAATTAATATTGCACTCTGCTAGCACAGCAATTGCAGCACTAGAGAGCCCCCATTCCAAATACAAGTTTAAAATTTCTTCACTAAGTTCCACACAATTTACTAAATAATTTTCACTATAAAAGGAAATTGAATTTTCATTAGACATTTTTATCACCTTTCACGTTTCACTGCACAAGTCTAAATGAACGTGCTTTTTTTTAATGCTTGCTCATATAGATTTACAGTTTTATATATTAAAACAACAATATACATTGTTGAATCAACAACGCGCACTTTTGAAACTCCGATTCAAAAACGAAGTTATTGATGACAACAATTTCGTCTGTTAGGAAAGACTGGTTCATCCTTTGAATCCTCAACAATTTCGGCGCTGTTGAAGTAAAAGCCTCATTGTAGTATTTACAATAAAAATGTGATTGAATTAAAAAAAATATTCTTGATATAACAATTTTTTCTTTTAGAATAACGATTTTTTTTAACAGTTTCTTAACAAATAAAAGTTGTTGATATAAAAGTATTTTTTCTCTCAGTGTACTTTGTTGCAGGTTTCAATGTTCCAGCCGCATCCTGGGGTTGTTCCTGCTCTTGTGAGCCAGAAGGAGTCTTATTTTTTGAGCCAATTTCCTTGACTTTGATTCGGCCGAAGCCGTAGAATAAGGACATGCCCTTTTCTTTAAAACCTCTCGTCAATGCTGAGGGCAAGAATTTGACCGTTCTGGTCCATCTTCCAACTCACCACTGGCCAAGAGGTCAATTAGCTAGTTCTGAATTTTTAGTTGATGCAGCACCTGTTCCGGTTCCCTAACATCATTAGGAGCCCAGAATGCGATCCGCTTGAGTTTGGGAAGGTCATTTTCCTCGATTACTTTGAGGTTGGACCCTTCCCAAACCTGCAGCATAGCGACAGAAATTGTCAGCCATTGGCTGGTAGATTCGTTTGCGCAGGTGATCTTAATGATACCCACTGCCACCCTTACACCTAAAAACTGAGGCGGGCAATCGCCTTTAAGACTTTTGTCCACCTCAGTCAGGATGGGATCGCAAATAGAGGAGGATTGCTCCTCCGTCAATTTGTCTTCGGGATATTTGTCCAGGAACACTCCCAAGTAACAAAATTCGTCTCATAAGACTCTACTAGTGTCTTATGAGAGGATATTCGACTTTTTTAAGAGAGTATCACTCTCATAACTTACTCTTATAGAACACTACAAGTGCTTTATGAGTGCGTTGTGAGAATTAAATGGCACAATTATGAGAGTTATTTTTGTCTTATAAAAATACCTTAGCTCTCTTTGCAAGGGTAACTATAAGGGCGCTGTAAGAGCTATACTCTCCTTAACAGAACTGTTAGAAAGGGAGCAATATATGGAAAGGCGATGTGGTTTAGAATAAAATAATTTTTATGAGAGTTATTTGCTCTAAATAACTGTCATAAAAATCTATTCGAAAAATATAACACTTAAGAATTTAATATTTATTATGTATGATAATAAACTTTAGAATTCGATTTTTAACGAAAATATTAGTCGCAATTTTATTGCGATTGAAACTTTACCGATAATAACAACCATTCTACCTCGATAAAAATCAAAGCGCCTTAAAAATAATCAAACTTTAACATATTTTTTGAAATTTTATTTCTTAAGAAAAAAATAAAAGCTTTAGTATCGCTCAATAATTTATTTTAAATTGATTTATCATCTGAAAGAAATAACTTTGTATACTTTGCGCATATTCAATTAGGTAAATTAGCTTGATTTGTGGAATTTCGTTTCAGTATAAAATTCTATATTAAACGAAAGTATGGCCGCTCGATGGTTTACGTTTTTTTATAAGAACAAAATTCTGGTTATGAGATGGTAGTCTTTTTGCACTAATAAAAGTCTTCTTATAAATGTTTTAACATTTTTCGTCTCATAAGAGCATTTATATAAGAAGGGATATACTTGAAGTCTTGTAAGAACTTTCTTATAAGTGTCATAACACTCATAAGGACATTTTTTGACAGTTAAAGCCTTTGAGAGTAAAGCTTTAATAAAAAAGACACAATAAGAATAGAGGTTTTCTTGCACTCAATATAAGAGTATAAACATTATCTCATTATGAGAATGAAAGGCTTAGTAACTCTAGTAGACTTATTATCTCATAATAATACTACTATGAGTGTTAATTTAATTCTTATTACAAGAGCTATCTTCTTGAGGGTATCGAAGAGTGTTAAGAGAGTCTTATGAGATAATTTCACAATTTCCAAGAGTTTTTCTCTGGAGAGTTTGTTAGTTGGGCTGTCATGGAGATCCCAGCCAACTTGCCCCGGTATGAGGGTTCTTACAACTCCCCCTGTATTTCTTCTGGGGTCCCTGCCCAGCTGGAGAATCCTCTGACCCCTGCCGTTTTGGCAGTGCGTCAGTTGAGTCTGGCATGCGACATAGTCCTATAGAAGATGTAGGAGTTGGTGCTACCAATTTTCTGGTGGGTCCAGAAACTTTTGGCAGTACAGCGTCCCCCCTAAGACGACCAAGGAATTATCAGGACACTTGTTGGCTTGACTACAGAACATTGTGACAGGAAGGGCAGAGGACCCCACATGCAGGCTTGGCCTGGAGGCATATGAGTCTGTTCTCCATATTCTCTGTGAGTGTCCCGCAATAGCGAGGAGCACTGTTTCTTTGTACGAGGAGACACTACTTGAACATTCAAGTCTAAGTGACAAGCCATTAGGGAGGCTGCTGAGCTTGCTCAAGCGGTTTGACCTAGAAATATGATGTATAGGGCCAAATAGGCCAAATGAATGGACGCAGTACCTTTGCACCCAATACTTCCCATAGGAAACTAGTGGGATGTTGTGCCTAGAGACTAGCCACTAATTACGCTTTTTCATGGTATTCTTTCTGTTGAATAACACTTCAGACTGGATGACAATATATTAAGTGGAGATTGATCCGCACTCACTTCCAACCCGCCGGATCTGGGAATCGAGGCCAATAATTCGAATGTGTCAAATTGAAAAAAAGCACATCACACATGTAAACACTATATAAAACGAATCTAAACATTTTTCTTTGGATTGGAGGCAAATCTAATGTGATGCACTTTGCACAACAGAATTAGGTGTATTATTTTACTTAAACATACAAGTATTATTGTTAAAAATTCGGCTTACCGCACCTTTTGTATTAATTTACACTTCAATGTAACTTTTTTTTATTTTTAAAGAAAAAATCACGCACGCACTTCACTTTTCTTTAAATGTAGAACATCTACTGAAAAACATAGGCATCTGTTTATCCATAGCATATATGCACGTGCACACACACAAGTGCCCCCACCTCGCAATGAGACCAACACCAATAATTACCCGCCAAGAATTTGAAAGAATTGATATATTTTAATTGCACCCCATCTATGACAAAGAATAGTGAACACCATCTATGGCAATGTTACATTACTGTTCGTTTTACCTATGATTATCAATTTCCATAAAATATACAAAATACATTTCATAAATAATAGAAAATCTGTTGTCATAATTCAGTTGTTTACTTCCTTCGAAACTTTATACATATCTAGCATTGGAATGTACCTTTTTACGTAAGCATAAATAAATACATATGTTTATTGCCACATAGTTAGTGTTTGGAGTAATGGGAAGGCGCTAGATCGGGGTGCGAAGGACCAGGGTTCGATTCTTGATGAATTTGAGTACTTTTTTTTAGCTATGATGATTTATTGTAGTATAATAAACTAAGCCTGCGTTGATGGTAAAATCTCAAAGCGGCGACTAATTAAAACTTTTGGTACATATTCAATTGTGAGCTATAACTCAATCTATAATAAGCTAAATAAGCCAAATCCGTTCTTAACTAGAACTTTTATTTCACGTTGCATTGATTTAATTATTGTCATAACCCACATCATGGTATATTTCTTTATTCAATATACCTAAACAATAGTTTTTGAGCTGCAAATAAAAACTATATGCCATAATTTCGTTATCATCGGTTTTTGTTCTGGAAGCAAATTTAGAGACGTATTCATGTCAAAAACTTGTTTCATATGAAACAAATCCCCGAAGGAAATTAAAAAAAGTTATTATGACGAAAAAAAAGCACCGCGAGCCGGAATCGAACTCACAGCCCTACACAGTCCGCAGACGACGGTACTTCGCCTTAGACCTTCGGGCCATGGCTGATACTATCGGTGGTTGACTAATATGTTAATAAATCATTTCAGAAAGAAGAAAAAGAGAAAAAAAAAACAATCTGCCCGACCAGGGCTTGAACCTGCAACGCTACGCGCCGCCGGATCGAGGATCCAACACGCTACGCGCTCTCACACCGACCTTCTATCAGTTTTGCAGCAATAAAGTAATTTGTTCGGTGCCTATGAAATGTTTAGGTTGAACTAATTTTAACAGTTTTTATGCCTAATACATACAAATTTAGTTAATAAAAACTTAAAAATATGCTTTTAAACAAAGGGCTGAAAATTTTTTAGATATGGGGCAAATCGTTTGTAAAATTTTTGTAAAATATTAAAAATTCTGAGAAAAATCACTTCCTTATATTGATGGACTATAAGGACGGTCTTAAATACATCGTTCGTGCAGTTAAATTTATAAATTTTCATTCATTTCAGTAAGCGTTTATATGCCCTGGTAAAAATTAGATATCTACTTTTCGTTTTAAACCTACCAAATGTTTCGTTTAAATCATACATATTTTTGTGACAAATCCACAGCAAAGTTCGATAAAATTGAAGTTTTGTTTTGGTCTACAGCACCACCTACATGACTATAAACTATAATAAATGAACAGCATATAAAATATGCATATAAACAAATAAATACTTTATATTATTTCCGCGAAATTTCTTAATGATTTATAAAGCCGCCGAAGAGCCATAGAACCTCAAGAAAATGATTTTTTGCACTGTTAATTAAATAAATGTTTATGTTCTCCTGAGTATCATTATTAAATAATATAATTTAGTAAGAAATAGAATTAAAACATGTTACACCGAAGTAAAAAAAATTTTTATTTCACCATTTTGCGGTCGGGGATTGAACTTGGTTCGCCTGGGATAGGACTCCAGCGCCTTACCTCTAGGCTACCGATATATGGACTTTATTAGAAATCTCTTTTTGTTGTTAAATATACTTCTGGTTGAAATTTCCAGACCATTTTCTCAGTTTTTGGTCTTTTGACCAAGAGCTACATTTTGAGATATTTCCCAAGTCTGTAGCTACAGTACTTTCAGAGATGAAAGTAGGCTTCAGACGGACAGACGGACAGACGGACAGACGGACAGAGCCTCTGTATAAGCTTTTTTTTTTTTTGAAAAAGCTAAAAAATCATAAATCATAGATGCTCCCTCATTTCCCCCGCCCCCTTGTATTCGCCTCTATACTATATTAAGGCAGAAAAAATAATTTCGCATATGTTGTACGTACCACAGAAATTTTCGGTTTTTGAAAATTTTATCTAAATGGGAATGAATCCTTTTGAAAAGTCACTGGTAATATGCATAAAAGGCTCCACTCTATCATGAAACTCTCCACTTTATCTGCCATCCATTACCCTTTACCCTAAAACAGAATTTGCTTCAGAAGCTTCTTATCCTTAGGAACATTATGGAATCCACAAGGAAGCAGAGGAGTTGCAAGATCTAAAACACCGGAACAAGGATAATGAAAATCTTGAAAAACCCTAGACTGAAAAAAGAATTGTTCAGATCAACAAGTGAGGAGCTTCTTGCAACGATGAAAGTAAAAGTCATATGTAGCTTTGTGAAAGTCATATGTATGCTCTCAGTGGTGGAGTGGTAAAGAGAAAATGGTAATAATAAATGCACTTCCTCATTTTAAAAGAACAGTTTTTATGTTTTTATTAACTTCCCAGTATAGGAAGTTATTGTAATCGGTCCGAAAATCGAAATCAAAAATTTCAACGTATTTTCATCTTTCAAGGTCCCAGGAGCATTTTAAGCAAAAAATTGGGAGGAAGTATGTGTGTGTGTGTGTATGTGCGTACGGATGTGGTCATTTTTTCCTGCACGATATCGCGCGAACCAAAACTGATATCGACTTCGTTGAGGTGTTGTTCGAAGCGTATTAACCGAAATATGATCTGAAAAGATTTTCATGAAATTCGGTCCAGCCGTTTTTTTGTTTGAGCGACGTAAGTGATTTTTGTACCTGCACGATATCGCCCGAACCACGAAAGATATTGACTTACTTGAGGTGCCGTTCGAAGCGTATTAGCGACAATATTATCTGAAAAGATTTTTATAATATTCGGTCCAGCGGTTTTTTGGTTTAAATGACTTAAGTGATTTTTGTACCTGCACGATAACGCGCGAACTATAAAAGATATCGGCTTAGTTGACGTGCCGTTCGAAGAGTATTAACCAAAATATGATCTGAAAAGATTTTCATAAAATTCGGTCGAGCCGTTTTTTGTTTAAGCGGCGTAAGTGATTTTTGTACCTGCACGATATGGCCCGAACCACAAAAGATGTTGACTTACTTGAGGTGCCGTTCGAAGCGTATTAGCGACAATATAATCTGAAAATATTTTTATATTCGGTCCAGCGGTTTTTTGGTTTAACTGACTTAAGTGATTTTTGTACCTGCACGATACCGCGCGAACTAAAAACTATATCGACTTCATTGAGGTGCCGAAAAACATTAATACATCAATTTTATATACATTTTCGTCATCCTAATCTTGTAAGTGCGCACATTTAGTTTGACATTTTAGCGAAAATATTGATAAACAATTGTGACAAATTCTCGGTATTATGCATATATTCTATATTGCCTATTGTTCATTTATTATTAAAATATCCAATCATAATATTCAACATCCATCATACTGGGAAGTTGATCGTGTGGACCGAAAGGGTCGAACCCACATCCCAACTAGTTTAATATATTTTCATAAAAAATCATTGCAGGTAATAAAATCCACCACATCATGTTTTTATAGCATTTAATTATGCATTATTTATCAGTTTAATTTATTACTGTCTATCACCATATCCATGACCGAACAATATTTTAATATTACTCAGAACACGTTTTTCCATATGCTCGCAGTCAAAAGAAATTTTAATGTGTTAATGTTATGAAAATGAAGCCAAAAAAATCATTTCAAATGGAGCAAAAAACACCAAATTCAAAAACGCAAAACAATAAGAAAAATAACAACAGCTCACAAAACATTTACACCCCTCGACACGAAGTAATGACTACATTAATAAAAGTGTATGTGACGGAAATTCCTGAAAGGGGTGAAAGGCAACATAAAATTAATCTTTTTATTTAAAATAATAAATCCCATGACCGTAAATAACAAAAAGCTTTGAAATTTGATAAAACCTTCAATAAAAGTCATGCCATTGAGTGTAGGGGGTGGAATTTTGATTTATAGCCCCATCAAATTTAACTCAAAATAAGCAGAGCCACTCATAATATGGGTCGACTTAACCCTCAAATATCTCTCTCACTCACTACCCCACATACACATACTAAAAGCATTTTATGCCCGAACGTATGGATGTATAGGTTTGAGCGTTTAGTTATTTTGCAGGAGAAATAAATTCGCCCGCATTATTTTCCACGTCAATCACTTTATGTAAATATACTTCAGGAGAAAGATTTTGGACACATCTGGTTAGTAAGTGCTTTAACGGGGTAGAGGATATCCTCCTTTTTTTGTGGCATCCAGATAACATTTGGATATAATTTAGCGCGATATTTATTTTGCATAAAAAATTCAAATTTCTGTCGGCATAGCGAGAAAATGATTCACAACGAGAACCTTTCAACCCTTTTAAATATCAAACAGATGGAGATTGAATAATTGATGAGTTATTGGCAACCAGAACTAAAGAAAAAGACAACATAAAAGTTTCAAAGTTTCTGACTTTTCTAAAAGGACTAAAATAAAATATATCAAAATATTTGATTAATAATTTTAAAGTGAGTAAATTTTTGGTTATAATTAGATTTTATGCTTATTTGACCCTTATCGAATTTAAAGATGTAGCACTTCATTCAAAGTAAGAAGTCTATATAAATACTAGTTGACTCGGCAGACCTAGTTCTGCCTGAAATTAGTTAACTGACTGGAAAACACAATGAAACAACAAAAAAGATATCAATTTGAATCAAAATGATTAATTTCAGTTATTTACAGTTCAATGGTAATTTTAATGGCATTAATAATTAAATTTTTGAAATGTTTTGATGTTCATTGCAATGCCCTACGATAAACAATGTTTTTTGTTTTGTCGTCTTCTGCGTAGGTCAGTGGTTTCGAAACTTTCTGATACTGCCGCCCCGCTGTCACAAAAACAATCCCTTGAGCTCGCCCAACAAAAGATGTAAATTTGCGCCGTCTTGTTTAAAATAGGTTCGTCAGACCCTTTTCACCCGATTTAGGACGCACAAAATGCACCAACATCCAACGATAACGTGCGCGAGTTACGTTCCCACATTAAATGCAGCATCAACATTACCTTGTTCATTAACATTAAATTTCTTCATTAAATTCTTTTGCTATATTTCTTTAGAAAATTGTCTGGACGGTTTCCGCCGCTCCAATTTCTCATTTTTATAAATGTACTTAATCAGCAGATTGCAAACATTAAATTTTACCTTTGATATATTTTCATAAGATTTTGTAAATCACTTACAGTATAACTTTCAAGGCGTCAACTCGTGTTTGTTAAATTCAATAAATCTAAAATTAATTTTCAATAGTCAAGTTTTGTTATTAAAGTTTAATAGTCAAATTTTGGTTCGTTTATTAAAATTCATTAATTCAGTTTTAGTGTTTTATTTAAAATATATAATTTTTTTTCTGTGTTGGAGTTATCCAACACATAACTGGCGCAGTCGGTAGGATCCAATAACGATCCTTTTCGTATCCGTAAAAATAGAAAATCGCAAGTTAATCGCGACGGTTTATCGCAAAAATAATTTCGCGAACCACCAACGGAATATTGGTGGAATTTCTAAATAGACTCAGGAAAAGTGCAAAAGTGAAAAAAGTTAGAAGTGCTATTCAACTGAGGATTAAACAACCCTAGGATCGTCAGGTTTCAACCTCTTATATTGAAGAACCTATGGAAATAATGATGATGACACCAGTGATCGCTATTTGGAGCCTGTAAGTCAAATATTGATAATTATCCTATATTTCCTTAAAATATATTTTTCCTTATTATATAAATTAAAAATTTTATGTCTCAAAACAATAAAAGGCAAACAAAAGGCCGTAAACTCAGAAATTTACCTTATAATATTAGAAGTAGTATTTCAAATTTATTTAATCGTGAAAGTGAAGAAGCTGAATTCGGTGAAAGCTCGCGAATTAACGTTCAAAATAGTAGCATTGAAAGTGCCGAAAGTGTTGATAGAAGTGACAATTCACAAACAAATAATTTTAATAATTCGATTATTGCGGAAAAATTAACAATGACTTCGGTTAATGATGTACAAGCCGCTGCAAAAGCAGCTAGCGCGAGTTTGGCAAATACAGCTAGTCAAGTTTTTAATTGTCTGAAAATCCCAGATGCAGTGAAAGATCTCCCAAAATTCGATGGGAATTCGCGACTTTTATTCGATTTTATAGGTAACGTAGAGGAAATTCTATCGTTAGTGAGTGAAGTAGACGGTACTTTATATAGTAAAATCCTTTTACGTGCAATACGCAATAAAATTGATGGACAAGCGAATGAGGTCCTTAATATGTATGGAACTCCATTAGAATGGGGCCATATTAAGAAAAATTTAATACTTCATTACTCGGACAAGAGGAATGAAACTTCCCTTATTAGAGATTTACATAGTGTTAAACAATTAAATAAACCGGTGGAAAAGTTTTATAGTGAGATAATAGAATTACAAGCTACAATGTTCAATCACATTCAAATCCATGAAAGCGATGAAAACGTTGTCAGAGCTAAAAGGGATTTATTCACTGAAATGTGTTTAAACACTTTCTTGACAGGATTAAAGGAACCTTTAGGTTCTACCATTCGCGCAATGCAACCAATATCCTTGCCCATTGCATTTTCGTACTGCATCAAGGAACAAAATATTTTTTACGCTAAAAATGAACAGCATAGCCAAAATAAATTAAATCCAACTCTTTCATATCATGTAAATCAGCAACAACCGATAAATTTTCCTTCTCTAAGAAGAACACCTTTCCATACGCCACAGTATCGCAACCCGATGCATCAAAGACCCCAACAACAATTTATGAATTTCTCGCAAAGAGCACCTTTTCAAATTCCTCAATTTCGCAATGCATTTAACCAGCAACCTCAACAAGCAAATCGTCAATTTAGTTTTCCTACTAATACGCAACAAAGACCACAGTTACCATTCAATCAACAGTCTAGACCTTTTGGTACAAATCCTTTCAGCAATCAAATGCCAAAACCTGAACCTATGGATACCAGTTCGGGCAATACGCGTTTTAGACAGCCGACACAATATCAAGCCCCTAAATTTAATAATAATTCTTATCAACCAAAATTCGTAAGTAAGGAACTTTTTAACGTAGATGTAAGAAATAATTCGGAAAATAACGAAAGTGATTTTATATATACAAATGATAACTATTACGATAATTTAGATAGATATTATAACTATGAAGAATTAGATAACCATTATAGTCAAGGGATAGATTCCTTACAAATAAGTGATATAACAGCTGATGAAAATCCTGCACTAGATGACACAAATTTTCGTACATCTGGCCCAACGAAAGCGTTGGATACATAGATATAAATAAACATGGATACATACTGCCTTATATAAATATTTCATCCCCTTTCGGTCGTCCTCTGAAATTTTTAATTGATACAGGAGCATCTTCATCTTTCATAAATCCTGAATATGTACTTCCCCAAGATATTCTGGAAGCGAACCCGACCATAATCTCTACAGTTCTCAACAAATATAAATTAGATAAACAAGTTATTTTCCCAAATTTTCTAGAATTCAGGCAACCAGGTAAAACAAGATTTCTCATATTCAAATTTCACGGATATTTCGATGGGTTATTAGGACTAGATACCCTCAAAAGACTTGGCGCTAAAGTTGACTTGGAAAACGACCAACTAGTCGTTAAACAAGCAATTATTCCACTTTCTTTCAAACCAAATCTTACTTCGGGAAAACATGTAATCCCTGCGAAAACCAAAGTTCTTATTAGAATGCCTGTAGATGTTCGAAACGGAGACATCTATACTAATACTTTACAAATTTCGCCATACCTCTATGTATCAGAAGGTATTTACAAATCAATCGATTGGTATAGCTTCATGGAAATCGTGAACCAATCTGATCGCGACCAAATATTATTTTTAGAACAGCCCCTAAAAGTCAGTCCATTCTCATCAAATGAGTATACGGAAGTTAACAATCTCAATGTAGAGTGCACCGTTGACTCTAACATATCTCGCACGGATATAACCGATTTAATCCGCACATTCCATCTAAATAATGAAGAAAAGAGATCACTTTTAAATGTATGCAAATATTTCGAAGATATATTCTTCAAAGAAGGTCAAGATCTCACCTTCACTAATCAAATAAAACACTGCATACCGACCACCGATGACGTACCTATTTATGTAAAATCTTACAGATATCCGTACGTACACAAGATGGAGGTCCAAAAACAGATCAGCGAAATGCTGAACCAAGGTATAATACAGCATAGTTATTCTCCTTGGAGTTCACCCGTCTGGATCGTGCCTAAAAAACAGGACGCCAGCGGTAGACAGAAGTGGCGGTTAGTCATTGACTACCGAAAACTCAACGAGAAGACCATTAGTGACAAATACCCTTTACCTAATATCAGTGAGATTTTAGATAAATTGGGTAAATGTATGTACTTCTCTACCCTAGACCTTGCTAGTGGGTTCCACCAGATCGAAATGAGTCCTAAAGATATTCCAAAAACGGCCTTCACGGTCGAAGGAGGACACTTCGAGTACGTCAAAATGCCTTTCGGGCTGAAAAACGCCCCTTCAACTTTCCAACGCGTGATGGATAATGTTCTGAAAGACCTTGTAGGCAAGATATGCTTAGTCTACCTGGACGACATTATCGTTTTCTCGACCTCTCTGCAGGAACACTGCGAAAACCTGACGAAGGTATTTCAAAGATTGCAAAATGCCAATCTTAAAGTTCAGCTCGACAAATCCGAATTTTTACGCAAGGAAATTGCATTTCTCGGACATGTCGTAGCCACGAACGGCGTTAAACCCAACCCTGAGAAAATCCGAGCGATTAAGGATTTTCCAATCCCACGCACTACCAAAGAGATAAAATCTTTCTTAGGTCTCCTGGGTTATTATCGTAAATTTATTAAAGACTTTGCGAAGCTCACGAAACCACTCACTGAATGCTTAAAAAAGGGACGCAAAATTGAACTCAGTGATACATATGTAAAAACCTTCGAGATGTGTAAAGACATTCTCACCAATGACCCTATTCTTCAGTACCCAGATTTTTCAAAGCCATTCATATTGTCAACAGACACTAGCAACTTCGCTATTGGCGCTGTTTTGTCCCAAGGAACTATCGGTAGCGACAAACCAATTTGCTACGCAAGTAGAACCCTGACCACTTCAGAAATAAACTATTCGACTATCGAAAAAGAATTGCTCGCGATAGTATGGGCTACCAAATACTTTCGCCCGTATCTGTTTGGCCATTCCTTTACAATAGTCACAGATCATAAGCCACTCATCTGGCTAATGAACCTTAAAGAGCCCAATTCTAGGCTTATCCGATGGCGATTGAAATTGGAAGAATATGATTATAAAATCATCTATAAGAAAGGGACACTAAACTCCAATGCTGACGCACTAAGTCGCATCAAGCTCAGTAATACAGAAAACGTCGAAATAAATGCTAACGAAACGACAACAAATACCTCCACACAATCTGTTAATGGCTCTACCATACATTCTGCCGAAGAAGATTTAAATGATGGCATCCCGATATCGGAAAGACCATTAAATGAATTCAATATCCAATTAATTTTAGAGAAATCTAATCAAACACCCCCAATGTCAGTTCAAGTACCATTTAAAAATAAACAAAGGCGCATAATTCGTTCGCCAAATTTCTCAGAAGAAGATATAGTCGACATTTGCAAACGATATCTTCCTCCAAATAAACTAATAGCAATCCTAACGGATGATGACACTTTCCGACTTGTTCAAAACACATATTCCAATTATTTCTCAAGGTGCAGAACACTTAAACTGATTCGATGCACAGAAGTACTGAATGATATCGTAAAAGAAGATGATCAGGATAAATTAATATACGATTACCATAACCAAAATAATCACAGAGGCATTAATGAAACGCTGTTACATCTCAAAAGAGATTCATACTTCCCCTATATGAAAACAAAGATTACAAAACTAGTCAACAATTGCAAAACATGCCAATTGTTAAAGTATGATCGGAATCCTCCGAAACCAGCATACGAGATCCCTGAGACTCCGGCAAAACCTTTAGATATAATCCATATCGATATCTACTCTATTAGAAATCAACAAATCTTAACGATAATTGATAAATTTTCCAAATTTGCCGCCGCTTATACCATACCAGCTAGAAGTAGTCTAACAGTGATTAAAGCACTGAAACATTTTATAAGCCTTCACGGCATCCCCAAAAAAGTAGTCTCCGACCAAGGAGGAGAATTTATTTCGTCTATATTTCAAGATTTTTGTAATCAGTACAACATTCACCACCACATAACGTCTTTCCAACAAAGCAGTAGCAATGCACCCGTTGAACGCATGCACTCCACATTAACTGAAATTTATCGCATCATATTTGAGAAACAAAAAGAAATGGACCATGAAGACATATTAAATGAAACAATAACAACATATAACAATTCCATACACTCCGCGACCAAACTAACCCCCTTTGAACTATTCTATGGTAGGACGTATTTATTTAATAAGAATTTAAAGTATAATGATGAACATGATTATTTAAGAAAGCTTAATGAATTCCAAGAAATATTATACCCAACAATTAAAGCTCAATTAGAAGAGAAAACAAATAATAATATTAATAAGTTAAATAAAAATAGGGAAGACCCTAAAGAATTTCAAGTAAATAGCATAGTATATAGGAAAGAGTTTAGACGTAATAAGCTTACCCCTAGATTCTCTAAACATAAGATTAAACAAAATAACAAAGTCTCTATTATAACTCACCAAAATAGAAAAATTCATAAGAGTAAACTAAAGAATAAACGAAAATTTCAGGCTAACGATAACCATACTGGGACAGAAATTAGAGATACAGGACCTAACACAACAACAAATACTGACAATGAAACTAGGAACAGCGAGGACCATACAGACGTACAACAACCTACTGCACATAGTCAAACTTGACAATTACGAACAGGCAATAGACAAGATAACTGACTCACTAGAAACTTTCAATGACTTTTACGAACTGAAGGACTCGACTAATATAACTAAAATAAAATTATTAAACTTGCGACACAAATTAGATACGATAAAACCAATAGTTAGAAATAAAAGAGGCCTTATAAATGGCTTAGGTTCAATAATTAAGACGATTACAGGTAATATGGATGCACAAGATGCATATAGATTAGATAAAGAAATTGAAAACTTGATGAAAAACCAAAATAACTTAAAAACCGAAATTAACTCCCAAATAACCATAAATAATCGAATGTTAGAACGATTTGAGAATGTCACAACCCATATCAATAACCAACAAGATTCTATAACCGCATATTTAAGGCACTATCAGCAACAATTAAACAATAAAATAAATATTAGCAAAGAAATAACGAGGCACAGTCAATATTTAAACCAAATTAATTATAACATCGATCTATTAACAAACCACTTAACCGATTTGGCAGAAGCTATAATACTTGCACGATTAAATATTATTTCAAAGCAAATTTTAAATCCGGAAGAAATTTTAGAAATTTTTAATAATTTAAAAGAGCAATCAGTAGAAATAAAATCCGACGAACATATTTATGAGTTACTGGGTTTACAAGCTTTTTATAGTAATTCCAAAATAATCTTTAATATCAGAGTACCCGTTTTAGCCAAAGAGACATATTCCATGCTCCACCTTATCCCACTTCCAATAAATAATACAAAGTCCATATCCACAAAACCCTACATAATCCACAACCCTAAAATTATCCAATATTTTGACGAAGTTTGCCCAAAAATAGAAGACATTTATTACTGCAAGGAATCAGCCTACCGGGAAACCACCAATGACTCTACCTGCATCGGACGTCTTATACAAAACAAACCAGCAGAATGTAAACTCACAGAAGAACCATACACCTCGGAAATAATACAGCCAGAACCGAATTATATCCTGCTAATCAACATCCCAGAAACCACAATAAATTCATCTTGCGAATTAAATCACTTTAAAGTCAAAGGAAGTAAACTAATCCACTTCGATAACTGCTCCGTGGAAATCAACAACATCATCTACCTTGATCATCTCAGCAGCCATTGGGACGACATCCATATATATCCTTTGATGCCCACTACAGTAAACTTCACCTCAACCATAGAAGACCTGAAGCTACAAAAATTGAAATCCTACCACGTTGAAAACAAAAAAGCCATCGAAATCCTGGAAATAAAAACGGACAACCGAGATCACTTAACATTCGGAATTCTTCTAATCAATGCACTCTTCATCTCAGCAATTTTGATATACTTAACCTACAGAAGGACGAAAAACCGCAGCATCAACTTTCCGGATAACAACATAGGAATCACAGCATCAACCATATACAGGACCCACTCGGAGGAGATCCCAAGGACGCAGCTTTTGTGGCCAACGCTTCATTCTAACGGGGGAGGAGTTACGTTCCCACATTAAATGCAGCATCAACATTACCTTGTTCATTAACATTAAATTTCTTCATTAAATTCTTTTGCTATATTTCTTTAGAAATTTGTCTGGACGGTTTCCGCCGCTCCAATTTCTCATTTTTATAAATGTACTTAATCAGCAGATTGCAAACATTAAATTTTACCTTTGATATATTTTCATAAGATTTTGTAAATCACTTACAGTATAACTTTCAAGGCGAGTTATCCAACACATAACTCGCGCGCCGCCGAGGATTTGTCTTTTGATGAAAGTGGTCCGATGGCAGTTTTTGAGCACACTCCGGCCCATACAGTGACTTCCTTGTCGTGCAGCGGTTTTTAGTGAAAGTCGCGTTTCTCTGTTTCCCAAACTCCACAGTTTTGTTTATTGATTCCGCCAGAGAGTGAGTGTAAAGTGAGATTCATCCGTCATCAAGAATTCGACTCGGTATGGATCATTCTTGCAACGACATTTCCATATTGCAAGCTACGCGACTTGCGCTATGGTTACAATCTTTGAATAAATTTCACTTTGTATGCAAAGAGTAGTTCCACTCACGTTTAACTCCTGAGATCGGTGGCTATACAACACATTTGGATTATCAGAGACACTCTCTCTTACCGCTTCAGCAACTTCATTGGGGCACCGCGGACGCCGTCGAATAAGACGCTGGCGAGTCACTGCAGACCCGTACTCGTACTCGTCTGAAGGCCCCGAGTTTTTCCCATATTTTTACCATAAGCGCTACAATTTCAGCGAGTTTTTCATTGGGAATAGACTCATGGCTAAAATGGTACTGAATGACGTTTCAGAGTCGTGAACATTTGTCGAAATTGGCTAAAAAATGTCCGAGTTATTCAATGTAGAAATAACGAAGGTCTAGATGGCGATAAGATGTATAATTTAATAAAAAAGACACAATACAATTGAAGTGGAAATTAAAAAATGAGTCAAAAAAGTCAAAGTGATAAAATCAACCGCGTCACCCTTTGCGTTGTAACCGCCCCTCTTGGGGGTCGCGCTCCACAGTCTGGAAACCACTGGCGCAGGTATACGAACAAAGCTGATGGTTTGCCAATGCGAGAGCATGAGACATATAGTAGTTGGCACATTGATTCCGCAAATTTCCAATGACTTGGCTTGCGCCTTGTTAATTATCATTGCGTAGGCAAGTCGAATCGGAATTGATGGCAGTTAAATTCAAAAGGCAAAAGATTCGTAATCTTTGAAATTTTCAGAATCAAAACATCTTCGCTTTGGTACATTCCCTTGATAATGGTAGCTTCGATCACACTGTTCATAAGTTTTTTTTACAGACAATCTGGTGCCATTGCAAAATCTTAGTTGTGTGTGCCAAATTTGAGCATCACCGGATATCGGGAAGTAATCGAAAAATCTATCGTAAAATTCCTCACATGGACGAAGCGAATAAGCTTGTAAAATTCAGTCCAGTCGTTTAGGTCGAATCATACATCCAAAATTTCATAAAAATCAGTCCAGCCGTTTAAGAGGAGTTCAATTACATACCAATACCATTCAATGCCACGAAAACGAAGTACTGTCTGATCTCCAACAAAAATTGTACCGACCTTCCTCCTATCTCAGTGGATAAAGAGAATCTAACGGCTGGCTCAACTTTCAACATCCTAGGGGTAACTTTAATTTAGCTCTGCGATGGAATGATCACATATTCCAAATCGCCAGACAAGCCTCCCAATGCCTTGGATTTCTCAAGAGATGCAAGTTATTGCTCCAGCCGGCCCCCTTGGCTACAATCTACGTAGAATATATCGTATATCTGGACAGGCGCCCCAAAAACCACGTTGGCTTGTCTCGACAAGGTGCAAAATCGTAAATTGTGCCCTCAAACTCATTGGTGATGGCCTCTTTCGCGCCTCCATAGATAGCCACCGTAGAAATGTAACAGCCTCTCCATACTTTATCGCTATTACCATAGCGACTGTACCACTGAAATTCAGGACCTCCTGCCTGCACGGCAATATTCTTCCCGTAACACAAGACTAGCCCGCTCGGCTCACCCCCATACCCTAAAGCTCCCCCGTTCGCGCACAATACGGTTTGAAGTTCATTTATGAATAGAACAACTAGCCTGTGGAATAATCTCCCTCAGTCAGTATTTCCGAACTCGTATAACACCTTAGAGTTCAAACGTGAGGTTCATCGTCATTTTCTACTACACCCTCCAGACCTCCCTAACCTTTCCTATTCTCCTCTATTCTTCAAACCAAGCTTACTTCTAGACATTGCACCATTAACTGAACGACATGACGAACTAGTAGTATAAAGGGTTACCGCTAAGCTTGGTTTTTTCATATAACAAAAAAAACATACCCAGGACAGAAGAAGCCTTACTAATATTATTAGTTGGAAAGTTTGTATGGATGTTTGTTACTCTTTCACGCAAAAACTACTAAATGGGTTTTACTGATTTACAATAATATAGTTCATACATCAGAATACCATACAGGCTATAATTTATACCTCTATCTCGAATCTTTCGAGTACGGGAGGTACTCTTCAAATTACTGCTAAAGAACTCAGATCCAATTTGTTTTGGTTTTTCGGATAAAAATACGGTTTCCAAAGTTTCAGATCGATCGGAAGTGATTTACGAATAGTCGACATACAATTTTGTTGATAAAAGTAGATTTTTCGCGAAGTACGCGATATTCTGAACTTGGATTGAAGTAACTTCGGCTGCCTGTGCCCGATTTTAGCAATGTATGGCTCAAATAAAAGATCTCAAAACCAAAAAGACGATAAATTCAATAATCGGATGTTCATCGCTTTTACTTTTTGAGCGGTGGTACTTGGAAATTTAATTTCAAGGTGGTTGATTATTATTAGTTGTTGATAAGTTGATTATAAGTTGTTGATGTTAGTTGATAATTTTGCATGGGAAATATGTATGTTTTGTTTCACATTTCTTACGGAAAAATTAATCTTTATCATGGCGTTATATATTAGAAAAGTTCGCCCAATGTCGGAAGACGTTGCCTATTGAACGTAAACCACCTCCTCTCATAGTGTGAAGAGTATTATACGCGTATTCAACTGTGATTATTGTGAAGAAATTTTCAATGAAGCTTTAATACTGATTGAGGAATATCAATCAACAAGAAAGTTCAAAATCGGCACGAGGCAGAAATTCTGTGCAAAACAGAGACTTGGTGCGAGAACACCAATTCAACGTAAATCAGCTAAAACATTTCGTGGAATTTCAGGCAAGACAATTATTTATTTATTTATTTGCCAAACAAGGCATACTTAAACTAAATACACAGAGAGTTCTTATAGACAAACACTGGCATATACATATAATTAGTTAATTCTAAGGAGTGTTAGTAACTAGGTTGTCAGGAAGGATTTAAGTCTCTTTTTATAGGATGCTTTATCTATTGAAGGTGAGTAACATGATCTATAATTGAAGAGCGATATTCCAAAACGTGCTAAGTTCTTATAATGTAATTAGTGGGAAATAAAAAAAAACTAAATATCACTTTCCCTCTCGCCTAAAGGGCTGTAATATTACTTCCTTTCTAAAAAAAACGATAAAAGAAACTATTATTTATAAAAATATAAATAAATTTGCTACATTTTATATGAAAAAAATGGTTTTATTTATGGTGGTACACTTTCATAATGTACTAAGTCATTACTTAGTACATTTTGAAATAAAATTTCATAGTAAAATTATGAAACTATGGTAAATTTTTTCAGTCCTCAGAAAGTTCACCCCAGCAAAAGAAAGAATAGTATTTTTCAAATCTTTATTTTTAATATAAAAAAAAAAACATTAAAAAATTCAATATGAATACTATTGAAATTAATGGAAAATTCATTTGTAGGACCCATTATAAAATTTGTGTAAATCATATAAATGGCTCTTCATCTTGATATCCATCGACAGTTTCTTCAGCAGACAAACCAATCGTACTATCTCCCAGTGCCTGGTCATAAAACGCTTTAGCTGACAATGACAAATCACAAAATTTAAGTAATTTTTTTACATCATTCTTTTTTTCTGCAGTAATGCAATTTTTAGCTGGAATGCTCTGTAGATTATTATAATATCGATTAGGAACAATATTTCTCTTGAGAACAATATGTTCGTAGAATTTATCACTGTAGGTACTTTTTGTGCTCACAGTATATTTACCTTTTTCAAATTTAAATATTCTTGAATTCTGCATTTTGAAAGGAAATTTTGTTTTGAACATATTTTTAGCTGCTTGTTTATAATTTTTGACCTCGAAATCTTGTCCATATTTAAAAAGAGTACCATGTTCCTCATAAATATTATAATATTCATCTGGTGAAAGAATAACTTCCTTCTTTCTCATTTGTTTCTCAATTCGCCCAAATATTCTATCTGGAGGCATGTAGCTATGACCCCTAATGGGAAATATGTGTTCTATACTTGTAAAAACTTCAGAGTTTTGAACAAAATGCAACAAAGCACCAATCATGGCAGAGTTCTTATTTTGTGCTGCACATGCATCAGAAAATATCATTAATTTTTTATGTCCACAAGCTAGCCTTTCTTCTAAAATCTTTAAACAGTGAATAACACATGATACTATTTCATTGGAACTACGTGGACCATCTATTTCTGTCCAAGTGTATATAAATGTGTTGTTCTTATTTTGAGTGGGCTCCATTAATACAGCAGTAAAATTAAACATCCATATCTGTCTAGCATAGTATACTTCACCAATAGATAATTTAGGAAGTGGTTGGTTTTGCTGCATATCGAAACAAAGTTTCACAACATCATCATTTACTGGACTTTTAAGAATTTCATAAAATTTATTAGCCCGCAATTTATGTAGTCTATACATTGTAATAAGTTCTTGTTTATGTGTCAAGTCCGTACATTTTCTTATTTCCTTAATCTGCAGTTCACAGAAAGAACAAACATCTGACCGAGGATTACCAAAGCCCAAATTGAAATTATTTGAAAAGTATTTAAAGTATTTAGAATAAGAACAAATTAGTAAATTGTCCTGATTTCTTTTCTCCTTCTACATTCTATACATTTTTTTGATTGACAAGTCAGGAGGGAGATATGACCTAACACTTTTACCCCGACCATAATGGCTCTCTCTACAGCGGAATGACAAAATATGCTGTTTCATAGATTCTGTTATTTCTTGGTGCTTATGGGAAATTCTTGCACCACCTCTCTTTTCATTTCGTTTAGTACCGTATTTCTTAAAGTGACTAGATATGCCATTTAAACGTCTTCTTTTAATGTTAGTTACTGACATAAATGTTTTTGCACATAATCTTATCATCTGCCCAGACACCTGTCTAATGAAATAGTCCGTCCTTGAACGAGCTCTCGGTGTACTTGTTCTAGGTCTGTGAGAGCGAGCTTTTGTAGTAATCATATGTTTCAACAGGAAAGCATCTTGATCAACTTTTGTTTTATGTGAATACAAATTCTCAGCAAATTCTGAAACAATAGTATTTTGTTTAACATATAAGTAGAAAGATTGGTCAGCGTGCCGTATTAGGGGCGGCAATACATTTTTAACCCAGCAATGCATTATTTTATTATTAAATAATAAAGAATGTACTGCTGGGATTAAAATGTATTACCGGCCCTAATACGATGATGATTTACTTACTAGTTAGGTCCTCTAATGTTAGCTTTTCTCGAGCTAAACACATGGCCGTTGTTCTATTGTGTATACATGTGATTTGTGGAGGAACCGCCGGCATAGCATATCTTACACGCTTATCAATGTTTTTCTTCCAATTTTCCTCATCTCTTTTTCGTTTCCGTCCCCTTTTCACAATTTCAACGTCTCTATTAAACTCATCAAATTCACTTTCGTCCATTTTTATATTAGATATAAACAGAATGATAGATCAACGACAGTTCATTCGCTAGAGATTCGTTCGTAAGATATTTCGTCAACCTGTGGCCGCGCCCGAAAAGCGAATGAATGCATTCCTACTTGATACCTTAAAGAAAACTCATCTACGCATTTACTTTTTTTCTATTTTCCAGAATACATTCCCTTTTCCTACTATGCAATATCTACATTTTATTGTTTTATTTCGTCTACATATGCGCCTTTGTTTTATTTGTATAGTTATTGCGCACAACATTTACTACGCATTATATTGTTAATACTTCTACAAAAGCACAAAAATTTACACTATGTTACATTATGCCACTAACTCAACGCAGCCAATAATTAAGAGATAATAATGCACAATCATATCATACTAAGTCAAGCAGAAATTAATTTCAAAGTGTACTTAGTTGAACTAAGAACATTTTGAAATGAATTTCTGCTTGACTTAGTACGATTTGATTGTGCATCCGTGTCTTTGAAGTGAAACCCCGTCGAAATTAGTATGATTTGTGATAAATGTTTATGGTGAATGCATAACTACTACGTCATAGATTGGAACGCAATACAATATTAAAATTTAACAAAAATTGACTTAGTACGTTTTGGAATATCGCTCTTCAATTGTTAAAGACCACGCAGCATCTGTTAACGGGATCATTCCCCATTCCTAGAAGAGAGTGGCAAGAGGTCTAACACTTTGAGCCTCTCCGTGTAGGGTGGTAGGCTTAGAAAGTCTCGCGGATCGTGTCGACTTCTCAGAGCAAAGAGGATAAACTTCTTTTGAATTGATTCCATCCTGTTGCTACTTATGAGAAGTATGGGATCCCAGATGGGACATGCATATTCCAGGATAGGGCGGACTAGAGAACAGAAAAGAGTTTTTGTGACCCAAATGTTGTCGAATTCTTTAGTTCTTCTCTTTATAAAGCCAAGAAGTTTGTTGGCTCTGGCAGTAATATTATCATAGTGCAAATTAAAATTAAGTTTTTTGTCCAGAACGACACCTAGATCGACAATGTGATCGACTTGATTCAACACCGTGTCGTTGAGATGATAATAATACTGCTGTGTGTTATGTTTACGAGAGAAGGTAATTGCTTGACATTTGTTGATGTTAAGATGCAACTTATTAGTGGTGCACCAGTCTTGTAATGCATCGAGATTCGACTGAATAAAGGATACGTCGGTTTGGGACTTAATGATACTATATATTTTGAGATCGTCCGCGTAAAAGAGATGCGGGATATTCTCTAATTTCTTGGAGAGGTCAGCGATAAATATATTGAACAGAAGAGGGCCAAGATGACTGCCCTGAGGAACACCGGAAGTTACATCGATTTCCTTTGAAAGGAATCCTTGAAATCTGATAACCTGTGTTCTTCCGTTGAGATATGATCTTAACCATTCAAGAGCAGAACCTGCTATTCCAAATTTTGAGAATTTAACAAGTAAAATATGATGGTCTACCTTATCAAAGGCCTTGCTGAAGTCAGTGTAAATAGCATCGATTTGATAGCCCTTCTCCATGATACAGAGGAGTTCGGAGATTAAGACCATGAGGTTTGAAGTGGTCGAACGCCCTTTTCTGAAGCCGTGTTGTTGTTCATTTAAGTGTGGGTCGATTAAAGGGGAAATTTTGTCGTGGATGAGTTTTTCGAATAGTTTGGGGATTGTTGATAAAATAGCAATACCTCTGTAGTTATCCACTAAATGCTTATCAGACGCCTTATGGATTGGTATGAGGTAGGATTTCTTCCACAACGTAGGAAACTTTCCTAACGATAATGACCTGTTAAAGATGAGATACAGAGGGAATGAGATATGATTTGAGCATCGTTTCAAAAAACTAGGGGGCAGATTGTCAGGTCGATGACCTTTTTTCGGGTCAAGGTTGTTTAAACCAGTCAGTATATCTTCAATCGACAGGCATATATCATCTATAAGAACTGGAGGGTGCGCATCAGTTGGATCAGTGTGCCTTGGAATAGAGTTGGGACAATAAATTTCGCTGAACCTATCAGCAAACATGTTACAGATTGCTTGGGGGCATGAGGAGTGCATTCTACCATTTGTCATTGTTGAGGGATAGCCTGATGTCTTTCGTTTTAAATTAACCAAATCGAAAAATTTTTTGGGGTCTTTTATAATGCTATCTCTGCTAGTTGCTGATCAAAAAAATTCTACGACAAAACCATGTCACATGTAGCCCAAGGAAATAGCGGAATTTTTCCTGGATGCTACAGGCGGAACAGGCAAAACATGTCTTATTAATTTGATTTTCGAGTCAACTCGAATGCAGAATGAGATTGCATTTGTAGTGACATCATCGGGAATTGCATCAACGCTACTTGATGGTGGACGTACAAGTGCATTCAGCACCCAAGCTGCTATTGAATTTGAACCAGATAGAAACACCTGCATGTAACATCAGCAAAAACTGCCGTATTGCTATAGTCCTTAAAACATGCAAAATTATTATAATTTAGGACGAATGCACCATGGCCGAATCGCTCGAAGTACTTGATAGGGCTTTGCGAGAGCTCTGTGGTAAAACCAATCGATGGGAGGGGCTCTGGCACTAATTGCAGGGCATTTTCGCTCAACTTTTTCTGTTACATCTCGATCAACGCCTGTAAATGAGCTTAACGCATGCTTGAAAGCATCATATCTATGGAACAGTTTGGTAAAAAATCACGCTCCAACGAATATACGTACTCCATGCCTCTGCTCAAACATTTTCAAAACAATTTTTGGACTTTGGAAATAGCGAAATTCCAATCCATAGCAAAACATTTTATTATTTTATTTTCCGGAATTAAAAATGTCAGGTTGACAAGCGTGGCAGTGAGATCGTTGAATTGTGATATGAGCGGGCGATTTCGCTTAACGGAGTGACACTTTTCTTTTCAAATGTACTTTCGTGGTAGGATTTGAGACTCTCACTGCCTATGAAAAAAGCGATTTTGAAATTTCCAATTGTTTTGGCGCACGCCGTACTATTGGCTTATGGGTGCACCGAGGCGCACCGGGTTCGAGCTAGTACGTTCATAAAATTAAAACCGAGTTAATTACTATAGACTGATCCCTCAATATCATAACAAGTCTAGTTACATTTTCAGATATAATATCATAAAAATGCACTAAATTACAAATTTGTATCCTTTTCAACATTATTGTTCTATTTTTAGAAAAGAAGAAGTGCTTTTCGCTTCTAAGAACAATTTAAATAATGTAATCCAAACTAAAAGCATTTTCATAAATCTCCATTTAGTAATGAAAGCGCCGCCACTTTCGAAAATTTTACGCGTAAATTTCATTAAATCACAGCTGTTATTTCGCTTTAATCCATAAACAACTAAAATTAAAATATGCAAATGCTGCTATTCAGTAAACAACATTACCCCAACCCTGATAATAATATCGAGTTTTTTTTTTTCCCTGAATGAAACTTGATCCATTTTTGTCCTTTAACAAAAAGGGAATATCGACAGTTTCTGTAAAAGTGTCACACAAATATCCCTCGAATCCGTGGGTAAACAACTTTCATTTTAGAAACTTTACTTAAGGACTTCTCTGACAGGATCCGTTTTCAAACAGGAAACATCAAAGGAAAAGCATTGAGCAATTGTAAGAGAATTTAATTTTCATATTTTTTTTTTTTTTTATATTTATATAAATTTTGCAATGAAATGAATTTAAAGGAGCCATGATGAAACTTTATTAGCGTTTAACTTTGTAATTTCGTAAAAAAGCGACGAAAAAATGTGATTTAAAAATTTTAAGTTCATAATAAAAAATTAAATAAAATAAACTTCTCTTGTGTAATAACTTTGTAAGGATGAACAGAAAAAAAAAATAAACGTAAAGAAAAAATCCTGCTTTTGAAGCACAAATATTTAATTGCAGGTCGTCACCAGAACGCCGGGGCGAAAGTGCGATAAAAAAGCTAATTTTCACTAGAGATAAAATCAGGATATAAATGCTCAAATTTGCATTTCGTCCATGTTCGAATGAGCCTTTAAAACATTATATATTCACATATATATATGAAATCCACTGTTTGAGCGTGTTGTGCTGGGAAAATCACACATCTACAAAATATTTATGAATCGGGCAGCAATTTCCTGTCGTTCTGGAGGCACGATAAAAGATTATTGCAATTTTACTCCTTGTTTGTATTAAGGCAAATAAAAACCCAATTTAAAAAGGGTTAGATTTAAATCACCTTATAGCGTAATTTTCAGCAGCAGCACACATACTCTTACCAACTAACACACAAAAAACGAGAAATCGAAAGAAGTAGAAAGAAATAGCACCCTAAGCGCACCCTTATACTATATATATTTTACTCAAGCAACAAAAGCAACCTTTATGATCTCCCGACGCATTTCTTTTAGTGGCATTCCTCGTGACATTTCAGTACTGGAAAACAATTCTACTAAGGCTTTTACTGGTTACTATAGGCTTTAGCTTTAAATTAACGGAAAAGGGGGCGACTCTGTTTAGGAAGTTTATAAAAACTTTGTTTTATGTTTACGGATATTTTTACAGTCGCATAAAATCAGTTTATGCCCAAGGTTTTCTTGGTACTTTAACGTTTCTATGGTTAAGTTGGGCCCTGCCGTTTTAATAGCAGGGATTGCAATAGTCTCTGAGTACTCACTCTGTTTTTTTTTTGCGCTTTTCATACCACTTGTCTGAACTTTTATTAATTAGGAAGTTGTTTACCTGAATAAACGAATTGCTTCACGGTAATTTGAGATCGCACTATTCGGTCATAAAAGGAGAATCATAAAAAAAAAAACCCAGAAAGTAAGTTGAATTTCTATTTAAGATTGTCGTAAAAGAAAGTCTTTTGGGTATTTAATTTGTCATAGTTTGTAATGAAGGGAGAGTTATATTTCCATTGTTAAGATTTACACGAATAAGGTAACTACTCCGTGCACACTGTGACAATGACAATGACAGCAGCAAACCTCCGAAACGGAGCAGGTACCACAGATGATGAAAGGGGGGAGCTTTAAGTATCCTTATACCGGGGCGACTCCTAAAGACCGAAGTCCAATTAGAGCAACGCACCGGGTTCTGGCACTCAAAAGGGTGCTTATCAAATCAAAACCTAGGTAGAACCAATGAACCAATGTCCAATGAGAGCATCGAACGAGAGTATTCCATGGTGCTCCAAAATTTGATGCTGGCCTATATAAAAAATGTTTTGATATATTTTTGCGGCACCTAGCATTTAAAAAGTCAGTCCTGTTTTTAAGGGAGAAAATGGAGGAAAAAAGACATGAAGACTTGTTTTTTGGATCGCCGATAACGACAATTAACGGCCTAAAATATGGGGTTTTCGCGCTAATTTCAATAAATATCAAAATAATCCAATCAAATACACTTTTTGCAATATTTATTTGCGGCGGTGGTTGATTGATAAGGGATAATTCTAAAGGTTAAACCACCCGTAAACCGAAACAAAATAATAAATACAAAAAATTCCTTTTCGTAGATTCAAATTTAAATATTTTTTTTGAATGAAAATTTGAGAGGGCGACCTCGGAAGGTGGTGACATCCGATTTGTCACTTCCATCAAAACCCGAGAACATTCAGTGCAGACAAACACCAAGCAGATCTATCCTAGCCCCACCTCCACGCGGTGCTCCCTGGGGTACTTCTTTGGAAGGAGCCAGCGGGAGACGGGCGAATGGCGAGCTCTCTGCCCCCCAAAACAGAGTTTTAAGTCGGTTAGATAAGAGGTACTACGGTAGTGCATTGCTATGCTCCAACTGAAGATGCAGAACCTGACATCAAAGGCGAGTTCTATATGCGACTGAATGAGGGGCGCTTTCAGTAATGCAGGATGCGTGCGCAAATGACTTATTCAGCAATTGAAAGTGTGAAGCTTTCAATGACTGAATAAGTCAATTGCGCACGCATCCTGCATTACTGAAAGCGCCCGAGTTTTTTCGCTCTATTCCAAGGGGAGACATCATGGTTTGATTGATGACTTAAACGTACAGATTGGACCTAGCAACACCGGCCTTGAGCACACAATTGGAAATCAAGGTCTAAGCTAAGTTACCAATAACAATGGTGAGCTTTTCTTTTACCTCAAGGAGATACACAAAGAGACCTGGGTATCGCCCGATGGTAGAACGAGAAATCAGAGAGATTGCGTGACCATCAGCCGCAGATGAAGAACTATTCTGCAGGATGCCAGGAGCCAGGAGCTTCAGGGGAGCAGACACTGGAAGCGACCCCCATTTCGTAGTAGCAACTATTCGCCTTAAAATCGCCGCAATCAGAAACGTTGATCGCGATGCTTTAAGGCTGGTCGTCCACTGGAAGCGTATTCGAGCGGCTACGCGCTTCGGCTTCATGAGCGGCTACCGGCGGCTACAAGCGGCTATGAGATACGCGTCTACACGCTACAGGGGTCGTCCACTGCAAGCTTTTCAAGCTGCTCAGTTTGAAGTGAATTTGACATAATGATATTTATTCCAGGAGAGATAATTGATAATTATAGGGAGTGTAATTATCGTAGAACTTTGTGTCAAGGATTAAATTGTGGCTTCTGATGGTGCCTACCTACAGTAAAAATTTCATGAAAAAATAATAGGAACTGTTCGAGTAAATCTCAAAAATGAAAAACACCTGTTTCACGAAAAAAAATTGAACAAGGCCCACAGTGGTCCTAGAATTTTTTTTATAAGCCTAATTTATTCGCAAAGAGTTGCTCTACAACTCCATTTTCATGAAATGTATGATAGGTTTGATTTAACAACTTAAAACCCCGTTTGAAAACCGAAAATCGAAAAGTTATCATTATTTTTGCCTGTAGATAGGCACCATCAGAAGCCACAATTTAATCCTTGACACAAGGTTCTACGATAATTACACTCCCTATAATTAAATGTCAAAAAAATGGTAATTTTTAACGGTTTTTGAATTTTTCTGCAAAAAGCTGTTGACCGATTTCAATGGTGCAAAACTCATATTTTTCGCCTTTTTAAACACAATTATGTAGTATTTTTTGTTTTCCAAAACAAAATTTTTTTCGTACCAAAAAAGTGAAAAAACTTGTTTTCGCTACTATTATTAACTTTTTTCCATCTGTTCCCCTCGACCAATTTATCCAAAACACATTCATTGAATTCCTACGATTTTTCTCTTAATTATAGCGTCAAGAAATCGCAGGGTAGATTTATTTTCTTTTTTATTTTAAATATATGTAGAAGGCTTTGGAGAAAATTATTTCCTGATTCGAGCGGCTACGCGCGACCGATCCAAAATAATTTGGATTCGCGCGGCACGCTCGAATACGCCTATAGCCGCCCGCTCATAGTCGCTTGCAGTGGACGATGTTTGTATGAAACTCTTTATGTTGGATCTGTCGCGCATAGCCGCGTGTAGCCGCTCATGTAGCCGAAGCGCGTAGCCGCTCGAATACGCTTCCAGTGGACGACCAGCCTAAACTGTAGACGGTTTGATGTAGACCATCTGCCGGAGAGCGTTAAAAGGTAAGAATTTGCTGGGAACCTGCAACAAATATTAAGCCAGCAAACCGGTTCTGACGACAGAAATATTGAAGGGCTGTGAAGTACAACAAAGGGCGCTATATTGACGGCAGCAGAAACGAGTATCGCTAATGTCCAAAGTAACCAGCAGCACTGGTTCTCGGACAGAACCTGGCAAAAAATAGAACGCAGGAGGGCATGCCGCTAAGAGTGTGGATGGAAGGCTACTGTGCAGCGATGCGCCGAGAAATGCAATTGTTGTTATTAGAGGTATAAGCAAATAAAAAAAAGTAACCAAAATTACATTAAAAACATTCTTTTGAATTGCATTCGAAAGCTGGCGTCGAGATCTACATTTTGAAAAAAAAAAAAAAAAAAAACTTTTCATTTTGAACTTAATGTCATAAAATGGCGGGCATTTCAAATTTTAAATAACAAAGGCACATTTTGGTGAATGGGTTCAGTATTTCGACAACAATTTTTCAGGGTCATTTTATAGCATCAAAAAGTGTATTTTCTGAAAGATTGATGCTAATTGTCCTAGTTGACGGTCCTGGGCACTCAAAAGAAAAACAAAATGTTTCTCGATTTTTCAGTTTTGTAGGTTATGTACGTACTTCAGAGACTTTAAATCAAAGAGGATTAATTGGCAATTTTATTACGAAGAGACTGGTTTTTAGTTTGACCTGATCCGACATATTCAACCGAAGTTATTTACATTTCACGCTCGAAAAATGCGGTAAAAAACTTTAATTGTTTATAACAAAAGTAGCACAATGTTTACGAGGATCAAAACTAAAGAATATACTCCTGGTGATAGCCCAAACAGGATAAAATCATAATCTTGCTGTTACCAAACTATACCTATCTCTTCCTTTTTTTGGCCTTTTTTTAATGCACAAATATACGTGTACTTACTTATAGAATGGAAAAACGAGGATTATATGAATTGAAAATGAATTAACGTGTGTCACCTCAAATTTGAATGTTCATTCAAGGCCAATGAGACTGGAAGAATGATCATTGGATGAAGCCCGTGTATCAAGGGTATAAGAAAAATCGTTGACTCTTAAACGGTGCATTTAATTATTTCATTTCAGCTAGCCAACTAAGTATCAAGTCATTGAGGTCGCTGCAGTGACATACCCATTGAACAAATAAGTGTTATAGTTTTTAAGTTGTTGAAATCGATTGTTCGAAGCTTTTTATTTATTTATTTATTTATAAGCCAAACAAGGCTAACTTAAATTACATTACATTACTTTTCTTATAATATTCAGTCTTAAAAATTACACTGGCTAAAGATAATTGTTAGTGGGAAGGATTCATACTATAAGTAGGGATCTAAGTTTTTTCTTGAAGGATATTTTGTCAATTGTAGGGGAAAAACATGATCCATGGCTATTGAAGACCATACAACATCTGTTGACGGGCTCGTTTCTTCCATATTCAGTGCGGTGCGGGTATTCCTTAAGAAGTTTCGTATGTCTTGTATGTCGAACATCATCATTGAATTTGATCATACGCGATAGAAACTGTACTTTAAGGTTGTCATTTATAATGTCCAGGGTAAGGCATGAAATAAGCATTTTTCTCCTCGCCGACAGTGGCATGAGCTCTAAAACTTTGAGCCGGTCATTGTAGGGTGGCAGGCTTCGAAAATCGTGCGGATCATGCAGATGTCTCAAAGCAAAAAGGAGAAATTTCTTTTGAACAGATTCAATCCTGATCCTGTTAACTTCGAAAATGGGATCCCAGACCGGGCAAGCGTATTCCAGGATTGGGCGGACTAAGGAACAAAAAAGTGTTTTTGTAACCCATACATTACCGAACTCTTTAGCCCTTCTCTTTATAAAGCCAAGAAGCTTATTGGCCCTGGCAGTAATATTATCGTAGTGCATATTGAAATTTAGTTTCTTGTCTAGGACAACACCTAAATCCACAATATGATCGACATGATTCAATATCTTGTCATTGAGATAATAGTTGTGCAGCTGAGTGGTTTTCTTTCGAGAGAAAGTAATTGCATGGCACTTGTCAGTGTTGAGATGTAATTTATTAACTATGCACCAATCTTGCAATACTTTGAGTTTCGACTGGAGAAATGATACGTCGGCTTGGGACTTAATGGTGCTATATATTTTGAGGTCATCTGCGTAGAAGTGATGAGGAATATTACCTAATTTTTCAGATAAGTCAGAGATGAATATATTAAAAAGTAGAGGGCCTAGATGGCTGCCTTAAGGAACGCCGGAAGTGACGTCAATCTCCTTTGATAGAAATCCTTGGAATCTGATAACCTGTGATCTTCCGTCAAGATATGATTTTATCCATTCCAGCGGAAGTCCCGAAATTCCAAATTTAAAAAGCTTTGAAATTAAGGTATTGTGGTCAGTATAAACAGCATCGATTTGATAACCGTTTTCCATCCCACAAAGCACTTCGGAGGTTAGAACCATAAGGTTAGAAGTTTTGTTATCGCTGATGGGATAATGGAACAAAAACTAAGGTAACTATGAAGCAATTACGTAAGAATCTACACAATTCTTGAAAAGGTCTCAATCACATCTTGGACTTTGCGTCCAATTTGGTCCGTGCCATCTGCGAAGACTAGTATCTGAATGTTGGACTGAATTGTGCTTTACTTCACACTATGAGTGACTTGTAGAGGACCGATTGTACTAATATTGACATTTTTTGGATTAAGAAATCTTTGCAGTGTTTTAATTTTATACGAAGCTATTTATGTTTTGGTCATACAACAGTACAGCAAAAAAAAGGGAGTAGTCCTTGCCTAAGATCAATTTTTCGTAAAGTTGTTTCGATTTGTCAAAACAGCCCGAGTGAATAATTAACCAAGGTAGAGTCATATCGGGGCAGAAACTGCTTTTGTCAATATATTCCAAATAAACCTGCCAAAAGTTTGACGCTAAATTATAGTGACCGCTAAAATTTCAACAACCTGAAGAAACATTTGCACTGACTAACATAACTTTTCTTGTAGTGGATGTACGATGATTCACTCAACTCTAAACGCTTGCTGAAGACAGTACTTCATCCTGTGATGAATGCAGCTGCAGCTGCTGTCATTGATTCACCTATATACGCATATGTGTAAATTTTCATGAAAAAATAAAATTAAAAAACACATCCTATTGACTATCATTTAAAATTACGCAATCAATCGGAAATGAAATTTAGCAAAAAACATGAAATTGACATTTTTGATTGGCATGAAATTCACAAGCCCATAAACTTTTAAATTAAAACTCATGCACATCGTCCTTTATTTCTATATCACCACTAGTCGAAACCCAATTTTAAAAAAAGAATTTATTTTTGGACCAATAATTTTTGATAGTCACAAATTCATGTTTTTCGCACAAAGTGCGGCTATATTCTACACCAAAAAGCAAGGATTTATTAGCTTCAACTAGGTAAAAATTGGCACTCACCGTATCAATAGTATTGTTTTACACTACACTACACTGATTTAAATTTAAAGTTTATAGGTTGATGGAAAAAAATTTGCTGATAATATTGAAAATTTAAAATGTTCAAAAACGGTTCGGGATGATGATGGTGATTACATAACAGAAGTAGTTGCGTTTGCCATGACTTTTGAAGTGTCTAAAAATAAACACTACTCTATGATACACAAGTACAGTGTTATCCAAGAGCGAATCTCGCAAACAATCCCGAAAGAATAATAAGCAACCGATGATCAATGGCATTGCATTCTTTATGACATGTTCTCAAAGATTGGCACGAGAATGATTATTTTCGGATTACAAGTGAAGAAATTTTACGATTGGACTTTCTAAGAGGCCATTAAAATATATTGGAATGGATTTTAAGGATTTTATGTTTATTGCCTTACATCTCAACGCTCACGGGTTTACATTTGGATTATCTCAAGCATTAAAGTTGATGTGGACTTCAAACGTGGCAGTTAATAAATAGACAAAATCAGGCATTTTACAGCAGGAAGCTGCTTAAAGCTTTTAATTTACGAGAGGACATAAAAATATCTCGATATCATCAATGCCTACTAGATTTGTGGTCGAAATGTTGTGGAAGACACTGTCCAGGTTTTATAGCCATGACAAAGAAACATCTACATTGGTCAAAAAGACTAGAATTTTATTTTCTGCTTTTTGGGACAGTTTTGACTTACAGCAATTACCATTTTAACACAAATACAACAAATAAAATGTATATACATTACCTGGTGTGACCTCTACCTATCGAGTATCGGTGTCGCTCGCATAATCCTGCTGCCACTATGGCGGGGCAGGTTTGCACTGAAACGTATCGCGAGGTACTGGAGTGGCTGGGGTGCTATTTATTCCCAAAACGGGGAGAAGATCAAGATGGGCCATTGGCATCTTCAGACGCTTCTAGGCTGCTGGAAAGACAATATCTTCCCGGCTCACACTCTGTAGATCTTTAAATAGATCCTAGCAATCCTGCTACTTTTCGAACCAGCAGGACATGAATTGGAGCAAACAAATTAAAATCGCTGCTTTCTGATAGACATCTGGTTGAAGTCTTCAATTAGATTAACCGATATTATACTAAGATGATGATGCTTAGTGAGACCAGATGGGACGATGAGAGGGAGGTTATATGCCCAAACAGACTCACTGAATAACGGACTTATATTTCGGCTTGACAAAATGGAAAGGAGTGGCGTTGGCGTAATACACATTAAGCCAGATCCATAGCTGGACACCATTTTCTGAGAGAACTATCTCCGAGCGTACCTAATAAGTATTGGGTGTTGGAATTAATTTTAAAGGTTTTTTTCGGTTTTTGAGCATTTATTTAGAAACAACGGTACAATGTATATTATTCAAAGTACTGTCCATCGTTAGATACAACATTTTGCCATCTTTCTGGCAGCATATGGATTCCGCGCCGGAAGAACGACTCGTCTTTTGAGGCAATCCACGAATCGACCCATTTTTTGGTATCCTCGTAAGAAGTGAAGCGCTGCTCAGCCAAGCCTTGCGTCATCGATCTGAATAGGTGGTAGTCGGAAGGGGCTATGTCTGGGCTATAAGGCGGGTGGGGTAGCACATCCCAATTCAGCGCCTCCAACGTTTCCTTGACAGTTCGCCAGTGATAACACGATGCAAAATGGAAGCACAAAAGTAAACCTTCCCGCAAATTGCGTTTTGTTGGAACGAAAGTCGACATGTTCACAGAGAAAAAAATTTATGTTGTTTACACTTCAGTGGAATGACACATACTGAAAAATGAAGCTTAGACAATGTGCTTTGAAATGCATAGAGTCACAGGTGTGCCCAATGCGATCTATTGATAGTTACGCCATCTCTTAGAAAACCTTTAAAACTAATTCCAACACCTAATACTACAGTAGTCTAATGCTACTTCTCAACTACAGGCGGAGATATTGACATCAAAGCAAGTTTTATATGGTACTGAATAAAATTATTCGCTCTATTCTAAGGGGAGACTTCATTGCTTTGATACCACTTTATACCACTGCTTCACCGGCCTCAGTTTACTTTCAAGCTCGATTTCATGTTCTGTTGGGTGAACCCCGGTTCTATTTTTCCTGAGTTCAATGTGGAAAAATATATCGGAATTCAGGCAAAAATTTAAGTTCGGTACAACAATTTGCTCGAACCTGCGCAGTTCCGCCAGTTAAGCCGGGGTATTAAGCGCACAGATCGGAACTATCGGAACACACATGTACTAACAACAATGGTGAGCTTTTCGTTCACTCATATTAGGTAGAACTTACTTTTGCTACAAGAAGATGGACAAGGAGACCTAGACACCGCCCGCTTGTAGAACTCGAAATCGAATAGATCACGTGGTATTTATCCGCACATGAAGAATTCTTCTGGAGAATGTAAAAAGGCTTGGGAGGAGATATTAGAAGTGAGTGCCATTTAGTAGTACCAAGTCTTCGCCTGAAAATTGCCGAAATCCGAAATGCCCAACGCGATGCAGTAACGTAGACCTTCTGTGAGACAGCAAAGAACCGACAACAGTGGATAGGATATAGCCTGTCAAAAAACAAACGCAGGAGCAAAATAATCGTGAACTCTACCAACGAACCGGAAATACCGTATCAACTTAAATGGGAATACTCGTAATGAAGGCGTAATAAAGGCGAGAGATAAACGAGTTTACAAAGGAGCGGAAAGCGCGGCAAACGCAGGCTGCTGTTGGTAAGATGTTGTACCAAATTAATAAAAAGCTCCCGAGGTAGCACTTTACTAAAGAGCATGCCATGAAGAGCGCAGATGGAAGGATGATAAGGAAGACGAGGAAAAATTCCAAAAATGGAGAAATTATGTTTTCGCCGCTCGGTAGGGCTCATGAATCTGAAGAAAAAAGCCAATAAGAAAGAATCACCACTTGTCGTCCATCCAATACAGTAGTAGTAACCGCAATTCATGCAATAGGCAATGATAAAGCTGCTTTAAAAGATGGCATCCCGCCAGAATTGCTGAAAGGCAACTCAACTCTCATAACAGATGAGCAACAGTCAATCCTGCAAATAGCATGGAACAAATGTACCTTTCGGGAGGATTTTACGGAAAGTTTAATAGTCAAAATACCGAAAATGAGGGACCTAACAATATATGACATTTGGAGAGGCATCCGTTTATTATCTACGGTGGGCAAAATTTTGTCCCATATATTACTAATTAGGATAAGAGAGGCAGTAGACCGAAGGTTCAGATGTTCAAATATTTGGGATCATTGATTGAGGAAACAAACGTTTCATCGACGGCCGACATTCACAGCCGCATCGGCCAGGCAACAGCAACATTGCACACTGCTCAAACCGGATGTTAAGAAACTCGAGGTCTTCCAAATGCGATGCTTGAGGCAGATCCTCGGTATCTCACTCCGCGACAGTTAGGCAAAGATGCGATCAGCAGACACTGATCGAGCAAGAAATGCAAAAACGTCGACTCGACTATGGTGGTTTAGACACGTTAGCCGAATGTATGATAGCCGCCTGCCAAGTAAACTTCTCTGGCGAGACCGCCCTGCAGACTGGAGCATCCAGTGATTGGCACCGAAGAAAACGTGGCTAAAGAATATCGAGGGTGACCTAAAGAATCAACGATTATCAGTTACCGAGGCTCGACACGTCGCCAAAAACCGGCAAGAATGGAAACGAATCGTTAATAGAGTTCGAGACCCAGCGGCACAGACAGAAACGTATCCGTTGCAGGGACGTCTCACTCGGACCAGCAGCTAACGGATTAAAGAAAAAGAAGACATTAACCAAAGATCTGCGTTGGAGTAACCAAATATTCCAAATCGCTAAACAAGCATCACAATGCTTGGGATTCCTTAAGGGGGTATTCTAGTGTAGAAGCATGAATTTGAGGTGTTTTTTCAGCTGCTGTAAATAAAAAACTAAAAATATTTTTACTATCCATTTTTTCACAAGATATTTATTCATGTTTAAAGAATACATAAAAAATAAAAAAAAGTCAAAAAATTAAAAACTGTAAATTTTATAGGTTGTTGAAGTAGGGTGTAAAAAAAAATGGCGCGCCAAGTTTGCCACGATTCCAACCCTTCTGATGATCTGACCAAAATAAAAAAAACATATTATTAATTTAGATGAATGCTGCTATCGTACTAACTAAGAAAAAGTGGCATTTTTTTTGTTTTTGGCTAAATTCCGGCTGTCCGAAAAAAAAATTGTTTTTTGGCCTATTTTTTTGACTTTTCGGAATTTTTTAAAAATAGTAAAAAACATTATATTGTTATAATAATAGTTCATACGATAAAGACATGTATTGAGAACACTCACTGAAAATTTGAAGTAAATCGGTCAAGTAGAACTTGAGAAATCATGGCAAACTTTTTGAAAAATGTAGTTTCGAGATAAACACGTTTAAAGTTTAGGGTAAAATTACGCCGGTTTTGAACCATAAAATGACATTTTATACTTACGTTCATTTAATCCGCGATTCATGCTCCATACATTGGGCCTTCTTCTACTTCAAAAAAAGCATTTTCCAAACAACAACAAACCCTTTTAAGGACATATTCTTGAAAGGTTGAGCTTTGAAAATATCAAAAAAAATTTTTTTTTTTTTTCAAATTTCTACACTAGAATACCCCCTTAAAAGATGCAATTTCCTCCTTTAATCGTCGGCCAGGGCTATAATCTACAAATCCTACAATCGGCTATGCCTGAATTCAACTCGTATCTCTATGCAGGGGCCCCGATTACCACCTTAGCGCGGGCAGGGGCCCCGATCACCACCTTAGCGCGGCTGGACAAAATGCGAAACCACGCAATCATTGGCCACGGCAATATTCGCTCCACAATTTATTCATTGAGCCATCGCAGGAATCCTTATTTTCACGCATACATCAGTTTAGACATTCGTTAAGACATCCAAGAGTTCAAACGCAAGGTTCTTCTCCCTCTCCTCATGCACCCCCCATACTTCCTTTAATCTCTCTTATCCTTTCTCCATCCTTCGAGCTAAACTTGCTAGATACCAGACATCTGACCATGACGTGTACGACGTGACGGACTGGTAGTACAAAGGATGACACGTTGTCAATCCGATCCAACACAGTCAATGACACCTGAGCTTAGACTTCCACATAAACAAAAAAATCGGGGCTATAGCTTCATAAATATATTTCCGAAAAAATCCCGAATACATCCAACAGAGTCCAGCGTGGACGAACTCGCAGGTTGAAGCTATTTGTAAAGAAAACACATTTTTCAGTTATATTGAAAATAAAACAATATTTTTGTGTACTTGCATCATTCATTAAGATTTCAGAGGAGAAGCTTTAAAATTATTTCTTTAGTCTATTTCACTACCCTTACCTTAAATTTATAATGAATACATATATTTTGCGTCGTTTGACGGCGAAAAACTTCCTTTACAGAAGAGATTTATATCAACAAAGAGCGAAAAACTTGAATTGTTTATGCGTCAGTAATGTGACGAGGACAAACGCAGAAAAAAGAAAAGACTTTTCACCCTTTTTCCCCGAAACTTTAATTTACATCTGAAACGAAACCCTGAAAATTATAGCCGCTATCAAATTAATCAGCTGTAAATTAACTCTGACCTCTCTTGAAAAGTACAGTGGGCCAGCGCCCAGTTAGAACTTAAATAAAAGTTCCAACCATCTCTCGCAGTAATTCAAGCTCAAAACAGACGGACGGAGATAAATTTTAGGTTTCATTTATTTTCTTAAACCTTTTTTTTTTACATTTTTCTTCCGTCCTCCAATGATCAATCACCATTGATACTGAACCCAATTAAAAATACGCAGGAAGAATCACCAAAATCGCTTACACGTGTCGACTCCAACTAATCGATTCGAATAAATTGAGTGTTGCCCCCAGCGGTATAAGTGCTCCGCCCGGGTCGTTGAGGATGGGCTGTTGATGGGGGATGGAGATGGGCAAGGCTTCCATTGAAAACCATGAAAAATGATTCGAAATCTCTTCAACACTTTGAAGCATTTACAATGGCAATTATTAATTAACGAAAGACTAGTCCACCTTGCTCACCCTTCTTGGGAGTTTTTCAAATCGATAAATTTAACCTTACTGTCGTCGCCCCTGCCCACTCTTAAGGGAGCACCGGCAGCTCCTCCAGGGCAGGGAATATAGCTCTATAAATCTATCATCGTAATATCCTCAACTATTTGCGAAATTCATTCTTCTGACCTTTTCCAATTTATTATACCAGAGTGAATCCGGATCCAAGGAATCAAGCACATAGGAAGTATGGGTCAAAGAGGCATAGGACCCTTTCTAAATTTCCTCCTTGAAGGGATATCCTCTTGATTTGTCCCCGGTGAGATGTCAGAAATCATCAGTCACCGACGTGGAGTTCCATCGGTGAAGACTAAGGTTACAAATGGCCGAATGAACCGATGGCAGTATAAAAATCAATGAAAGTTAAATTGGGATAAATTCATTTCTTTTGGGGCTGATTGATTTACCCATTATCTGCTAAACCACCTCACGCTTTCTTGAATTTTTACAATGCGATAGTCTCCCTTATTTTTTTATCTGAAGCTTCATTAAATATATAAAACGGGCGTCCTCCGGGTGACGATTTATTGCCCGAAATCATCACAGCCAGCTCCACGTCGTTAAGGCGAAAACTTCTGGGAGCTGGGAAGCGAATTGGCTCCATTTCTTCTTCTTCAACCTATCACTGGGACCACCCCATGCCCGTGTCCTCATCCCCCCGACCAGGCAGCACAATATCTGGTGGGTGTTTCAATTTCATCTCTAATGACAAAATAATCTCACAAATATTAGCCATGCTTTTTCTAACTAGATTGGAACTCATTAAATTTCCTGAAGTAATTAAAAGTTTTTGGAGAAAGTAAAATTCCGATTTGGATATTGATTGTCTTTCTGGGTATTTTCTCTTCGTCCACGTGAATTTTATGCAGTCGCAACATAGTCATGTGGTTTTAATTGAGTTTTCCCCGGGGATTCATTACTGTTGGGCAATATACAGGCACAGGCCGCAGCTGGCCAGGCGAAATTTTAATTGCCGGAAGGATAAAATAACGAAATTTGTGTCAGTAAAGTTGGTTATTAATTTTTGTCAGCGGAATGAAAAGTTTTGGGTGAATTTTAAGCAAAATCAAAAAAGCGTGCCTGGTGTTGAACTAAATTAAAATTTTTGGAGAATTTGTGAAAATAATATTTCATTTCACAAATATGCACGTAGTCAAGGGAAAATGTAAGTCGATGGTGCTAAGGCCAGAAAGTTCACCTGGTGTCCTTCTGATTTAAACAATGCAAAAGACGTCCTTGTGTCGTTCACTCTTACAGTATGAAATTCGTTGTATGTCAGGTGCCACTTTTAAAAATGAGATGAAAACAGAGCTTGGTCATTCCGACTAGCAGGTTTGCGTGTAAGGATATCGACAAACCCATTTCTTCTTTCTTTGATCCGTTAGCTGGCGGTCCGAGCGGGACGTCCCTGCAACGGATACGTTGCTGTCTGTGCCGATGCTGCTGGGTCTCGAGCCCTATTCACGATTTGTTTCCATTCTTGCCGGTCCGACTCGAGCGTCGGTAACTGATAATCGTTGATTCTTCAGGTCAACCTCGATATTCTTTAGTCAGGCTTTCTTCGGTGCCGATCGCTGGATTCTCCAGCCTGCAGGACGGTCTGGCCAGAGAAGTTTACGTGGCAAGCGGTTATCATTCATTCGGTAAACATGTCCAAACGACCGCAGTCGACGTTTTTGCATTTCTTCTTCGGTCAATGTCTGCTGGTCGCATCTTTGTCTAGCCGTCTCGTTTCGAAGGCGATCGCGGAGTGAGACACTGAGGACTCCAGTGCCCACGTTTCAGATCCATAAAAAGGAAACGATTTGTTCGTTTCCATATGCCCCAATTGAGACAGGCGAATGTTGCTATTGCCTGGCCGAAGGGACTGTGAACGTCGCGTCGGCCGTCAATGCCACTTTCGTTTCCTCAACCTATGATCACAAATATTTGAACAACGGAAATTGTTGTTTGCACTTTGGTCTTTTCCGCATTGATTTTTAACCCATATGACTGGGCGATGCTGGAAATGTCGTATAAAATGTCCGTTGCTTCGGCATCCTTGTCGGCGAAGACGGCTTTATCGTCGGCAAACATTAAGTCGGTTACTAATATGTTGTCGTCGTATAGAACTCCGAGTCGTACATCGAATGCTTCACGCATAGTCGCGTCGATCACATCCCATCGACGCAATCGAAAGCGGATTTGAAATCGATGCAAACGAAGACAGTTCGTTTGCCGCAACGAATTCTTTCTTCCATTAGCTGACGGAGTGCGAATATTTGATCAATACATCCTCGGATAAATGCAAACACCACTGAACGGACTGCGCTGAATAACCGTGACGTGGAACTGGTCGATAAATTCCTCGGTAGAATTATTACCGAAAATGGCGGTGCAGAAGAAGATGTCAGTTCCAGAATAAATAAAGCACGAGGCGCATATGCATGTCTGTTCCGCATATAGAGATCAACGGAGATCTCAACTAACACCAAATTGCGGCTGTTCAATTCCAACGTTAAGGCAGTACTTTTGTACGGTTGCGAAACATGGAAAGTCACCCAATTCATCACAGGGCGCCTACAAGTCTTCATCAACAGATGCCTCCGTCGTATCCTAAAAGTCCGCTGGCAAGTTAGAATTTCAAACGAAGAACTATGGCGCCGTGCCGGCCAAGAAAGGATAGACGACCAAATCAGGCGAAGGAAATGGAATAGGGTTGGCCACACCTTGCGACGCAAAAACGAAAATCTAGCCAAACAGGCCCTTGACTGGAATCCGCAAGGATCCCGTCGAGTCGGAAGACCTAGAACAACGTGGAGGAGAACCCTACTAGCAGAAGCCGCAACAACTGGGAGATCCTGGTCGGAGCTGAGAGCTGTCGCGCAAAACAGAGTCCGCTGGAGGGCAACTGTTTCCGCCCTATGTCCCATGAGGGATTAAAGGAGCGCAATGATGATGATGACATCCTCGATTTGGTCTAAATCCTGTTCTTTCCGGCTCGTTTGCTCTCGATGTTTCTGTAGGCTCGATTGTATGATTTTCGTAAATACTTTGCCGACGATCGAAAGAAGGCTAATACCGCGATAATTCTTGCATTCCCGACTGTCGCCTTTTTTCAAAATTGGTAGAACGATCGGTTTCTTCCACGCCGACTGGACACGATGCGAATGTCATATGTGTGCTATGAGGACATGAAGTCGTTGTGATAAGACATCACCTCCACCTCATCTCGTCGGTTACTTGGCCTATTCCTGGCGCCTTTCCATTTTCAGCGATTTTATTTCCGTCGTATTTACTGATTCGTCGGTTGTTCGATAATCGGCGGTTCTGGTGCAGGACCTTGTTGTGAATCGTGGTAATAAAGCTGGTGAAAGAATCCTCTCCTGGGGAGAAGTCACGACAGTTCCATCCGATTTTTTGATGTTGTTGTTTGTTGATGTTGTTTTGCCGCCTAACTGCTGGATTGTCTGGTACAGCGTCCGGTACTCCTGGCTCGACGCCGCTTCTTCCATATCGGCCACAACGTTATTCCAGTACGCATCTCGTTTCGATTTAATTCTCTATCGAACTTCTTTGTTCAATCGCTAATCCAATTGCTCAAAGTCGAAGTCCGCTGTTCGACGAGGTCCAGACGGCTGTCCGAGATCCATGCCTTCGTCCGTTTACGGATATGAGGACACAACTCCATTGCACACTCCACAAAATACTCCGATAATTGCCTGTCTTCTGCATCGAAATCATGCGGTATTGCGAGCGCCGCGAATTTGGTGGATAGTGCTATTTGAAACTCTCGCCCGATAGCCGGGTTCCGAAGGCAAGCCCAATTCTTCTTGGGTCGTGGTTGATCAAAATGTAGTCTAACATCGACGATTCGCTGGCGGATGGATTTCGCCAGGTGAGTATGTGTTTCAACATGATGGAACTTAACCATACGCGACAGAGACTATACTTTAAAGCCTCGGCCACGATACGAGCGGCCAGCGGCGAGCGGTGAGCGGTGAGCGGCGAGCGGCAGAGCGGTGGTGGCCAGGATACGAGCGGCGATTCGACTTGTTCAGTAGTAGAAAAGCTATCTCCGGAAGATATGCTAAAAGTATGAAGTTTAAGTGATAATATTTTGTTGAAAAGGCGTATTCTCAATAAATTAATTTATAATAGGAAATATGGAGTTCATCCCATTAACGAGCGAAGAAGAAGGTTTGGTGAATATCACCATCTATCTTTTCGGTTAAGAAAAGATAAAATTCGTGTTTTCGAATACTACACCAGAATGTCAATTGAAACCTTTAATTACATTCTGGGCAAGATAAGCCATCTTTTACAATATTTTTTTACACTTTTTTTCCATTGCTACAACAAAATAATAACAGAGCGGCGAGCGGCACCAAAAAAATTTAATGTCTCGGATTAGCGGCGAGCGGCACTTCAGTATTGCCGCTCTGCCGCTCACCGCTCGCCGCTCGTATCGTGGCCGGATTCAAGCGTTTTCCATATAAAACTATACAAACATAAAGCTCAGAATCGCCGCTGTGCCGCTCTGCCGCTCACCGCTAGCCGCTCGCCGCTCGTATCGTGGCCGAGGCTTAAGGTTATCATTTATAATATTAAGGGTAAGGCATGTAATAAGCAGTTTTCTCCTCCCCGGCAATGACAGGAAATCCATAATTTTGAACCGATCCTCGTAAGGTGGTTTGTTGCAGAAATCGAACTGCTCATTGCAGTTGGGGGAGAGGGCTCTTTAGGGCTTTGCTTGTGTTTTGAAATACTGCTTTTATTTCGTCTATTGGTGGGTTACTTACTTTGCTTGCCTTTGGCCCCTAGGATATCGACCTGAAACTCTCATTCTCAATGTTGCCGGAGTGAGGGATCCGCAGCATTATACTCTGATTGTTCTCACACCCTGAATGCTCGACGCGCCTCTGCTCTCTACGATCACATGATCTATTTAATTGTTATCGGTGTCCAATCCGAGGCTCTTGTTGAGGTTCCGGGATAAGTACTTTTCTTACAGTAGCAGATCCTGCCCAAACAGTTGCTCGGGTTTTCCGTGTCGAGTCCTGTCGTGCGCCCTATCACCGCTGCTAGAGAATTGCTTCTGCATTGCTTGAGGTCAAGGTCGTGGACGTGGCTAATCGGATTTTGCTGAAGTGCCGAAACAGGATGGGCTTTCTCAGTTTTTGTGATCCAATGGTCCTGCACACCATTTAACCCTGAGAGTAATTGTCAGCAGTTCTGCCCCTAGTAGTAGACTGAACTTCAGCATAATTCAAGTATAATTTTGTCCGTTTGATTATTGTAGTCTGAATTTCAGTGGAGTTTCAAAGTAATATTGTGTTATATTGCGGGGGCTGTAACCATTTAAAAGCTTTACGTATTTTCACAAATAGTTACAGGATGACAATTCAAGCTTATAACGTTGGGTCTTGCGCATCACGATAACGATAGTCGCTCAAAAAAATATGTGTTTAAAATATTTTTAATACATATACCCTTAGGTGTGGGATGTTAATGATAATAAACTTTAATATTTTTGCTGCATCCTCTAAAGATGGGGTGGCTATACTAAATAAATTAACTCAGTAGAATAAAGGAATGCAAATGCATTTTACACCTCAACCATTTACCTCCGCAGTCTAATGATACTCGCAAATTAGATTTTTGCGAGCCACGCATTGCATGCCCCATAAAATTATAATAAAGTGAAGAGTTTCATTCGACCCAACATTATAGAAGGTCTTCAATGTTATTCTCGTTGGTGTTTTTGTACAACAATATGATGGCATCAAGGACCTTTAACCTTAATAGCAGCAAGCTTTTATAATATAAAATTTTCTTTTTACTCTGGTAATTTTCCAGGAGTTTACACCCACTCATAACCAACCCTTTGTTGCAGAAATTTTATACGGTTTCGAAGCTTGGTGTTGATGAATCCAGCAGTGTATAATGGCCACCAGAATGTTCACAAAAGTTTCCACACCATGTACTCCATGAAAACCCTGCCAAGTGTGTAGCAAATATAAAACTCACACAGAAGTTGACATTCCACTAGTGTGGAGAATTATCCCAGGACAAAGTTTTTCAACCTAATGCGAACGAGCAACGAAGGGCTATGATCAACTTTGGAATTCCTCGCAGGTATCCTAGGTCACAGACAAAATTTATACCATGAGCTAAGACAATACAATTAGACTGCGCTTGCAAAAGATGCCGGTTGTTTTTGAAGTCGTGTTCTCTTTGCAAACGGGCTTAACAAACAGAACATGATTTCGTCCTTTTGCAAGCGCTAAGGACTGTATAATTTCGTTTTTGGAAGCTCTTTTAACATACAAAGGACAAGACAGGAGACAAACTCGGATTACCAACATATAGCATTAAAGCGAAAAACAACAACGGAGGAAATTTTCCTTAACTGCAGGTAAAGGGTTGGCCTTGTTTGATCTTAGTAAAATTTCTGTCACAAACTCTGATTTCCACAAACTACAAATTGGCTGCAAAAGTGAATTTGTGCACCGGGAACGTAGATCAACCTGGAAAAGATGCTTTAGGTCGCACGAGTAGCTGTGATGTAATACGTGCAGATGAGACTGGTTTGCCTCATATTCTGCTGTGAATTTTCAAGGTCATGCCCAGCAGGGAATTTAGGAATTGATGAAATTGGAATGCATTCTTTCATCAGTGAAATGGGAGCAATGGGGATCTATTACTATGGTAAGGAATGGTAATGCAAAATGTCATGCATAATGGACGCACGGCGTACGCTATATCGGGAACGCGATGGTCGGCTTTCTTAAAATTCACCCTCGTAGCCGTTACCACTTCTTATGGGAAGGAATGGTAATCCAAAAGGTAGCCGTTATGACTTCCCGGCTAGGACATCGCAATGGAAAAAGAATGCGTTCTGTAATCCAAAAAGTAGCCAGTATGCCTGGCAAGTATACTATACGGAATCGAATCCGGAAGCCTTCCATTCCCTACTGGGTGACTTATTATTTTCTTTGTGGGAAGACAAATTTAAACTAGTGGGATGTTATGCCTAGAGACTAGCCACTAATTACGCTTTTTCATGGTATTCTTTCTGTTGAATAACACTTCAGATTGGATGACAATATATTAAGTGGAGATTGATCCGCACTCACTTCCAAGCCGCCGGATCTGGGAATCGAGGCCAATAATTCGAATGTGTCAAATTGAAAAAAAAAAAAAAAAAAGGCACATCACACATGTAAACACTATAGAAAACGAATCTAAACATTTTTCTTTGGATTGGAGGAAAATCTAATGTGGTGCACTTTGCACAACAGAATTAGGTGTATTATTTTACTTAAACATACATGTCTTATTGTTAAAAATTCGGCTTACCGCACCCTAGTTTGGCCATGGAGATTCATAAGTATCACACTGACCAACGCTATATATAATTAATCTTGAAAAGTTTTTGTTAAAGGCTTATATAGGTTATAAGTTGTGAGACTGCGTAATCTAAAACTTAACAAAGTATTTAACAAACACTACAATATAATCATCATAGCTTAAAAAAAAGGAAATCAAATGTAAACAATAAAATTCTTTGATTCTTCACCCACGTCATGGTATATTTCTTTATTCAATATAAACAATAGTTTTTGAGCTGCAAATAAAAACTATATGCCATAATTTCGTTATCATCGGTTTTTGTTCTGGAAGCAAATTTAGAGACGTATTCATGTCAAAAATTTGTTTCATATGAAACAAAATCCCCGAAGGAAATTAAAAAAAATTATTATGACGAAAAAAAAAGCACCGCGAGCCGAAGGATCGAACTCGCAGCCCCACGGACGAGGGAGTTTCCCTAGCCCTTTATAGTCCATGGAAATGGTGCTTTAACATTGCAAAAATGCAGGACAAGGTTTTATTTTTGGGATGTGTAGGGGGGGTCAGGGTGAGTTTAAGTTTGAGTTTTCGGGATTCTATCCCCCCCCCCCCCATTTGGCCGCCATCTTGGAAAACGTATGCAAATGGGTTTTCCACTATATCTCCGAAACTTAGAAATTTTGTGGTAAAATGAATAATTAAGAAGTTATAAGCCTTAGAACACAAAAATTAGTCACAATATTTTCTTTAAAGGCTCTTTTTTGTTGTTTAAATATACTTCTGGTTGAAATTTCCAGACCATTTTCTCAGTTTTTGGTCTTTTGACCAAGAGCTACATTTTGAGATATTTGACAAGTCTGTATCTGCAGTACTTTCAGAGATGAAAGTAGGCTTCAGACGGACAGACAGACGGACAGACGGACAGAGCCTCTGTATAAGCTTCTTTTTTTTTTGAAAAAGCTAAAACTACTTCGTTGAATTTAGATACACTAATCTTATAAATATAATTGGAGTGTCTGACTGTGATTTCAAAATAATTGTGTTTTTTTAATTTTATATGGTTATTTACATGAATCTAAAATGAAATCTCGCATTTTTAAAATTTTTGTCTGTCTGTATGTCTGTCTGTCTGTTTGTTCGGGCTAATCTTGGAAACTGCTAATCCGATTGGGATGGGACTTTCACTGGAAGATTCAGTATTTTGGCGGGCATGTTTTAGGCTATTTATATGCACTATATATTAGCTGTACCTGTATGTATGTATGGATGTATGTATGCAGACAAATCTTGAAAATTGTTTTTGACCCACTTCCATATAACCGATCAGCTTCAAATTTTGCACACATGTACAGTTCCAGTGACAATGCAATCTGACCATTTTATAAAAAATCAAGATGGCCGTTTCAAGATGGCGGCCGCATTTCGCATTTGTGCTCGCTGACCGCCGACATGGGTATCAAATGAAAGGGAATGATAAGTATAATATAATTACCTATTTGGTGTCATTCCAAATTCAAAATGGCGGCCGGATCAAAATGGCGGCCAAAACAGATGGCGGATTACTTTTTTATTTACATCACGATCGGCATGGGTTTGAAATGAAAGGATATGACAAGTAGAATACTATTAGCTGATGGCGTTATTCCAAATTCAAAATGGCAGCCAACACAAAATGACGAACTGCATTTTCTTACAACGCTCTCGGTATGGATACCAAATAAAAGTGTATGATGAGTAGAGTACAGTAAGCTGGGTGACCTCATTTTAAATATCGGTCACCACAAAATAACCGAAGACATATAATAAATTATAAGGTAGAAAACTAAAAATATAGTTTAAAAAACTTAAAAATATGCTTTTGTTTAAAAATGCACTAAAAAGTAAATACTTATGTTGAATGAAACCTTTTTTGCTAAAGCCAGTATATATAATATATGGGGCGCTAGCGAAAAGATGCAGTAATAATAAAATAAGAATATAGGTAAAGTCCCACGCTTTTTAACATTTCGAAAGGTCGGTTATTTGGTCAATATTAGATCAGGACAGTAGCAGAGATTTCGGAAACTTTACTCACATCGGGAAGAACAGCTCATTCTATGCTTAAGATTCCAATCGAAATAGATCATATGGAAAATCCTGCGTGGAACAAATCTAAAAACCTTCGTGGAAAAAATCTAAAGTTTTACAAGACTGCATGATGGCTGTCTGGGAATGCGATGAGTGTACTATGGCAAATAAAGTATCTATTAACAGAACACCGCGAGATTTAAGATGTAAAAACTAATTATTTTGGGCAGTAACTGTTTTATTGGCATAGATACCGGGCAAATGGTGCCGGCTGTCCCGACAAATATGTGGGCCGATGATATTGCATGTCTGAAATGATCACTCATTTAGGGATGTATTGGAAAACGTCATTTAAAGCAAAAGATGAGAGCGCAATCGGAAAACTCAGAATTCCGCACTATTCTCCTCAACATAGGATATACAATAGAAAATGTTCTGAGATTAATGAGAATGATGACAGTGAGCTGCTGGATGTTGTTTGAAAGTTCGTAATAGACGAGGAAATTTTGATGAGCGACATTTATGACGATTTCGCAAATATCAACTCAACTAAATCGGCTCAACTCAGTAATGCCACAAACATTGTAATACTTACAAGTGAAACATCTAACATCGTTTATAAACAAGCGTTACAGTGGATTGTTAACCAGTGCCGTGCGGGCGGTATGACCGGAAACGACGAAACACGAAAACGGGAAGCAGCAACTGTCCTTTTTAGGATCAAATCAGTAGTATCGTCTTAAAATGTTGGCAATCTTCGTCTCAAGCCATGTTCGTCATGGGGCAAGTTCAGGGTGCCAATTATCTGAGAACGTCAAAATCTACGCCCACAAGACTTATTCTGAATAAAATTGGCTAGGAATCTGTTGTGCACGTAGTATAAAAGTTTTCCGATGATTAACCTCGAATTTTAAAAAAAGTTGTAGGTAACATATTTTTATAGTCAACTCTAAAGTTTTTAATATTTCCAAAATCATGTCTTGCAGATTTGTTCTTTATTTCATTATACCCTTTTCTTATTCCGGACTATGCACACATAATTTTGTTTTATTAAAAAGCGTTGCGACGCACGCGGGTTTTTGCTAGTAAGTAGTAGATATATATATATACTTTAAAAACATTATTTATAACGCATATATATATAAAAATAAAACAGTCTTCTTTGGTAGTTCAAGTTCTCTGTGTAGTTCCAAGTAAACTTGTTTCTTCCTTAGACACTTTTTTCTTTCTCGAGCCATGATTAAAAGATGGTTATAGACCTAAAACAAAGGCAAAAGTACAATAGCAGTCCCCTAATAAATAAAACAGTCCCCTGTTTCTGTATGTAGCGGGGGACTGTTGACAGGGGACTGTTTAACTTGTGTAATTGTTACGGTACCATAAAATCCCTTTATTATTACTTTATTTTGTTATATATAGAAGCAATATAAGACATCTTATTTAAAACGACGCACAATATAGATAACTGGAACACTTTAAAAAAATAAAAATAACACTTGACAGGGGACTGTCGAATGTTGCATACCGATGTGCGCATGTGCCCCGCTAACTCGTGTAAGACTAAACAAAATGAGGTATAGCTACTTTTGGGGGTAACAGAGCTAACTTCATGTCGTTCACGTTTCGTCCATTAACAAGTAGATGGCCTCGAAATTTTGACAGAGGGACTGTTCATGAAATTCAGGGACGAACTTTAGGTTAAATTAAACTAATCAAAAAATAGTTGAAATAAATTAATATTAAAATCTAATAGCATATCATTTCATATTGATTAAATTGTGTTATATAAGTTAATTGTTTTGAGAATATTAGTACAATTAATGAACTCAATAGAAAATATTTTGGTTTGGTGACCGGCCAGGGGACTGTTTTTAGACCTAAAAAATACGTTATTGAAGCCATTGGTTGGTTGGTTGAAGAGATTCAACTCGTTTCAGGAGGCATAACACTCCAGCGAGATGTTTCTCGATGCCCCGATGTCAGAGTCGCGATAGTAATGGTTGGGAGTAGGTGGACTGAAAATATCGCGGGAAAGTTGTGGCGGTTCCTTCCTCCCCGACTAGAGCTGCTGTTCGACATTGCACTCTATACGAAGAAAATAGATTGTCAACAGTATAAAGGGCTTTTCCTGAGACTCTAGTCTTTCACATAAAAAAAAAAAAAAATATAGGTTTTTAAGTGAGATATTTTCTATATTGTATACTATAGTTTAGATATTTATAAATTGAAATTTACAGAAATATAAATATTTATTAACATAGTTTACGTAATATTTGCCAAAGACAGTGATTTTACCACTTTGGTGAGAAACACCCTTATATGCCACGATCCACACCTAACGAACCAGGCATAGGGAGATGGTCGAATTGGTAGAGTATATGGTTGATAACACAGGCCTGCGATGGTTTTCCCCTAAAAAAATTGAGTAATAATTTCCGTTGGTAATAGTTAGTTAACTCTGAAAAAAATATTTAAAAAATTCTATCACGCCAATTTTCTCAGAAAAAGGGTTTTTTCAAATTTTTTAGTATTACTAGAGTTAACGTCCAATTCCTTTGTTAGCGGTATGGTTTAATAGTACTTTTAACATTTAAATATTCATCTACCCTCACTAGTCGCTGTCTATCTTGATTGTGAGTATATTTAGAGATTGGTGTGTCGACTGTGCTAATATATTTTTGTGATTTTTGTGTGGTTAAAGTAAAAAAAGCGTTACAAATGGCTCCTGGAAAATGTGTTAATTCTCCAGATAACTTCTGCTATATATGTGGAAATTATGTAATACGGAAACAACAACAAACTATTTCTAAATCTATCGAACAGCTGTATGAAAGATATTTTATTTTATTTTTTTATTTTTTTTATTTTATTTATTTAGTCTACCGAAAAACAATTCTTACAGACTAGAAATAATTTATAAAAACAATGAAGTAACCAAAATAATTAATATCTTATAAATTAGAAAAAAAAAATAATAATAATAATAAAAACAACAAAATAACCAAAATAATTAATATCTTATAAATAAGGAAAACAAAAACAAGAAAGTCAAAAGTAAATTATGCCAATCTTATCTACACAACCCATTCACTAGCTTTTTAAACATATCACGATTGATAGAAATATCAATACTGTCATAGACATTATTGAAAGCACTAGAACAGTGCGCGATAGGATCATGCTGGCCATAGCAGGTTCTATGAAAAGGAAGACGTAAAAGATTATAATATCTTAAAGACGTACCAGGAACATGAATATTAAATAAGGCAAGGAGTTCAGGCGAGCGAATCTTACAACATAAAACATCCCTGACAAACATAATACAACAAACTTTCCTTCTTGACTCCAACGTTTGAAGGCCAAGAAGAAGGCATCTGGAAAGATAGGAAGGAGAATGATTCCAACGAGAAGCGCGCAGTGCATAGCGAGTAAAATTTTTTTGAATGGACTCAATACGCTTAATATGAATCGCTAAATACGGACACCAAACAACAGAAGCATATTCTAAAACAGAACGAACCAGCGACACTTAAAGAATCTTTAGCGTATAATTTATTTATTTATTTATTTGCCAAACAAGGCACTTAACAAAAACAGTTACAGATAAAAAAATACATATTAACAATAATAAGGAACATTGCAGTATTTAATATTTAAATATTAAACTAAGATCTAGGTCTATAATGTTAGTTAGAAGAGGACAATAGGGAAATTAGTTTTCTTTTATAGGAACTTTTGTTAATTGAGGGAGAGAAACAGGACGCGTAGGAATTGAAGGTAATGCAGCACCTGTTAACTGGCTCGTTTCTAGCATATTCAGTGCGATGCGGGTACTCTTTAAGCAGTTTGGAATGTCTTGTTTGTCGAGTATCGTTAAATTTGATTGTGTCCGACAGGAACTGCACCTTGAGATTATTGTTCAGGACATCCAGGGTAAAACAAGATATAAGCAATTTCCGTCTAAGGGATAGAGGCAAGAGATCAAGGATTTTGAGCCTGTCCTTATAGTGAGGAAGGTTGTGAAAATCCGAAGGATTATAGAGGTTCCTAAGCGCGAAAAGAAGGAACTTCTTTTGGACAGATTCTATTCGATTACTACTAATTTGAAATATAGGATCCCAGATCTGGCACGCATACTCAAGAATAGGACGGACCAATGAGCAAAACAAGGCTTTAGTAACCCAAACATTGTCGAATTCTTTAGCTCTTCTTTTGATAAAGCCCAACAGCTTGTTGGATCTAGCAATAATATTATCATAGTGTAAGTTAAAGTTTAACTTGCTGTCGAGGACAATGCCTAAATCAACAATGTGATCGACACGATCCAAGACATTGTCATTGAGATAATAATTTTGCAGCTGTTTGTTTCTTTTCCTGGAGAAGGTAATTACGTGGCACTTACTGGTGTTAAGAAGAAGATTGTTAGTGGTGCACCAGTCATGTAGTGCATTAAGTTTCGACTGTAAAAAGGATACATCAGTTTGAGACCTTATAGCACTATAAATTTTTAAATCATCGGCGTAAAAGAGGTGCGGAATGCCATTTAATATTTCAGATAGATCGGAAATGAATATGTTAAATAGAAGTGGCCCTAGGTGGCTGCCTTGCGGTACACCTGAGGTTACATTGATTTCTTTTGAGAGGAAGCCCTGAAATCTTACCACCTGAGTTCTCCCGTTAAGATAGGATGTTATCCAATCCAGAAGGGGGCCGGATATCCCAAATCTTAATAATTTCATATATAGAATGTGGTGGTCTACTCGATCGAATGCCTTGCTGAAGTCAGTGTAGACAGCGTCAAACTGGTGGCCTTGTTCCATACCGCACAGTAGTTCGGATATCATTATCATAAGATTGGATGTGGTGGAACGACCTTTTCTGAAACCATGTTGCTGATCGTTTAGGTTCGGAACAATTAGAGGGGCAATCTTGTCATAGATAAGTTTTTCAAATAGTTTAGGGATAACAGATAGGATAGCAATGCCCCTATAGTTGTCCACCGCATGTTTATCACCTGACTTAAAGATTGGTGTGAGGAAGGATTTCTTCCATACCGAAGGAAACTTACCGGCAGAAAGGGACTTGTTAAAAATGAGGTGAAGAGGGAGTAGAATGAGTTGGGCGTGGCTCTGCAAAAAACTTGCAGGTAGACAGTCCGGACCGTGACCTTTATTGACCTCCAGATCTATAAGACCTGTCATTATATCTTCGGGCGATAAAGATATATTGTCTATAAGGACCGCAGTTTCGGAATGCTCTCTTGGGACAGTGTGTGCAGTCGAAGAAATGGGGCAGAAGATTTCACTGAACCTGTCCGCAAACATGTTTGAAATTTCTTGGGGGAGAGAGGAGTGCGTGATACCGTTTGTCATTGTTGTCGGGTAGCCTGATGTTTTTCGCTTTAGGTTAACGAAATCAAAGAATTTTTTAGGATTACGTATGATATTTTCACCGACAGTCTTTGCATAGGTAGTATAGGCCTCCCGTGACCTATGATTAAATTCTGAGGCTAACCTGGCGTATTCAGATTTCTGCTCAGCACTAACATTGTTGTTATTTTTCACTACGCGGTACAATTTATTTCTCCTATTACGAAGGGACCGAATGTTTTTGTCAAGCCATGGCTCCGTCAATTTATCCCTTTTTTTTATTTTGGGTACGAATCTGCCAATGGTGTTAAAGATAACATCGTAGAATCTAGTAACTAGCTCGTCAATATCATCACCATCAAGTAGATCCTCCCAGTTAATAAGGGATAATTCAGTGCTAATACTAACATTATCGGCATTCTTAAAATCGAAGACTACAGAGTTGTTATAGGAGGCGAGAAAATCAGTTATTGTAGAACTGAGCTCGACGACCCACGCGGAATGATGTGTAGTGTTATTAAATAGATTCTCCTCTTCAGAAGCGGGAAGCACGTTCAAATCCTCATAGAGGTTAGTGAAGATTAAATCCAACCACTTCCCATTTGAATTTGGTTGGCTAATTACCTGTTGCAAGTCGTTGCTGTAAAGATTGTCGATAAACTTTATATCGACGGGGTTTGATACATTAATCGGAAGTAAATAACTGTCTTCCTCGTCACGAATAAAAGATATATTAGGCCGATTAAAGTCACCTATGATTAATATATCTTTGCTATCGTTGGATATTTCATCTATCATATGAATCACATTATCATATATAGATTCGTCGGAGTTTGGAGGTAAGTAAAAAGAACCGATGACAATGTATTTATTTCCGAACTTTACCCGTACTAAAATATGTTCGAAAGTTTGAGACGATGTAGTCGCGATAAGTTCACTATTTAAGGGGTCTCTAACAGCTATGAGGACACCACCTCCTCTTGAGAGACCGGTAGATATATAATCTCTATCGCATCTATAAATGGACCAGCTGCCATGCAAGATCTCCTCGTTAAGGAAGGAGTCATTCAACCAAGTCTCGGTTAACACCAGTACATTGAAGTCACAGGATTTGGAGTCGATAAAAAGATCCTTCAGTTTGCCTCTCATCCCACTGCAGTTATGATAGAAGAGTCTTAAGTTATCGGAAGATGTTAGTTTTGAATGACGGGCTGGGAGATGGTTAGAATTTCGGGGGGAAGCTAGTTAAGGACGATAATATCTATTTGATTCGTCCCGACTCCTTTGAAGTTGGGAGATATGTTTTGCTCTGACATGGGACCCATATGCAGAGAGGTCCTTGCTAACTTGCTGAGGGGAAATTTGGAATTGTTCATAGAAATTTGTAAAGAGTTCTAGGAGGGCATTACGTTCAGTAGGTAGGCCCTCTTGCTGAATAGAAATAATTAGACTAGTCCTGGTCTTACCATTAATGCAAGTTGAATCTGGTTTGTTGTGCATGTAAGCCAGGAATAGGCGAACATCATCAAAGATCCTCTTTTCTCGCAAGCGTGAAAGCAAATATCTCTTATCTTCGGAGTCAGCAGATATAATGGTATTTTTTACCACCGGGGGTTGTAGAGGATTCAAGAAAGGCGACTTGGATCTTACCGAAGAATCCGATGACATTTGCTGTGGCGGGGTTGGTTGAGGTTGAGCATCGCAGATGTCAGCGTAGGAACGGCCGCCAACAATAACGTGACTTCGCGCGAAATTCGGGTAATTAGTGGTTGGGAGTGGATCATTAGTAACGTTAGTGCTCTTAGTTTTTCTGATGGTGGTTGGAAGTAAATTTTTTGTAACAATCACGAAATTCGGTGGCATTCCTTTTAATAAACCCATTTTAAAATTAAGATAAAAAACCAAGACAAGAAATGGGTGCCTCATAAAATGTGTTCAACTTGTGTACGTGAACTTCGTAAATTTTCAAACGGAAAAACACATTCTTTTAATTTGAAGACTCCAATGGTTTGGATGGAACCACAAAATCATATCGACGATTGCTTCTTTTGCTGCTCATACATAAAAGGATTCAATGCTAAAAATAAAAAAGAAGTAACTTATGCCAATGTTCGTTCTGTGATTTTACCAACCTACAAAGATCCCGATGACCAAGAGTTATACCATACTGCCGGCTCATCATTAGCACATGTTCAAGAGGCTGTAGAATACACTTCAGACTCTGACGATGAGTATGAGTGCAACGAAATACCTCAACTATTTTCTCAATGTGAATTGAATCATTTAATAAGAGATCTCAATCTTCCGAAAGATGCCGTGGAATTACTCGGCTCAAGATTAAAAGCTTTTATTGGTATAGGAAGAGAGAAAAGGAGTTTCTTCCATATTTTGCACAAGAAGAAAATTTAGTTTATTGTTGTGATGTGCCTGGCCTACTCAAGTTGTTTGATGTAGAGCACAATCCAAATGATTGGAGGCTTTTCATAGATTCTTCGAAACGAAGTCTTAAAGCTGTGTTACTACACAATAGTAACAAATTCGCTTCTTTACCTGTCGGACATTCCATTCATTTGAAAGAATGTTATGAAAATATAAACTTTGTCTTAAAAAAAATAAACTACTCCGATCATGGATGGACTATATGCGGTGATCTAAAGATATTGACAATGATTCTGGGTCAGCAAGCAGGGTATACAAAATACCCCTGCTTCCTGTGTGAATGTGATAGTAGAAATAGAGCACAACATTGGATCAAAAAAGATTGGCCACAGAGAGCAGTATTAAGCCCTGGGAGTAAAAATGTTGTACGAGAGGCGCTAGTTGATCGCTCTAAAATTCTGCTACCTCCACCTCACATTAAATTAGGAATTATGAAGCAATTTGTAAAGGCACTACCTAAAGACGGTCCTTCTTTCAAATACTTATATGATAAATTTGAGAATTTATCAGATGCAAAGATCAAAGAAGGTATTTTTGTTGGCCCTGACATAAGAAAGTTAATGCAAGATGCTAACTTTGAAAAAACTATGAATAAAACCGAAGAGCTCGCTTGGAAATCATTTAAAGAGGTCGTGACACATTTTTTAGGAAACAGAAAAAGCCCTGATTATGAAAATATAGTCAACAGCATGCTTTATAATTTCAATAAACTGGGTTGTAATATGAGTATAAAGTTTCATTTTCTGCAATCTCATATTGACTTCTTTCCAGAGAACCTTGGTGCTGTAAGTGAAGAGCAGGGGGAGCGATTTCACCAAGACATTAAGGTTATGGAAAACAGATATCAAGGAAGGTGGGACGTTAGCATGCTGGCAGACTATTGCTGGATGTTACAGAGAGATGAACCAAATCGAATCTACAAGAGAAAAAGATTGAACAGGAGTTTTAAAGAAAACAGAAAAAGATATCGTAAATGATCTTGATTTAAGAATGTAATTTCTTAAGTCTTGTTTAAAACTAACGCTATAATTTTGTAACTAAACTGTAAATATGCATTTCTTCAATTAAAATAAATCTCGATGTGCTATTAACAAACCAGCGGTGTATTTTAATTTTACATACCTAATTAATTAACGAAAAAACATAATTATTTGAAGGGGAAAATAAAAGTTGTATTTCGCAGGCCTGTGTAATCGACGTTCATATTCCAAAAAAGTCGCGGGTTCAAGGCTTGATCTCCAAGTTTTTTTTTTTATTTCAAATAAATATACGCCGAATATGGGTTCGACCGAATACGAATATTCGGCAGAATATCGGTCAAAAATGTATCAAACCGAACATTGGGCCGAATTATTCGGTTCATTTTTGCGCAGTAAACAGGTTCATATAGCGAACGCTCTGCGATTAAAATAACGGACTAGAACATGAAAATGGGGAAATGACTATTCCATAAACATTGAGGTCTTATGCACAGGAGTCGACTGATTTGCAATCCCAGTTTCAAACTGGTTTCACCATTATCATGCTCACAACAAGCTTGCAACCAAAATGAAACCTTTGTCCATACACAAGGGCAACGGATTTTTGATCAATCGATGTTCTGTGCTCATAGAAATATGTGTATTCAAATGCGACTTGACGGAATATGCCGTGAATGGAATGCACGCCACGCAAATATCGGTCAACTTTCAACTATTTCTGTATTGCCACATTCGACTTAGCACACACAATCATAAACTTGTTACTCGATTTTTGAGTTATGTTTAAAAGCCTGGCCGGAATGCAACTACGCAATTAGGTGCTGCTGGAAACTCGCCGCATATCATGGAACTACAAAATGCAACGCAGGTACCCTTGCCTGTCACCAGCTTGATATTGCTTCCGGCCGGCAAACACAGAAGCACGCAAGCAATTTCAAATTAGTTTCAATGCGGTCTCGTCTCTGTTGACTCGTGTGTGGATTCCCACAATTTACTTTGTGAGTAAATATGGTTACCCAAATAAGTGTTTGTTACATTTACAAATACTAACCTATGTACGGTTCTAGAGTAAAGCCCCTTTAGCATATGTAAATCTTATAATAATACTATTTAAATATTCGGTAATTATTAGGCAAACTAACTGAATATTCGACCGAATACGAACATTAAAAAATATGCTGAATCTACCGAATACGAATGTTTAGCATTCACTGCAGGCAAACACCTAGAAGCTGTGCCCCCTGGGGTACTCCTTCGGAAGGAGCAAATAGTCCATGGAAATGATAATTTAACACTGCAAAAATGCAGGACAAGGTTTTATTTTCGGGTTGTGTAGGAGGGGTCCATGTGAGTTTAAAGTTGAGTTTTTAGGGTCCCCCCTTCTCCCAGCTGGCCGCCATCTTGGAAAAGGTGTGCAAATGGTTTTTCCACTAAATCTCCATAACAGTAGGTACATCTTACAGAAAATTTGCAAGGAGATTTCTTGTTTAGAATTAAATTAAAATAGGAAGAACGAAGAAAATCGAAAAGCAGCATCGTGGATTAGGCCTATTGGCGATACCACTTAAAAAACGCTTCCATAAACTCTACCTTGCAGATGGTTTGAAAATGTGTTGAAAAACTTGCAAAAGCTTGTCACAAAATAAATACGTTCGTATTTTACTAGCTATTTATCACAACTGAATGAAGCATTCTTTTGTGCAGCCCTAACACAAATTATTAACTTCCCAGTATAGGGAAGTTATTGTAATCGGTCCGAAAAGCTAAATCAAAACTTTCAACCTACATATTTTCATTTTGAAGGTCCCAATAGAATTTTAAGCAAAAATTTGAGAAGAAGTATGTGTGCGTGTGTGTGTGTGCGTACACATGGGGTCATTTTTTTCCTGCACGATATCGCGCGAACCAAAGATAACGATTTCGTTGAGGTGTCGTTCAAAGCGTACTAATGGAAATATCGTCTGAAATTTTTTTTATAAAATTTGGTCCAGGCGTATTTTGGTTTTAACGACATAAGTGATTTTTGTACCTACACGATATCGCGCGAACCATAAAATATATCGACCTAGTTAAGGTGCCGTTCGAAGAATATTAACCAAAATATGATCTGAAAAGATTGTCTTAAAATTCGGTCAACCCGTTTTTTTGTTTGAACGACGCTCGTGATTTTTGTACCTGCAAGATTCCGCACGAGCGAAAAACTGTCTTTGAGGTGCCGAAAGAAGAATAGTTCCGCAAAAATTCTCTGAAAAAATTTCATAATATTCGGTCGGGCCTCTTTTTGGTTAAATGGAAAAACTTCGACTAAGTGTCAGACAGATCTTAAATTGATAAGTTTTGCTAATATCTAATAAACTCGATGGAATGAGACCCGATCTAAACGAAATGATCTTTTTTGGATTCTGAACAGCTATAGCTTTCCAACAAAACATCACTTGTCAAAATCCGACAACCTTTAAAAATTGTGCAAAAATTTCCTTACCCTTTACAAACATCACGAATTTTTCAAACCTTGGATTAGCACTTTTTGACGGGGAATTATATTCTACGTCCTACAATTTCAAGAAATTGTTTTTCATCTCGTGATTTCCAGCAGTTACGAAATATTTGTTCTTTTTGGTCAATTCTGACAAGTACTTTACATTGATCAGTTTTTCTAATATCTCCGGAAGTCTTTGGAAATTCCAAATGAAGTCATTCGCTTCCCAGTTTATCAACGGCGCTTAAACACGCTCAGTAGGATATCGAACACCCACTTTAGCAACTGTTTCCGCCCTATGAATAAGAAGAAGAAGAAGAATCGTTACGATTACATTAAATTCAACTAAATTGAAAAACCAAATAAAACATAATGAATCAGCTGAATATTGAATATATTGAATGGTTTTTTTACCAATCAAAATTTGACCATCGTTTGAAATGTCACAAAAACTGTAAACAGATAAACGTCAACGCGCACGTCATAATAGCCGTCTGGTGGCCAAATGTTGCGAGCAAAACGGAGTTATGCCGGGTCCAGCTAGTATTTAATAAAGGTATCAATTAAAAACTTTTATCCATAGACGCGAACGAAACTATTAGAATATGTGTTTTAATTAAAATTAAAACAAAAACTAAAGGTCTTACCTTAAAGTATTAAGGTCCTAAAACATATCCTAAAAATTATATATTTCGCCTTTATTCATAAAGTTCCATAGTTCTAAAAATAGCGCAAGTATTTTCGTTGTACTTCTTTAATAAACAATTTATACACCAGCTTTAAACTCAGCCCAAAGTTCATCCAAGGATTTCGTTTGGATTCACGTCGCACATACCTTAGACATTGTGCTTTATGTATGGGGAAGAAATGTTTGAAATTTTGTCACATCATCTCTTTTGTCCCGTTTAATCTATCAAGGAACAAGCATAATGCTGAAGGGCTTAGTTCAGTTCCCTTTAACAAATTCGTTCTATGCCTTATCATGCTATATTTATTTCATACAAGTGGCTTCGAGCTAAAAGTTATTCGAGATGGTTTAGCTAAATCATTCGGAATCTACTGGGTGCTGACAATATTTTAGTTAATGCAGTTTGGATTTTGTATTGATTTTGGCCTTTCTTATTGTACAATAACAATATTAGAATTTTTTGCGACAGTTACGTGTTTAGGAATCGTCCTTTGTATCAGTCCGTCTTGTCGTGGCGTTTTGGTTTAAATCGAGTAATTAGTGTTGTATTTATAATCTAGTTATAATATTGTATTCCTTAATTTGAAGCTGCTGGCAATACTGTATGGACAGTTTATCACAGCTAAGTTCACTTGTAATTTTTATTATCCCGTGCTTCTGTAATAAACCAGCAATGGCAATCGAAGAAGTTGTCTTTTAGTCAGTCTATAAAAACATTACATATTTGGCGACGAGAAATATGGAGTGTGCAAAAGAAAATTAATAAATTAATTTCGGAAAAAAAAATAACGTGAAGTATATTGATACAATGTCGTTACTAGGAAATATCGAACAATTCGATCAATCAAAAAATGATTTTGCAACTTATTGTGAGAGGTTAGAACAGTTATTCATAGTGAACAGCGTGGAAGATAAAAAAAATGGCTTTACTTATAACGATGATCGGTGGAGAAACGTATGAAATATTAAAAAATTTATGCGTGCCGGATTCGTCTCTTAGTAAAACTTATGTGAGTTGCCATGAACTGTTGATACGTCATTTTTCGCCCACGAGAACGGTAATTTTGGAGCGCTTTAAATTTAATAAACGGGATCAAAACCCTCGGAATCGGTCAGTGATTACATAGTACAGCTTAAACAGCTGTCTAGGTCGTGTAATTTTAGTACGGGTGCTTTCAGTAATGCATACTTGCATGCGCAAATATGCGCAATTGCGACAAAGTGGTTTGCATGACATATGTGACAAAAGTGACTTGCGCATGTAAATATGCATGCATTAGTGAACTTCTTTGGCCATAATTGCAAATGGCGACGGTTAATTAGTAGCGCCATACGCTCATCGTTTCATTCTTGTTGGAAATTTTTAAGTGGAAGGTTGTTTAGCTAACTGGATTTTTTTATTTTAAAATATGAATGTTAGCAATAAAAATACAATCCAGGGTTATTGGAAAATCTGAAACGGTAACGGTATTTCCGTTAGGATTCTGCGCCAAAGAACACTTCTGCTATATTTTCCGCCAGCAAAATTCTTCTCCAATTCTAAACGGGTTTGGATCAGCAATCTAATTCGGGAAGGACTCCATCCTTCATTTTCTCAACAATATTAATAGTAAATAGTGGCAATTATTTTATTAATACATTTATACAAACCCAACGTTACAAATTTCTTGAGTACATTTTAAATAGAATTGTAGAAGCAAAACAGAGCAACCGCGGGAGTGGCAGTACATTTGTGACATTTCATTCTTCTTCTTTAAATTTCATTATTGCATGCAGTTGAAAGCACATGCAGACCTTGCGCTTATTTGCCTCGCACGTTTTAATTTATGAACCCTGTGCGAACGCATGTTTTGATTTCTTGCTTTAATGAAGCTCTTGCATGCGCAAATATGCGCAAACATGCATTAATGAAAACACCCTACATTTTTGTCAGAGGCGCTTCGCGATAGATTCATTTGTGGGTTTTCAATGAAAACATTCAAAGAAAGCTTTTGTTTGAAGCTGATATTAGTTTTGAAACGGCATGTATAGTTGTTTTCAAACCTCGTGACATCCCGCGCATGTTCCCCAGCTAAGCTCTTAAAAATGTTTAAAAGCTCAGACAAAAGGTTCAGTTAACTCCTCCTAGCAAATCACTTGCTGCCATGTAATCAGTCGCGACTGCGTATTGCTAAAGGAAGGTGAATCTTTCTGGAACTTCAATGATTATTTAAAAAATTTACAAATTATGACTGAAAAACACTCGTTTTTATATATTTTTAACTTCCCAGTATAGGAAGTTATTGTAATCGGTCCGAAAATCGAAATCGAAAATTGCGACGTATTTTCATCTTTCAAGGTCCCAGGAGCATTTTAAGCAAAAAAATTGGGAGGAAGTATGTGTGTGTGTGTGTGTGTGTGTGCGCGTACGGATATGGTCATTTTTTCCTGCACGATATCGCGCGAACCAAAAAAGATATCGACTTCGTTGAGGTGTCGTTCGAAGCGTATTAACCGAAATATGATCTGAAAAGATTTTCATAAAATTCGATCGAGCCGTTTTTATGTTTAAGCGGCGTAAGTGATTTTTGTATCTGCCCGATATCGCCCGAACCACGAAGGATATTGACTTACTTGAGGTGCCGTTCGAAGCGTATTCGATCATCGGTACGTAATCTGAAAAGATTTTTATAATATTCGGTCGGGCGGTTTTTTGGTTTAAATGACATAAGTGATTTTTGTACCTGCACGATATCGCGCGAACTATAAAAGATATCGTCTTAGTAGACGTGCCGTTCGAAGAGTATTAACCAAAATATGATCTGAAAAGATTTTCATAAAATTCGGTCGAACCGTTTTTTTTTGTTTAAACGACGTTTATTTGTTCCTGCACGATACCGCGGGAACTAAAAACTAGATCGACTTCATTGAGGTGCCGAAAAAAGAATATTAACGAAGAAATTCTCTGAAAAAATTTCATAATATTCGGTCGGGCCTTTTTTGTTTAAATAGAAAAACTTCGGCTAATTGTCAGAAAGACCTTAAATTGACCAGTTTTGCTAATATCTAATAAACTCGATGGAATGAGACCCGTTCTAAACGAAATGATCTTTTTTGGGTTCTTCGCAGCGATAGCCTTCGAACAAAACATCACTTTTCAAAATCCGACAACCTTTAAAATCGTGCAAAAATTTAGTTACCCTTTACAAACAGCGCGAATTTTTCAAACCTTGGATTAGCACTTTTTGACGGGGAATTGTTTTCTACGCGTGATACAGTTTCAGGAAATTGCGGTTCATCCCGGGATTTCCAGTAGTTACCGCAAAATTTGTTCTTTTTGGTCAAGTCTGGCAAGTACTTAACAGTTACAGTTTTGCTAATATCTCCGGAAAGCTTTGTAATTTCCAAATGAAGTCATTCGCTTCTCAGTTTGTCAACGGCTCTTCAGCACGCTCAATACGAATTTGAACACCCGCTTTAGTGCAGCGAACGAAATAGGTACGGAGGACATGTTTGTTTGCTAACGTTCAGGAAAAACAAATTCTCTAGAAAAATCTTGTGGATTTATTACTGTTATAGTTATTTGAACTAGCTTCTCTCAGGATTGCTTTGTTATCAGTTCTGATACTATCCAATTTTCCACTAGTTCTAAACGTATTACTATTTTGTAAGAAGTCAGTTTATTTCATCTTCGTTCATCATACTGGGGTCAAACCCACATCCCAACTAGTTTTTATTTTAAGGTTATTATATTTTACACATAATGCTACAGAAATAACTTGTAGTAATTTCTACTAAAAAATACGAAATTTGTGTTTTTATCACTTTGATTACTAGATTGTTGACGTTTCCTGCCAGTCGCATACGCGCTTGTGCCCGGGGAGGTTGTGTTGCTTGCGACTGCGGGGAACTGTCGGTTTATGAATGAAAACGCTCATTTATTCAGAGGAATTTTTTTCAGCATTTTTTTTAAATTATTTTAAATTTAGAAATGAGAAATATTTCACATAATTAAAGTAAAATTATGTTTATTATGTTGAATAAACTGCCTTTGTTGAGCAGGGGCTTTACATGTATTTAAAAGCTCTGCTCAACACATAGAAAGATAAATTAACTTTATTCATTCGGCATACGCGCATGCCTTCCCAAATTATTTTGTTGAGTTTTTTCAGTGTTTGTTGCCGTTTTAACTAAAAAGAGGGGAAATGATAGAACATTATTTATAAAATTTGGCTACGAGGTGCGCAGAACTGCTCAAATTTTTTGTGTCACGGAGTTTGAAAAATCGATGGGCACACAAGCAATGCATGGTCCGTAGTCTCAGCAGTGAAAAGCAATCGTGTAACTTCACAACAATCGAAGTAGCAATCATTTTTTGTAAAAAAAAGGCGTTCTTGTAAAAACGCTCCTCTTGGTCCATGGAGTTTGCTGGATCAACGTTCGAGAGCTTAAAATTTTCTTCAAAGATTGTACTATCATGTACAAGTAAAAAAAGTGGATTTTAAAAGAGTACTATGCTCCAAAATGGCCAACCAAAATGTATTTATAATGAAAAAAACATAGATTTGGTTGAAAAAACGGACTTTCTGAGTGTGTTTTTTCATTATTAATATGTTTTTGGGGACCATTTTGAACATTGAATTTTTTTTAAAATTGACTTCTTTTTATTAGTACAAGTACAAGTTTTGAAGAAAATTTTAAGTTCTCGGACGTTGCTCTGAAAGTATCCAGGGACCAAGAGGAGCTTTTTCGGCAGAACGCCTTTTTTTGCAAAAAGGGAGATTTCATGGAAACTGTTCAATATTTTGCAACAAAAATAACACCAATATTTCAGCCGTTAAGAAGCAATATTTGAACCAAATAACAAATATGTAAGTGGTGTTAAACAAAAGTTATTAACAAATTAAAAAAACTTGATTTTCGACATTTTTTCCCGTTTTTCTCTATGTTTTGTGCCCTAACCTATAACTTAATAAACATCAATCGAAAGATGATTTGAATAGCTACAACTTTATAATTTGATTTTTTTCGATTCGAGGTCACGTTTTTCTTTTATTCGCTAAAAAGCGTTTTTTACACTTTCCGGGATCTTTTAGGTTAGGTTCGCCATTCCAAATTCCGAAAAAGAAAACGCTATCTTTTTTAGAATTTTTTTTCCTATATGACCATATTTTTTGTTTCCTGATGGCAATTATTAGATGGATTTGCGTAGATTGATTGGACTATAAGGTTGATCAGTAGCCCAAATCAAGCAAAAGATAAACAACGTGGGAAGGGGCTACATAAAATACCTATTACAGCTCTAACAAAACAAAACAAGCTTTAGAGTTGTATGATAGTACAAAGGGATTTGTTGTTGAATCCAGTTGATTTCTTAGCGTGAAGTTCAATGAGATACCTATATACCTCGAAACTTCTGAAGAAGCCCAAATTCATTGAGTGTCTTGGGAACAGTGGACCTTCATTAATTCATTTCTATAAGGGGGAGTCTTAGCCGACACGGCGACCTATTTTATTTTGTCTATTATTCCAACACTGTCGTTAATAACCTTTTAGGGTATAACTTTTGATATAGCCTAAAATTGATTTCGAATTCATATCTCAACTGTCCCAGCAATCAGGGAAGTCGCAATTTAGGGCATTCAATCTCACAGTCGCATAGCAAACGCTCGGCTGTTTCGGGAGCTGCTCCGCAGAACCAACAGCTATAATCAACTATCAGCTTTATTTTGCTTAGACAATAATTGAGCGAGCAGTCGTCCCTCAGGAGTTCTGTTACTAATTTTAGTTCTCACGTCTTGAAACTTAAAAGTTTGCCCGCTATATATGTAGTTTTATCTAATTTTTTTGCTTCCCCGGAATCTTGGGTCCTTGTCCAACTATGACGAAACAGCTGGTCTACCCAATTCTTGGTGACCGATCTTACAAATTCGGTTGGCTAAATTTAAAAAAGCTTTGGGCCAACAAATGATGAATCCTACTCTAGCCAGGATATCAGCAACATCACTAAAAATTTGAATGCTGAGGGATTTCAGAGATAGGAGACAATCCAGGAAAGGTTGACCCTGTTGGTTTTAATCTCCCATAGGCTTGGCTGTACGAGAAAATGACAATCTTACACCTGGAATGTTATTAATTCAAGTCAAGTGCCTCAGCTGGGGGCAAGGTTCATGGATATTTTGCTCCTTGGGCCATATACGTCTAGTCCTACCTCAATATCGGTTTTGGGGCCTGCTGTGCTGCCAGTCTGACCTACTTCCGTGGCTTGTCCACTAGTTGCTTAGTATGCCCATTTCTTTCCACGTCAGGTTGTTCCACTTGACTAAATTTTTTTCATAAAATAGCCCCCCGCTAATTGCTTCAATTATTTCGTATGTGCCAACCATGTTCATATTAAATATTTATTTGCAATAATTTCACAAATCCCACTTTTATTTGTTCATTTTTAACATTAAAACAAATGTAAACGAGCTGTTCTTATTCTTCTTCTTCTTAACTATCGCTAACCATACTCCCGAGCATGGTTAAAATTTAACAAAGCCATGGTTAACCACGGGAGTTTTTGAACGACAAAAGTTTACCATAAAATGGATGAGCTTAGAAACTTGCTTGATTGTCCTAAAAGTCATGCTTTAGTTGTTAGTGAAACGTGGTTAAATCCTGAAATTCCCTCCTCTTATGTTTCCCTTTCTGACTTCACTATCCATCGAAATGACCGTGCTGGTCGCTCTGGAGGTGGCATTGCAGTATATGTATCTTCTGTGCTTTCCTCTAGAGTGCTTGGTAAATCAAGAGACTCTCCACTTGAATTTATTGCTGTGGAATTAAAATCTTCCTTTGATAAATGTGCTGTCATAAGTGTATACTGTCCTCCCACTATATTTGATCCTGTGGTTGCTGCTGAATTCCATACTGCTGTTTCTAATCTTTCACGTCAGTATGAGAATCTAGTTGTTGCCGGTGAGTTCAATGTTAACTTGTTAAAACCAAATGGTCAGGCGAAATGTCTTAATTATATGTTTGAGTTATTGGACCTTCATGTTTTAAATAAACTCCCAACTTTTATGAATTGTCGTAATCCATCATTGCTTGATATTCTCGCCGTTACGTTCGTCAGCTCTGTAATAAGACACAATCAAATTTCTCCTCCTAGTTTTCTTGACCATGACATCCTTTTCCTCTTAATCTATTTCTCATTCCAACCTTCTTCTTCGCCTTCTTCTTTCTCTTACCGTGACTACAGCAACATCAATCCTGAGCGGCTTCTTAGTGCTGTTTCTTCTCTACCTTGGTATGACATCTATATCTCTACCTCTGTCGACGATAAGGTTGCTACTTGTCCTCCTTCATCCAATCATTGTACGACCAATGTGTACCGCTTGTCACCCGTAGACTCGAAACCTCTTCTCGTTGTCCATGGTTTTCACGCGAGATTCGTGATCTGATAATCCAGCGCGTGTCTATGTACAGGCGGTACCGTAGAACTAAAATTCGTAGTTATTTAATTGAGTACAAAGTGCTTCGCAATCGCATCAACCTCAAAGTCAAAGCTGCTAAACGTGAGTTCTATGCTAGCAAGCTTAATCCTAATCTAGATCCGAAACGACTTTGGTCTAACCTTCGGTCACTTGGTGCTCATTCTTCTGTATCTGACCCTTTTGATGTTGATGTTGAGCTCCTCAACTCATCATTCATCCTCTCTCCCCCGAGATATGATCGTCTCTCTTTCTCTAACTCCTCCTCTTCTGACTCGCTCAGTCCTGGTAGCTTTTACTTCCGTTGTGTTGATTCTTTAGAAGTTCTTGAATCTCTACTGTCTATCTCCTCGAACAGTATCGGCTTTGATGGAATTTCTCCACGTTTTCTCAAAATCCTGTCTCCCCTAATTGCTGAACCTATCACGCATGTTTTTAACTATTGTCTCACTGCATCTGAATTCCCTCTGCTCTGGAAAAAAGCCATTGTGGTTCCTTTACCCAAAAGACGGTCGCCATCTGATATATCTGACTTTCGTCCTATTAGCATCCTACCCTTCCTCGCTAAAGCTTTTGAAAAAATTATTTTTACTCAAGTGATGAGCCATCTAGAACGTACCTAATAATTTTCTCTCTTTCTATCAATCTGGCTTTCGAAAACCGCACAGTTGTGAGACTGTTATGTTGAAGGTTACAACTGATCTTTTTTTTTTATGTGACACACTAGAGACTTAGGGAAGGCCCCTTTGTACTGTCGACCATGTATTTTTTTTTTTTTGAAATGTCGAACAGCAGCTCTAGTCGGAAGATAGAGAGAGAAGTGAAGGAAAGAACTGTCACAACCTACCTGCGGTATTTTTATTTCACCTGCTGGCAACCATTTCGCGACTCTGACATCGGGGCATCGAGAACAACTCGCTGGAGTGTTATGCCTCCTGAAACGAGTTGAATCTCATCAACCAACCGATGACATGCGCTTGGTGGAGCGGGGAAGAGAACCAGTGAAGGCTATGACCGGAGGAATCAAGAATGCAAAGAGGGAAGAAGAAAGAAGGAAAGTTATGTAGGCGGGAAATTGGGAAAGGCTAGGACCGTGGCACCGCCGGGAATCGAACCCGGGACCTCTGGGGATAGTAGTCAGGCGCCTTACCCCTAGACTACCGAGCCCCACATCTTAGGGCTGCGATTGATCAGGGTAAAATTGCTTTATTGGTTCTGCTTGACTTCTCTAAGGCTTTTGACTCGGTGGTGCATCCGCTCCTGTTGTCCAAACTTAATCAACTCCACCATTTCTCTTCCTCTGCCACGCGTCTTTTCTCCTCTCTTCTTTCTGATAGATTTTAATGTGTTCGTCACATTGGCAGAACATCCTCTCTTCTGCCGGTGCGTCTGGGTGTGCCTCAAGGCTCGATACTGGGTCCTCTTCTTTTTTCCCTGTACATCAATGATCTTCCTTCTGTCATTGACGGCTGTTCTTTTCATATGTATGCTGATGACCTTCAGCTGTACAATTCATTTCCTCCTAGTGACATTGTTCCCTGTACTGCCAATATGAATAATATTTTATCTCGAATCAGTGAATTTAGCTCTAATAATTTCCTAAAACTTAATCCAATTAAATCTCATCGTCCTATATCCTCTGAATATACTCCCAATCTATTAGTAGGTGATGTTCCTATTCCTGTCGCTGATTGTGTCAAGAGCCTTGGCATATTTATTAACTGTAAGCTTTCCTGTTGTAATCATGTTTCCTTCATGCTGTCCAAGATATATGGTACATTGCGAAAACTGTGGCTGTTCGCGGATCTGCTTTCACCTTCTATCCGTGCCAAGCTTGTGAAATCACTTATTCTGCCGCATTTTCTCTATGGCGCCCTTGTTTATATGTCTCTTGATTCGTCCTGTCATCATCGACTCAGGGTCGCATTCAATGATTGTCTGAGATTTGTTTTTCACCTCCGTAGATCTGATCATGTGTCGGACGTGCAAAATTCACTACTGGGATGTGGGATCTTTCATTTTCTCAATGTCATGGCACTAACTCTTCTACATGAAATTTTTTATTCCAAATGTCCTTGCTACCTCGCTGATTTCCTTATCCCTATGCAGTCCTTGAGGTCATTCCAGCTGCTTATCCCTTTTCATCGTTCCCTGGTTGGTAGTCGTTCCTTCTTTGTGCATGCGATTAGACTTTGGAATAGACTTCCTCTATCCATCCAAAAAATCAGCACAGCCACGTTGTTCAAAAGCAGGCATCTATTTTTTTAGTTTCTCTTCCAGCTTCACAGTAGTACTACTACTTTACTGTCCTTACCTATTTCTTTCGTATCTTCTTTCTTTTCTCTTACTTCTTTCAAATTCTTCGCTCTTCTATCTTAAGCTAGTTGTAAGAATTTAGGATTATTTACCATTTGTTAAATGTACTCTAAAAGATTGTAATCTTGTGTACTTTGCCAAATAAATAAATAAATAAAAAATAAAATAAAAAATAAAATAAAATAAAATAAAAATAGTTAACCATGGTTAACCATAGTAAAGTTTTTGAACGCGCTCCTGTTTGTACCTTAAGGCTCCAGGTCTAGATGGCATACCCACGGAAATCTTAAAAATTGATGGTGAGAAGTTATGCCAGGCCTTACATAGTCTCATTGTAAAACTATGGAGAAACAGCAAGATGCCAGAATAATGGCTTTTAGGCACAATAGTCCCAGTCCATAAAACCGGTGCCAACTGGCAAGACCCTAGAAAGTATAACTGGCTGGAAGAGTATGGAAATATATACTACGTTTATAAGCGGAGTTTCCCTCCGGATGGAAGTTTCGATCCGGAGTGAAACACCGCTTATAAACCGGGAGTGAAAATCCAGAACTTGGATTTTCGCTCACGAAGAAAAAGCTGGAGTGAAACTTCGATCCCGGTTTATGTTGTGCTTATAAACGCTGACTGGGAGTGAGAATTTTTTCCGAGGGGGGAAAACTTTGTAAAGAAGAAGCTGGGTGTTTTATTTTGCTACAATAGTTTTTTTTCTTTGTTTATTGATATTTTTAAATACATTAAATTAAACATTGGGTTTATATTTGTCTTTGCTATGATTTTGAATTTGAGCTTGGAGCTGTCATCTCAAACCAGAAAGTATTTTGGATTTACACTCCCATTGCTTATAAACGCATCGGGAGTTTTACTTTGGATTGAAGATCCGGGAGTGAAATAGGGATGGCCGATTACATCGTGATTAATCGGACAATCGATTATTCGATTCGATTAATCGAAACAATCGCATCGTTTTTTTCTAATCCGATTACATCGGAAATCGATTATTTCATGTGATTATTGCATCCGATTATTGAAAAATAATAAATAAATTATTTTTCGGTAGTAGTAGGTAGTTGTAGTATATTGTGTCGGAATTCCGCATATTTCTAAGCAAGCCCGGCTGCCAAACGAATCCTTTCCAAGCTTGGGGGATTTTGAAGGACGAATATCCCAAAGTCTACAATCTTTCAAAAATTTCTTAATTGCATAATCACTACCTGTAATTTAATTTTGATAATTTTATATTACTATATTACTTTGTACAACAAAAAATTAAAAATAACAGAAAAAAATGTGTTTTTATCAATTTTTATTGAAAATTATTCGATTATTACAATAATCGATTATTTTTAAACGATTAATCGATTAGAGATAATCGAATGATCCGATTAATCGGCATTCGATTAATCAAAATTTTTTTAGTAATCGGCCATCCCTAGAGTGAAACTCCGCTTATAAAGGTAGTAATAGATATGATTATTGATCAGACGATGCAACGCCTGGTGCCATCCTAGCCGACGAACAGTTCCCACTTACTCGGTCCCCCAGTCCGTGACCAGTTTCTCTTTATATGGTCGACCGCATATGTATCATAATTACCGATAAATATGGCGATCCCACTAGTAGTACCATTTTTTATTAAGTCGATATGTGTACATATAATTAAAAAATTAATAAGTGGTAAGTCGCGATAGTTAAGAACTGGAACTTGCTACTACATATACTACATAACTCAGTAAATACAAATTGAAATGATGGAAGTGTGATTTAATAATAGAAATAAAGCTTAATTAACAACTTTGAAAATAATTCTATTGTTATTGACACGTTTTCCCACTTTCAATTTGACTTGTTTAATAAGGCCATGTCAATAAATATTAAATGGAGCTCGATGGTTCCCGTCACGTCCATTCAAAAACAAATTTTATTATCCGTCAAAAACAAATTTTATTATTTTATTATTCCGGACTAAAATTATTCGTTATTAATATTTAATCAAATGCTACGAGCAAAGCTACTGGCATAATCGCCAAATGTCTCTCACCCCACTTCTACATGCAAATTAAACTCACACACCTTCCTCGTTCCATCTAAAAAAAGTTCCATCATGACCAAACCATAATTCATCAAGTTAATAAATGAATTTCATTAAAAAATAATTTTTTCTCACCTGATTTATTTTTGAACGTGCGTAATTTAAGGGTTAAATAAGCCGCCGACCTCTTTTAAAATAAACTTATAGAGCATCATTTAACCGTTATTAAGCACATAATTGCACTTTGTGAAAGTTTCTTTGTATTAATGGACCGATTAAAAACTTGATGGGTGACGGGTGCCTTAAAGGACGAGAAAATTGTCACACTGTTGGCTGTAGGATGCCGGAAAAAAGGAGGACTCCGTCCTTTTATCGTCCTCGCTTTTATTGTTCCTTTGTTTGAGAAGCTTAAATTATTATAAGGGAAATTTTTTTTAATCATTATTCTTAAAAGGAAAATAATAGCAGCGAACGGAATTGAGTCGAAAATTTCCATTATAAGTAATTTGGTCTTTTATTTTAAGCTATTGGATACAAAGTGAACTAAAGGTTTTAAGGATATTTAGAGAGTTTAACGCATGGACGAATCACTCTGAGATAATTGAAAAATGGAAAAGCAGAAAAGATCACGTTATAAAAATATTATCTTGTAGTAGACAGCTTGTCTTCAGATATCTTTGCTGCAGGAACAATTATATTCGGCGTAATGATTATTGGATACCGATCACAGTACAATGTGTAGTAGTATGGAACGCATAAGGACGAACCTGTTTTTTTTTTTTTTTTTTTTTTTTGTGGCAAGAAGAAGCTTATGAGTCACCCTTTGTACTACTAGTCCGTCATGTCTTACAAGTCATGGTGCAATGTATAGTAGTAAGCTTGATCTGAAGGAAAGATGAGATAGGATAGGTTAGGGGTCTGGAGGGTGCATGAGTAGATGTCGATGAACCTTGCGTTTGAACTCTGAGATGTTATATGAGCTCGGAAACACTGACTGCGGAAGAGAGTTCCACAATCGAGTTGTTCTATTTATAAACGAACTGCTAAAACGTAATGTGCGTGAAGGGGAGGGCTGAAGGGTGAAGGGGTGAGCCGAGTTGGCTAGTCTTGTGTTGCGGGAGAAAAATTGCCGTGTAGGCAGGAGGTTTTTGATTTCAGTGGAGCAGTCGCTATGAAAATAGCGGTAAAACTTGCTGAGCGCTGCTACATTCCTACGGTGGCTTAAAGGATCAATGCAAAGGGTGCTATCGACAATGAGTTTGATGGCGCGGTTTTGCACCTTGTCTAGCCAAGCCAAGGTGGTTTTAGGGGCGCCCGCCCAGATATACGAGTTGTACTCAAGGCGTGGCCGAATGTAGGACTTGTAGATTGTAGCCAAGGCAGTTGGATGAAGGAGAAACTTGCATCTCTTAAGGAAGCCGAGGCATTGATACGCTTGTTTGGTGACTTGGAGTATGTGATTATTCCATCGCAAATCGTTGGATAGAGTCACGCTGAGGATGTTAAGATATGGATCAGCAGTTATATTATCCTCGCCCACTGAAATGGAGGGAAGGTTGGTGCAGGTTTTAGTGGAGAATAGACAGTACTTGGTTTTGGTTTCATTGAACTCGACACGATTCTTGCGGCCTCAATCAAGAATGAGTTTAATGTCCGCGTTAAGAGAGTTGGACATGAGTTCACGTTCTAAGAGACAAGGTCTGGCACTTGCTTGTCCTGTGTTGTCGGAGGGGTATGAGTAACGCAAAGTACCGTCATCGGCAAAACTATGAAGTGGATTGGAGGGGATTGAGAGCAGATCATTAATAAATATAAGAAAGAGAGTAGGTGAGAGAATCGCCCCTTGGGGAACGCCGGCCGAAATGGAATGAGGGTTGGATTCGACGCCATCCAATACTACCTTGATTGAACGGCCAGAAAGAAAGCTCTCAATCCAGTTCCTTAGAACTGAGTCGATACCAATAGCTTGGAGTTTCGACAGCAGAGCGGGATGCCATACTCTGTCGAAAGCCTTGGAAATATCTAGAGCAACAAGACCAGACTCACCGAAGCCATGGATGCTTTGGTTGATGTGTTCAGTCAGGCACACAAGAAGGTCGCCAGTAGACCGTTTTGGTCTAAAGCCGTACTGCCTGTCGTGAATAATTTGGTTAGACTCTAGATATTTCATCAACCTTCTATTGATTATTGTCTCCATAACTTTGGAGAGAATAGAAGTTAATGCTATTGGGCGGTAGTTTAAAGGGTCGCTGGCTTCACCTTTTTTGGGAATGGGCTGAACATGAGCTAGTTTCCAAGAGTTGGGATAAACTCCGGAGAAATATGACAAGGCAAAGAGTTTGCGCAGAGGTTTAGCCAAGGGTGAGGCACACTTTTTGAGTACCATAGGGGGAATATTATCAGGGCCAGTGGATTTATTGACGTCAAGTTCTTTGAGACATTTATACACCTCTCGTGTCCTAAAGAAAATTCCGTCCATTGAATGAGCGTTGCGATCGAGGACCGGTGGTGACGTATCAGCTTGAGGTAACGAAGAATTTGAGGCGAACAGAGATGCCAGTAAATCGGCCTTGGATTTGCTTTCTGTTATCACCTCCTTTCCATTAATGAATGGAGGGGTTGAGGAAGAGGTAAAATTCTTCTTGATGGAAGTTACCAAGGACCAGAAGTTTTTGCTGCCTACGTGTGTGTTGAGGATCTTACTTCTCAATTTGTTGTCAAATGATGCTTTGACCTTCCTGATGATGGAATTACAGGAGTTTCTCGATTTGATATACTCACGCCGAAGTGACTCGTTGGGGGAATGTTTGTACGCTCTATAAGCGGTTTCCTTAGCTTGAATTGCGTTCCTACATTCCCCATTGAACCATCTATTTGGCCCATAGATATGGTAGAATGAGGAATGAACAAACACATTCCTGCCCGTATTATTTTAGTAATACAGGAAACGGCACTGGCACTGCGGAAACACAAATTCCAGTCTGTGGCTTGAAAAAAGCGTATAAGTCCCAACCAGTTGGCTTTCCCATAGTGCCAGACAGTTTTTTTAGGAACTGTGTTGGTTGGAGTAGAAGATGGATATGGGAAATTAGCGCTGACTAGATTGTGATCCGAGTGGTATATATGAATCAAAACGCGAATACTGTATCTTCTTCTTTAAACTCCTTTAATCCCTCATGGGACATAGGGCGGAAACAGTTGCCCTCCAGCGGTCTCTGTTTTGCGCGACAGCTCTTAGCTCCGACCAGGATCTCCCAGTTGTTGCGGCTTCTGCTAGTAGGGTTCTCCTTCGTTCTTCTAGGTCTTCCTACTCGACGGGAACCTTGCGGATTCCAGTCAAGGGCCTGTTTGGCTAGATTTTCGTTTTCGCGTTGCAAGGTGTGGCCAACCCAATTCCATTTCCTTCGCCTGATTTGGTCGTCTATCCTTTCTTGGCCGGCACGGCGCCACAGTTCTTCGTTTGAAATTCTATCTTGCCAGCGGATTTTTAGGATACGACGAAGGCATCTGTTGATGAAGACTTGTAGGCGCCCTGTGATGAATTGGGTGACTTTCCATGTTTCGCAACCGTACAAAAGAACTGCCTTAACGTTGGAGTTGAACAGCCGCAATTTGGTGTTAGTGGAGATCACCGTTGATCTCCATATGCGGGGCAGGTATGCATATGCGCCTCGTGCTTTATTTATTCTGGAACTGACGTCTTCTTCTGCCCCACCATTTTCGGCAATAATGCTACTGAGGTAGCGGTAGAGGTCCGTTCAATGGTGTTTGCATTTATCCGCATTTCTTTAATTTTAGTCGGATTTAGCCTTAAGCCTGCTGGACTACTTTCTGTTGTCTAATTGTTTAACATGTTTTTGAATTCCTGGTGTCTGTGGACCAACAAACAGATATCATCGGCGTAGTCGAGATCCTTAAGGCGGTCTACCAAACCCCATTGTATGCCGCCTGTTCTATTATCTAGAGCGCCGACAAGGATGTCATTTATTACTATAAGAAATAGTAATGGCGAAAGTAGGCATCCTTGTCGTACTCCTGAGCTCACCTGAAAGCTGTCGGATAATTTTCCATTGTGGAGAACTCTGCATTTGGAATTGTTATATAGGGCTTTTATCAATTCTATTATTTTATCAGGCAGTCCACGTCGCCGTAGTGCCTGCCAAATGAAGCTCCTATTAACCGAGTCGAACGCTTTCTCATAGTCTACGAAAGCAAGGTAAAGGAGGGAACGGAATTCAGTAGACTGCTCCACTATTATTCTCAAGGTGTTAATATGATCAATACAGGAGCGGCCCTTCCTGAATCCGGCCTGCTGCCTTCTAAGCGTTCGGTCGACTGCCTCACTTATCCTAGATAGTAATATATGGGACAAAATTTTGAACACAGTAGATAATAAACAGATACCTCTCCAGTTGTCGCATATTGTTAGGTCCCCCTTTTTTGGTATTTTGACTATGATACCTTCCGTCCAATCCTCCGGAAAGGTACAGGTGTTCCATGCTATTTCTAGGATTGGCTGAAGCGCATCTGCTATGAGGCTTGAGTCGGCTTTCAACAATTCCAGCGGGATGCCATCTTTCCCAGCTGCTTTACCATTGGCCATCGCATGAATTGCGGTTAATATTTCCGTCTTGAATGGGGTTCGAGTGGCGAATCTTATTGGCTGTGCATTGACGCTGTTTTCCTGAGGTTCTTGTGTAAGTGTACCATTCAGGGCGGTGAAGAAGTAATCTCTCCATCTTTGGAGTTGCTCCTCGTCGCTGTACAGCAGCTTTCCATCCGCACTCTTAACGGCATGCTTCTTAGTAGAGTGCTGTAGGAGAGCTGTTTAGTGATTTGGTACAGCACCTTACTGTTGCCTGTGTTTGCCGCGTTTTCCGCTTTTTCTGCGAGCTCATTTATCTGCTGCCTTTCATCACCCCGGACACTTCTCTTTACCTCCCGATGTAATTGGGAGTATTCCCGTTCTAGTTGGTGACGTCTTTCCGGGTCGCTTGTAGAGTTTACGTTATTTTTGAGGGCTCTCCTGCGTTCTATTTTTTGCCAGGTTGTGTCCAAGATCCACTGTTGCTGGTTTCTTTGGACATAACCGATGCTCGTTTCCGCAGCCGTCAATATAGCGCCCTTTGTCGTACTCCGAAACCAAAACCATGGAGACGATAATCAACAAAAAGATTATGGGATATCTAGAATCCAATCTACTCATTAACGACAGACAGTATGGCTTCCGACAAAAAAGATCCACTGGCGATCTTTTAGTCTGTCTTACAGAACACCTCAGCCGTAGTCTGCATGGATCCGGTGAGTCTAGTCTGGTTGCTCTGGATATCTCCAAGGCTTTCGATAGAGTTTGGCACTCAGCCCTGTTAGCTAAACTCAAAGCTATTGGAGTTGACTCACTTCTACAGAAGTGGATTGAGAGTTTCCTTTCTGGCCGTTCAATCAAAGTGGTATTGGATGGCGTCAAATCCGCATCTCACCCGATCTCTGCGGGGGTACCCCAGGGGTCAATTTTATCACTATTTCTCATATTTATAAATGACCTTATTTCAATCCCCTCCAACCCACTTCTCAGCTTCGCTGACGTCGGTACTCTACGTTACTCGTACAGCTTCGATACAAGACAGACTCATGCCAGATCCTGTCTTGATGATCAAGAAATTATGTCCATCTCTGTTAATAACGACATTGAACTCATTCTAGAGTGGGGAAAGAAGAATCGTGTTGAATTCAACTCCGACAAAACCAAGTACTGTCTTATCTCCAAAAAGAAGCTCAACACCTCTCCACTCTTGAGAGTGGATGGAGTTCAACTAATGGCCGACCCATCCTTACACATCTTAGGCGTGACATTAGCCAAAGACTTGCGATGGAATGACCACATATTCCAAATCGCCAAACAAGCATCCCAGTGCTTGGGATTTCTTAAGAGGTGCAAGTTCCTCCTCCAGCCATCGGCCCGTGCTGTTATTTATAAAGCCTACATTCGGCCTCTTCTCGAATATAACTCCCTCGTTTGGGGCGGCGCCCCAATAACCACCTTGGCATGGTTAGGTAAGGTGCAAAAAAGGGCGCTCAAGTTAATTGATGACGACACCGCCTGCTCCACCATCGACCCCTTAAGCCACTGTAGGAATGTAGCAGCACTGACAAAATTTTATCGCTACTATCATAGTGACTGTTCCTCCGAGTTAAACGCTCTCCTGCCTCCACGGCAATCTTATACCCGCAACACCAGATTAGCCCACTCGTCTCATTCCCTTCACCTGCAACTACCCCTTTCACGCACTCAACAGGATATGAATTCGTTTGTTAATAGAACAACTCGACTGTGGAATAACCTCTCGCAGTCAGTATTTCCGAACTCCTACAACATCCAAGAGTTCAAACGCAGGGTTCATCACCACCTTCTTCAATACCCCCCCGTACCTTTTAATCCTTAACCTATACCCCCCCCTCATCCCTCCCCCGTACTAAGCTTACTGCTAGACATTGCACCATGACGTGACAAATGACATGACGGACTAGTAGTACAAAGGGTGACTCCTAAGCTTAGCACTGCCACATAAAAAAAAAAAAAAAAAAACTCCACCGCTCTTCAAGATTTGTGTCATCAGAAACGGTTTGCTGGTTTAATAATTCTTGCAGGTTTCCAGAAAATTCTCGCTTTTTAACGCTCTCCCGCAGAAGGTCTACGTTAAACCGTCTACGGGTTCTAGCATCGTGTTGCACGTTTCTGATTGCGGCGATTTTAAGGCGAATAGTTGCTACAACCAAATGGTGGTCGCTTCCAGTATCCGCTCTCCTGAAACTCCTGACATCCTCAAGAATAGTTCTCCATCTGCGGCTGACGGCCACGTGATCTATCTGATTTTCTCGTTCTACCATCGGGCGATACCCAGGTCTCTTTGTGTATCTTCTTGTGACAAAAGTAAGTTCCACCTGCCATGACTTGGTGGTTCCACCTACCATGAGAAGGGGGCCTCGGTAGTCTAGAGGTAAGGCGCATGACTACTATCCCAGAGGTCCCGGGTTCGAATCCCGGCCAGCCCCACGGTCCTTCGCCTTTTCCACTTTCTCACCTATATAACTTTCCTTCTTTCTTCTTCCCTCTTTACATTCCTGATTCCTTCTGTCATAGCCTTCCTTAGCCCTTCCCCGCTCCACCAAAGTGCATGTCATCGGTTGGTTGATGAGATTCCACTCGTTTCAAGAGGCATAACACTCCAGCGAGTTGTTTCTCGATGCCCCGATGTCAAAGTCGCGACAGTAATGGTTGGGAGTAAGTGGACTGAAAAATATCTCTGGTAGGTTGTGACAGCTCTTTCCTTCCCCGACTAGAGCTGCTGTTCGACATTGCACTCTATATGAAGAAAATAGATTGTCGACACAGTATAAAGGGCGTTTCCTGAGACTCTAGTCTTTCACATAAAAAAAAAAAAAACTACAAAAGTCAACGAAAAGCTCACCATTGTTATTGGTAACTTGGCTTAGGCCTTGGTTTCCAATTGTGTGTTCAAGGCCGGTGTTGTCGCGGCCGATCTGTGCGTTTAAGTCACCCATTAAAACAATGATGTCTCCCCTTGGAATAGAGCGAAAAACCTCATTCAGTCGCATATAGAACTCGTCCTTGGTGTCATCTTCTGCGTCTTCAGTTGGAGCATAGCATTGAACTACCGTAGTACTTCTTAGTCTGGTACGCAGGCGCACGGCAATAATCCTCTCAGAAACTGGTGACCAGCTAATGAGGCTGGACCTGGCTTCTTTGGTGAGTATTACACCAACGCCACTCCTACGGCTTTCAGTTTCGTTTCTCCCAGAATATAAGATGGACTCACCGTTTGGGCAGATATGTTCCCCCGCATCGGGCCATCTGGTCTCGCTAAGTCCCATGATCTTGATTTTATATCGATTCATCTCGTTGAGGACTTCATCCAACCGTCCCTCAGCCAGCAGTGTTCTCACATTCCATGATCCGATTCGTGTCCTTGTTCGAAGAGCAAAGGTCGTTGTCGTGTTGTCCATCCGGTTCCGAGGCATTGTTTGCCGATTCGTAACAATGGTGTTTTTTATGGAAGCGGGTTGCTAACCCTCAGCCCAACCGACTTAAAACTCTGTTTTGTGACGCAGTGAGCTCGCCATTCGCCCGTCTCCCGTTAGCTCCTTCCGAAGAAGTACCCCAGGGGGCACCGCGGGGAGGTGGGATTAGGACTTGCTAACAGGTCTGCTAAGTGTTCGTCTGCAGCAACTTTTCTCGGGTTTTGACAGAAGTGACAAATCGGGTGCAACCACTTTCCGAGGTCTTTGTTAGCCGTTCGCCCCCAAATACGGCATAAAACAAAATAAATATTTTTGTATCATGAGTTAGTGGTGCAGTTGTATAACTAGAACTTCAAAAGACTCGAGTCCTCCAAGGATCGCTACCCAGCGGGAAAAATAAGGCTTCAACTTGCGTTCTGTAAGTACTCCTGGTAATCCGTGGAAGCATTACTTTAGGAAACCCACTTCATTTCTTTTTTTACATTGATGTCCTAGGGAGGTAAGGTATAAGCCAGCTTTATCTTACCACTGCATTACTGGTAAGGCAAAAATATGCACTAGCTTTGCTTACCTCTACATTACTGGTAAGGTAAGGCAGAGGGCAATTGCTTACTTTCAGCTTACCCTTGCCTTCCTTAAGAAGCAGACCTCAAGTTTGTTGCCTACTGTTTACTTTTGCATTACAGATTACTTTCAAGGAAGGCTTACCCTATACCTTTCTACCGGAAGCATTACCTAATTTCCCGCTGGGTACCGCTAGTTAATTACTTTCAGTCTGTTTGCAAACTATTCCTAATCCTTCCAATTTTCCTATTTCAATTCCGCTAGCATGAGATTTACCTGCGCTCTAAGTGCTCTTTTGCAACTGTGGGACGCAGGGGTTTAAGTAAGCAAAAAAATTAGTATCTTGTTTTAATATGCAAAGAAATTAGTATCAACTCGTTACGTAATTCCAAGTCAACGTAAAACCAAGTCAACTCTTTGTGTTTTCTATTGAAGAGCTTCAAGTATGCGAGTACATAGAAGATGAAAGTAAATTTGCCTTTTCGCTGCCCATAGTGGTGAAAACTTTGTTTTAAAACTATTCGCAGAGTGTGCCAGTTTTAATTACTGAAAGTTTAAAAAGGAAAATATGTTTTAGAAAAACACAAACTGAATATCTCTCTGTGTAATTAAAATCACCTTTGCTGGAGTTCAGCAATTTAAGCCGTGCTTGTAGACGGCATAAAACGCTTTGCAGTTCAAGATAGCATCCTTAATGACGAAGCAGTGCCACATTCACGTTATGATATGTGTGGATTTGTTCTTGTGCGGGGCGTGGAGCTGATACCCTGCTATCAGAGGCGCATATACATGGTTTATTCCTCTCAGCCTGCCGGAATATGATAACAAGCTCTACGTGCCGTGTTCCATGTTCATGGGGATTACATGCAATTTAGTGTGAGCCCGCGCATAAAAAGAGTGATTCCTTCGTCTGAGTCCCATTATATTAACGCAGTGGTCTTCCATAATGCTCCTAGTTAAGTCTGCAAATTAACAACGAAACCTGGGAGCCCTTTGCCTTCGACGGTTATGAGATGATCCCTTTTCGGGATTTTACGTTCACCATCTAATGAAAACTGTTGCCGGGAACACTACTAAATGGAGTGAAAGGGTTAAGTGGTTTTTACGCAGAAGAAACAGCAACAACAACAATAACAAAAAAAACAGGAGGTGACAAGGGTTAATTGACATCGACGGCGGTGACAACTTTCAAACTTGATATCATAAAGTTGTTGCTATTATTTACTTTCACCATCCAATGTTTAACTATGGTAAACGGTTTTCTGTTACCATTTGGTACGTTTAAGGGTTAAATAGGGGAAAAAAGAATTGGGAAACATTTTTATTACCTTTGGAGAATACGATTGTAACAAGATGCTGCTTGGCACAGTTCACTGGAGCGAAAATGATTTTACAATTCGGTTCGTGATTCCTACGTGCCTAAACGGGCGGAAATGTGAAAAATTTAAACCTTTGTCAAAATATTTTACGAAGGGTTATTTCTGGTTTACTTTAAATAAAAATTAAATTTAGAATACTTTTTCAGAGGACTTGTTATCTTCTCCAAGTTTTCCGGGTAATTTTTCACCCTCTTGACTTGTTTTTCTCTTAATTTTACAATGCACGACTTTATTTTATTGTTACTATCAATAGACATTGGACTCACTCTTGCTTGGGGTCTCAAGAATCGTTTCGAATTCAACGCAACCAAAACAAAGTACTGTCTTATCTCTACGGGCACCGCCCGTCCCTCTATCTCTATGGGCAAAAAGAATGTAATGGCTGACCCATCTCTTAACATCCTAGGTGTAACCTTATCTTCAGATCTGCGATGGAATAATCACAAATTCCAAATCCCCAAACATGCTTATAAATGCCTGGTATTCTTCAAGAGATGCAAGTTCCTCCTTCAGCCAACAGCCCTGGCTACAATATACAAGTCCTACGTTCGGCCCTGACTTGAATACAAGTCGTATATCTGGGCGGGCGCCCCAAAAACCACCTTGGCCTGGCTGGACAAGGTGCAAAACCGCGCCATCACACTCATTGGTGATAGCACCATTTGCTCTTCCATCGACCTTTTAACCCGCCTTAGAAATATAGTAGCCCTCAGCAAATTTTACCGCTATTACCATAGCGACTGCTCCACTGAAATTGGAAACTTCCTACCTGCATGGCAACTTTTTTTCCCGCAACACAAGACTAGCCAACTCGGGTTACCCCCACACACTACAGTCGTCCTCTTCGCTGGTACTGTCTTATGGTACTGTCTTCCGCAGTCGGTGTTTCTGAACTCATATAACATCTCAGAGTTCAAACGCACGCACCCTCTAGACTCCTAACCCATCCTTTCTCCTCTATGCTTCAAATCAAGCTTACTAGTGTCTAATAGTACTAGTAGGACCATGACTTGAGGTTATCAAATTTGGACTGGGAGCAAAATATTAACCTGTGTTTTTACTTTCGCGACTCTGACATTTGGGCATCGATAAACAACTCGCTGGTGTGTTATGCCTCCTGAAACGAGTTGAGCCTCATTAACCAACCGATGACATGCGCTTTGGTGGAGCGGGGAAGGACTAAAGAAGGCTTAGACAGGAGGAATCAGGAAGAGGGAAAAAGACAGAAGGGAAGTTATGTAGATGTGAAAGTGGAAAAGGCGAAAGACCGTGGCGCGGCGTGGGGATTCGAACCTGCGACTCCTGGGATGATAGCCAGACGCCTTAATCCGTAGGCTACCAAGGCCCCATTGTAAAAATTGCGAAACACTTAAAATTGTGATTGATATAAGCACTACCTGGGAACACACCGAGTGGTAGATGGGGCTTAAATTTCGCGTTGCAGAAAATTTTTTTAGAAAAATTGCACGCGCCTCTTTCAAACGATTTATTCCGGGGACCTTGTGCACAACGAATATAAAATAAATTAAAGGTTCATGGGTCATGAATAATTCAAAAGTTTAAGAGAAATACAATTTTTTGAGGTGAACAAATGTATTTTGGGTAGGTATAAATTAATGTAAAACAATATTTATATTTACAAATTACAAATAGCGATACCTGGAACTGTTGATAGATCGAATGGCTTGTTTCTGGGTTACATAAGGACACCCCGATATCTCGGAATGATTCGATTTAAATAAAAGTTCGATTCGAATCAAATTTCCCCCGAAAATACATTCTCTCACATTATTTTCACGTCTTCCTCTTAGAATTTAATCATCGTTCTATAAGCCGCTAGACCAAATTCTACGTAATGCCATATGAATCTTCAATACTACCTTACTTTGAGTGTTTTTTGCCTTTCAAGTTCAGCTACGAGTAAGTACATTTAGGGAAAACTTTTTTTTTTAATAAATTCAATTCAGATTTTTCATTTCGTGCATTCAATACGGAAATTAAAGCACTAGAAGGTATTTTGAGCAGGACTTAATTAAAAAGTGGCTCAAACAACAATAAGAAGGAGGAACGCTTAACAATATACGGATATTCGCCGGAATTCTTCCTTTTTTTGGCTTTACCTACGAAATATTTTCCAAGTAAAATATTTTCATTTCACCTGAATAGCTTCATTATTCCAAACTTTGGGAAGCTCTATAAGGTTTAATGGAAATGTCGAGAAAAAAATGAGGCGCCTTTTATGTTTACCCAGAGTTTTTTATTGCCATACTTACTTTGGAGATGAACAGAGAAAATAAGGAAGGCTCTAAACCTCAGCACGGGGCCAACCCTTCGGATTGGGATTTTCATTTAACAGCAGGAATTGTGACAAAACTTAAGATGCCTGGATGCGTATTGACACAAGTACAAACACATTGAAGCCACTAAAATGAATGGATGAAAGTCTACCGAAGTCTCCGAAATGAGCTTAGCTTAGGGCTTATGTTGTTAGAGCTGGAGGCCTAACAACGAATTATTGGAGTTTTAAGATTTTATGCAAGGAAAAGGGGGGGCAAAATTTCTTTATCCAAAAGTTACCCCCGAAAAGCCGGGAAATATGCATAAGCACTGATAATCGAAATGCCTCTTTTCAATTTTTAAATTTGAAAGGCATTACCAGGGCTTATGACAAGGGAGCAAGCTATAGGGGCCGTAAATGGTCCCTTTTAGAGGATTAGGAAAATTTAGATTTGCCATCTTAAAAAATTTTTTTTGCTTTACCAAAAGAAAAATTGAGAAGTAAAATCATGGTTGCCTGGATTATGAGCATTTCCATCTGCAGATAGCTTTTCAATATTTTAAGTAGTATGGAAGGATCGTGGCTGTAGGCTCAATCCAATGAATATGTTACCCGCTGATGGCTAGATTCTCAACCCATAAAATGTTCTTCTTGGAAATTTTATGACCCTTTTTTCATTTTTCACTTTTGCTTTTTCCAAGGAATCCAATTTGAAAAGGTTATGAAGTAATTCTTTTTAAGAGCTTGATTTTAGGTACAATAGAAGCCGTATAGAAAGAAAGAAAACATCAAGATGATTTATATTTTCAATTGTTCTGGTTGTGGAAAAACCAACTTTGCTTTACCTACTTACATATACGGCACTACAGCAGGACCCGATTGCGACGTCTGGTAACTGCATTATTAGTATGTCCTGATTCTGAGCCTATATAATCCAGTTAGGTATCACAATGCCCCGGGGTTATAGTTTTAAAGCGGTCCCCCCACTATGTACTAACCACTTCTAATGATGCTTGACCTTATGCTAATGGCACCCTTTAAGGTCACCAAGATAACTGCCCCTTTTCTTCATGTAAACAATTTTTTCAAGCCCCAACTTTGCTCTCGTTGGTCCAAAAAAAGTGTGAACGTATCGTGCTTCTTTTGGACTATTCCGCATTTGTACCGAGCCTGTTTCATGCTAAGTTCGGGCGAGTCTTATTGCCACTCAAGCGTACCGTGCCTACTTCGGGCTCTGTGAAGGCCTTTGACTTTGTGTGTGCCTATTGCAGGTTAGGCGCGAGCGAGTTTCGTTTTTACTCGGTCTGCTACTGACCCATGGTCATTGAAGATCTTCCAAGCTGTCCTTTAGTTGTCATAGTTTTCTTCTTCTTCTTTAGCGACTCTATGATCGGTATCCGATCCTGGCCTCCCGCAACTTTTCTCTCCACCATTCCCGATTGTGTGCTGGCATCTCTAAGCTCTGAACGTCCTAGTCTACGCCATCATGAAAATACTGCTCACGGTATTAATTCCTGGGTCTCTTATTACTTAGACATATCTATGTCTTTCTTTTTAATTGCACTATTTATTGTAAAACTGTTTATAACGTTTTTTGTGCGTAATTTCATTTCCCACAGATATGGGCAAAAAACTACTTTTGAATTCACGTTTTTCGACACTAAGCACTATAACTCGTGTAATATTAGCCCAAGTAAAAAATAATTATAACAAAAATTATAGATAATTGTGTGTTCTATAAGTCTTAGGCCGGATTTTTTATTGGCGGGTTAACCGTTAACGAAATATAGTGCAAAGAAAGTGATTTACATATAAAGTTTGAAGCACTATAACTCCGAACATATTGACTTTACAAAAAAAAAAAAATGTCTGAACAGAAGGCGGACCGCACACTTGTGCGACATTTATTGCATTGAGATAAACTGCGCAATGCGGTAATTACTGCACAGAGATTGGAAACCGTATATTTATGCGACATTTACCGCAAGGTATAATGCTGTAAATATTAACAAGTTTAACAAAATGAGTTCTAGTGAAGATGAAGTGCCTGTAATTTGGTATTTTTTAAATAAACCTTTTAATTTGTTTTGAATTCATTTTTGAATTTTTCAATAAACACTTCTGATGAAGTCAAAACTCAAAATCGCAATGCGACACGCCGTAAATATTGCAATGAAGGAAGACGTTTCTATCTCTTTGCGATATCTCCTTCATGTTGCAATGCAATATTTCGATTGGTCGCATGATGTGCGGCAGTAACAGCACTCTGCATGCTTTTCAAATGGGATCATGCGATATTTGTTGCATTGCAGTAATTACCGCATTGCGGCATTTATCTCATTGCAATAAATGTCGCACAAGGGTGCGGCCCGCCGAAAAGTTAAATCACTTATTTATCTACAAAAAAGATTATATACATTTTTGTCGTAAAATGCACAGTTTCTGAGATATAGAATTAAACGCGTTTCCCTTCACGTAAGTTAACCATAAGGGTGGGGATGACGCCATTTTGAATTTAAGCTCATAAAAATATATAAGATCGTTTGGTAAAAAAAAATCGCGTGCGGTATTTTTCGCAAAGAAAAAGTACCTATTTACTGGACTACAATAGGAGTATGTTTATGGGACGGAAACCGTTTCGATAGTTTCCCAGAGCTGCTTTTGCGTAAGGCTTCAGTTTACGTATAAAATATTTGATAATACTTTCCATGCTATGTTCAGTAGAGTGGTGCCTCTATAATTGCGGCATTTTAGCTGATCTCCTTTTTTATATATAGGGCACACAATTCCCTCGCTCCATTCCGATAGTATTTGGTTCTGGGTCCATATTAGTGCTACGATTTCATGCAGGCTTAATATTACGTTTTCACCTCTTTGTTCTAATAGCTCTGCTGCAATGTTATCTTCGCCGGAGATTTGTTGTTTTTTAGTTTTTTCACTGCGTCTTCTAATGTAGGCATGTCTCCCGCTAGTTCTTCTGCTAGTTCCACGTTTTCCGTTAACGTTTGCTTTTTATCTGAAGATAGCAGTACTCACACCATCTAGTCAGTGCTCGCTTCTTCTTTCTCGTTCTGTGTTTCTATATCATTACTTGATAGGCTTCATTCTTTTCCAGCGTTACTCGTGCACAAACATTGTCGAACCATTCATTTCTTCTTTCTCGGGGCTCGTAGCCTAATCTTCTAATTATACATATTCTTCTTGTTCTTCTTTTTCTTTTCACAGTTTCACACTGTATTTCCTTTCCCTGTGGTTTCTTCCTTCGTGGTTTCTTCGTTCGTGGTTTCTTCCTGTCGATATTCTGATTCTATAAGTATATAATCAATTGAGGTTTGCGTTCTTCCATCGAGAGATCTCTAGGTTATCTTATGTAATATCATTCCGCTGGAATCTTGTGTCTATGATCGCCATTGCAAAACTGATCAGTCTCATACCGTTTTCATTTGTTTCGTCAAGTAGACTGAATGCTCTATTGTTGGTCGGTATGTCCTTAATTAAAGAATCTTACGTATTCTACATATACTTTCGTTTATAGCGTCAAATCCCATTACTAGATTAGTGGAGTTAGATGAGCAAAACATAATTGTCTCGAGTCTCAATTTTTTTTCGATAACTTACGCAGCGGCGGTTGATAGAGGTAGAAAATGTCCATTTCGTATAGTATTCGATGTAACTAACATGTTCCAAAAAAAATTTGAGACTCGAGACAATTCCCTTTTAACTAAAATTTGATGCTCATCTGACTCCACTAGATGTTTAATTTTTACAATGAATGTTGTCGCGAAAGTATCATTTTTCTCGTTTGTGCGTTTTTTCTCCAGGATCCCCTTTCCAATCAATCTCAACTCTTGCATCGCTTTAGATCAGATATTTATCTAATTCGTTTAGTAGAACTTTTATACCCAGGACACACCAGCACTCTTAATCTTTATTATGACGTCAGAATGACGTAGACTGCATTTTATTTCCATATCTTTTGTATGGGTCTACGTCATTTTGACGTCATAATCAAGATTAAGAGTGCTGGTGTGTCCTGGGTATTAGTCTGCCAAGTTAATACAGCGTTCTTAGATTCCAAGAAAAAATTCATAAATCGTAATATCCGGGTCTTCGTTATGTAATCAATCCTATCCGAGGCTCTATTGTAGGTAAAAAGGGAGTAAAAGCTTCTGGTCCTTGGTAACTGCCATCAAGAAGAATTTTACTTCCTCCTCAACACCTCCTTTTATTCACAACAAGGAAGTGATGACAGAAACCAAACCCAAGGCCGACCTATTAGCTTCTCTGTTAGCCGCAAATTCTTCTCTACCCGATGCTGCAATGTCACCCCCCACTCTCGAGAATACCACCCACTCAATGGAAGGAGTTCACTTCAGGACTCGCGAGGTATTTAGGTGTCTCAAAGAACTCGATGCCAATAAATCCACTGTCCCCGACAAAATCCCCCCTATGGTACTAAAAAAATGTGCCTCACCTTTGGCTAAACCCCTGCGCAAACTTTTTGCCCTGTCTTACTTCTCCGGAGTGTATCGCGACTCTTGGAAACTCGCTCATGTTCAGCCAATCCCAAAAAAACGTGTAGCCAGCGACCCCTTAAACTACCAATGGAATGGAATGATCACATATTCCAAATCGCCAAACAAGCCTCCCATTGCCTTGGATTTCTCAACAGATGCAGGTTCCTCCTCCAGCCAGCCGCATTGGCTACAATATACAAATCCTACATACGGCCGCGCCTCGAATACAACTCGTATATCAGCAGGTACCCCAAAAACCACCTTGGCTTGTGCAAAATCGTGCCCTCAAACTCATTGGTGATGGCCCCTTTCGCGCCTCCATAGACACCTTAAGCCACCGTAGGAATGTAGCAGCCCTCTCCATACTTTATCACTATTTCCATGGCGACTGTTCCACTGAAATTCAGGACCTCCTGCCTGCACGGCAATACTTTTCCCGCAACACAAGACTAGCCCGCTCGGCTCACCCCCATACCCTACAGCCCCCCGTTCACGCACACTACGGTTTAGAAGTTCGTTTATGAATAGAACAACTCGACTGTGGAATAATCTCCCGCAGTCAGTATTTCCGAACTCGCACCATAGAGTTCAAACGTGAGGTTCATCGTCATTTTCTTCTACACCCTCCAGACCCCCTCTAACCTTTCCTATTCTCCTCTATTCTTCAAACCAAGCTTACTACTAGACATTGCTCCATGAACTGAACGACATGACGGACTGTTAGTATAAAGGGCTACTCCTAAACTTGGTTTTTTCATATTAAAAAAAAAGGTCTTGTGGCAATGCCAGGATGGATTGCCAGCACGTTGCCGATATGAGGGAATATAGCGTCCCATGCTCGCTACTAGGTACTATCCAGTGGACACCACAAGTGACGGTTCGATTTTGTCGGCCATCAGCAATGTTTAGTATTGCGTATGTTCCTGTTAAATGTTCAACAGATGAAACTCCCATTGCCGTCAAATATTTAGTATAGCGTGTGTTGCTTTAACGTCCAACAGAGGGCGCTGTTATGGCGGTCTATTTTGAGCAAACGAACATTTGCATTTTTATTTATTTAAATTCTATATGTGTTTGTTAATCAAGAGAAGACATATTATTGAAAATAGATAATCTTTAAACATTCACCAGAGCTCAACCAAAAACACGAGTTTATGGCATCAAAAAGGAGCGCTGAAGTGATAATATTGTCCTTCGGGTCGCCTTGGAAGAAGCTGTATATTTAGCTATCGCCAACAGTTTCAATTTCAATTTCAATTTGTATCAATTTCTTTCCACAAACGTGAGAAGTATTTCATTTATACCATTCATCTATTTACCGACACTTATTAGTCTTTTTCAATAGCTTGTAAGTGCCATCAAAGTCAAAAATTTATCATAAAAAAACCTACGCGATTTAATTGGTGAGGCATTTCAATGATTATTAAGACGCAATTTCAAAATAAATAACAATTTCGAAAACGTTTCAAGTTAATTATCAATTATTTACCATAAAATTGTCAATTTCAATAAAATTTATCGCACAAAAAATCAATTAAAAACACCTTTAAATCTTTTTTTTGTTAAAGTAATTTAATTTCTCATTTTGTTGTGCCCAAAATTAATCGTAAAGTCCTTTTATGCCTACACCAACGAGAAGTTACCTGCATACATATATATTTTGCAGTATGTATCAGGTAGATACGACTGTAGGTGTTAGTAGCCCCTGCAAGGAGAGCAAACAGTGTTAAACAAAGCAAATTGTCCGCCAGTAAATCTTCCTGTCTTAAAGGATGTAGAAGAAAATCTTATTCTGTTGTGGAGCAAATAATTTTATTGTTTGCCACCAGGTGGTGTAAGAACTTGCAAAGACAGGTCGGAGCTTTTAACTAATTATTATAAAGTCACTCGGTGTTTGCATCGCTTCAAGGATATTTACAAAAAAACTATATCCACAACGTATTCCGTTTTTGAGGACTCACAAATACAGATCTTAATTAGTTCAAACAAAAAGTTAATTTTAGAAGTTTTCGATTTTTTACTGGGCTCAGTACGAGGACATACTTTTGTCTACTGCTCCTAGCAAATTGTACCAGGACGAACTCAATTCGGAAATCCCGGCTGAACCTTGCGGGAGTTTATTGCTTTAAATTATCCCAAGGATAAACTTCGGCTAGCTCTCTGCCCCAATTTTGGTGTACCACCACAACCAGAATCCAAAGGCATAGGCCCCAGTTTGTCGGTTTTTCCGTTAACAATCTTTACAAAAACAAAATCCGGATTATTTTAATTTCCCCCCGCAGTTATCTGTCAACCTTGTGACATCAAAGGATGTCAAGTGTTTGTTTAATTACCGCTCCTTCTAAGGCTGGATAAATATTTTCAGATATCGAGGCGATGACTCCATCGATTTTGCTTTCGAGTTTTTCTTAGATGTTTTTCCTTCTGGTTGTTTGGGTTGTTAAAACTCGAGAACGGATTAATTAAAAGTTGGCTGCTTACCCTTTCTTTGGATTTCTTTATCAATTTAGGAAATTACTGAGCCCCCAGAAGTCGTGGGTGTTGTATGTGTATTTTCTTCCTTATTTTTTTTTTTTTGTATTTTTATCAAAGTGGTTGGCCCTTGTCTGTTCAGGTGCCGTAAAATAATACGATACTCAATTTTTTTAACTAAATTAATTAATAAATTTGTTCAAGGTAAAATATTGGGTTTCTTTAGAGAAAACGGAGTTGCAAATAAAAGTTTTATAATATCACTAAAAACACCAAACAAAGCTTGAATACTGTACTAGTATTTCTGTCAAAAACTCTGAATTATTTCCAGACACCAATGATGTACATACTTGAAATTGTCGAACACCTTAAAGAGTTGTTCATGTTGCAGGCCAAAAAGCTAATCTCCTTGGCCTATTCTTACTTTTTATCCAACCCGGTTCTCCGAGGTGATTAACTAACTCGAAACACTGATTAGTCAGCGTTAGCTTTATATGTATATCACCTTCCCACCCCAACCCAACCATTTAACCGAGCTGTGCATTATATGAAGTCCGATATAGGTTAGATTAGGATAGATATGGCTGAGCTGTTGGTTTAACCTCATACACTTGGGCCAAAAGGATAGGATGATGATAGGATCCCACTTCAAACCTCATGTTAAAGTGTCGTTTCTTCGCTAAACCATCACGAGGAAGTAATGTATCTTCTAAGTTGCGGGATCCCAATCTTCGAGATTTCCGCAAGCGTGCTTAGAAAGGGTTCACCAAATGTGGCTAAACTCCTTCTGCTTAGGGCCGGGCATTGACAGAGGAGATGTAGTACACTTTCCTCCTCGTGTAGATTCTTACAGCTTCTGCAAAAATCGTAGATCTCAAGACCTAAGCGGGTCGCATGCGTCCCTATCAGATAGTGTCCCGTCAGCACTCCCACTAAAACTGAGAGGCCCTTCTCCCGAGGCGCAGTAGTGAAATGGCCCGCCTGAGATTATAAGAGAGCCAGGTTAATTTGGCCAAAGTGCATTTATTAAGATCCCTCCAATGCTTTTTCGCTTGTTGCATTGTATGCTTTTTGCATCGGAGTTTAAAGGTGGCCCAAGCCATACCAACTCTTTTCTTTTCTAGAAGCAGAGTAGCGGTCGTGCCCTTCCTATCCAGTTCGTCAGCTTTGCAATTTCCCTCTACATTTCGGTGACCGGGCACCCATACGAGATCTGCGACATTCAGAGGTAGTTCTAGAGCTGTTTGTGTAAGAGCGCAGGGCTTTAAAAGCCGCCTGACTATATGAAAAGATGTGTATAGTTGTTTTCAAACCTCGTGACATCCCGCGCATGTTCCCCAGCTAAGCTCTTAAAAATGTTTAAAAGCTCAGACAAAAGCTTCAGTTAACTCCTCCTATCAAATCACTTGCTGCCATGTAATCAGTCGCGACTGCGTTTTGCTAGAGGGAGGTGTATTTGTTTGGGGCTTCAATGATTATTTAAAAAAATTACCAATTATGAATGAAAAACATCCCTTTTTATATATTTTTTTTATTTTAAGGTTTTTGTATTTTACACATTTGCTACAGAAATAATTTGTAGCATTTCTACTAAAGAAATACGAAATTTTTGTTTTTATCACTTTGATTACTAGATTGTTGACGTTTCCTGTCAGTCGCATACGCGCTTCTGCCTGGGGAGGTTGTGTTGCTTGCGACTGCGGGGAACTGTCGGTTTATGAATGAAAACGCTCATTTATTCAAAAGAATTTTTTTCAGCATTTTTTTTTAATTATTTTAAATTTAAAAATGAGAAATATTTCGCATAATTAAAGTAAAATTATGCTTATTATGTTGAATAAACTGCCTTTGTTGAGCAGGGGCTTTACATGTATTTAAAAGCTCTGCTCAACACATAGAAAGATAAATTAACTTTATTCATTCGGCATGCGCGCATCCCTTCCCAAATTATTTTGTTGAGTTTTTTCAGTGTTTGTTGCCGTTTTAACTAAAAAGAGGGGAAATGATAGAACATTATTTATAAAATTTGGCAACGAGGTGCGCAGAACTGCTCAAATTTTTTGTGTCACGGAGTTTGAAAAATTCCATACAGTCCGATTCCTATCGTCTTGCTGGTTGTTTTGCAGAACAGCCTCTTGTATGGCTAGAACGTCCGCTTTGTATACACTGCAATGATCGGGTAGTCGGAAGGAGGCTGCAATTACAAGTTCTGGGGAAAATACCCCTCCTCCCACCTGACCCTCGACTGTAGAGGTTAAAAAACTTTTTAATATGCGACGTTTTTAAAACGATCTAAAAGGTATAAAATAATTTCTTCTAGCCCCATACAGATTTAGAGCCTCAAACGTATTCCGAACACCATACAGATAGTCCTGAAAATTTGTGATTGTGAATTTGTAATAGCTATGAAAATATTTTTAAGAATTAAAACGACAATGGGACAATGGGTTCAGTATTTTGACACAAATTTTTCAAGTGCTGTTTTATAAAATCAAAAAGTATATTTTCTGAAACTTTGATTCAAATTGGTGTTGTTGACCGTCTTACGTTCTAAAATGAAAAAAATTCTGTTTTTTCTCGTTTTTTTTTTCAGTTTTGTAGATTATGTACGTACTGCAGAGACTTGAAACCAAAAACAATTTATTGGCAATTTCATTACAAAGACACTGGTTTCCAGTTTGCCCCGATTTAGGGCAACGACGAACGATTTATTGAATTGGAGTTATTAACAGCTTAATCTCGAAAAATGCACTAAACAAACTTTAATTGTTTGTAACAAAAGTAGCACATGGTTCACGAGGTTCAAAACTAACGAATATACTCCTGGTGATACCCCAAACAGGATAAAATCATAATGTTGCTGTTACCAGACTGTGCAAATTAAAATGCTATTTTTACTGTACTAAAAATGGTAAAAAAATATAAAAAAAGCATTTCGGTGAGAGATTTAATTTTCTACAAAAAAAAAAAAAAAAACTATTCCTGTAAAAATTTCGAATTTCGCTTTGTTTTTGAGTTAAACTTAGGGTCGGCTGTCGGCCCTCTAAAACGCATCCCTAAAAAAGGGGGTCAAAAATTTTCAAAAATTGTGGTACGTAATACTTGAACGCCCCCTTATAGAGCCGTCAACGAATCAGACCGTCCATCCGAATTGGTCAATCGTAATGGCCAACGTAACAGGAAAGCCGGTCAAGGGGATAGCCGAATTATTATATATTATTATCACCTTTTACTCCGCCCAATGCTACGATCCTGCCAAGCCCACTGCCCCAATTCCCAGGCCCAAGTGTCCCAATACCTACTGGCTGGCTACATCTTTGGTTTCTAATTGTCCGGTTATGACATCCATTGGCCGTTGTGAGAGCTTTTTTTTTATGTGGCAGTGCTAAGCTCAGGAGTCACCCTTTGTACTACTAGTCCGTCATGTCATTTGTCACGTCATGGTGCAATGTCTAGCAGTAAGCTTAGTACGGGGGAGGGGTGAGGGGGGGTATAGGTTAAGGGTTAAAAGGTACGGGGGGTATTGAAGAAGGTGGTGATGAACCCTGCGTTTGAACTCTTGAATGTTGTAGGAGCTCGGAAATACTGACTGCGAGAGATTATTCCACAGTCGAGTTGTTCTATTAACAAACGAATTCATATCTTGTTGAGTGCGTGAAAAGGGTAGTTGCAGGTGAAGGGAATGAGACGAGTGGGCTAATCTGGTGTTGCGGGTATAAGATTGCCGTTGAGGCAGGAGAGCGTTTAACTCGGAGGAACAGTCACTATGATAGTAACGATAAAATTTTGTCAGTGCTGCTACATTCCTACGGTGGCTCAAATTGACCGTTAGCTCTGCATGGTTGGTTCATTCGTGCGTCCTTTCCGGTTATTTAAGGGGGGAACTCTATTTAGAACATGAAAAACGAAGCTATTTTCATGATTATTTTTTTAACCTAATAAATTATACAATTTGTTTAAAACTTTTTCAGTATATTAACGGATGTTTAAAGACAAAAAAGACATTTTTTTTTAAATTTATTTTTGAGGGAGAAATACATGTTTCAATGTCACCACCACGCGCAGTTTCCCCTGATTGGCGTACACGCTGACGTCTCTAGTTTTTATCTGAAACGAGATATCAAACCCGATTATTATTCGTAATGGTTTTTTATAGTCGGTGAACCTAAAAAATTGTGAAGAAAGTGTAATTTTAGTTATTTTAGGAGACTTTGAAAAAAAAAGTTCGAAATTTGCTGCAAATTTTTTGCTTTGTTGTTGTAAAAAAATTGCCTATTATTAATTTTTTCACAATTTTTTAGGTTCATCGACGACATTTTTTAATTGTGAATGTAAAATTTCAAGTCGATAGGTTTCTTCGTCACTTTGTGATCGTGTCCGCCAATTCCAAAAAGATGGTTTCGAGAAAAACGCGTTTAAAGATTTTGTTAAAGTACTAACTTTTTTTTTGTTTTTTTTTTCTTGTCTACCTACAGCGTGTTCATGCTAATCCGCTATTCCAGATGAATACAGTAGACCTTCCTCTTGCTGGTAGAACTCATTTCGTTCAGCATTGGCGATCCTTCGTGCCGCTCGGGCCTCCTCCTCCTCGGGCTTGCTCGTGTACGATGACTCTGCCTCTTTTTTCTATCTTCATCATAGCTGTCGCAGAAAGTTTTGCATTGGTTACCAATAGTTATTTGTAACGATTCCATAGTTCGTAAGACTGCACTATAACCTTCGTTGAATATACTAACAGCCAGAAAAGAAGCGGTTTCCAGTACTTTAGAGCCACAATGCAGATGTTTGGGAACTAAACGCCAGAGCGTTGAATTGAAACTTTCATTTGCGTTTTGCGTGTATCCGCCTAAACATCTGTTTAGAAGATCGTCCTTTGAAAGATCCTGGTAAACAGGGAGAAGGTGTTTTTCCATTTCGAAAGAAATAAGTTGTTGCGGATGAGTGTAATTGTCCAGGTGTCCACGTGCTTCCGCCTTACGCCAGGAACACCAACTCTCGAGCAATAATGATAAAGAGATGCTAATATGGCTTTCCTCATATCCAAAACTGAATCTTTGTTTTGTATAATTGCTAAACCATAATTTTTTGTTAATTTGGTTATAACACTATCAGTCAGCTTTCCTCTTCCTCCAAGTTTTTCTTTCTTCTTGATATTTCGTAGTCGGCTGCCCATTCGCTTCTCCACGTGTTCAACACATTCGCTTTTGATTATAGTGCAGTCATCGCCATATGGATTTAGATCTAGTAAGCTCTTGAATGTTTTGGAATCCCCGTCTCCAATGTAATTCACATATCTGACTCCGTATTTCTCAAGAGAAGACGCAAACATTTCTTTCATAGCATCTACCTCCACCTTGCCTGCAGAACCTTCATGGTTGATTTGACACTCTTCTTGGTGTGTTTCGAACCAAACATCATACTCTACACTATCTTTTTTACTGTTCCAAATTGCACACTGATGACAGTATTTGCTTTTTACCACGATATCAACTATTTTTCCAGTGAAATGTCCAATAAGCACTGCAACACCAAATAATGAAGTAAACCCACGTTTTTTCCACGTACCATCTCCGGATACTCTGAAATCTAGTGCTGGTTGTCCATTATTCACGTTTGCTAACGTTTCCTCTTGAACAGATTTTTCGCACACAAACTCAAAAGTGGATTTAGCCGCTTTATGTATATGTTTCAGGATCATTTCATATGTGCTCGAAGCAAGACCTTGTCCGATATCCATGAGACCGCAGAATATGTTTACACCTTGTCTACCGAGGCCTAGCATTCTCATAACAAAAACAATTCTTCGATTTATTTCATATCCCGTATTAATTAAAGGCCCGGAATTTATTGTTTTACGACCACATACACATTTCATCACAAGTCTAAATCCTAGATCTCGTACACCGGTTTCTTCGAATTTCACTTTACCTTTACATTGTTTACAAACTACTAACTCTTGCAACGCACCAAAAACGGTAAAAAATTCAATAATCCTGTAGTAATGCAAAGGATTTATTGAAACATTCGCACTACTCGATGTACTTAATTTTCTGGCAGAAGCACTAGGCCCGGGTTCCGGATTATCAGAACTATGGTCCCTTTCTAAAAATTGATTCCCGCGAAACTGTCGTTTACGCGGTCTAGAAACGCGACTCAAATTATCTTTACTTCCTTTCGGATACATTTTAGAACGTACAGGACAAAAACCATCACAGGAGTGAGGTGAAGTTTTCCACAGCACCATTAATAAGCTACAAAAAACGGTAGAACAGGTAATCCAGGTAATCAGGAAACAGGTAAAACAGGTAAAACCGGTTAAACAGGTGAAGCAGGTACAGACAAAAAGGAAAAGCAGGTCAAAAGGGTTTCTACTATGTACTTATATACTTTCATTGAAATGTAGACGCAGCGACATCGACTAAAATTTTCAACATCAAAAATCTACATCGATTGTATTTTAGCAAAATGGGGGTGGTCGGGTTCAAACGACTGTGCCGTGGAAACAAGTTCGAATTTCACCTTGATATTTTACAGGCATATTCTCCAAGGATAATACTATGAATAAATGCCAAAAAAAAATTCTTCGAAAAAAAAAAGTTCTAAATAGAGTTCCCCCCTTAAACAACCACTCAACTGGAACGTAGGGAGCAAGGGCCAGGTGAGGATGAAATTAGGTCCAGAGAGCTACATCTAGCACATCGTGAGTTCTAAGGCCTTGTTTACATTGATAATTTATTCGCCGAATAAGTTCTTCAAGGAATATTTATAAATTGCACGCGAGTTGAGACACAAATTTCACTTATTTATTCCTCCTAGAATAAATCATATTCGGGTAAAGGAAGTTCTGCCGAATAAGTTCGCCTAGTGTTTACATTCGTGCAGTGAACTTAAAAGATATTAGTATTTCGTTTACATTGAGTTGAAAAATATCAAGAAGAATAAATTTTGTTGGTGACAAGAATAAATTCGGTTGATATATCGATACTGGAAAGTTAAATTGTTACAAGCGCCAATTTGACCAAAATGTTTTTATTAGATTTTATAAAAGTATTAGTCAACCTTCATTTAATAATAGCAAAATTATATTTTAAAATCATAAATTGAAGCGATTATTTAAAAAAATTAATTGTTACAACCGACATACACACAAAAAACAATCAAGTTCCGACCCAAATTTGTCTTAAGCACCAACTTAATTGTAACAAGCGCCTCAGTATGACTATTTTTGGTATAATAACAAATTCTGTAAAATTTCATGTTGTTACATGTCCCTTATTACGCAGTGTTGGCGGTTGTAATAATTTAGAACAAATTTCTTTCCGCACGCTTTAAACTCCTTGTCTCTTATAACAATTATCAATCACGTCGTGACTCGCATAATCCTGTACCAATTTTTATTGAATTATTTACTTTTGGGAAGTATTCTAGAAATCATTTTGTTGAATTATTTCTTGGCGATAACATCGAATTCTTAAAAGTGAATAAGTAGTGATTTTTCTCACCTAAGAAGTTAACTTTTTGTTTAATTACATATATTTCAAAAGTGCTTTAAACAGTAAGTGAAGTGTGAGTTGTTCAATTTTTTTTTTAAATTTTGGTTTGATTTATTTTGTAATATTTTGTGTAGATAATCGCCGAGAATAAAAAAAATGACTTTTCAAGATGGTAATCGCATGGAAAGCGAAAAATATAAATTTGAAGAAGAAATGCAAGCATCAGACTACACTACACAAAAACTTCTTAGTGATAACGGCGTATTAATTGAATAGGTTTGTATTAACCCTAATATCAAATTACCTAGTAAAGTAGTGGACGTATTAAATTTACCTGAAAATTTGAAGCAAATTTTGGTTGACCTTAATACACCATCGACAAGTCAGGAAAAATCGCTAGATGTGGGCGAATTGGAAAATATAGATTCAACAACTTATATTGTTGAAAATCCTAGTATTGTAGAAGCACAGGAACAGCCTGAATATAGGATTGGTTCTGAATGTATACGAGCTCCAACAAATAAAGCGAAAATAGCTAAATCTAAGCCAAGGGCAGTTTTAGCTGTTCCGTGCAATGATAATTGCCATAACAAATGCAGGCATATTGGGGCATGGATAACAACAGAAGAAAAACTTGGCTGCTTTCTTGCGTTCATCAAATTGATGTCCAAAGACGTAGGACGAATAATATTCCAGTAAAAAATGTAACTAGAAAGTACATTATTCCATTTAATGGTAAAGAGATCCAAATATGCCTTCAGTTTTTATTGAAAACCCTGAACATTTCCAGCCGAGTAATTAATTTTACTTGAAAAGCGATCAAATATAAATACTATTGAACTGAACCGACGTAATTCCTGCAATAACTCTGCCTAAGAATCTTTAAATGAAATTTATAAGTTTATTCAGAAAATACCTGCGGTCCCATCACATTATTGTCGAAGCAGAACCAATCGAAAATAGTCTGAATTTCAAAGTGTATCAAACGTTTACCGGATTTATCGCGAGAAAATGACGAGAAAAAATTTGCATTGCTTGGGTGAAAAGATATTCAGGAATATTTTTAAAACTAATTTCAATATAGGTATTCACTTTCCTAAAAAAGATAAATGTATTTTGTGTTCACAAAACAAAGAATCAGATGAAGCTTTTTTAGCACACTGTGACGCAAAAGAAGCTTGCAAAAACGTATTTTTGCAAGACCAACATAAAGCAAAAGATACTCCAACTTTCATTTGTGCCTCTTTTGACTTGCAGAAGGTCCTGAGTACTCCTCATGCAGATAGCATGCTACTGTATTATTCAAGGAAGTATTCTTCTTATAATTTAACGGTCTACGAAAGTGCAACTCAAGATGGATTTGCATTCCTGTTGGGCGAAATTGACGGCAAAAGGAGAGCAAATGAACTTTGCTCCATTATGAACAAATATCTCAAAATGGTTGATGCTAGAGAGATCATTACAGAATTAAGTCTTTATTGCGATAGCTGCGCAGGGCAAAATAAGAATATACAAATGATATCAATGATATATCATTTTATCAAATATCAGGCTAAATTTTTAAAAAAAATTAAACTTACATTTTTGCTTCCGGGTCATTCATATATGCCGGCAGATTCAGTGCACGCAATAATAGAACGATTTGTAAAAAAGCGAATAATATGGGCTCCTTCAGAATGGCCAACTATAATAAGGAATGCACGTATCAACTCCAGGCCTTACCACGTTATACCATTATCGTATAAGTCGTTCAGAAACTGGAAGGATGCTTCGAATAAATATTTTCTTAAAAATAAGATTAAAACTACAAATGGAAACATTTTTAGTATTAGCAAAGCAAGAGTTTTTGTTTTCAAATATCGCTCCCCCATGATTAATGTTTTTAATAGTTATACACAAAATGAAGAATTATCTATTGATGTTGCTGGAGCTAGAATTCGCTCAAAAGCATTAAAGATGGTTACCATTAAAAAATTATACACAGAACCATTAGCAATATCAAAGGAGAAAAAAAAGGACCTGTTGAATTTATTCAAAAAAGGAATAATTCCTGCAGAATATGCTGAAGAATATCATTTGATGACCTCCAATGAAAACATCCGGGATGAGTTACCACAGACTGATGAAGAAGATGTTTCTAATTATGAAGAAGATTAACCTTTCACTTTTATAATAAAAATCATATAAACGAACATACTTAATTTTGTAATTCAGTTTCAATAAAGAAGTATTTTTATTTTGTTATATGCGCCTTTGTTTTTATATACGCACAGTCAGTGTTACACACGCCAAAAAAATGTTATAAGTGCTATTTCTGTGTATTTTAATTGGTACAAGCGACACTTAACTTTTTATATTTACTTATTAAACAAAAAAGAAACACATACACATCTTTAGCAAGGAGTCATTAACTATAACAACATAATTTTTTTGCAGTGAATGTAATAATTAAATAGATACACGTTTTTGCCTTCTCCTGTAAAATTGCTAAAATGGCGCTTGTAACAATTTAACTTTCCAGTATCGAATAAATAATCTGTTTACATTGAAATTCAAATTTATTGTGTATGTGTTTGAGAACTAATATTAGTTTTAAACAATTGTTCGTGAAAATATGACGCTAGCCTTAAAGAAAAAAATTGCAGCTGCATTTCACACAAAAAGAAGCTTAAAGAAAAAAAAACGTTCATTATGGTCCCATGAATGGCTCTTAAAAAGGAATGCCAGTGGTGCTTTCAACCAAATAATGAATGAACTTCGAATTGAGGACCCCATGCAAATGCGGAATTTTTTGGGGATGTCCCCTGCAGATTTTGAAGAATTGAGCAACAAGGTTGGAAGTGTCATAAGGAAAACAGATACCAATTTCAGAAAAGCAATTTCTATTCAGGAACGTCTTGCAATAACATTGCGGTACTTTGCATCATAACGTATATTTTTTCATTACGTTATATTTAGTATGTGTAAAAAAATTAAAACTAATTTTATTAAAAAATTAACATTTTATTCAAAAAATATCGAAATGAAAAAATAAATATATTGAAAGTATTTGAAAATAAAAACTAAACATTTTGATTCATAAAAATAAACAAAATAATTGCAGGCGACAGCTACACTAGCCTGAGCGTTCACTTCCGTGTGCACAAAAGCACAATAAGTATTATTATTTCTGAAATTTCTCAAGCCTTGATTGATTGCCTAAGAGAATATATTGCGGTAAGTAAAATTAACTTTATTATAGTAAGCTTCATATATTTTACCATCACAAGCAAGCGTCAGTATTAGTCGATATATTTTCTTCATTTGAAATCAAATTCCAGGCTGTGTTTTTTTTTTTTTTTTTATGTGGTTGACTAGAGGATTAGGGAAAGCCCCTTTGTACTGTTCGACAATCTATATTTCGTATAGAATGTCGAACAGCAGCTCTAGCCGGAAGATAGAAAGTAGAAAGAGACAGAGAAGTAGGAAGGAGCTGCCACAACCTAGCCGCGATATTTTTATTCCACCTACTTCCAACCATTTCGCGACTCTGGCATCGGGGCATTTGAGAAACAACTCGCTGGAGTGTTATGCCTCCTGAAACGAGTTGAATCTCATCAGCCAACCGATGACATGCGCTTGGTGGAGCGGGGAAGGACTAGCGAAGACTATGACAGGAGGAATCAGGAATGTAAATGGCTACTATCTAGGCTATCTTGCTCACCAAGTGCAACTGGTATAGCAGCATTCGAATATACAATTAGTGTATTCGAGTTGGGATTGGATTCTTCTAAATCATCTGCCATTGCACTAACATCAACAATAGCCATTTGAATTTTTCTCTTTAGCATTCGAACTAGATTATCTTTTTTCCAACTTCTTAGTTCAGCTGCTACATAAGTCCCAAAAACATCATAATCATTATCTTCCCTTTTAAGGGTTTTAATAGCTCTTTGATATAATTCATCATCGTCTTCTTGCCGAGAAATTCTCTTTTTCGCCGATGATGGAATTTGTTTGATGTTTCTCGAATGCTCCGATAGATTTGTCGTCTCAGAAGACGCTTCTACTAAATTTTCTGTTGTCTCCTGTGAAAAGAAAATATATTGTGTACTAATTTAATTTTTAACTTACAGGTACCAAATTCAGAGGAAGTATGGAATAAGAAAGAGAGAGAATTTGAAAAACGATGGAATTTTCCGCGATGCAGGGGAGCTTTGGATGGCAAACACATTATTATTCAAGCACCGCCAAAATCAGGAAGTTTGTATTTCAATTATAAAGGAAACCCCAGCACTGTTTTAATGGCTTTAGTGGAGGCGCAATATAAATTTATATTAGTGTCAACAGGGTGTAATGGTCGAATATCCGAAGGCGGAGTTTTTAAATCTTCTGGTTTATCATCGTTTCTCGCAAATGAATTAAGGAAACAGCATCGTAAACTATTACCAGGCAGGACGAAAGCAATACCTTCAGTGATTGTAGCTGATGATGCTTTTCCCCTTCGAGAAGATGTTATGAAGCCTTTTTTCCGTATCATTCTCAAAGATCAAGCAGAATATTTAATTATAGACTCTCCAGGGCCAGAAGGATGGTTGAAAGCGTTTTCGGCCTTTTAGCCACTGTTTTCAGGATACTAAGAAGACCAATCAATTTAAAAATAGAGACAGTTGATAAAGTTGTGTTAGCAATTTGTTATATTCACAACTATTTAATGGAAAAAAGAGATTCAAGACAAACGTATGTTCCAGAGGGAACTTTTGATAGAGAAGATACCGAATTAGGTAAAATAATCGCGGGAAATTGGCGTAATAATGGAGGAATGCCAGAGAGTAATTTGTTGCAGTTTCCAAAGCAGTACAGTAATAACTCTTGTACGGACTCGAAAGAAATCCGAGAAGAATTTGAAAACTATTTTTTATCGCCCGAAGGTGAAGTGTCTTGGCAGTATAAATTTATGTAATTGATTTTTGTATAACTTTAAAATAAAAATATTTTCAAATTCAAATATGTAGTGTACTTACCACATTTCCGATTGAAAGTCTACATTTCACAGTGGGGCTTAAAAACATTAATGATTGCAAATAAGGCCACTTTGATGCATACTTTTCATTTGCACCTTGCCCAGATTTTTTTAATTGTATTTTTCGTGTTTCGTTGTTGAATTGGTTTTTTAAGTTGTGAATCTTTCGTATTACCTCATCCTTGGTCGTATTAAATAAGTTTGCCAACAACAAGAAAGCATCGCTTTTTTTTATTCTATTGTGGTAATCATTATGGGTTACGTCCCAAAGTTGAGGTAATTGTTCAAAACCTTCAATTAACTCCTGCACTTCCTTTTTCGTCCACTCTCTTTTTGCCATTATGTTCAAAAACACAAATAAAACACAACGTACAATTACTCGATTAACGCCGAACTTCTTTGTTCAATTGAATTTATTCTACTCATGAAATTTATTCTTCTTGAGCTCAATACAATCATAAAATCTTTAATACATACTAGTCCAGGCGCTAGAGCAGTGAAACCTATAACTTTTGGTTTTGGCGTGATGTAACGGACTTGGAATCGGTCAGAAATGATATCCTCAACAATATTTAGGGGGTGCGCAAGCATGAAACTCCCTGGAAAACTTTTTGTAGCCCAAAAACTGAAAAGTTCACTAAAAATTCCCTGTTTTTTGGCCTTTCTTGTTGAATATCTCTTAACGAAGGCTTCTAGGCGAAAAATTTGTTGAGCAAGTTTTGTTCGTTATTAGATTTGCTAAAACTTACCCTAAGGTGGATTTTTGAAATTTGAATTTTTGCATTGCAAAATAGCCGAAAACCGCGAAAAAAGTACCTCACTTTAAAGTTAGCACAAGGAAAGGAGAGACCATTATCTTCCAATTTAATTTTGGAATTAAATAGTTAAAGGCATGATTAACTTATATCCAAAACCCGATCACGGTCGGTCAAATAGTTTTTGCATAATGAATTTTGCAATTAAGTGAATTTAAAAAGTTAAATTTGTTACTGCGCCAAAAGAAAAACTCCCATGTTGGTCCTGATTTTTTTACGTATGCTCTAAGACTCTCTTTACAATATCCAATCATTAAAATTCTGGTTGTTAAATTTTTTTTATGGTTTTTATTTTTTTAAAGATTTTTGGCAAAAAACTGCAACTAAGGCGTTTTTTCCACAAAAATTGCTAACTCGGCGACGCCAGGAATACTAGGCGCGTTTCAAATTCGCTCGAAAAAGGACTCAGTTTCTATTGCACCAATTTAGCTGCTTTTTTTTATATTTCAAAAAGGAATCAAAAAGGCTTAATTTTACTGGATGAATCGATATGGACAAATTTTGTTCAGACTAGTAGAGGCCAAGTAGGTGCCTAGAGCGTGGTGTTAGTACAACTGTACAATACAAAGGATGTCATTGTGAGTTTCTACACTAATATTCATTCAGCAGCAGCAGGGCCGGTTCTTCAAGTTAATCCACACTGGTATTCTTTCATCGCGAGTAACTTCAGCGGGAAAACTAGCGAGGGGTTACTCTTGTAACCCAAGAATTCTTTAATGATTTGTGTAACGGCCTGCATGGTAATCGAAAAATTCTACTGGAAATTTAGGAAATTGGAAGTCTTTACCTTGTAATGGCTAGGTAAGCAACTAGCTAATGACTTGTGGAATATATTAGTTGGAGTAGCTATAAACTAGGTAAATGAAAGGGTTTCTTGCTTTTTTGCAGCTCGAATTGGGACAATGAACCGTCGGGAGTATAAATTGGTCCACCAATTTAAACTGACGTTTTACATGTCGATGTCGTTCAATGAGTGAATGGGCCTAATCACCCTCATTCTAGATTTAAAATCATAAATGGTATAGAAAATTGCCCTCGAATTTCGAGTGCTGAGTCCTGCTATTTGCAATAATTGTAAATGTTTTAACCTTCACGGCTTTAACAGAATACGCAGATAGTTTTGGTCACACTTCAAATAAATGCATTTTTAATCAAATGTTCCTAAATTTTTAAGGAATAGTTGGTTTTTCGTTAATAGTTAAGAATAGTGATGTACAAAAATGGTCATTCAGTTTTCTCCTCCAAGCTTCTCGCTCACTGGCTAGAGTCCTCCAATTTCGTACGCCCAACAGGTGTTCAGCGTCTGTATCTACGGCAGCTTTTCCTCGGCCATCCTGCTGTCACCGATTCACGAGTCAACACGAATTTTGAGTCTGAGTTCTGTATATCTGATTTTGATTTCTTATGCCTAACTAATGAGAGAAAAATTATTTTTATCTTATAAAGTTTGCTTTTGCAGCTACCAGAACGAAATTTCAAATTTTAAGTAAAATCTCATTTTTTTAATTTAAATTATATATAAAAGGAAAATAATCTTTGATTTATATATTTACACCACTTTTATTTAGAAAACACAATAAAAATAAAACTGCAGATACAAAAAAAAAATACATAGTAGTTTTAAAAATGAATATTTTTGGTATTTCTTCTGTGTAAGTACGAACTTTCCCGTATCAGCCCCCAAATGTAGTCACCCATCATGTTTTCATTATATTGTCCTTGATAACGTTGTTCAAAGCTCATCACATCTTGGTGAAAGCGTTCCCCTTGCTCTTCTGAATATGCCCCCAAGTTATCTTTAAATTGATCCAAATGATCATGATGTGTACTTTAAGGGACATTCTACAACCCATGATTTTGAAACTATCAAGCATATTAGAAATTAGCTCTTTATAATTTTCAGCTTTTTTATTTCCAAGGAAGCCATGGATCACTGCTTTAAGGCTGAGCCACGCTTGCTTTTCGTGGGCGTTCAGTAATTGCAGGAATTCTTCACTGGCCATTATTTTCTTTATTTGTGGACCGACGAAAATACCAGCTTTAATTTTAGCCTCTGACAATTTAGGGAAAAAAATCTTTAAATATTGAAAAGCTTCCGAGTCTTGGCGAAGAGCCTTTACGAATTGCTTCATGAGACCTAATTTTATATGCAACGGAGGCATCAAAACATGATCGGGCTCCACAATCGGTTCATTTTTGACATTATGTTTTCCTATCTGAAACTCGGTCCGCTTAGGCCAACAATGCTGCTGGTAGTGAAGTGCGTCGGCTCTACTGTCCCATAGGCAAATGTAGCACGGATATTTAGTGTATCCGCCTTGCATTCCTACCAGAATACCAACCATCTTGAAATCCCCTATCACTGGCCACCTATACTCTTCATACTTTAAATTTTGAAGCACCATTTTGACACTTTCGTAATTTTCTTTGAGCATTACAGAATGAGCCAAAGGAAGAGATGGAAATTTATTTCCATTATGAAGGAGGACTGCTTTTAAGCTTTTTGTAGAACTGTCTATAAAAAGGCGCCATTCAGAAGGAATGCAAGGGATTTCGATTGCATCAAACAAACCTTTGACATCATTACAATAGCAAAGTCCGTCTTCCTTCGTAAAAAAGCCAGAAAATATTTCATGACGTTTTCTTTGATCACTAACTTTAACATCCTTCTGAAGCAAATTCCACTGTTTCAGTCGTGAAGCTAATATTTCCGCTTTAATTTTAGGTAGGTTTAAATCTCTTACTAAGTCGTTAAACTCTTTGGAATTAATGAGATGTGGTTCAACAGACGTGGATTCAATCAAGAACTCGCTGCCTTCGCTATTACTAGATATTTGTGATAGCGGTTGCTGTTCCTTCAGCTTTGGATGATAAGGCACAGGAAAATGTTCACTGTGAGGTACTGGAGCGGACGTTGATGGTAGATCTGGGTACTGAATCTTTTTGGCATTTTTGCCAGCCCGACGCTTACGTGGATTAACTACACAAAAGTAGCAATCAGTGTCATGATCAGTGGGCTCCCGCCATATTTTTGGCACTGCAAACTTCATACTTCTTTTTTCTCCTCGGTACCAGGCTGGGAAAAAAATTAATCATTGTACATACATCATTCATTAACAAAACGTACATTTTTTGCATAAGTACCTATATATGTACATACATATGTGAATTTTCCTTCAAAATTATAATGTGTTCTCTTACCTTCTAGAGTGTTTTTACAGTTACCACATGAGAAATGAGGTGCCCATATTTTATCTTGACTTCGAATGGGAAGGTTAAAATAAGCTTCATAGGCTTCACAGAGTTTTATATTTGATGATAAACTGAATTTTTTGGCTCTTATTTTAATGAATTCGCCGCAAATGTAGCAAAAAGAGTCGACGGCATTTTTACACTTTTTTGAAGACATTTCTAGACCTTGTGACACTCAAAATACGTTACTCCTCTGAAAAGCGCGTACGAACACAACATAACTACTTGCCACTTCCCGCTACACACCCGCAATCGCCTCTCAGCGCAACTCCTGCGTGTTAAAAGCCGTTACCCATCAAAAAATCTGCCAAAACCTTATATATTTATTTTTCATTGTATAATGTACAAAAGCAAACTTTATTGGTTATGAATGGTGTCTTTGGTTGCTTTTCGATGTAGACAGTCAGAAAATATTCATTAAATAACAGACTCAAAAAAAAAATTTTTTTTGTTGACTTGTGTTATGATTCCCTTATATATTTTCTTCACTGGTCTGTTTTCCTGCATTCGCGTCCTGCCCGTCGTAGTCTATTTATTTTGATTTAGTTGACGATGTCTATTACTTTGTAGATTTGGTACAGTTCGTCATTGTATCTGATTTTTAATGGTCCAATAATGTGTCTTAAGATTTTTATCTCAAAAGCTCCTAATTAGTTTGCGACTTCAGGCCTTATAAGAGATTTGAATAGTTCAAATTTAGTTTTCCTGTATAACAATCTTGATTAAAGTACTTTACGCAGTGAATAAAAACTTTGATTGCCCTGTTGTATTCTGCTTTTAACTTCCTCCAACTCTTCGTTTGTTGACGACACTATTGTTCCTAGGTATTTAAAGCTCTTCCCTACCTCTATATTGGTCTTGAAGTCTTGTCTTCGGCTTGTACATTAAGCAAAACCAAGAATAAGACTAACACTTAACCATGCTCGCAAGACCAAGGCCAAGGCTTAGCCGTGCTCGCAAGACTAAGGCCAAGACTATATTAGTTTTGTCTTGTTCACTAGTTATGAAGATTTTAATTTTGAAGTTTTGGATTAATTTTAAATGTTTTAACGTTCAGTGCAGCGAGCCGCACCGCGTCCGAGCTAGTAACAACAACAAAATTCAAACAAAATTCGGTAATTTTCGGCGGCTTCACCGCCAAATTTTCGCAAGTTCGAGCAAATTAGTCTACTGTACTTTAAAATTTCCTGATTTCCCATACATTTTTCACATTTTAAAGTCAGTAAAAAATGCCTGCTTTGGGCCTACAGAACATGAAATTGAGTTTCCAAGTAAAAGCTCGCTCAAAAGAGAGTAAAAAATTGGAATAATTCCAGTGAGCTTTTGCATTTCTAATTTCTGGCGAAAAAGCAACAACAATTTCAAGCACGAACTGAACATGCTAGCCGGTGAAGCCACTTATGCCGATTGAAGTGAACTTGATTAATCTGAGGCCGGTGAAGCCGGGGTATTAGAAATTATGTTTAACAATATTTTATTGAAAGTTGTGCTCAATAGAAACTGAGTCCTTTTTCGAGCGAATTTGAAACGCGCCTAGTATTCCTGGCGTCGCCGAGTTAGCAATTTTTGTGGAAAAAACGCCTTAGTTGCAGTTTTTTGCCAAAAATCTTAAAATAAATAAAAACCATAAAAAAAAATTTAAAAACCAGAATTTTAATGATTGGATATTATAAAGAGAGTCTTAGAGCATACGTAAAAAAATCAGGACCAACATGGGAGTTTTTCTTTTGGCGCAGTAACAAATTTAACTTTTTAAATTCACTTAATTGCAAAATTCATTATGCAAAAACTATTTGACCGACCGTGATCGGGTTTTGGATATAAGTTAATCATGCCTTTAACTATTTAATTCCAAAATTAAATTGGAAGATAATGGTCTCTCCTTTCCTTGTGCTAACTTTAAAGTGAGGTACTTTTTTTCGCGGTTTTCGGCTATTTTGCAATGCAAAAATTCAAATTTCAAAAATCCACCTTAGGGTAAGTTTTAGCAAATCTAATAACGAACAAAACTTGCTCAACAAATTCTTCGCCTAGAAGCCTTCGTTAAGAGATATTTAACAAGAAAGGCCAAAAAACAGGGAATTTTTAGTGAACTTTTCAGTTTTTGGGCTACCAAAAGTTTTCCAGAGAGTTTCATGCTTGCGCACCCCCTAAATATTGTCGAGGATATCATTTCTGACCGATTCCACCAAAAAAGTCGGTTACATCACGCCAAAACCACGGGAAATGCTCCAGCGCCCGGACTATACCCATTTTATTAGAAAACCGAATTTATTACCGGTAACTAGATCAGCCAGAACTTCTCAATATCTATTAAACAAATGTGAGGGTTTACATACTGACACTTCTAAAATGGATTTATCAGAGAGAATATTTTGATTCCAGAACTTAGCAACCTGAATATCTCAACTCTAGAAGTTCAAAAATTCTGCCGAAGAACTTCAGTTTGCTGTTTACACTAAATAGAGAATTTTATTCGCCGTACATAAAAAAATCTACCTTGATAAATCGAGAAAACGTTTACACTCCACGAATATGGAGAAGTTCGCCGAATAAATTTCCAATGTAAACCTGGCCTAACTCCCAGATTTTAAGATATGTCTTGGAAACTTTATTTAATCTTTAAAGAAGGCTAAGGTTCCATAAGAGCTATAGCTCCACTGTAGGGATGGGCGATTAAATCGCGATTAATCGATCATTCGATTGTTCGAAACGATTAATCGTTAAAAATGAATCGATTAGTTTTAATATAATTAATCGGCAAATCGATTAATTTATACGATTAATTGATACTATTATACATATTTTTACTTATTTATGTTAAAAAAATCTGTTTAAATATTTGGCCACCGTTGGTACTTCGGTCTCAAGTGAGAGGCTCTTTTCCGTGGTCAAATTAGTGCGAACCGATCTCAGAAGTCGGTTAACGAGTAAGCATTCTAATCAACTCGTTTTCTTGGGATCATTGAGCGAAGAGATGTGGGACACATACAGTACAAAGTAACTTTAAAGACCAGTCAGATTAAGTTTTGTTTGAGATTGTTTCTATGTATTGAGACAGAAATGTTTATGTAATAATATAAATGTTAGTTTAACAACGAAAAGTCACTACGAATGTAAGAGAAAAGTTTTGTTTTCAATTGATTTTAATCGTCAAATGTTTACATAACAATAACTGTTAATTTAACAACGTAAAGTTACTATAAATGTAAAATGAAAGTTTAGTTTTGAATTGTTTTTAATTATCAAAATAAAAATGTTCAGTTTTCAATGAAATTTTGAGTGTTTATTTATATTTCAAACATTCCTAATTAAATAATTCGATTATCTAATAATCGATTGTTGTAATGCAATTAATCGATTACAATTAATCGAATTGAACGATTAATCGAGTAGCGATTAATCGTAACATTTTTGATAATCGCCCATCCCTACTCCACTGGAAGGAGGGAAGGTACAGAAGGTTTCGCAAAGCTAGGAAGATGAACTACTGCGAAGTGTCAAGAACGGGCAAGTAATGTGCTTACTTCACTCCAAACATATCCTGAGAATACTGCATTAGTTGCAACGGGAAACTTTGCACTTCTTCAAATGTTATGAGTTTTGATTTTTAATGGTTCTGAAATAATTTAAATTAGAATCTTAAATAATCTGAGGAAACTTCCTAACGAACTTTCTCCTGGAAACTTCAAATATGCTACTTATAAGTAAAAGTTAGGCACACAAATTCTCGTGAAATTTCTTCTTAATAAAATTAAAGTTCCCCATAAGTAATCGAATGAAACAGGGCTGGGTCGATACTAATTTATAGAATTAATGAAGTTAGTTATTTACCAATTGGCAAATTGTCCGCAATTAGAGCCATTTAGCAGCCAACTAGGAGAACCCAAAGTTTCTCGTTTTAAAGGTTCCTACATGTTTTTTCCTCTTTATTACTGAAATTTTATCAAACTACCTTTACGGTATCTGGAATGGTGTGTATTCGCCCAATCAAGCAATCGATAGTCAACAGCACTACTTGATCCTTGAAGTTTCTCTCCCTTCAACCATTTCTGTTTGCCTATAATATGGAAGCCATTACAGAGACAATAAATTTCCTGATCCTTTTTTTTTCCTTATTTTACTTGTTTATAGCTGGCTCTACTGTAATAAACCTTTTTTCTTGCGTTTAGCCCAAGATAGAGTGTAAGGGCGGAATACCATTATGCTGGCAGCTCTATACCAGGGTCGAATCCTGTTAGGTTCAGTCTTATTTTTCTGGGGAATTAAACCTGATTTGTGGCTAGAAAACCTTAAGGAATCAGAAATGGGAGAAAAGTATTCCGTAAGTGCATTTCAATTTGTTCAGAGTAATTGACCGGGATTAGAAGAGGCCGCCACCATTACACTAAAAATGAGAAAACAGAAACATTTTTCCGTGGTGAATGCTGAATGTGGTGAAAGTGATGTACGGCCTTTGATTGTGCGTGATTTTTTAATTTAAAATGAAATGCCGTTTTTTTAATGCTACAATTTCACAACAATTTGAAGTAAGTGAGGAAAAATATTCTATTGGTGGTGTATGAGTAAGTATTTCGCACACTGAAGTGATTACATTATTTTTAATGAGTTTTGGAAAGTACAGGATTCAACCAACCGTTGCAAAAAACTTTTTTGACCTTTCTGAACGAAGAGAAATTCCGTAGGGAAATATAGTAGCGGTTGTCATTGGGATACAGTCTGCATAAGCAAATTTATCTTACAACAGACTGGTACTTGCTAGTTTACGACGGGGAACTCAGGCAAGGTAATGAGATCATGAAATACATAGAAATACATTAAATTCAATTTTTTTTTTTTTTTTTCAATGTAAAAGGTAATTTTTGAAACACAAGGGCAAAGCGATAAATGAAAGACAGATTTGCCAGTGCTTAGGACAACTGACGGAATTGCCCTCGTAAACCAGAAATTGCATGAGCTAGTAAATACAATGGTGGTGGTTATGCTCAAGAACCGCTAATGGTTTAGTTATGTCCCTGTAAGTTGGGGGTGAGCGTGGATCGTCTTCTTTCCGAAAGTGGGTAGAAAATACTATGAGCCGACGAAGAACTAGGAAGATATGACTTAACTGACACAGCACATATGCTTATCTCTGAGGTGTGTATACTCAGCAGGGTCGGATTTAAGCATAGGCTACATAGGCGCTCGCCTAGGGGCCCTCACAACAAAGGGGCCCGCACCACAATATAAAAATAATTTATGCAGTCCACCGCATAAGTCATCGACTTCGCCGGTTTTTATTGTTGACGTTATGATCCGTGTATGCCATCGCAATGAATTGATTTTTTCTAAGGCTGTTAAGACTCTGTGGACCCTCAGACTTATCTCAAACGTGGATAGATGGGCTACGAGAGAGTGTGCGGAAGTGAGTTACGACCTCACGGATTTTTTGAGTGGAAACGGAGGATATAGAAAATACTTCCATAGTTTCAAGCACGGTGGCTCAGCTCTATGACTAGTATGAGAAGGGTCTTCTTTATTAGGCGAATACGGCCCAGAATCATAGGTAACCTCCATATCACACGCTCAGTTACTCTCAAATTCCGGGTGAATATTTTACCCACCCATCGTTTTTCGGGTAGGTACTGCTACCCACCACACCCACTTTATCCGCCGGCTTTGCATCCAGGGGTCCTTTCCCGTTAGTTGGTTATTTGAACAACCACTCAACCGCAACCACTCAATAGATTAAGAGCCACAAAGTTAAAACTCTATTTCTTTGCATTCTAAACCTCCAGCAGGCTGGCAGATAGTAGCTATAAAGGTGCGGGCTCAATGAATGGCGCAGTTCTCCTACACTTTCATTCCAATACTTCCAGCTTCTATGTAAATATATACATATGTAATCACATAGCTAAACATTTTATAATGTATTCTATCCCAGCGAGGAATTACAGCGTTTTTGAACAGATTTTGCAGCGCTGAAAATGAATGCCAACGCGATTCTTGTTTATATCCCAATTCCTTTCCTTTTAACACAGGCATGTCATCAGAGCGAAGCGCCTGTATTTTATTGTTGAAGCAGCGCCATTGAAGCTGGGAAATTGAAGCACTTGGAAAGCTCCTCTTTCGTATCAATAAATAATAAATCTAACACATAATAATTTTTCAGTTTCAATAATTAATTTTTACATAAATAGCTGAAATACATTCCAATAGTTATTCAACAGCATTAATTCCAAATAAAAATTTCACTTATTGTTTTCACCAGACGTAGTATTTCACAATTGACGCAGCAGCCTACACACAACAAACTTGGTTGACAACTATGTTGGCATCATGAAATATACAGACATTCCAACTAGATTGCCAACTTCTGTGCAAACATCCACGAAGTGCACAGTTCAAATGGCTATTTCTCTGGCAAAGTTCTCAACACCACTACAAACATACAACATGGTTGCCAACTTCTACTAAAAATTAAAAATTTTTGATTTCACTCCAACCGTCGGCAAACTTCAATTTTAATTTCTTAACCAATCTACACACTTTATATTCCGACACCAACTCCAAATGTTGCCCACTTAGTTGGCAACCAAGTTTGTCGTGTGTAGGCTGCTTAAAGGACCCAGCGGGAAATTAATCAAGTGCTACCAAAAGAAGCAAGAATGTAGCGCTTCCAATTCATATGTAATGGAAGCTTTCTGGAAGCATAATATGATCTTTATACTCACATTTTTTGCTTTGTTTTTCTGAAGTGAAGTTAGCATACAATTTAGAGCAGCAACGATTTTTTTTGTGTTCTAAGCCCGAAAAATATCTACAACCCAATTTTCAGCGAGATCACATTTTGTGCTGGCTTTTGATCTAAATTTGGCTCTGACAACTGGGCTATAATCGCTTTCGGCCATTCTCTAGCCAACTACATGGCTACAAGTGACCAGAAAAAGGTGTGCAACAAAAGTGCGCGTGACGCGAGTTTCTAGTTTTTACCCCAGGTCAAAAAGTGCCAGTCGTGCCTAAAGAAGTTATCACTTCAAAATATGTTCTCCACATATGGAACATATTGGTCCGATGAAAACCTGCTGATGAGCAGTCCATTCTTACATGATAGTGCTAGTAACCATAATAAGCCTATTGGTTAACTGCAAGTCCGCGCAGAGTGTATGGGCTTCGCCACCTCAACCAAACAACCAACAATAACCCAAGGAATACTACTTATTAATTCAGCCTGATAGTTTACGGGAGGCAGTAAAGTGCACAATTGATGCAAGAGAAATATTGTAAACCTAATATGCATTAAGGAAATTCATAATTCACCAAGAGATATTGATTGTGGATTAAAGAATTAAAGACACTTAATTCAACGTCAGCTTTGTGCCAATATTGTAAAAATGTGACACTTTCAAGTTCGAATTTTCGAGCTAAAGGAGTTCTTCACGTCCTCGAAACGAATTACCACATTATTTATCGCCTAAAGGAGAAAATGATATCTTAGTCTACTCCAATACTCTGATCAAATAACTTATGACCGCACTTCCGAAGCTTTTTGGCTGAATGCCAATAAATTAATTTCACTGTTATTCAAGTTAAGTCTTCGTCCTTAGTGCTGCTCTCCGACGGAGCATAAATCACAAAATCTGAACTAAAATCCGATAAATCAACAAATTTGAGCTCCTTTTAAATTTGGCTCAGCTTTAAACGCGTCGAAATTTCTCGGATTTCCTTCCATTTCCATTTGTGCGTGGCAATCTGGAGCCTACGTCGAAAGATTGGGAGCAATTACGATCAGATATTTCAGGGAATAAATAATCGCCAAATGGATAGAAATAAAACAAAACCGAAAATAGTTCCATATTTCAAAAAATCCTTAAGGGAAAAATCTGTACAAGGCCACAGTATTTGATTGCGTTTCCTTGTATCCAGCAAGTCCTAATGAAATTCCTGTTCACATTTCAGTTTAAGCATTCGCCCCAGTCAGTGGTCCTGGCGAGGATTCACTTTCTCAGGGCTAAAGGGCATCTACAATTCGGTTGTTTCATTTAGTGCAGCGGTCGGGGAACTTTTTTAATCATTACCCCAAAATATTTTTGTGTAAGTTGATATTACCCCATGGCGAAGAGCAACGAACGCCTTTTTTAACATCTTTCATATTATAGCCCCCTATGATAATTTTGAAAAGAAAACAATAACTAAAAATTTAAACATCATTTATTCAATTTATCAAGTAATACATAACGGTAATAATAGTAATATAAGTAATATATATGTATAACAAATTGAAATCCATCGGGGTACAATTGAGGGTTGACAAGTTGGGGTACTGTAACAAATTATAATAATAATAATAATAATAATGGTGGTACAAACAAAAATTAGAATTGAAAGAATTAGAAAAAAAAGAATAATTGAAAACATTCTTCCTTCACGTTTTGGAGAAATGATGTTGTTTCATGTTCGATACAGTCGCTTCAAAATTGGGACTTTTTGATGTAAGAGCGATTTGAATACAGTCTTCGGCGTTAAATCGATTTCTGTTCTTCGTTTTTATGTTCATTAGAGTGGAAAAGCCTTGTTCGCGCAAATATGTTGTTTCAAATGGCAGCAATTTTTTAACCGTCTCTTCATGTGCAATTTTGAAAGCCTTTGCAGCTTTTGACATCCAAAAAGACGACAGATTTGGTTTACTCTCAAATTGAATACGTGCTTCAGTATTAGATCGAAGTTCAAGAATTACTTCTGCCAAACCTGAAGGTTCCTCTGGTATCATAGCAATTTCAGATTTAAAAGGATCCAACTGATAGTACGTATATCAAGATCTGGAAAGTAATCTGAAAACCGCTTTCTGAGTTTAATAAGATGTCTTACAATTGTATCTTTGATGTCAGCAAAAGTAATATTTTCGCAATCTTCCAAAAACAAAGGTAAGCTTGAAAAAGAAGCTATCTTGTTCTGTTCTACTTTCTGTCTCCAATATTGCAGCTTTAATCCAAACGCTGACTCTATTTCTCTCGCTGAAATGATATTAATATTCTTTCTTTGCAATTCTTTGTTTAATGATAAAATGGTGGTCTTGTCAGCAACTAACTAGTAAAAACTCGCTCTCTGACTAGTCTGAGCAGGTAGCCGGGGCTGTGCTTTACTGCGCAAACATATAACTCGAGGACACTAGAGTGAGATGGCGTGGCCTGCATATGTCGCTAAATTGTTTAGGTAGAAAAAATACTAACAGGTTTATAAAATAGGAATTAAAAATATATACTTTTTATTCACAAAAGTTTCATTTTTACCCCCAAAAATTTCACTTTTACCCCATTTGGGGTAATTTACCCCGGTTCCCCGACCGCTGATTTAGTGGGTCGAAAACCCCCAGGAAACCTAAAATAGGAGATATACATAGGTTGGAGAGGATTGTATTATTTCGTATCAATGGCAGATGGTAACCAGTTGCTACAAGTTCATTATTATGGGTTTTGCACGACGCTCGTCCTGGAACACCCTTTGAAAACTGATTTTAATTGGATGAATATGCCCCGGGACTACATGCCTTTGCAGTGAAATTTGCGCAAAAGGGCATCTTTTGTAATTAATGAAACCCATTGGGGATGTTTCAAAGTGCAATCGCGGAACCTCTTCCTTTGTCTATTTAGTCCGGTAGAATCGTCGAAATAAACCATCGATTTACATTTGTGTAATTAGTAGCCTCTGGGGAGTGCAATGGAACACTATAACAGTTTTTTCAGAGGTGTAATTTCAGGTTAACAGTAAACTAGAGGTTTAATCTTATTATGGGAATTGATTAGAATGAGTAGAGACTATGCGATTTAAATAAGGCTTTAAAAGATAAGGATAGAGAGAGACTCTTAACAAATTTATTTAAAATCATGACCTAATTACATGGCAGGACAGGAAATTGCGGCAGCTCTTCTTTGAGCATCTTGTTGAATAGGTATCAACAAGAGCGGTGATACTTTGGCAGCTTTCAATGTTTGATTTACAGAATCTTGTTTATTCCATAGCATTGAGATATTCAAAGAATTTAAATTTTCATGAAGAGTTTTCTCATAGTAATCACATTTCGAAATTTCGGTTTCATCGTCATTGTTTGAGAAGAGACATTTCGTGATTATATAAATGTTGTGAATCTATTAAGAATTATACTTTAAGCGAGACCAGGGTTTTTGTAGATTAGGTGTGATTATTGATACTAATTTTATGTTTGATAATAATAATAATCAACTGTGTAAACTATAGAGGCAGGGGCGGCGCTTTCATTGGTGCGAATGGTGCACATGCACCGGGCGCAATTTGTCGAGTGCGCAATTTCAGAAATTAAGATATCAAAAAATTTAAACTTTGGAAAAAAAAAAAAACAAAAAAAAAATTGTTTAAAGTATTCTCACGATTTCAAGAAATTACAAAAATTTACCCAATTTCTGTCCCTGTAGGTACTCCTCGTCTCCTCCCAGAGATTTTAGCTTCGTTATTCAAGAAATCCTCCCAAAAATCTCCCAAGTCAAACAAAAATCTCTCATTTATTTGAAGCACTTTTTGTAAATTCTGTTAAAAGCATCATATCCACTCACAAAAAAGAAAAATTGAAGTTCAATACACCAATTTGCTTGAACTTGCACAGATCGGCCGGTGAAGCCGGGGTATTACTGTCTAATCAATTAATATGGCCAGTTTCACACCGGCCAACCAACAAAAATTGGCTGTAATCCCTTTTGAAATTCGATAAAGGATCGCAAGGGTTTTCACAACAGCCAGCTTTTCCAACAAACTATATGTATGTTAGATTGCTTTCTTCTGTTGTTGCTGCTTTTAATATTAATTCTACCTTCTAGCATCTTTCTTCTTCTAACAAAAGGGAGACAAAAAACAAAAACTACACAGCTGTAAAAAAAAACTACCCGCCTACTCTCTTCTCCGCAAACGATGCTTTCAGCAGATTTTTGTTGGTTGGATGTTGACCAATGTGAAACTTCCTATCCATGTGCAATCTTTGCGCAAACTATAAAAACTATTTCTCTTATTTAGCGAGTGTTTGCGTCGTTTCCATTGTCCTTCATTGCATTGTACAAAAATGAACAGCTTATGGGGCGCAATATGGCATAGTGCACCGGGTGCAAAAAACCCAAGCGCCGGCCCTGTATAGAGACATATCTTTTTTATAATTAAGGCTAGACTGGAACCTTATTCAGAAGCCGCAATAAGCTGTATTCAGAAGAAATAGATCAACAATGAACCAACTTTTTTCAATAAGGCAAATCCTCCGAAAATGCTGGGAATACAACATCGACGTGCATCAACTTTTATCGACTTCAAACAAGCATACGACAGCATCGACAGGAAAAAATGTATGCGACAATGCTGGACCTAAACATTCCCCTAGATAGTGAAACTGAAGAAAATGACACTAGAAAATACAAGGTGTACAGTCAGAATACAAGGTGAATTGACGGAATCCTTTCCAACCAATCAAGGCTGGCACCCATGCTATGTAATCTCTGCCTAAAAAGTGTAATTCACAAGGTAAACATTGATGCGAACGCAACCCTGCTTAACAAATCAAAACAGTTGTTAGGATAAGCCGACGAAATAAACTGCTTTGTCAATTAATTAGAAGAGGGAACCAAAAATATAGGGCTGCAAATAAATGGGGGGCGAACGGCTAACAAAGAAACTTGCTCATGTGCAGCCAATACCGAAAAAAGGTAACTCCAGCCTTCCCTCCAACTACCGCCCAATAGCAATCACTTCTATCCTCTCCAAAACCATGGAGACGATAATTAACAAAAAGCTAATGGGATACCTAGAATCCAACCAACTTATAAACGACAAACAATATGGCTTCCGACAAAAAAGATCCACTGGTGATCTTTTAGTCTGCCTTACAGAACACCTCAACCGAAGTTTGCATGGATCTGGTGAATCTAGTTTGGTTGCTTTAGATATCTCCAAGGCTTTTGATAGAGTATGGCACTCAGCCTTGTTAGCTAAACTCAAAGCTATTGGGGTTGACTCGCTTCTGTATAAGTGGGTTGAGAGTTTCCTCTCCGGCCGTTCAATTAAGGTAGTTTTGGATGGCGTCAAATCTGAATCTCACCCCATCTCTGCGGGGGTCCCCCAGGGGTCAATTTTATCACCGGCCCTATTCCTCATCTTTATAAATGACCTTCTTTCAATCCCCTCCAACCCACTTCTCAGCTTCGCTGACGACGGTACTCTACGGTACTCGTACAGCTTCGATACAAGACAGACTCATGCCAGATCCTGTCTTGATGATCGTGAACTAATGTTCAACTCTATTAAGAACGACATTGAACTTATTATAGAGTGGGGAAAAAAGAATCGTGTCGAATTCAACCCCTCCAAAACCAAATACTGTCTTATTTCAAAGAAAAAAATCAACACCTCACCATCCTTGACAGTGGATAACGTAGAAATAAAGGCCGACCCATCCCTACACATCTTAGGCGTGACATTAGCCAAAGACTTGCGATGGAATGATCACATATTCCAAATCGCCAAACAAGCATCCCAGTGCTTGGGATTTCTTAAGAGGTGCAGGTTCCTCCTCCAGCCATCGGCCCGTGCTGTTATTTATAAATCCTACATTCGGCCTCTTCTCGAATACAACTCCCTCATTTGGGGCGGCGCTCCAATAACAACCTTAGCATGGTTAGATAAGGTCCAAAAAAAGGCCCTTAAGTTAATTAATGACGACACCGCCTGCTCCACCATCGACCCCCTAAGCCACCGTAGGAATGTAGCTGCACTGACAAAATTTTATCGCTACTATCATAGTGACTGTTCCTCCGAGTTAAACGCTCTTTTGCCTCCACGGCAATCTTATACCCGCAACACCAGATTAGCCCACTCGTCCCATTCCCTGCACCTGCAACTCCCTTTTTCACGCACTCAACAAGATATGAATTCGTTTGTTAATCGAACAACTCGACTGTGGAATAACCTCTCGCAGTCAGTATTTCCGAGCTCCTACAACATCCAAGAGTTCAAACGCAGGGTTCATCACCACCTTCTTCAATACCCCCCGTACCTTTATAATCCTTAACCTATTCCCCCCACCCCTCCCCCGTACTAAGCTTACTGCTAGACATTGCACCATGACGTGACAAATGACATGACGGACTAGTAGTACAAAGGGTGACTCCTGAGCTTAGCACTAACACATAAAAAAAAAAAAAAAAAAAAAAAAAAGATCGCGGAAAGTGGTGGCACCCGATTTGTCACTTCTGTCAAGATTCGAGGAAAGTCACTGCAGACGAACACCTAGCAGACCTGTTAGCAAGTCCTAATCCCACCTCCCCGCGGTGCCCTCTGGGGTACTTCTTCGGAAGGAGCTAACGGGAGACGGGCGAATGGCGAACTCTCTGCGCCACAAAACAGAGTTTTAAGTCGGTTGGGCTGAGGGTTAGCAACCCGCTCCCATAAAAAACACCATTGCTACGAATCGGCAAACAATGCCTCGGAACCGGACGGACAACACGACGACGACCTTTGCTTTTCGAACAAGGACACGAATCGGATCATGGAATGTGAGAACACTGCTGGCTGAGGGACGGCTGGATGAAGTCCTCAACGAGATGAATCGATATAAAATCAAGATCATGGGACTTAGCGAGACCAGATGGCCCGATGCGGGGGAACATATCTGCCCAAACGGTGAGTCCTTCTTATATTCTGGGAGAAACGAAACTGAAAGCCGTAGGAGTGGCGTTGGCGTAATACTCACCAAAGAAGCCAGGTCCAGCCTCATTAGCTGGTCACCGGTTTCTGAGAGGATTATTACCGTGCGCCTGCGTACCAGACTAAGAAGTACTACGGTAGTCCAATGCTATGCTCCAACTGAAGACGCAGAAGATGACATCAAGGACGAGTTCTATATGCGACTGAATGAGGTTTTTCGCTCTATTCCAAGGGGAGACATCATTGTTTTAATGGGTGACTTAAACGCTCAGATCGGCCGTGACAACACCGGCCTTGAACACACAATTGGAAACCAAGGCCTAAGCCAAGTTACCAATAACAATGGTGAGCTTTTCGTTGACTTTTGTAGTTCCCACCAACTCATGGTAGGTGGAACTTACTTTTGTCACAAAAAGATACACAAAGAGACCTGGGTATCGCCCGATGGTAGAACGAGAAATCAGATAGATCACGTGGCCGTTAGCCGCTGATGGAGAACTATTCTTGAGGATGTCAGGAGTTTCAGGGGAGCGGATACTGGAAGCGACCACCATTTGGTTGTAGCAACTATTCGCCTTAAAATCGCAGCAATCAGAAACGTGCAACAAGATGCTATAACCCGTAGACGGTTTAACGTAGACCTTCTGCGGGAGAGCGTTAAAAAGCGGGAATTCGCTGGAAACTTTTTAGAATTATTAAACCAGCAAACCGTTTCTGACGACACAAATATTGAGGAATTGTGGAGTACGACAAAGGGCGCGATATTGACGGCTGCGGAAACAAGCATCGGTTATGTCCAAAGAAACCAGCAACACTGGATCTCGTGTAACGAACCACGTTTTCGTTACTAAGAATTTCACTCCACGACCATAAGGAAAACTATTCACTCAGCAGGCGGGGAAATTCTTTTAAGTAAAACTTTAGGAAAATAAAATATTCACCCAGCAGGCTGGGCGAATATCCTTTGACAGTTTCACGGCTATAAAATAAACGGCTTCACCAGTCTAAAATTCAGTCTTCACTCAGGCTCGTTCCAGGGAGGTCACCCTCTCTGGTCCTAGACCGTGTCGTGGTGTACGATCCGGCACGGTCATACTTTTGTCCTTAGGAATGTTGCCGAGGCCTTGTCGTGGTGTACGATCCGACAATGTGCCGAAGTAGCGATTCCTAGACCGTGTCGTGGTGTACGATCCGGCACGGTCAGCCACACACACACACACCCACACACACACACACTACGCACAATACACACTACCCGAGGAATGTTTCCGAAGCCTTGTCGAGGTGTACGATCCGACAATGTGCCGAGGTAGCGATTCCTAGACCGTGTCGAGGTGTACGATCCAGCACGGTCAGACCTACACACCCAACACACATTAGGTACATGTAGTTCATAGTAGTGAGTGGATGACTGCTTAGTAATATACTAGTACTACCCGTAGTAAGCTATGTAGATATGCTTACTCACCATATGTAAACATGTATCTAGAGATTGTAAATAGGAATGTTTCCTGGACCAATGTCGTGGTGTATGATCCGACATTGTTCCCGGCAGCATTGCCTATACCAGTGTCGCGGTATGACCACATACGAGACCGACCACATACCGACACACACACACACACACTCACACACACACACGCACATCCTGCCAGACCATTGACCCCAGCTTACGCACATGTAAACCTGTCGTAGTGAGTAGATAGCTGCTTAGTAATATACTAGTACTATAGCCCGTAGTTAGCTATGTAGATATACTTACTCACCATATGTAAACATGTAACCAGATATTGTAAGCCGTTACTTAGATTTAAGATACCGAAATTGTTAGTATATAAGAATATTTGAATAAATAAAGAAATTTTATTTTTGTAAGAAGGTGTTTGTTCTCGCACGACCCTGGACAACTCGAGAGCCCCCGGCAACCCTCCCTTAAAAAAGGAGGTTAGAGAACACTTTCACCCGAAACACCATTACAAAATTGGCGCCCGAGCAGGGACCGGTAAATTATATAAACTCGACATAACCAAATCATCCAGTACCCCGAAAAGACAGCAAAAGTCTGCAGCATGGACAACCAGGACCAGGAAATCCGCCCAATGAAGAAGACGGAGCTAGTAGCCGAATTCAGATTTCACCGACTATCCACCACTGGCGACGTGCACACGCCAAAGGTACGCCTACTCTGGCGAGGCCCACCAACGGAAAGTTCACCTGTACCACACACCCCACCGATGACACCAGCAGGCCAGGCACCAGTAAAAACACCCGATCCAGTCATCATCCAAATATACGACCAGACCGACCAGCCAGTAAAACACCGATACTTCCCTAGAAATTCAGCAATGCAACAAGTAATCGACACCGAAATAGACCGTATGTTGGCTGAAAAATTATTGAACCGTCCAGCAGCCCTTACGGTTCACCCGTAGTTCTGGCAAGGAAAAAGAATGGCCAATACCGATTCTGCATCGTCTACCGGAAGATCAAAGAGATCTCAAAGATGCTTACCCGTTACCTCAAATCAATCATAGTCTAGACCGATTGAGAGGCAAGATATATAACCAAAATCGACCTATACCAGGGTTATTGGCAAGAGCCATTAGCTGAGGAGAGTAAACCAGTCACCGCATTTACTGTCCAAGGTCGAGGTTATACCAGTTTACCGTACCAGTTTACCGTCAGGCCATTCGGACTCCACTCCGTACCAGCAACGCCCCAGCGATTACTTGATATCTAGACGAAAATTATCATCCTAGGAAGAACCTTTGAGGTACACCTAGTTAATTTACAGGAAGTATTCCAGTGTTACAAAGAGCCAATTCCGACTAAATCCCGGCAAATGGGAGTTCTGCCAGCCGTCTATCGATCCGTTACCGAAGATACCAAATCAAAGAAAAAAAAACACCTGGAACAAGAACAACAAGTCAAAATACCAGAAAGAAACGTGCCAAGAAGTCATTTGATTTAATCTAGAAGTTAAGTTTTGTTAATTTATTAATATAAAGTAGAATATAAGTTTTGTCAATTTATTAATGTAGAATTTGTTGGTTTACCATTATAGTTTAGAACGTAGTTATGTTTTTCCCTTTTGATTAAAAACGCTTTTATTTAGAAAAAATATATTCTGACAGCAAATTACCCTTTTCCGTCTCCCCGAAAAAAGAGGGGGATGTAACGAACCACGTTTTCGTTACTAAGAATTTCACTCCACGACCATAAGGAAAACTATTCACTCAGCAGGCGGGGAAATTCTTTTAAGTAAAACTTTAGGAAAATAAAATATTCACCCAGCAGGCTGGGCGAATATCCTTTGACAGTTTCACGGCTATAAAATAAACGGCTTCACCAGTGTAAAATTCAGTCTTCACTCAGGCTCGTTCCAGGGAGGTCACCCTCTCTGGTCCTAGACCGTGTCGTGGTGTACGATCCGGCACGGTCATACTTTTGTCCTTAGGAATGTTGCCGAGGCCTTGTCGTGGTGTACGATCCGACAATGTGCCGAAGTAGCGATTCCTAGACCGTGTCGTGGTGTACGATCCGGCACGGTCAGCCACACACACACACACCCACACACACACACACTACGCACAATACACACTACCCGAGGAATGTTTCCGAAGCCTTGTCGAGGTGTACGATCCGACAATGTGCCGAGGTAGCGATTCCTAGACCGTGTCGAGGTGTACGATCCGGCACGGTCAGACCTACACACCCAACACACATTAGGTACATGTAGTTCATAGTAGTGAGTGGATGACTGCTTAGTAATATACTAGTACTACCCGTAGTTAGCTATGTAGATATGCTTACTCACCATATGTAAACATGTATCTAGAGATTGTAAATAGGAATGTTTCCTGGACCAATGTCGTGGTGTATGATCCGACATTGTTCCCGGCAGCATTGCCTATACCAGTGTCGCGGTATGACCACATACGAGACCGACCACATACCGACACACACACACACACACTCACACACACACACGCACATCCTGCCAGACCATTGACCCCAGCTTACGCACATGTAAACCTGTCGTAGTGAGTAGATAGCTGCTTAGTAATATACTAGTACTATAGCCCGTAGTTAGCTATGTAGATATACTTACTCACCATATGTAAACATGTAACCAGATATTGTAAGCCGTTACTTAGATTTAAGATACCGAAATTGTTAGTATATAAGAATATTTGAATAAATAAAGAAATTTTATTTTTGTAAGAAGGTGTTTGTTCTCGCACGACCCTGGACAACTCGAGAGCCCCCGGCAACCCTCCCTTAAAAAAGGAGGTTAGAGAACACTTTCACCCGAAACACCATTACACTCGGACACAACCTGGCAAAAAATAGAACGCAGAAGGGCCCTCAAAAATAGCGTAAACTCCACAAACGACCCGGAAAGACGTCACCAATTAGAACGGGAATACTCCCAATTACACCGGGAGGTTAAGAGAAGTGTCCGGCGTGATAAAAGGCAGCAGATAAACGAGCTCGCAGAAAAAGCGGAAAACGCGGCAAACACAGGCAACAGTAAGGTGCTGTACCAAATCACTAAACAGCTCTCGGGAAAGCACTCTACTAAAAAGCATGCCGTTAAGAGTGCGGATGGAAGGCTGCTGTGCAGCGACGAAGAGCAACTCCAAAGATGGAGAGATTACTTCTTCGCCGCCCTGAATGGTACACTTACACAGGAACCTCAGGAAAACAGCAACAATGCACAGCCAATAAGAATCACCACCCGGGCCCCATCCAAGACGGAAATAGTAACCGCAATTCATGCGATGGCCAATGGTAAAGCAGCTGGGAAAGATGGCATCCCGCCAGAATTGTTGAAAGCCGACTCAAGCCTCATAGCAGATGCGCTTCAGCCAAATCCTAGAAATAGCATGGAACACCTGTACCTTTCCGGAGGATTGGACGGAAGGTATCATAGTCAAAATACCAAAAAAGGGGGACCTAACAATATGCGACAACTGGATAGGCATCTGTTTACTATCTACAGTGGGCAAAATTTTGTCCCATATATTACTATCTAGGATAAGTGAGGCAGTTGACCGAACGCTTAGGAGACAGCAGGCCGGATTCAGGAAGGGCCGCTCCTGTATTGATCATATTAACACCTTGAGAATAATAGTGGAGCAGTCTACTGAATTCCGATCCCCCCTTTACCTTGCTTTCGTAGATTATGAGAAAGCGTTCGACTCGGTCAATAGGAGCTTTATATGGCAGGCACTACGGCGACGTGGATTGCCTGATAAAATAATAGAATTGATAAAAGCCCTATATAACAATTCCAAATGCAGAGTTCTCCATAATGGAAAATTATCCGACAGCTTTCAGGTGAGCTCAGGAGTACGACAAGGATGCCTACTTTCGCCTTTACTATTTCTTATAGTAATAAATGACATCCTTGTCGGCGCTCTAGATAATAGAACAGGCGGCATACAATGGGGTTTGGTAGACCGCCTTAAGGACCTCGACTACGCCGATGATATCTGTTTGCTGGCCCACAGACACCAGGACCTCAAAAACATGTTGAACAATTTGGCAACAGAAAGTAGTCCAGCAGGCTTAAGGCTAAATCCGACTAAAACTAAAGAAATGCGGATAAATGCAAACACCATTGAACGGACCTCTACCGCTACCTCAGTAGCATTATTGCCGAAAATGGTGGGGCAGAAGAAGACGTAAGTTCCAGAATAAACAAAGCACGAGGCGCATATGCATGCCTGTCCCGCATATGGAGATCAACGGAGATCTCAACTAACACCAAATTGCGGCTGTTCAACTCCAACGTTAAGGCAGTTCTTTTGTACGGTTGCGAAACATGGAAAGTCACCCAATTCATCACAGGGCGCCTACAAGTCTTCATCAACAGATGCCTTCGTCGTATCCTAAAAATCCGCTGGCAAGATAGAATTTCAAACGAAGAACTTTGGCGCCGTGCCGGCCAAGAAAGGATAGACGACCAAATCAGGCGAAGGAAATGGAATTGGGTTGGCCACACCTTGCGACGCGAAAACGAAAACCTAGCCAAACAGGCCCTTGACTGGAATCCGCAAGGTTCCCGTCGAGTAGGAAGACCTAGAACAACGTGGAGGAGAACCCTACTAGAAGAAGCCGCAACAACTGGGAGATCCTGGTCGGAGCTGAGAGCTGTCGCGCAAAACAGAGTCCGCTGGAGGGCAACGGTTTCCGCCCTATGTCCCATGAGGGATTAAAGGAGTTTAAAGAAGAAGAAAAGAAGAAATAAATGCCGACAAGAGTAAAATTCTAATTTAGTCAAGGGTGGAAAGAAGAAGCAGAAAAAGTTGGGGGAATATAACTTCGAACGGGTAAATGAATTTAACTACCTGGGGTCCACAGTCAGCGAAGACAACGATAAAACGTTAGACTTACAACGAAGAATAAACGCCGCAAAAAGAACATACTTCTCACTAGTGATAGTAATGCAATCCAGAGACATCCACAGAAAAACCAACACATCAGCACAGTACCTACGTATGGATGTGAATAATGGGGTATCTCCCAGAAATCCGCAGACAGGATGGACATATTTGAGAGGAAGGTTCTCCGAAGGATATATCGCCCAATCAATGAAGACAATGCATGAAGAATACACTACAATCACGATGTACGATTTATATAACGAGTGTAAACTTTCGATGCATGCCAAGCTGCTGCGTTTACATTGGGCCGGTTATGCCCAAACAATGGATGACTCAAACATACCAAAAAAAGCGATGTACCTACTACCAGATGGCAAAATTCCAGTTGGCAAACCACGGCCAAGGTGGGAAGACAATGTTAAGGCCGATGCAGCAAAACCGATCAATAACAGAAACTGGTGACAAGCTGTGGAGCAGAGAGACGTCTGGAGGAAGAAGCTGATGGAGGCCAAGGCTCGAATTAGGCTCTAGAGCCATCATAATAGAGTAAACCCTTCTAACACAGAAGGCGCAGGTCAGCTGGGCCAAGAAAACATAACCAACTCAGCAGAGAGATTAAGTTAAGTAATTTAAGCCGAGATTCATATGATGGAAAAACTAATGGGTTTTCCCAAGGAAGATGATTCAGTGCAAGTCGAACGAGCCTCCGTTGAACCGATTCAATAGTTCTAACATGCGAAGAGTAGTTGGGAGACCAAACCTGGCATGCATATTCGTGTAATGGTCTGACAAGAGCAATGTGAAGGTGTTTATTGATCAAGGGGTTGTAAAATTCTTTGGACCACCTTTTTATAAAACCCAGGACTAAACTACTTCTAGAAGAGATATAGCTAATCCCAAGATCTTTAACAAAATTAATCCGAGGGATATCCTTATTAGAAAAGGTGTAGTTAAAAATTATAGGATCACGTCTCCTACTAAAAGTCATGATATCACTAATATTTAGAACCAGTTTGTTTGTAAGCACACCAAGAGTAAAAGGTGTCAAGGTCAACTTGTAAAAATTTGAAATCCTCGATACTCTTTTTTTTTTTTTATGTGATAGACTAGAGGCTTAGGGAAAGCCCCTTTATACTGTTCGACAATCTATTTTTTCGTATAGAATGTCGAACAGCAGCTCTAGCCGGAAGATAGAGATTAGAAAGAGACAGAGAAGTAGGAAGGAGCTGCCACAACCTAGCCGCGATATTTTATTCCACCTACTTCCAACCATTTCACAACTCTGGCATCGCAGCATTTGAGAAACAACTCGCTGGAGTGTTATGCCTCCTGAAACGAGTTGAATCTCATCAGCCAACCGATGACATGCGCTTGGTGGAGCGGGGAAAGACTAGCGAAGGCTATGACAGGAGGAATCAGGAATGTAAAGAGGGAAGAAGAAAGAAGGGAAGTTATGTGGGTGGGAAAGTGGAAAAGGCGAAGGACCGTGGGGCTGGCCGGGATTCGAACCCGGGACCTCTGGGATAGTAGTCAGGCGCCTTACCTCTAGACCACCGAGGCCCCCCAAATGTGTCATCAGCGTAAATCAATTTTTACAGTGTCTTAGCAAGGAAACAATGTCATCAATTGATAGAATAAAAAAAAGAGGTCCAAGATGATTTCCTTGAGGGACACCGAACGACGCTTCAAAGTGTGATTCTTAAATTTAGAACTGCTACATAAAAGAAGCATGAAACATCAAGCAAACATTTTTTGGGCACTTAGGTAAATATTTGATTATTCCGTTCAAGTTATTTATCTATTAGTTCTATAATTTTACAAAAAACAAAATGCTTAGAGACATTTCTGAAACATAAATGCTTATAATTTACTATACTATTTAAGATATTACAAGTTAGTAAACATTGAAAGTCACAGTTTCAATACAATTTCACTGCATACACCAACTTTTAAGGACCCAGTACGATACCATTTAAAAAATGGTGTACCACAACAGCTTCCAAATGGGCATGAATTATAGCTAAACCAAGCAGATTCCGTTTGTCAAGAAAAAGAAAATTGGCTCAAAGACTGCCACTTGCACAGATGCCAATAAAATCTTTAAGCGTACACCAAGATTGAATTTCGCCCAGGATTTTGGCACTCTATCATTTTAAAGATAGTGAAGTTATCTCCCCATTTTCACATAATCATCACTTTTCGGATATTTTAAGACGCCAGAAACTCCAAAATAAGTCAGGCAAAAACATTACAAAAGGATAATAACGTAATAATTGGACCTGACACCAGATGACATAAAAAGCTCTTAAGAAAAATGAACAGCAGAAAGCTTTTTGAAAGTCCTCTCCAGTTTGTTCATCAGGCTCATATAACGAATACGTTTCCTTCACATCTTTATATATCCTGGCATCTCGCCTCGGGGACAGCAACTTATCGTATATCAAAGGCACTGGCTGTCTCCACAGGCAAAAACGTCATCTATCTTCAACAAATGGAAAACTACTCCATAAGCGACTGTTGAAAGTTTCTTGGCATAATCTTTTTTTATTGAAAATATCTGCATGAGGCTCGTCAAGGATGGTGTGAATTTGTTATTTCCGGTTTTTGCAGTCTTTAACTTACGAATCTAGGTATGTATATGTATGTTATAAAATACTTCATACTTCCTAGAAATTTACTAATACCCTGCGTCCAACGTCCATCTACATACTTGTCCTACCTAGAAAATATTCATCATTTTCATCTCCTCGTCTTTAGGGGTCGAGGTCGTGCATAAATTACGTGAGGTGATTTTGGCGATTTTTCGACCCACCTTACACTAAAAATACGTATTTACAGTCGTAACCACATCAAGGTGGACCTTTTCTTAGAATATAGAATGCATAAAAGGCCCTCGTGTATAAAATCCATATATACGTAACCGTAGTGAAATCTGGGTCAGCCGACTGTCAAATCGGGTTAGTTGAGTGTCAAATTATATATGCTTTGTTTACATTAAGAAGAAATGCCATCAGCTGATTAGAATTCGGAGTAAAAGGCGTGTGAAAAGTTTTACGATGGCGGGGAGGGAGAGGGGTTTTTGGGAGCAAGATTTTATTTGAGATAACTGATAATTTGGACTCCTTGCCCTGCTCTAATTCACTCGCTTTTCCGCATGTAGTGGACACACAACTACCAAAACGTGAGCACTCACTTAACAAGCATTTCATTACGCTGAAATTCGGCGTGTGCCTTCTTGTAGTTCTCTAAGAGCCTTTTCGCGAGTCAGTGTTACTTGGCTCGAACTCTGCAGCATTCGCCGAGTCGCGCGTTTGGCTAGCCGGTGGAGGCTAAACAATCGGGTAAACATATTTGTATAGGAGTTACCCATATGTTAAAGCTCCAATTTCCATAAAGGTCGCTGGCAGGCCGTGGTCTCAAACTTTTGCCTTGAGGCCAAATATCACCATACAGTTACCAGCCGCCAACTGTATTAGGCCTGCAGTTCAAGAAAGTTGATAATAATCGCAATTATCGTCAGGCGTGAAAACCATTCACAATCGCATTCGCGCTTGTTCGCGGGTATTCACGGCGTGAGTCTGGAGCCGCCTTGAAGCTTTTGTTGAGGCCACTAACATTTTTGTACTTGAATTAATAACCTGCTATGCTGTGTGCCAAAAATTACAAATGCAAGGCAGTACGATGTTCAAACGAAAGGAAACAACGAGACGAGACGAAAATATATTTGCTACTCCTTGAGACATGAGATTATCGTCTGCTTTGCATTTGTAATTTTTGACCAATTATGCAAAATAAATTAAAGCTATCAAAATAATTAACAATCCCAACTTACATTTTAACCTCAAAACCGCTTATACAGAACAAGCACTAACGTCTTAACGAAGACGATTACAAATGAACGATATCGTCTTGCCAGGTAGCATTTTGACAAAACGGTTTCGGTTTCGTTTTCGTTTCGTTTTGTTTTCGGGAGTACAGGCCCTTAAGTATTGTCCCTCAGTTAGACTGAGTCAAGTTTAGTCAAGCCGGCCGACCTGGTCTGACAGGCCACTGCCTGCCAGCGGCGTGTAAGTGAATGGGGATCTTTAGTGGATCAACATGTTTTACTTAATTTAACCCAGTTTTTTCGCAATTTCACACTGTTTCTTAAAAAAAAAATACGGGATATTTGATTGTTCTTGCAAACATAACCAAGTCTTGTTCTTGGTCTTGCTAAATGTGCAAGAACAAGACCATTTTTGCTCATCACTAATTGCTATAGGCTACTAGCATAGTACGCGAGGAAGCTTTTCGATTCCCGAGTTTAACGTTCAGTCAATGTGTATTAGGTGCATCCTGTTTAAAAAACCGCGTGTTATCGCATTATTTTTTCCGACTAGAGTCCGACATTGTGTTTAATCGTAGAATCCTTGATAGGAAAAATGATCTACCTCTAAACTCTAGTCTTTTACATAAAAAACTCTGATGAGTTTAAAGGGCCGCATAGCTAGCTTCCCGCGACTTATGCTCGCGTTGTGAAACCAGGAATAGAAGTCTGAAAATCGATTCAATTCTTAGTAGTTATAAATTAAAACACTCACGATTAAAGTGACAGGGTTCTGTTCCCGGAACTGAGAGTGGACTACCCAATTTTTTGTCAAGCTTTCAAAGTTTTGAGGGTACGGGGGATTTACGATTTTTAGCCATTATTTTTGAGATGTAGATTCTCACACCCCAACAAAATTGAAAAGACTAAAATACCTTAAAGCCACCCAGAATGGTATAACACGAAAAGTTCTTGAAGGATTCCGAAGAAAACTTCTTAAGATTGTACCATATATCCTTAAGCACTTTTTGATAACTTTCGCAGGGACTACACAACCTCATAGGCTTAACACAACAAGGACATAAGTCCTCGCCGTGTTGTTATCTTGGTTTGTTTTTCTATGAGCCTTTTACTCAAAAAGGCACCTTTGATTGGGATCCTGTGAAAGTTTCCCTGCAGCTAAACTGGGGATATTTTAAGGTATTTAACCGGAAATGGTTGGATAGAGAACGATGCAGCCATATGACATCATTGTTCAGCTTGTGATTTTTGTTCAAACTACTTACCTAAGTTACAAAGGGATGAAAGTTTTTTAAGTAGCGAAGCATGGAGTTTTTCAAAAAATTTACAAAACATTTCCTGTACGGTTGAATCCTTGATTCAATATTTTTGAATAAGAATGATTTATAAATATCAGTAGTTGCATGTTGCAATTGGAGCTAAACTGTCAAAATAGATGGTTTTGTATTAGTCCCGGGAGGCAGCGTTGTAAGTAACCAGATTATTTCAGCCCTATTGATAACTTTTAAAATTATTCCTTTCGGGGTAGTAAGTTGAAAATATAAACCCCACGTTTCTAGTGGCTGATGTGGCGGTCGCCATTTGCCGTTTATATACATAAGTTCGTTATAGAGTAATGAATGTGTATATGTATGAATGTATGGATGTATGTATGTTCGCAATAGGCTCCTACACCGGGCAACCGATCTTAATGAAATTTTAGCCATGTGCTATGTACATTAAAACTTAGAACATAGCCTATTTTATTATTTTATAAAGCTACTCCTAGATGGCGCTGTCATGGAGAGCTTCGTTAAAAATTATCGCAGAGTTTTGAGTTTTTGCATGAAGGTCCGTGGACTTCTCCTATGATGCACTCGAAAAATTTTCGAAATTCAAAATGGCTGCCGAAATTGCCAATTTTATTCCGATTCCAATGAAAGTGGGTATCTATGGGTTTTAAGGTCGTATCTGAGGTTTTTTAAGGTAGCAAATAACAACTTTATCATCAAAATTTAAATTCAAAATGGCCGCACCAATAACATTGGATCTTTCAACTGGGAAGAACAAGACACAGAACCGCTGGAGTTTGTTTTGATAGTTGTTTTCGTTATTGGACCAAGAAAGCCAATCAGAGTCTTTGCCGAGGTATATGCAGGCAGTTTTTAGCTTTTTCAAAAAAAAAAATCTTATACAGAGGCTCTGTCCGTCTGTCCGTCTGTGACCTTCTTTCATATTTGAAAGTACTGCCGCTACAGACTTGGGTCATATCTCAAAATGTAGCTCTTGGTCCGCGGTCCGCGGTGCCCCCTGGGGTACTTCTTCGGAAGGAGCTAACGGGAGATGGGCGAATGGCGAGCTCTCTGCGCCACAAAACAGAGCTTTAAGTCGGTTGGGCTGAGGGTTAGCAACCCTCTCCCATAAAAAACACCATTGTTACGAATCGGCAAACAATGCCTCGGAACCGGATGGACAACACGACGACGACCTTTGCTTTTCGAACAAGGACACGAATCGGATCTTGGAATGTGAGAACACTGCTGGCTGAGGGACGGCTGGATGAAGTCCTCAACGAGATGAATCGATATAAAATCAAGATCATGGGACTTAGCGAGACCAGATGGCCCGATGCGGGGGAACATATCTGCCCAAACGGTGAGTCCATCTTATATTCTGGGAGAAACGAAACTGAAAGCCGTAGGAGTGGCGTTGGTGTAATACTCACCAAAGAAGCCAGGTCCAGCCTCATTAGCTGGTCACCAGTTTCTGAGAGGATTATTACCGTGCGCCTGCGTACCAGACTAAGAAGTACTACGGTAGGCCAATGCTATGCTCCAACTGAAGACGCAGAAGATTTCATCAAGGACGAGTTCTATATGCGACTGAATGAGGTTTTTCGTTCTATTCCAAGGGGAGATATCGTTGTTTTAATGGGTGACTTAAACGCACAGATCGGCCGTGACAACACCGGCCTTGAACACACAATTGGAAACCAAGGCCCAAGACAAGTTACCAATAACAATAGTGAGCTTTTCGTTGACTTTTGTAGTTCCCACCAACTCATGGTAGGTGGAACTTACTTTTGTCACAAGAAGATACACAAAGAGACCTGGGTATCGCACGATGGTAGAACGAGAAATCAGATAGATCACGTGGCCGTCAGCCGCAGATGGAGAACTATTCTTGAGAATGTCAGGAGTTTCAGGGGAGCGGATACTGGAAGCGACCACCATTTAGTTGTAGCAACTATTCGCCTTAAAATCGCCGCAATCAGAAACGTGCAACAAACTGCTAGAACTCGTAGACGGTTTAACGTAGACCTCCTGCGGGAGAGCGTTAAAAAGGGGGATTTTGCTGGAAACCTACAAGACTTATTAAACCAGCAAACCGTTTCTGACGACACAAATATTGAAGAATTGTGGAGTACGACAAAGGGCGCGATATTGACGGCTGCGGAAACGAGCATCGGTTATGTCCAAAGAAACCAGCAACAGTGGATCTCGGACACAACCTGGCAAAAAATAGAACGCAGGAGAGCCCTCAAAAATAACGTAAACTCTACAAGCGACCCGGAAAGACGTCACCAACTAGAACGGGAATACTCCCAATTACATCGGAAGGTTAAGCGAAGTGTCCGGCGTGATAAAAGGCAGCAGATAAATGAGCTCGCAGAAAAAGCGGAAAACGCGGCAAACACAGGCAACAGTAAGGTGCTGTACCAAATCAATAAACAGCTCTCGGGAAAGCACTCTACTAAAAATCATGCCGTTAAGATTGCGGATGGAAGGCTGCTGTGCAGCGACGAGGAGCAACTCCAAAGATGGAGAGATTACTTCTTCGCCGCCCGGAATGGTACACTTACACAGGAACCTCAGGAAAACAGCAACAATGCACAGCCAATAAGAATCGCCACTCGGGCCCCATCCAAGACGGAAATAGTAACCGCAATTCATGCGATGGCCAATGGTAAAGCAGCTGGGAAAGATGGCATCCCGCCAGAATTGTTGAAAACCGACTCAAGCCTCATAGCAGATGCGCTTCAGCCAATCCTAGAAATAGCATGGAACACCTGTAACTTTCCGGAGGATTGGACGGAAGGTATCATAGTCAAAATCCCAAAAAAGGGGGACCTAACAATATGCGACAACTGGAGAGGTATCTGTTTATTATCTACTGTGGGCAAAATTTTGTCCCATATATTACTATCTAGGATAATTGAGGCAGTTGACCGAACGCTTAGGAGGCAGAAGGCCGGATTCAGGAAGGGCCGCTCCTGTATTGATCATATTAACACCTTGAGAATAATAGTGGAGCAGTCTACTGAATTCCGTTCCCTCCTTTACCTTGCTTTCGTAGACTATGAGAAAGCGTTCGACTCGGTTAATAGGAGCTTCATTTGGCAGGCACTACGGCGACGTGGACTGCCTGATAAAATAATAGAATTGATAAAAGCCCTATATAACAATTCCAAATGCAGAGTTCTCCATAATGGAAAATTATCCGACAGCTTTGAGGTGAGCTCAGGAGTACGATAAGGATGCCTACTTTCACCATTACTATTTCTTATAGTAATAAATGACATCCTTGTCAGCGCTCTAGATAATAGAACAGGCGGCATACAAAGGGGTTTGGTAGACCGCCTTAAGGATCTCGACTACGCCGATGATATCTGTTTGCTGGCCCACAGACACCAGGACCTCAAAAATATGTTAAACAATTTGGCAACAGAAAGTAGTCCAGCAGGCTTAAGGCTAAATCCGACTAAAACTAAAGAAATGCGGATAAATGCAAACACCATTGAATCCTAAAAATCCGCTGGCAAGATAGAATTTCAAACGAAGAACTATGGCGCCGTGCCGGCCAAGAAAGGATAGACGACCAAATCAGGCGAAGGAAATGGAATTGGGTTGGCCACACTTTGCGACGCGAAAACGAAAATCCAGCCAAACAGGCCCTTGACTGGAATCCGCAAGGTTCCCGTCGAGTAGGAAGACCTAGAACAACGTGGTGGAGAACCCTACTAGAAGAAGCCGCAACAACTGGGAGATCCTGGTCGGAGCTAAGAGCTGTCGCGCAAAACAGAGTCCGCTGGAGGGCAACTGTTTCCGCCCTATGTCCCATGAGGGATTAAAGGAGTTTAAAGAAGGAGAAGATTAGATTATCTGTACCCACTGAGATTGGGGAAAGGACAGTACAGGTTTAAGTGAAGATAAGACAGTACTTTGCTTTGGTAGCGTTGAATTCGACACGGTTCTTGAGGCCCTAATAAAGAACGAGTTCAATGTCCCTGTTGAGAGAGTTGGACATGAGTTTATTGTCTAGCAAACAAGGTCTGGAAAGTACTTGTCGAAGGCGTAGGAGTAACGCCGAGTACCGTCATCGGCAAAACTGTGAAGTGGGCTGGAGGGGATTTATAGCAAATCGTTACTGAATATTAGAAAGAGGGCTGGTGAAAGAATTAACCCTCGCCATCCAAAAGTACCGTGATTAAACGGCTAGAAGGAAAGCTCTTAATCCAATTCGTCGATACCAATAGCTTTGAGTTTAGAGAGTTTAGAGTTTAGAACATTGATTTTGGAGAGAACAGCAGTAATTGCTATCGGGCGGTAGTTGGCTTCACCTTTTATCGGAATGGGCTGAACATGAGCTAGTTTCCAGGAATTCGAGTAAACACCGTAAAGGATGCTAGGGCAAATAGTTTGCGCAGAGGTTTAGCCAAAGGTGAGGCATACATATTTCTTAACCCTGGGTGTGTACACTGGGTCTTTGAAGGAACAGTCGAAATTCCGTTTTTTCCGTTTTGTTAACTATTCTTCAATTTTTATTAACAACGATTTTAAACATATGACTTTGGCACTTGTTGGCAATGTAGTAGACACTTCAATTATTAACCTAGATTTTTTTCAGATATTTTAATGGCCGAGAAAACTTTGAAAACCCGACCGTTTCGTAAAAGACCCAGTGTACACACCATGTCTCGAAAAATATAGTGTACACACGCCGGGTTAAGTATCATAGGGGGAATATTGTCACACCAATATCTGAGATATTTATATACCTTGCGAGCTCTGAGGAAAATTCCGTCCATTGAATGGGCGTTGCGCTCGAGAACCGGAGGTCATGTATCAGTTTCAGTTAAAGTAAAATTTGAAGTGAACAGAAATTCAAATAAGTCGGCCTAAGATTTGCTTTCCCTAATCAACTCCTTCTCATATAGGAGGTTGTGAAACAGGTAAAATTCTTCTCGACGGAGGTTGCCAAGAACCAGAAGTGTTTGCTGACTACGCTGTTGTTGATTTGGATTTCCTGATGATGAAATTGCAGGAGTTTCTAAACTTTATAAGCTCACGCCGAAGTAACTCGTTAGGGGAACGTCTGAACGCTCTATAGGCGGCTTTCTTAGCTTGAATTTCGTTTATACACTCCCCTCTATATATATGTAGATGTATTTTTTCACACCATAATGCAAATGGGTTCCCTTATAATAAATCAGACGCATACACAAACGGATAATCTTAATGTCCTCATTCCCTTTATATTCAAAGCCGATACGCAGCAAAACTTGACTTATTGACGCAATTGAACTACTCAAAAAAAAAAATAGAGGTTAAGTGTGACTTTCGCTCCTCAACAAAACTCACCGCGTGTTTATTGAGAAAAACATGTGCTCCGGTGCTGATATCTTCGAATTCGAACATTTCAAACTTTTTTTCAAACCAGCAATTAAATGTTCTGCTTTTTTCGCCTGTTTTTTTCTTCGAGCGATTAACTAAATAAAATTTCCCACTAAAATATAAATAAACATATTTCACGTACAACAAACCGACGACTGGTGAGCTCGTTTTTCTTGAACGTCGATAATGTAGTATGATAAATCGGAAGGGCCATTCATTATACATAACGAAAATGCCCATAAAACAAATTTATCAATACATTCGCCTGTGGAATGCCCGCGTGCACAGCTTAGTTCTTGGCCATTTAAATCTTTTGGTTAAGATTGGACGTCGTGAGGCCGAATGTGCTCCCATTAAAAATGGATAAAAATTCTACCGCCATCATATCCCCCTTAAAAAGGCAAGCGGCCGTGGATCGCCCGCTATAAGCCCGTTTTTTATTTTTACTCGGGATATTAAACTGAAAGGATCTTGAACTAAATAGTTCTTAATTTTAACATATTTTAAATATTTTTTCTTAATAGTGCTTCTATAAATAAGCTTAATTGCACATTTTCCACCAGTTACGGGATTAAATTATTAGACATGATTCCACCACTGCAACAAAATGTATTTTAATAATTAACGCAAAGTAAACTGCAAACGCCCCACGATAACTCCTCCCGTTTGCGTGCTTGTTCGACATATTCAACAGACCCACAAATGACCCAATCGTAATGAGAATGAAATAGAATTTATGTGAATTACGGGTGATCAAATCATGAATTTATTTGCCCTAAATTGAACCCATTTCGCTAGTTTGAAGCTTTTTGGTCAGTGTTATAAGGCTGTAGACCAGAGATAAGTTGGTTTTTACTTTTTCATATCTAGAGTATATTTTACACAATTCTGACCTAACTACACTCTTAATGTGCCTTTATGATAAGATTGTCAATGGTGGGTAAAACTTAGTTCGTACTCGCACAGTAAAGGTTCATGCAGGATTCAGGACATTGCCTTCATTTAATGTGTTCTGCTAGTAAAAAATTAAAGTGTCCAGAAAATCAGGATAAGAAAACCGACCATTCACGTTTTCTCAATCTTCATCACACAAATGCTGAGTCTACTAAAGTTGACAGTGTCCTGAGTATGACTAAGTATTTTATTGAACTATTCAAACAAAGAAATAAATTTTGAATCAATTGGAACAACGTTAATGACAATTCGAATAGATAAACTAGTTGGGATGTGGGTTCGACCCTACACTATAAAGCGAATTCATTTTGAGCGTGTTGAAGCGCTGATGATAAACTGCAATGGTAAAAACTTCATTTTCAATTCGAACGATTTCAGGAGATAGTACCAAAATTAATCAATGTAACGGATTTATCAAACTTGTCCGAAAAGGCCAAACTGTAATCACTGGAAATCCCGCGATGAACTCAATTCCCAAAACTGTAGGACATGGAAAGCAATCCGCCGTTCAAACAGTTCTGAACTAAAGTTTGAAAATTTCGTCATGTTTGTAATGGTTAACGTATTTGTTGAATGGTTTTTAAAGAAAACTCAGATTTTGACGAGTGATGACTCTTTGGGAAACTATTGCTCGGCTGAATCCATAAAAGTGAACTTCATTTTGAACGGGTGTCATTCCAACGCTTCGATCGGTACCTCAATGAAGTCAATATCATTTTTGGTTTGCGTTCTATCGAGCATGTACAAAAATCACTTACGCCCTTTAAACATAGATACCGCTCGATCGAATTTTATGAAAATCTTTTTAAACTGTACTTTCGGTAATACGCTACGATCGGCACCTCAAAGAAGTCGGTATCATGGTTGGTTCGTGCTATATCGTGCAGGTACAAAAATCACTTACGTCGCTTAAACAAAAAAACGGCTGGACCGAATTTCATAAAAATCTTTTCAGATCATATTTCGGTTAATACGCTTCGAACGACACCTCAACGAAGTCGATATCCGTTTTGGTTCGCGCGATATCGTGCAGGAAAAAATTACCACATCCGTACGCACACACACACACACACATACTTCCTCCCAATTTTTTGCTTAACCCTAGATAGCTAACCTCCGTCGAATCGACGGGCATCGCTAAGTAAAATCGCTGTCTCTTTTAAACGGTGGATTTAATTGTTTCGGCTCAGCTAGCCAACTCAGTCGTCGTTGAGGTCGCTGCAGTGGCAAACACATTGAGCAAGTAAGTGTTATAGTTTTTGAGATACTTAAGCTTTGTCCGTCGTCGTCCGTCGTTCGTCGTCGAATTTTGTTCTTAAAGTGTATGAACAAAAAATTGTTTGTTTTTCAGAGGTCTTAAAAATGTTACTGTAATTTTTGAATAATTAAATAAAGTACAACTAAAAATACCCATCTTTATTGAAAAATCTTTTAATAACCAGTAATGTTAGGTACCAGGTGCGTGCAGTTTATATTTTATATAAAGAAATACTTTTTGAAATACACGTCGTTTCGACGGATGGTTAGCTTAAATGGTGTACGCCAGAAGGTTAGCTATCTAGGGTTAAAATGCTCCTGGGACCTTGAAAGATGAAAATACGTTGAAATTTTCGATTTCGATTTTCGGACCGATTACAATAACTTCCTATAGTGGGAAGTTATTATGGAACGAACTGAAATGGAATGAGTAAAGATTGAAAGGATAAAAAGGTCGACAAAATTCCAGAAAAGACGACCTATCAAAATCCCTTACAAGCATTATGCAGTTATTCTCAATAACAGAACGTCAACATTTTTTAAAATGTCAGAAAACTTGCAGCAATCACTGGCGGAATAGTTTTTCATATGTTGAAGACAAATGACGGCTTTGTTTTTGGAGAGACAGTCAGTGCTTTTGATATGTGATAAGTTGCTGTCCGCAGGCGGGATGTTAGGATATGCATATATGGACGAAGGACGTATCCGTAATATGAGCCTGAAGAACAAAATGGATATGTCTTTCCGTAAAAGCTCTGCTCTGCTGCCCATTTTTCTCAAGAGCTTTCCATGTCAGCTGTTGTCATGGCCAATTATTACGTTATCTTCTTTTTGTGATGTTTGCCATAATTTTGAAAAGACTTTTATCTGACTTTTTTTGTGGGGGAATTTGCCTTTTTTTTTCGACATCAGGACTGTTTTATGTGATAACCGAGAGATACTTACACTGTCTTGGAAACGGTTTTAAAAAGTGCCAAAATGCTATATTCTAAGCGAAATGGGGTGATATATAAGAAATATTATATACAAAAAAAGCTGTCTTGAAATCTCTTTCTTCATAAAGGATTCCCAAAAGGATCACAAAATGGCAAGAGTTGTAACTAGCGTTATGACATATCCAAAAGGATTTCTTATCATATGAAGGGGATAGCTACCAGTCATGGCTCTACGTAAATATTATTCCTTCCAAAAAAGTGTATTTGTGTTTGTATTATAATAAATCCAGCCAGTATCTTTTGTAATATAAAATTCCTTTTCCTGGATTTAAAGGATTGAGTAAACTCATCACTCTTTATCCATGTGCATAATATCATGGAGTCCTTCGGTGGAAAAGCTTATTAAAAGAGCAATGAAAGGGATAATAGTGAATTCTTAAATGTCCTTTGTTCAACAGTGTACGAATAGGAAATTTCGCATTATTTTTTTTAGGTTTTTTCGGAGGATTTTTTCTTTCTTTTTGCGTAGAAAGTTTAAACTTGCCGGAAGGAAAAGATGGAATGAACCCTTTGTTGATTTATGAGCCACTGGATTTTCATGCAAAAAGTATTTCAGATATAATAAAATTGAATAAAAGACATATATATAAAATGCTGGATGTGTAATTTTATTTATAAAATGGTATGAGCATAATATGTTCATAAGAATGCATTATTTGTCCAGGCGCTGTAGTCAAAATTTTACTAAAACCTGGCGCTAAAAATAATAGAAATGATTTGTGGCACAAAAGGAGTTTTTTAAGAGTATTTTAGGAAAAAAGAACACCTAAGGAAAGTGGGGGAAATTCCCGCGAAGACTATATTCCATAAATAAAACGGATGGGGTTGAAAATTTCGATATATTGTATAGGAACAACTTGTAGAGCGTGAAAATCTTCACAAAAACGTCTTTACATGTTTTTATATACCTACATACATATATCTATAAAAATCTCGTGCCACAGTGTTTTTTACCGAACTCTTCCGAAACGGGTTGACCTATTTTTATGAAAATTTTTGTGCATATCTGGTAGGTCTGAAAATAAGTAAATGTAAGGGTATGATAACTAGAATATCATAAGCAATATAGTATACTCAATATACCGTTAGATCTATGGCGGCCGTTTCAAGAGGGCGGATTACCACTTTCTTCACAACCTCCTAGACATTGGTATCAAATGAAAGAGTATGATAAGTAGAATAGAATAAGCAATAACGTATACTCAATATGCCATGGTGCCCTTCTGAAGATCCATGTACCCGTTCTTTGAGGCACTTCATTCGTGTACAATTCATATTTCGAAAAATACCAAGGCAATGGATGATTTTTATTGGCTACTATTGGCTTATGGGTGCAGCGAGGCGTACCGGGTCCCACCTAGGATATATATATATATATATATATATATACTAGCATAAAACCCGCGTGCCTTGCAACGCCTTTAAAAACTGTTTATTATGTGCAATGTTTTCCTTAAAAAAAACCAACAAAAAAGTCAGCTGTTATTATCCCTAAAAAGGGTTTATTATAGTGCATTTTTTTAATAAATATGGTAAACAAATTACTGCGAATATCACCTCTCCTCAACAAATCTGCAAGTTTTAAAGTAGATTGGCATGTATATGTCATCAAGAAAAGTGACATTTTAGGGTTTGACGAACGTTCGTTAAGTTTGTTCGCCTATTTACGTGGATGTAAGAAATTATGAAGCAATCGCAAATGAATATTAAATAAAGTGAATTTCGAGTCATTCATTTCTACGTGATTATAGGGATGCACTGTCAAAATTTCAGCCCTTCAGCTTCAGAGGTTTGGGTTAACCCCATTTCATCCCCTTAGGGGATGAATTTCGAGTACTCTCCTCTTAGTGGATGTCCATGTCATTATAGGGATGCACTGTCCAAATTTCAACTCTGTAGTTCCAGTAGTTTGGTAAACCAAATTTTACCCCTTTAGGGGATGAATTTCGAAAAATCGCTTCTTAGTAAATGTCCACGATGCACTGTCAAAATTTCAGCCGTTTAGCTCCAGCGGTTTGGCTTAACCCCACTTAACCCCCTTAGGGGATAAATTTCAATCGTCCCTAAGTGGATGCCCACGTCATTGTAGTGATGCACGGTCAAAATTAGAGCCCTCCAGCTTCAGCGGTGTGGGTTAATCCCATTTCACCCCATTAGGGGATAAATTTCGAAAAATCGCTTCTTAGTGGATGTCCACGTCATTAAGGGGATGCACTGTCAAAATTTCAGCCCTATGGCTCCAACGGTTTGGATAAACCCCATTTCACCCCATTAGGGGATGAATTTCGAAAAATCGCTTTTTAGTGGATGTCCACGTCATAAAGGGATGCACTGTCAAAATTTCAGCCCTATAGCTCCAGCGGTTTGGGTAAACCCCATTTCACTCCCTTAGGGGATGAATTTCGAAAAATCGTTTCTTAGTGGATGTCCACGCCATAAAGGGATGCACTGTCAAAATTTCAGCCCTATAGCTCCAGCGGTTTGGGTAAACCCCATTTCACTCCCTTAGGGGATGAATTTCGAAAAATCGTTTCTTAGTGGATGTCCACGCCATTATAGGGATGCACTGTCAAAATTTCAGCCCTATAGCTCCAACGGTTTGGATAAACCCCATTTCACCCCCTTAGGGGATGAATTTCGAAAAATCGCTTTTTAGTGGATGTAAACGTCATTATAGGGATGCACTGTCAAAATTTCAGCCTTATAGCTCCAGCGGTTTGGGTAAAGCCCATTTCACCCCCTTAGGGGATGAATTTCGAAAAATCGCTTCTTAGTGGATGTCCACGCCATTATAGGGATGCACTGTCAAAATTTCAGCCCTATAGCTCCAGCGGTTTGGATAAACCCCATTTCACCCCCTTAGGGGATGAATTTCAAAAAATCGTTTTTTAGTGGATGTAAACGTCATTATAGGGATGCACTGTCCAAATTTCAGCCCTATAGCTCCAGCGGTTTGGATAAACCCCATTTCACCCCCTTAGGGGATGGATTTCGAAAAATCGTTTCTTATGGATGTCCACGCCATTATAGGGATGCACTGTCAAAATTTCAGCCCTGTAGCTCCAACAGTTTGGATAAACCCCATTTCACCCCCTTAGGGGATGAATTTCGAAAAATCGCTTCTTAGTGGATGTCCACGCCATTATAGGGATGCACTGTCAAAATTTCAGCCCTATAGCTCCAACGGTTTGGATAAACCCCATTTCACCCCCTTAGGGGATGAATTTCGAAAAATCTCTTCTTAGTGGATGTCCACGCCATTATAGGGATGCACTGTCAAAATTTCAGCCCTATAGCTCCAGCGGTTTGGATAAACCCCATTTCACCCCCTTAGGGGATGAATTTCGAAAAATCGCTTCTTAGTGGATGTCCACGCCATTATAGGGATGCACTGTCAAAATTTCAGCCCTATAGCTCCAACGGTTTGGATAAACCCCATTTCACCCCCTTAGGGGATGAATTTCAAAAAGTCGTTTTTTAGTGGATGTAAACGTCATTATAGGGATGCACTGTCCAAATTTCAGCCCTATAGCTCCAGCGGTTTGGATAAACCCCATTTCACCCCCTTAGGGGATGAATTTCGAAAAATCGCTTTTTAGTGGATGTCCACGCCATTATAGGGATGCACAGTCAAAATTTCAGCCCTTTAGCTCTAGCGGTTTAAGTTGTGCGTTGTCTGTCAGTCAGTTACTTTTTATACAATAGAAAAAAATCCCCTTGCAACTTATTGAACCCCATTTCACCCCCTTAAACCCTTTCGTTCTCCATAAAAAGTAGCCTATGTCCGTCTCCAAGGTCTAAACTATGTCTGTTGCAAATTTCATCAAAATCGGTTTAATGGTTTAGGCGTGAAAGCGTAACAGACAGACAGACAGACAGACAGACAGACAGACAGACAGACAGACAGACAGACAGACAGACAGACAGACAGACAGACAGAGTTACTTTCGCATTTATAATATTAGTAAGGATATATATATATATATATATATATATATATATATATATATACCTATATATATATATATATATATATATATATACCTATATATATATATATTGTATATAATAATGAATTATTGTTTTGTGAGTAATCGATGTTTGAAAATTTGGCTGTATCAAAAGCCTGAGTGAAAGTTGTTTGTATTAGAAGATCTCAATACCAAGGTTCATATGTATAGTTTTGTTGGTCTTCTTCCCAACAGGAGTTTTATTTTTGTTAGTCGTAATCACCAAATAATATCCACAAATAATTACAACAGTGAAACTTTATTTATTCACACTTTTTTATAAGCTTTATTACAACTTTATTTTATAATTTTATTTTATTATATACACTATATATTACTGATTCCTTCTTTATATTTTTAATTTTATTATAATTTTATTAATTATATTTTTTAAATTAAACTGTGATGACTGATTTTTCTCTGGTTTTTTGTTTGTTTTCAATTTTTTAACTGACACTGACAATCAATTAATTAATTAATTTTTTCATTACTTGATGCAGGTCGGCTATGCTTTTGTGCAAAGTCTTTTGCAGTCAAGGAATAGTCGAGTAGTAGGACGATGTCCCTACAGTTTACATGATTATGTGTGTTGGTATTTTTGTAATGGTGTTTGAAAAAGAACTGTCGATATCCCTATTGGAAATTTTTTTCTTCGCACTAAATTCATATGATTTGTTTTTGAATCGGTTTGTTAACTTCCCAGTATAGGAAGTTATTGTAATCGGTCCGAAAATCGAAATCGAAATTTTCGACGAATTTTCATCTTTCAAGGTCCCAGGAGCATTTTAAGCAAAAAATTGGGAGGAAGTATGTGTGTGTGGGTGCGTACGGATGTGGTCATTTTTTCCTGCACGATATCGCGCGAACCAAAAAAGATATCGACTTCGTTGAGGTGTCGTTCGAAGCGTATTAACCCAAATATGATCTGAAAAGATTTTCATAAAATTCGGTCGAGCCGTTTTTTTGTTTAAGCGGCGTAAGTGATTTTTGTACCTGCACGATATCGCCCGAACCACGAAAGATATTGACTTACTTGAGGTGCCGTTCGAAGCGTATTAGCGACAATATAATCTGAAAAGATTTTTATAATATTCGGTCGAGCGGGTTTTTGGTTTAAATGACATAAGTGATTTTTGTACCTGCACGATATTGCGCGAACTATAAAAGATATCGACTTAGTTGACGTGCCGTTCGAAGAGTATTAACCAAAATATGATCTGAAAAGATTTTCATAAAATTCGGTCGAACCGTTTTTTTTTTGTTTAAACGACGTTTATGATTTTTGTACCTGCACGATACCGCCCAAACTAAAAACTATTCGACTTCATTGAGGTGCCGAAAAAAAGAATATTAACGAAGAAATGCTCCGAAAAAAATTTCATAATATTCGGTCGGGCCTTTTTTGTTTAAATAGAAAAACTTCGGCTAATTGTCATAAAGACCTTAAATTGGCAAGTTTTGCTAATAAACTCGATGGAAAGAGACCCGTTCTAAACGAAGTGATATTTTTTGGGTTCTGCACAGCGATAGCCTTCGAACAAAACATCACTTGTCAAAATCCGACAAATCATGCAAAAATTTCGTTACCCTTTACAAACAGCGCGAATTTTTCAAACCTTGGATTAGCACTTTTTGACGGGGAATTGTTTTCTACGCGTGATACAGTTTCAGGAAATTGCGGTTCATCCCGGGATTTCCGGTAGTTACCGCCATATTTGTTCTTTTTGGTCAAGTCTGACAAGTACTTAACAGTTACAGTTTTGCTAATATCTCCGGAAAGCTTTGGAATTTCCAGATGAAGTCATTCGCTTCTCAGTTTGTCAACGGCGCTTCAGCACGCTCAATACGAATTTGAACACCCGCTTTAGTGCAGCGAACGAAATGCGGAGGACATGTTTGTTTGCTAACGTTCAAGAAAAACAAATTCTCTAGAAAAATCTTGTGGATTTACTACTATTATAGTTATTTGCACTAGCTTCTCTCGGGATTGCTTTGTCATCAGTTCTGATACTAGCCAATTTTCCACTAGTGCTAAACGTATAACTATTTTGTAAGAAGGCAGTTTATTCCATCTTCGTTCATCATACTGGGAAGTTAATCGTGTGGACCAAAGGGGTCAAACCCACATCCCAACTAGTTTTTTTTGTTAAAATTGCAGCAAAAGATCAGTTTTAGGCTACCTAAGAAGCCTTAACCTTGATGGTTTTTAAAGACGGGGATGGTACAATAGACCAAACAAAATTGGTCGCAATGCCCGCTATAGAGCCCCTCAACAAAAATAAATAAATAACACCGATCCCCCCTACATGACCCAAATATAAAACCTTGTCCTGCATTTTTCCAATTTTAAAGTACCATTTCCATGGACTAACAATCCTGCATTTTATTAGAGATAGTCTAGGATGATGTTTATGATGAAATCAACGAAAAGGATTATTCTCATTGACCTTTACAGGCCAATTCATCATGAGCAGCATCGATCCATAAGTCTGGCATTTTTTCTCAAGAAATTTTCAAATATACCATTATAGAAAATAATGAAACTAATAAACTATGAAAACCTCACGTTAATGCTTCAGCTCCCCAGTGTTGTTGTCATCATTTCAGTTTATAATTAAGTTTGTAATCGTTCCCTTTCTCTTCAGCACACAATCTACTCTTCTCGCCACATAATTAACGGATTAGAATCTTGTTGATATTATTCACGCTGATATGAAAATGCATCAAAAGCTGATCTTATTAGTCTGAAATCCTTTTAGTAATATTGAGCTATGTGCATAACCTCCATAACGACTCGAGTGGGTTTAGCTTGAGGGTAGATATGTTTGGCAGAGTTATGAAGCAGAAGATTAAAACCAAAGAGTAAGAGCCATTAACAGGTATGCAAGTAAGAAGCTAATTGAAAAAGTGGTCAGGTCCATTTACACAAAGCAGGTAAGCTGGAAATCTTCTATTCCAAGCTTTTGATAATATTAACATCCTTCGGCCGGCAAAATCCTGGGCATTTACGTAGAATTTTTGACAATTTCAAATTACCTACAAGCAGATGTAAAACATTTTTTTATCGAACGATTTTAGTGTTAGGATTGCTTTTATAATACGATTTTGGAGAATGATACTTTTTCTATAATCTCCTTTGCTAGGAACAAGAAGTTTTTCTTTTGACTGAGGTGATAGATTATACTTAATACGATTAACTAACGCGTGTGTTAATTAAAATAATCCAAAAAGCCTCATTTCTTCTATTTTCATTTTATTTCCACATTCCAATTAGAAGAAATTTAAACAATGTATTTTAGAGTATTGTAAATTGGATCAATGAAATTACGAATAATTTTTAGTTTTGACTGTGATATTTTATTTAAAATCAGTTCCAAAATATTCTGTCGAAAAAGAAAATATCTTTAGTGATATATCAATTGAAATATTTCTGCAGCTTCTACAAAGACATCGTCGAGTTACATTCCCATAGAAGAATCAAAGAATAACTTTGAAGTATTTCACCCCAGGATCTTTATGTTATACATATCTACAATTAGACTGTGGAAAAACTGAATCTGATATCGAGACTACAAATGGCACAAGTCAAGATGAGAATAATGGCAGAAATGAGAGCGTCTGATGTCTGTGAGTAATGAGGTGCAAGAATTTACATTTTACTTGCTGCAGGCGGGGTGCTCCGAACGAACGTCGGTTAAAATACGTTCGTATCATAGATGCTGGTAAAAAAAATAAGACTTGATAGAAAATAGGTGGGTCAGTCTTCAGTTTAACATGGGTAGCAAGTAGTATATACAACTGGTGGCTACGTCAAAAGTGGCAACTTCACATCAAGTAGGGTCTTTGACATTAAAAATGGTCTGCAACAATGGGTGCAGTAATCTCGCCGCTGTTATTTAATATCTTTACGAGTGACCTAATAAGTTCACTCCCCTTCGCACTAGCGTATATGGATGACCTGATTTTGTACAGGACGTGGGCGAAGATTGAAGTGATCCAGACGCTCTTACAACGTGACTTCGAAACAATCGAAGGGTATAGTGTTGATTGGAAGTTGAAGATCAATTTTAGCAAATGCGAATCGATCCTTTTCCGAACAATGCTGGACAAGCCTTAAAAAAATAAATTGGAAGTGAAATACCTTGGGCTTTGTATGGACCAATACCTATATTTCAATAGAAATGTAAGTGCTGGTCTTACCAAGGCAAACAAGGCGTTTCATATGACCAAAAAACTTTTACACAAAACAGGTAATCTGAAAATTTTGTAAATAAATCAAAATGGCGGTTCCAAGATGGCGACTTAGGTATTAAATGAAAGGGAATGATAAGTGGAATACTATTAGCTATTTGCTGTCATTCCAAATACAAAATGGTGGCCGACGCAAAATGGCGGACTACTTATTTTTACTACCCACCCCTTATGGGTATTAAACAAAAGGATATGACAACTAGAATACTATTAGCTGATTGGCATCATTCCAAATTTTAAAAGGCGGCCGCACACGCAATGGCGGCCAACACAAAATGCTAGATTAGCTTTTTATTTACAAAGCGCTCGAAATGGGCATCCAATGAAAGGATATGACAATTAGAATACTTTTCGCTGTGTGGCGTCATTCCAAATTCAAAATGGCAGCCAGTGATTTAGCATTTTTTTACAACGCTCTCGGTTTGTTACCAAAAGAAAGTGTATGACGAGTATAGCAAGTAAGCTGTGTGACGTCAATAAATGTGGCAGGAGGAGGAGGGCACATGGTTAAAAAAGACCTCGGAAGGTGGTGGCACCCGATTTGTCACTTCTGCCAAAATCCGAGAAGAGTCACTGCCGACGAACACCTACCAGCTCTGTTAGCAAGTTCCAGCCCCACCTCCTCGCGGTGCCGCCTGGGGTATTTCTTCGGAAGAGTTAAGGGGAGGCGGGCGAATGGTGAGTACTTTGGGCCGTAAAACAGAGTTTTAAGTCGATTGGGCTGAGGGTTAGCAGCCCGCTCTCATAAAAATACCATTGCTACGAATCGGAAAACAATGCCTCGGAGCGTGATGGATACCACGACGACGAACTTTGCTTTTCGAACCACGACACGAATCGGATCATGGAATGTGATAACACTGCTTGCTGAAGGACGGCTTGGAGGTGGTACCAAAGTCCATACATTTTCTGGCATCCTTCTTTGTTGGGCTTGTTAACAAAAATGGCCAGGCGAGGCAATAAAAATGACCGTTTTAATTTCTATTTGAATCAATTATGTGCTTATTTAGCATGATATGGATACGTACAGAAAGATTATGGATATGATTGGATATTTTTCATGTGATGTAATGGATACGACAAAGCGCTCAGCGAGTGGCAGCTCTGCTTAGATCGCGTCGATCAAGTTGTAGATCCATGCATTGCTCTAGACAAAAAAAATTATTAACTTCCCAAGGAAGTTATTGTAATCGGTCCGAAAATCGAAATCGAAAATTTCAACGTATTTTCATCTTTCAAGGTCCCAGGAGCATTTTAAGCAAAAAATTGGGAGGAAGTATGTGTGTGTGTGTGTGTGTGTGTGCGTACGGATGTGGTCATTTTTTCCTGCACGATATCGCGCGAACCAAAACTGATATCGACTTCGTTGAGGTGTCGTTCGAAGCGTATTAACCGAAATATGATCTGAAAAGATTTTCATGAAATTCGGTCCAGCCGTTTTTTTGTTTAAGCGACGTAAGGGATTTTTGTACATGCACGATATAGCACGAACCAACCATGATACCGACTTCTTTGAGGTGCCGATCGTAGCGTATTACCGAAAGTACAGTTTGAAAAGATTTTCATAAAATTCGATCGAGCGGTATCTATGTTTAAAGGGCGTAAGTGATTTTTGTACATGCTCGATAGAACGCAAACCAAAAATGATATTGACTTCATTGAGGTGCCGTTCGAAGCGTATTAACCGAAATATAATCTGAAGAGATTTTCATGAAATTCGGTCCAGCCGTTTTTTAGCTTTTTCAAAACAAAAAAAAAGTTTATACAGAGGCTCTGTCCGTCTGTCCGTCTGTGACCTTCTTTCATCTCTGAAAGTACTGCCGCTACAGACTTGGGCCATATCTCAAAATGTAGCTCTTGGTCAAAAGACCAAAAACTGAAAAAATGGTCTGGAAATTTCAACCAGAAGTATATTTAAACAACAAAAAAGAGATTTCTAATAAAGTTCATATATCGGTAGCCTAGAGGTAAGGCGCTGGAGTCCTATCCCAGGGGAACCAAGTTCAATCCCCGGCCGCAAAATGGTGAAATTTTTTTTTTTTACTTCGGTGTAACATGTTTTGATTATATTTCTCACTAAATTATATTATTTAATAATGATACTCAGGAGAACATAAACATTTATTTAATTAAAAGTGCAAAAAAATCATTTTCTTGAGTTTTTATGGCTCTTCGGCGGCTTTATAAATCATTAAGAAATTTCGCGGAAATAATATAAATTATTTATTTGTTTATATGCATATTTTATATGCTGTTCATTTTATTATTGTTTATAGTCATGTAGGTGGTGCTGTAGACCAAAACAAAAATTCAATTTTATCGAACTTCGCTGTGGATTTGTCACAATCAACCAGAAGTATATTTAAACAACAAAAAAGGGATTTCTAATAAAGTCCATCGGTAGCCTAGAGGTAAGGCGCTGGAGTCAGGTTCCAGGCGAACCAAGTTCAATCCCCGACCGCAAAATGGTGAAATATTTTTTTTTTTACTTCGGTGTAGCATGTTTTAATTCTATTTCTCACTAAATTATATTATTTAATAATGATACTCAGGAGAACATAAACATTTATTTAATTAAAAGTGCAAAAAAATCATTTTCTTGAGTTTTTATGGCTCTTCGGCGGCTTTATAAATCATTAAGAAATTTCGCGGAAATAATATAAAGTATTTATTTCTTTATATGCATATTTTATATGCTATTCATTTTATTATAGTTTATAGTCATGTAGGTGGTGCTGTAGACCAAAACAAAAATTCAGTTTTATCGAACTTCGCTGTGGATTTGTCACAAAAAATATGTATGATTTAAACGAAACATTTGGTAGGTTTAAAACGAAAAGTAGATATCTAATTTTTACCAGGGCATATAAACGCTTACTGAAATGAATGAAAATTTATAAATTTAATTTAACGAACAATGTATTTAAGACCGTCCTTATAGTCCATCAATATAAGGAAGTGATTTTTCTCAGAATTTTTAATATTTTACAAAAATTTTACAAACGATTTGCCCCATATCTAAAAAATTTTTCAGCCCTTTGTTTAAAAGCATATTTTTACGTTTTTATTAACTAAATTTGTATGTATCTCTTCAGAATAACAAAAAAATTTAAAAAAAAAAAAAAACCGACTTCAAAACTACATATACCTATGCATGCATATGTACAAACTTAAACTAAAAAGTAAAAAATAATATTTTAATTACCTCAAAGCAAGAGCCTTAAAGGACAGTTAAAAAAATTATTGATATTTATATATGTATGTATCTATTTAATATTTTTAAAAAGTTCATTTTGGAGTCGGTGCCAGCCGACAAACTCTGAACATTAAGGTTTGTCACTATAGTTTGCCCAGCGTTGTTACCGTCATCACAAAATTTCACTGCTTTCGAAGTGTCCACGGAGTCGACCAGTTAGGAGACAGAGTGTTTGGCTTGTTTTGCTTATTGTTGACAATTTGACAAATTTAATTTAATTAAATATTGACAATTTTAATCAAATTTTTAAGATTACTACGATCAAATTTTTAAAATTATTACGGGCTAACGGGACATAACGGGACAATGAGTCATCATTTTTCGTGCATGCAGCCGGCGTTCATCGTTTTAATAGACGTTGTCACGTCAAAAATAAAAAAAAAGTTACATTGAAGTGTAAATTAATACAAAAGGTGCGGTAAGCCGAATTTTTAACAATAATACGAGGTGTGACAATTATGTAATGAGACTGATTATATTGCCGCGATTGTGGTAACCCTGCGAAGTTGAAATTCCCTTTCCCTTCTCTCGGCATCCTTCCCCTCTCCATTGATATATTTGCCATCGCTCTAGATTGTTCAGTTCGCCTGCTCTGTCGTGTTTAGTAAACGTGTGTTCGTGGTGCTCGTCACGAAAATGGAAAAACGAAATCAAGAACAACGCGTCGCGATAAAATTTTGCGTCAAATTGGGCGAAACAGCTTCGGAAACGTACGCTAAAATTGTAAAAGTGAATAGTGATAGTGCTCTTAGTCGTGCCCAGGTGTTTCGATGGCATAAAGAGTTTAAGGAGGGGCGTGAAAGTGTGGAAGACGAGGCGCGGAGCGAAAGACCAGTCGAGGTGCGGACTGACACGAATGCGCAGCGTGTGCGCGCCCTGATCCGTGAAGATCGGCGTTTAACAGTTCGAATGTTGGCGTCGGAACTGGGTATGAACCGTGAAACAGTCAGACAAATTTTAAGCGACGATTTAGGGATGAGAAAGTTGTGCGCGAAGATGGTTCCGAGGAACCTTTCCGAGGAGCAAAAGCAGCATCGAATGACCGTCGAAGAAGACTGTTTGGAACAAGTGGAAAACGATCCCACGCTGCTTGATCGAGTTATTACAGGCGATGAGAGCTGGTTTTTTCAATACGACCCGGAAACCAAACGCCAAAGCTCACAATGGCTGTCTCCGCACGCCCCCCGCCCGAAAAAAGAAGAACGAACGAGCACCACGAACACACGTTTACTCAACACGACAGAGCAGGCGAACTAAACAAGCTAGAGCGATGGCAAATATATCAATGGAGAGGGGAAGGATGCCGAGAGAAGGGAAAGGGAATTTCAAGGTCGCAGGATTACCACAATCGCGGCAAAATAATCAGTCTCATTACTTAATTGTCACACCTCGTACATGTATGTTTAAGTAAAATAATACACCTAATTCTGTTGTGCAAAGTGCATCGCATTAGATTTGCCTCCAATCCAAAGAAAAATGTTTAGATTCGTTTTATATAGTATTTACATGTGTGATGTGCTTTTTTTGAAGTTATACTTCTTTAGGCGCGTTTTGAAAAATATTATGAGAGTGAATTTTGACGAATTCGCAACGCAACGGAGGATATGGGCGAAGGGGTGGAGGCAATTGAGGGCAAGCATTTCAAATTCCATTCTTCATGCGCACTGGGATTATATTATTATGCACGGTATACAGAAAACGAAGGTAATGTAAAAGCGACGGCAGCTTCGAATACCGTAAAAAATGGGCGCCTGGTGACGTCAGCCGTAATGCTGAAACAACAATAACAGCTTCGATTTTATATGGGAAGTGTCCCCCACGTGACATCAGCACTAAAATACCGTATACGGTATACAGTCTTTTACATTACCTTGTTTCTGAATACCGTGATTACTAATGAACGTCAAGCTAGCGGCGACGCTAGCGGCGGTTGCACTGAAAAGCGGCGAAGTTAAAACTCAACTCTATTTAAAAATAAAAAGCTAATGTCCCTTATTTAAATTATTTATTTTATGTATCTGTATGTGTGAGGAAGTTTGTGTAAAATTTTCAGGATAGTTCCATGGTTCTGAAGGAAATAGGATTAAAATTTTCCGGCCAGCATTTTGAGCTTAAACAAAGTCACGGCCCTTTTCAGTGCAACCGCCGCTTGCTTCGCCGCTAGCTTGACGTTCATTGATTACTATGGGCATATGAAAACTCGCAGCCGATGCCGATTCACGATGTCGATGGGTGAGGGGGTTTTTATGCTGAGGCTATGGAGGGAAATAAATTTCATGTTCGAGTCATCAGCTAAGCGTATGTTTGGTTTTTCGTGGGCATAGGAAGATCTTCTTCTTTAAACTCCTTTTCCCTCATGGGACATAGGGCGGAAACAATAGGAAGATTCGTTTATTGTGTGCTGTTTGTGGGTGAGGGGTTTTGCTGGATGGAAGGCAATTTCTCTAACTCGTAGTGTAATATCATGGACTCGCCAAGTTTTTAACTTGTAAAAAGTGGCAAAATATTGTATTTTAACATTTTTTACTGCACGTGCATTACCGGTGATAAGTTAGTTAGTGATCCGAGTGAATAAATTGAATGAAATTGATAAGGTGATCAGTTTTGTTTACATTCATGGTGGTTTTTTCGAGTTAATTTAGCGAAAAAATGTTGGATTTATGTGGTAATGAAATTAAAAGTGAATTTAAAACGGTTAAAAATTATTACGGAATAGTTATTAAAACATGAGTGCAAGTTCCACCACACAACATGAATAACAAAAATTTTGAACTTTTTCCTACACATTTTTCTGCTTTAATATTTTTAAAAATTATTCTTTAACAAGCTTTAATCACTTTAAATTCACTTTTAACTCAATAACCCCACAAATTCAACATTTTTGCCCTAAAATAACTCGACAAAACCACAGCGAATGTAAACAAAATTGGTCACCTTCACAATTAAACCATTAAAACATATTGGTTCACTCAATTTTTTGAAATTGTTTTAATTCAATCACTGAAACACTAATCACTGGTAATCCAGGTGCAGAAAAAAGTGATCAAATACAATATTTTACAACTTTTTATTGCAAAAATAAACTTAAAAACTTGGCTCCACTATGTTATTACACGAGAAATGTCCTCCATTCAAGCAAATGTAGGATCGGCACCGGCTGCTTCCAGGCCTGTAGCTACGATGGGTTTGCTGGAGGCCCTATCAGAACCTCAAATATGCAGCGTACTGCAAATTTAAGACATGATATGAACATGCAGCACGCTGCTTTGCTTGTCATTTTACCAGCTTCAGCCAATTGAAATACTTTTGATTGCAGCGTGCTGCATTTTTATCTCATGCCCTAATTTTCCAACGATGGTGTTTGGACAGGTTCGAAGTGTTGTCACTCAAACGTTGGAAGCATTGATGCTGTATTTGCCGATACATTTATGTCCTTAGTATGAAACTCTTCGTATCATATTTAAATTACCCTAACCCACTCAATTTAATTGAGTAACAACTAAAAGAAGAAGCTAATGAAGTGAACAGAATTTGGAAGTGACGTTTACTTCAGTAGTGGCAAAGGAAGTAGAATGAATCTACCCAAGGTCGATGAACCCACAGGTGAGTTACGAGAGCATACCGGCAAAATGAGTCTACTCAACGCCTGGAATTCCTCATTGTGACAGAGGACACAGACGATGTCCTTTTGGATTGCCGGAGATTAGCCGAGCACACTGCTGCACTGTAACCTACAGCTAAAGGCACGGCTAAGAGCAACGAACGTTTTAGACTATAATGGTACGATCGTTTGATCTACTGACTAAAGTGGAGGAGAAGCTAAATTCCTCAATCAGAAGCTAAGGCGGAAATGAACAAAAAAGAAGTGAGTTGGGCTTAGAAGTACCAGTAGTATTATCAGGTAAATAAATGCTGATCCAGCTTTGCGACGCATTTTAAGCTTAACATTCATTACGTTTTGGTAGAAAATCAGCCAGTCTTAAGAGAATTACATGAGGCATCTTAAGCCCATCTTAAGATAATTGTAATTAGGCCTAATGACCCAGCTAGTTGGTGATTTTAGTTAGGATTAGAATACGGTATAACCGACAGCCTTGAGCGTGTCGGCATCATAATGCTTGCGCCTTCCAACGCACGAAAATAGAAAGAATCTAATAAAATATTTGTGTAGAAATTAAAAATTATTCTTAAAATCACGCCAAAGAAGTATAACTTCTAATGCGTGTACATAAGTACACACACCCACTGTTTTTTTTTTTTCATTTTGACACATTCGAATTATTGGCCTCGATTCCCAGATCCGGCGGGTTGGAAGTGAGTGCGGATCAATCTCCACTTAATATACTGTCATCCAGTCTGAAGTGTTATTCAACAGAAAGAATACCATGAAAAAGCGTAATTAGTGGCTAGTCTCTAGGCACAACATCCCACTAGTTTGTTTAAGCGGCGTAAGTGATTTTTGTACCTGCACGATATCGCCCGAACCACGAAAGATATTGACTTACTTGAGATGCCGGTTTTTTGGTTTTAATGACATAAGTGATTTTATACCTGCACGATATCGCGCGAACTATAAAAGATATCGACTTAGTTGACGTGCCGTTCGAAGAGTATTAACCAAAATATGATCTGAAAAGATTTTCATAAAATTCGGTCGAACCGTTTTTTTGTTTAAAAGACGTTTATGATTTTTGTACCTGCACGATACCGCGCGAACTAAAATCTATATCGACTTCATTGAGGTGCCGAAAAAATAATATTAACGAAGAAATGCTCTGAAAAAAATTTCATAATATTCGTTCGGGCCTTTTTTGTTTAAATAGAAAAACTTCGGCTAATTGTCAGAAAGATCTTAAATTGACAAGTTTTGCTAATATCTAATAAACTCGATAGAAAGAGACCCGTTCTAAACGAAGTGATCTGTTTTGGGTTCTGCACAGCGATAGCCTTCGAACAAAACATCACTTGTCAAAATCCGACAACCTTTCAAAATCATGCAAAACTTTCGTTACCCTTTACAAACAGCGCGAATTTTTCAAACCTTGGATTATCACTTTTTGACGGGGAATTGTTTTATACGCGTGATACAGTTTTAGAAAATTGCGGTTCATCCCGGGACTTCCGGTAGCTACCGCCAAATTTGTTCTTTTTGGTCAAGTCTGACAAGTACTTAACAGTTACAGTTTTGCTAATATCTCCGGAAAGCTTTGGAATTTCCAAATGAAGTCATTCGCTTCTCAGTTTGTCAACGGTGCTTCAGCACGCTCAATACGAATTTGAACACCCGCTTTAGTGCAGCGGGCGAAATACGGAGGAAATGTTTGTTTGCTAACGTTCAGGAAAAACAAATTCTCTAGAAAAATCTTGTGGATTTACTACTATTATAGTTATTTTAACTAGCTTCTCTCGGGATTGCTTTGTCATCAGTTCTGATACTAGCCAATTTTCCACCAGTGCTAAACGTATAACTATTTTGTAAGAAGTCAGTTTATTCCATCTTCTTTCATCATACTGGGAAGTTAATCGTGTGGACCGAAAGGGTCAAACCCACATCCCAACTAGTTTTCAATTGCACTACGATAATATTGTTTTCAGAGTCAAAAGCTTCCCAAAAACACTTTTCTGCTCGTCCGTCTACCCAATCCTGGAATATGCGTGCCTGATCTGGGACTCTATATTTCAGGTTAGTAGCGGTAAATTGGAATCAGTATATATACTACGTATACATGATGAGTTGAATAGTTGAGCTCAGGTTGAATTCAATATTCGACTCGCGTCACAAATCATAAATCATTCTGGTCAACTACTGAACTCCCGTCTATATGCATAATTTCTATTCAGCCCAGGTAGCAGGACTGAGTTGAGTTCAGAGGACGCAACTCAACCCGGACCTACATGTAGTTGGACTCAGGTTCAACCTGAGTTCAGCTCATCATGTATACGTACTAAGAGAAGATGTTTCTGCTGTTCGCTCTCCAAAAACCTACACGATCCACGTGATTTTCCAGCTTACCGCCCTCCACGGACAGACTGAAGAGGTTGGAATTCATGCCGCTATCACATAGGAGACATGTGCCTATCTCTTGCTTTACTTTGCACGTCCTTAACGATACCGTTAAGTTTCAGTTCCTGTCCGATAGAATCACATTCGACCAATAGGCACACAAAAATATTTAAGGAATTTCCTCATCCGACAGAATATGCAAAGAACGAGCCCGTTAACAAATGTTGCATATTCTTCTCACCCAACAGAAAAATATTCCTTTAAATAAATAACTTTATACCACAATTACCATGAATTAACCATAGACAAGCTGACAAAGTATAAATTAACTATACAGAATTTTGCACCTTAGTCTTGTTTTTTTCTCGAGCGGTTAAATAACAAAGTTTCACATTAAAATAGAAAACACAGACCAACAAACCGACGACTGGCGAGCTTGTTTCTCTTGTGCATCGATAGTCTTTAAGTATAATAATCCAAAGGACGATTGTGCAAAATGATCAAGTTCAATGCAGATTCTTTTTTTGGTTAAAATTTGCCGTCGTATGCCCTTCTGAATAGCTCAGTTCTCGGCCATTTAAATCTTTTGGTCAAATTTGGCCGTCGTGAGCCCGTATGTACTTCCAAGCGGCCAGTATTCGCCCGTTGTAAAGTTATATTTTGTGTTTACTCGGGCTATTGTATAATTTGTGCATAGTAATACAAGTAATTTACCGAAAATAAAGGGCGCATAAAAATATCTCGCACGGGGCTATAAAATTGCTAAACCCGGCCCTGGGTAGAGCCGCAAAGGAAGAAGAAGATGTTCAGCAGAAGAAGACAGAAAATAACGTCTTCGTGTTTTTCGATTTAACTAGCATTACAATTATTTGTAATGGTGGTTTGGTTGTTAAAAAATTAAATTGGGTTTCTAGTTAGTTTTTAATTATTGTATTGGGTTGTACAAACCTTCAAATTTTCGTTTGAATTTTTTTCAGGCTGATTCCCTGCTAATAAATATTTTTGCGGTAGAAGTTTTCCACAAAATATTGAAGTACAGAAAATTCTGCCATAACTAAAACTTGGAGGTGCATAGTTATGTCTTTCTGCTGTTTCCCTTGTAATCAGAAAAATTTTAGTTTAATGGTAAGTTACCTGCCTTTGGAGTAACTTTTCATCGCTACCTAGAGCGGTGGTTTGTTAAGTAGCTTGAAAGAAGTTTGCTGGAGATTGGTTGTAGTTTTGCTTCCCTAAAATGCACGAAACTTTGTTTATTTATGAACTGAGAAAACATTAATTTTAACAAAAAAGAAAATCAGCTCCATGCCGAAACAACTATTAAGTGGCCCCTAGACTAGCAATAATATTGGCAATAATATTGAGCAAAATATTGATGGTTTCCTTTTTTGCACTAGACAATCTTTCAATATTACCCACAGACCGCCAATAATATTGAGCAAATGAATATATTGCACAATATTATTGATAGTCTAGGAGCCCCATTAAGGATGAAAAAGATACCGCGTGGTTAACGTTACATAGTAATACCTGGCGTTGGATATATTCTAGAAACATGCCTCAAGATACAAAGATGGTCGAAAAAAACAACTCATTGTGTGATATATTTTTGTTGTTATTAAATAAGGAAACAAAGGACTAATGTGATGTATTGTAATGTATGTGTTTCTAAAGCCCAGCAAACGATACAATATTATCTAGATTTAAGAAAGGAACTATCCCATGGGATGTCGTAATCTCAAAGGTCGTCTGTTGTTGTCACTCCTTATCAGCAGACACAAATAAACCCCATCCCTGATTCGCTTTTATCACATTTTCGTCCTTGCCGAGGATACTTCATATTAACGCCCTCTTCTCGGTTTCAGAGTTGAACAATTTGCTCCAAACCAGAGTCCTCAATACATCTCCAATGTTTTCAATTCTATGCTTGTTGATTTTTTTTTTTTTTGCAAAGAATATATATCTTTGTGAAACCCGATATCCTGGGCAAATACACAAATAGACCTCGTTATAAAAGCTTGGGGAAGGGAATTCTATAAGTGTGTATAGAAAACAAAAAGCAAAGATATCGATTTCGTGTTGCACACCCATAAGGCTAAAAAGACATTGGAAGTTGTCAAAGGCATAGAGTGTCTGGGTGTGAAGGGTCCATGAAGTAGGACACGTGGTGTGATCTTTTATTTATGATCACAAATTGGAAAAGTAATTAACCCGTTCAGGATATGCGGTGACTGACTATTCCCCAAAAGCAACAAGTTTATTTGTTTGATGGGATCTTGCGGAACTGGGGGCACGTTATGTATACCCTTATTGAAATCTTTCACTGACATTATGCCTCATTAAGTCTAGAGGGCTAAATAAATTGCGCCTTTGAATGATAAGAGGCTAAAATGCTGCTTTTGGTGGCATTAAAATAAATTTGTTGTGGAACGGATGGGTGGAAATTTGGATATGATATTTGGCTCTAATGACTTTTGCGGAAATTGATGTGTGTAATGGCAATTTATCAAATAGAGTGATTGAGGTTGAAACAGAATTCATGTGAACGCTATTCAAGTATTCAGATTGATGATGAAATTGCTATATTAGTGAAGCATTTAACATTTAAACTTTTGATTTATTTCATTTCATTTTCAGGTCTGCCGAAAACGTTTAGGTTATCTTCTTTTGCGTATTCATTTTGTAAAATTAAATTAAGCTTTTTGCAAAATTGCTGGTACTGATATATGGATTGGTGGTTAAGAGTTGTATTTTAATGAAAAATTTCGTAATTTATTTCATAATAAATCTTCTTCCTAAATCATTACGCTGTCCTTATAAGACTGCAGATCCTTATACGACATCTTCGTATATGTCTAGCAGGTCACATATCCACCTATTATTGTCTTACGTTTTTTTCTTGTTGGTTTATCATTACAAATCCTGGCGAGCATTTTGCCTTCAGAGGTTCGTAATATACGTTATAGCTTTTTTAGTATGTCCAGTTGCCTATATAGACCAAAAGCCCAACATGACAAATTATCTGATGATAGGCAGTGGCGGATTCATGGTGGGAAATGAGGGACATTCTCTATGAGTTTGGATTATTTCAGTTCTGAAAAAATATGTCGAGTGAAATTGAACTAGGAAATTTACTTCTATATATTAGCATAAATATATATTAACAAAAAGTCTCCTTGCAAAATTTCTGTAAGATGTGCTGTTACGGAGATATTAGTTGAAAACCCATTTGCCCATCTTTTCCAAGATGGCGGCCAAATGAGGGGCCGCGGATCCTGAAAATTAAGCTCACACCGATCCCCCTACACAACCCAAAAATAAAAACGTGTCCTGCATTTTTGCAATGTTAAAGTACCATTCCCATGGACTAAAGTATCCCCACACTTCACCCCGGCCGCCGACTGAATGGGGCCTGCAGTCCAAGAAAACTGATTTAAATCTTTATATGTGTGGGCAATTGTCGTTAGCTTGTGACCTATTCATACAAAATTTTTTGTAATACCTATTTGAATTTTCGTATGAAGAGGTCGATTGAAATAACTTACGTGCTACCACCCTAGAACTTCTATTCAGTCGGAAGCAGTGAATTTACGGCACGATTTCTGGTTGTATCCAGTCGGACCTGAAGGCAAGGCGCGAACTAGGTGTGAAAAAAATTTATTCACGGGTGTTCACGGCGTGAGTCTGGAGCCGCCTAAAGGCACGACCCGCGCCGCCTGCCCATTGTGTAGTGTCAGCAAATATGGTGGTCCGTGTATTTTAAAGATTTTTCCAGTCACCAATGAGTTTTCGTTGAGGCCATGAACTTTTTGCACTTGAATTAACAACCAGCTATGCCAAACTGTCGTCTTCGCCTGAGGATATGTAGGGAATCATGACGTCATTTGCATGCTGCGGCCTGTTAGGCGGATACCTGAAATCCTCATCCCTACGTCAGACGGAGTATTGTGTAGCCTTCATCGGGCCGTGCCTGTCGACCTGGTATGGCGGCGGCCTCTATGTAAATATAGTCTTTAGTGGCGAAACATATTTTAATTAATTTAGGCCAGTTTTCTAGCACTGTTTTTTGAGGAAAACAATTACGTAATATTTGCCAAGACCCCCCCCCCCTCTCTGCCCTATGTGAGATTGGATGAGGTTTGGCTCGACGTCCTCCCTTCACCCTAAGCGCCTCACGTAATTAATGGACAACCCCTCACTATATACTATATATTATGTACTATGCACTATGTCCCATGTATTTTCTATTATGTACTAAGTGTTATGTATTAAGTACTTGTACTATATACTACATATCTACTAAGTATTATGTACATTGTACTGTGTACTATGCACTATGCATTATGTACTATGTATTTTACATTAGGTACTATGTACTATGTATTATGTACTATGTATAATGTACTATGTACTATGCATTATGTAGGATGGATGTTGTATTATGAATTATGTTATGTATTATTACGTTGGTGTTTTTCTTATTTTATTGCAACAGTTAGTAACAATAAAACAAACTTAAATGGAATGTTTATAAACAAAATTTATTCCAGTTTTTTCAAATTAAATTCTCCGGTTTGCAAATCAAATTAATCCTTTTCACAAATAAAATTCACCTTTTTCCAAATTAAATTCATCCTTTTGCAAATAAAATTCACCCGTTTGAAAATTAAGCAGGTACTTCTATAATAATATTAGTAAATCCAGGTTCGGTTAAGCTCGACACACCATAATGTATTACTATTCATATATTTTGTTGGTAAGAAAATAAACACTCTGCTTTTTTACCACCACATTCTCCAATGCTGAAGATCATCGAGGAAGTCTTTTCCAAAATCAAGCTTAGTGCAAGAAATGAGTATGTTAGCTGATCCTTTCAATTATAAATGACAATTCTACACACATTAAGATTTCGTGTATGGATAAACTACAAGCGCACATGCATTGTAATTTCCTCTTTGAAATTCTTTTACGGGCAACAACACTCCCTCCATCTGACCATGACAAGAGTGGGAGTGAGACCGTTGAATTGTGATTGGGAATATAAATGAGCGGGTGATTTGAGGTTATAAACGAACGTTGTGACACTGTTCTTTTCGAATGTACTTTCGTTGTGGGATTTGAGACTCTCATTGCCAATTAAAAAGCGATTTTGAGATTACCAATTGTTTTGGCGCACGCCATTTTATTTGCTTATGGGTGCAGTGAGGTGCACCGGATTCCAACTAGTAATATATAACATTGAAGTACTTAATATTCAAACGGGTGAATTTAATTTGCAAAAAGGTGAATTTTATTTGTGAAAAAGTTAATTTCTTCTTCTTCTTCTTCTTTGATCCGTTAGCTGGCGGTCCGAGCGGGACGTCCCCGCAACGGATACGCTGCTGTCGGTGCCGCTGGGTCCCGAACTCTATTCACGATTCGCTTCCACTCTTCTCGGTTTTTGGCGGTGTCTCGAGCCTCGGTAACTGATAATCGTTGATTCTTTAAGTCACCCTCGATATTCTTCAACCAGGTTTTCTTCGGTGCCGATCGCTGTATTCTCCAGTCTGCAGGACGGTCTCGCCAGAGAAGTTTACGTGGCAAGCGGTTATCATCCATTCGGCAAACATGTCCAAACCACCGTAGTCGACGTTTTTGCATTTCTTCTTCGATCAGTGTTTGCTGATCGCATCTTTGTCTGACAACCTCGTTTCGAAGGCGATCACGGAGGATCTGCCTCAAACATCGCATTTGGAAGACCTCGAGCTTCTTAACGTCCGGTTTGAGCAGTGTCCACGTTTCAGATCCATAAAGAAGAATCGGAAGAATCAACGTTCGGTAAAGACGTAGTTTTGTTTTGATGGAGATATTTGCTCGTTTCCATATGCACCACTTGAGCGAGGCGAATGTTGCTGTTGCCTGGCCGATACGGCTGTGAACGTCGGCCGTCGATGCTACTTTCGTTTCCTCAACCAATGATCCCAAATATTTGAACCTTGGAACCTGTTCGATTTGGGTTCCATCGAGGTGAACACTGGCTCTTGATCCATCCGTTGTGAGCACTTTGGTCTTTTCCGCATTGATTTTTAACCCGTATGATTGGGCGATGCGGGAAATATCGTATAAGATGTCCGTTGCTTCGGCATCCGTGTCGGCGAAAACAGCGCTATCGTCGGCGAACATTAAGTCTGTTACGAAGTTGTTGTCGTCGTATTGAACTCCGAGTCGTCCATCGAATGCTTCACGCATAATCGCGTCGATCACAACGTTGAAGAGAAGTGGCGAAGCGACGTTTCCCTGTCGGACACCCGTCTGAATCGGGAACTCCTCGGATAAGTCGTTTCGAATACGAACGCTGCTGGTTGAGCCATCGTACGACGCTTGGAGAAGTTGGATGATTCTCAATGGCACGTGTTCGGTTACCAAGACTCTCCACAAGCTGTTCCAATCGATGCAGTCGAAAGCGGATTTGAAATCGATGAAAACGACGACAATTCGTTTGCCGCAACGAATTCTTTCTTCCATTAACTGACGGAGGGCGAATATTTGATCAATGCATCCTCGATGTGGTCTAAATCCCGCTTGTTCCTCCCGGCTCGTTTGCTCTCGATGTTTCTGTAGCCTCGATTGTATTATTTTCGTAAATACTTTACCGACGATCGAAAGAAGGCTAATACCGCGATAATTCTTGCATTCCCGACTGTCGCCTTTCTTCAAAATTGGGACAACGATCGCTTTCTTCCATACCGAAGAGACACGATCCGAATGCCATATGTGTGTTATGAGGACATGAAGTCGTTGTGATAAGACATCACCTCCAGCTTTGATCATCTCGGCGGTTACTTGGTCTATTCCCGGCGCTTTTCCATTTTTCAGCGATTTTATTGCTGTCTTCACCTCGATAATTGTTGGTTCGGTATCGAGAAACTGATTCATCGGCTGTTCGATAATCGGTGGTTCGGGTGCTGGACCTTGCGGCGGATCGTGGTTATACAGCTGGTGGAAGAATGCTCTCCACCGCTCCAGGCGTTCATGGGCAGAAGTCACAAAAGTTCCATCCGATTTTTTGATGTTGTCGTTTGTTGATGTTGTTTTGCCGCCTAACCGGCGGATTGTCTGGTACAGCGTCCGGTACTCGTGCCTCGACGCCGCTTTTTCCATGTCGGCCGCAACGTTATTCCAGTACGCTTCTCGTTCCAATTTCATTTTCTGCCGAACTTCTTTGTTCAATCTTCGGTATTCCTCAAAGTCGACGTGTTTCATGCGCTTCCGCTGATCGACGAGGTCCAGACAGCTGTCCGAGATCCATGGCTGCGTCCGTTTACGGATAGTTGGACACAACTCCATTGCACACTCCACAATAGACTCCGACAATTGCCTTTCTTCTACATCGATATCGTCCGGTATTGCGAGCGCCGCGAATTTGTTGGATAATGCCATTTGAAACTCTCGCCCGATGGCCGGGTCCCGTAGGCACGCCCAATTTTTCTTGGCTGGTGGTGGCTCCGTTTTCTTCGCTCTTTGCAATCGCATCTGCAATTTCACTCGAACAAGATAATGGTCCGATCCGCAATCGGGTCCACGCATTGCACGTACGTCTTTAAGCGTCGATCGGAATCTTGTGTTGATCAAAACGTAGTCTAACATCGCCGAGTCTTTGCCGGATGGATTTCGCCAGGTGAGTTGGTGTTTGAGTGGATGGCGGAAAATGCTGTTGCCAACGATCAAGTTGTTTGACGATGCGAATGAAAGCAGGCGTAAGCCGTTGTCATTAATTACTCCGTGTCCGAATTTGCCCATGGTTTCTTCCCAGCCGGTTCCATCTACTCCTGAATGTGCATTGAAATCCCCCGCGAGAATTATTAATTCGGTTTGAGGTATCATATCCAGCGTCTGTTGAAGCTGATCGTAAAATTCGTCCTTGTTCGTGTCCGTGCTGGTCTCGGTTGGCGCATAAACGGATATGATATGGGTCTTGATCGTTCCACTGATGGTTATAACCGCCAAACGCTCGGATATCGGTTGGAATGCGATAACGCTGCTGGCAGCCCGTCGGTCGACCATAAAGCCGACGCCGGCCTCTCTTTTCTCACCACCGGAATAGTAAAGCATCATCGTTTCGTCGATTATTGGCGGGACGATTGTCAATATCCCGGATCCGGTAAGCCGTAGTTCCGATAGCGCAGCAATTGATATTTTGCATTTCAACAATTCCATTGCTATGATTTCCTTTTGACCAACGTGATGTCCTGTTCGTACATTCCACGCAGCGAATTTTAATTCCCTTTTCGGTGTGACTAATTTGGGTGTTCGGCCAGTAACCCACTTCTCACCAGCGTCCCTGGTCCCCAGTGCTGGCGCATCGGCTGCCCCGGATGCAGTAGCATTATTTCGGCCAGTAACCCACTTCTCACCAGCATCCCTGGTCCCCAGCGCTGGCGCATCGGCTGCCCCGGATGCAGTAGCATTATTTCGTGAATGGTTAGTTCGTGTATCCATGCGGTTTCTTGCCTAGTTTTTACGATCGACTCGGCAGGTCGACAACCCTCCTCCTTTCACACTCTGGGCTTGGGACCAGACGAAGGCGGAGTTAATTTAATTTACAAAAGGATTAATTTGATTTTCAAATGGTTGCATTTAGTGTGAAAAAAACTGTAACCCTTATTCTCCTGCAATATTAAGATTGATTTGGAAATATAGACTGGCCATAAAAGTTTTCACTGCCAACGTGACTTAAATGTTCAGAAAATGTAAGTTAAAAAAAAACACAAAACTTTTCAAAGTTTAAAATATAATGTTTATTATAACCGAACAATATCCGAACGGATTAAAATTTATATTTTAACTGACTAACAAACATATAATAATTTCTTGCCTGCTTAAAGTTCTAAAAGAAATTTGCTGATGTTATCAAATTCATTTTCTCACGATTTAACAATTTAGATGCAACTTGTTTCGGTTAATGCAACTTGAGATTTTTCTCTTTTACTCAGAATGCGAAGGAGGCAAAATTCTCCGACGTAGAAGTATTTTAATATCAACAAAATTGTTTGTCGTGGGAAAATGAATTACATGATTATGATTAGATATTTCTTATTTCTTGTCATATTTGTCTTTTATTTCTTGCCAAAAATTATCTTTAATAGTGTTAGTATCTAATGTATATCTAACTCCTCCCTCCTTTAATTCAGAATTCTCCTGAATCCTATTGTTAATATTTATTTTATATTTTCTTTTACAGAATATAAATGTTACTAATATTAATATAATTATAATCATGGTAGTACTTAAACTATAAGCTGCAGTTTTATAATGTTTTAATTCTTTTATTTCTTCAATATTATTTTCTTTATTAAGTATGTACAAATATATCAAATGTTAATTTTGCATTGCCAAGGGTAATATTTTCGTTTTTTGGGATAACAAATATTTCGGTAAAGATTCTTATTTTGATACTGAAGTCTCTATTATTTATTCTGATAGTACAATTATTGAAATTTATGAAATAGTTTCCTTTTAGTGTAAAAATCCTTTCATCACAAGTACTTTTTAACTTCCCAGATTTAATATTATTAACAATTAAAATGTTTTCTTCAATTAGTGAAATTTCTTCCTCTACTTGTTTTATGAATTGACATTTTCCGAGAATAACACAATTCTTGCTTTTACTCAATTCTTTTAGAGACTTGCCTTCGGAATATGTAAGGACTTTGTTATTATATCTAATTATATATTCGATTTCTGAATTTACTTTTAAATTTTCCGAATTTACAATTTGGTAGGAGTAATTTTTTGCTAACCATTATGCTATGAATGGGAATTTTTATTGCAAAAATTATGGATTCATCGAAATGTTTTGCGACGGAAAAAACGAATGTTAGAAAGCTTCTTGAAATCGATATTATACGTATATTTATCTCTTCGTCAGTTAAAATATTTGGTTGTAAGTGTCCTAATCTTGCTGAGGCTATGTTATTCTGAATATGTTCGACTTGTCTTCCTATATAATCCAATTTAAACATTTGTTCAAGGAAAGCATTTTCCGATAATATTTTCGGTCTGCATTGATAATATTTTCAATTTGCATAATGGTTTTATTAAAATTATTGTTAATCTTAACCTGCTGGTTAGAATTCTGAATTAAGTTATGGTTACTTTGATCTACCACAGTGAGATGATTTTCAATAGCCAATTGATCATCATCATCCATGGTGCCGAATAACCATTTAAGTACCTTACCTCCTATATTAATGAGCCATCTCTTACTTCTATATGGGTAAGTGTTTTAATTCCACTTTTGGTTCTCCTCATTTTATTGCTTATTAAACCCTTATGATCATCTAAATCTAATAGGGCTAAAGTTGACTCTAATTTGTTAACTAAGTTTAAAATTTCATGTGGGTAAACTCTGTGCAGAATGATTTCAAACTGATCCGCTATTTCCACGATACTTCCTTTTATTTCTGTATAGCCTAAATCGGTCTCTATTCTTTCAATTGTCATTGCCTGTAAGGATATTGCTGGTCTGGTTATCAGTAGTGTCCATAGGAGTAGTGTCGCCATTATCGCCGGTCTGACCTGAAAATTTAAACGGTCTCTCTATATTGCTTTCGTGGACATTTCTTAAGTTATATCTTCTGTACTTGGCCTGTTCCTTATTCCTAAGTGACATATACATAGTTCTTTATAAATCCCGTATCTCTCTGCTCTTGATAATTTTCCCTAGATTCATTTCTTTTACTTATAATTTTCTCTTTTGTTTTTAACAATCTCTCATATATAACGTTAAAATCTACTTCTCTATTCTGAACTGAAAGAGGTGTAGTTTTGATTACGGAATGGTAGGATTTATTATAGAGTTGCTTTAAGTATTTGTTCCCTGATTGGTAGTTTTTCCTCTAAATTTGGCGCCCTTATTTTTTCCGTTATAGTACCATTGAGTCTTTCGACGTCTATGAATATGCAATATTTTCCCTTTCGCAAAATTCTCTAATGTATTTTGATCCAAATTCGTTATTTTTTCATTTCTCCTCTAATTGATATTACGTGTCTTATCTTTTCTAAAATTGTAATGTGAGTTCTATCCTCCAAATGTAGACTCACTGCATGCTTTGAGAACTTATCAATTATATTAATAAAATTTTGCTTACTGTTTGTGTAGACATGGATATGCACTATTTCATTAATGGTTTTTGGGGTTTCGGTACACTGATAAATAAACATTCTTGGCTTAAGACAATTTTTTTTGAACCAAGCAAATCATGTTTTGGATATAACGAAAACAAAATTGTCTTCGGATAAGCAATACTCATATTCTTGGTTTTATTGTCTTGGATGAAGACAAAAGTTGACTAGAAGTAAGAAAAAAAAATTTCTTGGTTTGATACTTATTTTTTTAATTTAAGCAACTCAAGGTAATAAAATAGTGAATTGCCTCAATAAATATTCTCGAATTAAAACTCCCTCGTGTCTTTATTTAATAGAAATTTTGTTTTTAATAAAAAATATTTAGTTTCTTGAGTAAAAAATTAAAAAATCTTATTTCGAAAAAGACATATCTTGGTCGAAAAATATAAGTAATGAGCGAAGAAATACATTTGCTTGGCTCAAAAATTTCTAGTGTCTTACTCTGACACAGCATTCTCATGTTAAGACTGAAAAATGTTTCTACTCAACCCAACGAAACGAAGACTATGGAATTGCTGGAATCAAGACATTTTTTTTATCAGTGTAATCTCGAGTTTTTTCTTTATTGGTTTCCTATCGTATTTAGCCCCTGTACAAATATCGCAATTATTCAAAAGTTCGTATATTATGATTTTCAGTTTAGGGTTATAAAGTTTGGTTTTGATTCCTTCGTATGGTGCGACTATTCCGCAATGTCCGGATTCTTTCTTATGGTAAATAGCAATTTGTTTTTTCAACTCTCCTTCGTCTATTATATCCTTCGCAAAATGGCTACATTTAACAAATTTTACTATACTTCTATTTGGGTATAACTCAATTAGCTTTTTCTGTAATTTATTGTATTCGTGATCCTTCTGCTGAGAGTATATGCCTATCTTTCCTTTATCTATGTATCTTCTAAAAATATCTGTTTCTTGTTCTAAGTCATTATTGTCTACATATATCCTTCTATTTTTAAATATTTGCTCGTATTCTTTCTCTTTCCTTTCCACAAAAATAATTTGTAATTTAAACCTATTGACGACTGTATCAAGCAGTGGTATATGGTCATTAAACTCTTCTCCTTGAGAGTACATAGTTTGGGGATCTTCAGATCCCTGCGTGATGATACTCAAGTTATCGGCATGTCCTTGTAGGCCTGCAGCGCATCCCATTTTTTCGCTCGAAGTAATGGAAATGAGATAACCGGTTGAGACTAATTGCAATCGATAGAGGATGGAAAAATGCATCTACAGTTGATTTTGACCGAAGTTTAGACATGGCCAACATACAAAAAAATCATGAAAATACCTCTTTTTCGTAAGTGCGGTTTGAACGAAATTTTCACTTTATCTCGCCATATCTCAGTTGATATTGCAGATATCAATTTCAAATTTGAACATAGTCTAGTTTGACTAATTCCCTAAATATAAAACTTTAACCGAACTGGTTACATCATTTAAAAACAAAATGGCGAATGTTTAAAAAATTTCCAACAGATTCGTGAGACTTATTTTTCTAATCAAAAAGTTGTGTTATAGATTTTTGAAATTCGCTTTTTTGGCTAAACTACATTGTAGCCAAATACTTAAGGCAGTTTTCTGTAAATTTTCAGATCAAAATGTCCTCCGGTTCAAAAGTTACATTAACATTTGTTGACACTCGACTTCGTCCGCAACAAACGTTCGGATTTGAAATATTTCCTGCTAGTTAATTTTTTTGTTAAAAAGTTACATGTAAGTGTTTGATTTTCATCATAAATTTTTATCCGATTAAGGTGTGATTATATTTCCCTATTGGGTAATTCATTTAATTTAAATTCATTATATTTATTTCTATACAGATCTCAAAATGTCTATTAATGGCAAAGAAGTGAAGTGTTTTTTTTTTTGTCATTGCTGCACAAGTAAGCAAAAAAGGAATCGATACTCTTCTTGAGTCTACTAACCAAAATAATGATGGTATTTCAAGAAATTTACTTGCTGCCTTGATAGCAACTCTTTGAATCAAATCAAATTTCATAATGATTGTAGAAGTATATACAATAAAAAGGCGGGGACTCGGAAAGTTTTGAATGGTAACTCACAGAAATGTATACGAAGCACGGGATCTTTGACTTTATGAGAATTTGTGTTTTATATGTAATCATGGTAAAAACTTATCAGCAGTAACATCAAGGCCATTCCAAATATTTTACAAAGCAACAAGGTGACTGAAAATGTCTGCGATGTACTTACAAAAACCCCGAATTTATTAGAGATCAATGCTAAGTATCACAAGCCGTGTTACGCGACATTTTGTAACGAAGCGAAGAATGCTGAAATCTCAAACAAAAGTGAGACGAAAAAACGTTATTTGTGGAAAATGGCTGCCACCGCACCGAGATATGGAAAAAGAATGAAAGCTCCTTGCAGAACGGAGAAATAGTTTTTTTACCTGACCGCAAGAAATACTCCCCCATGAAGTGAAATTAATTCTTTTGGAAACTGCTTCAGATGGTGTTATATTTTACTCAAAAAATGGGTGTCCTGGCATTATTTGTTCGACAAATTGGACCATCTACGAATTACTGACAAGAGAAAAAAACCGCCAAATGCAATCACAGCATATAAGTGATATTAAAATTGATGCTACAAACGATTCAGTAATTTTATACCACGCTGTCGAAAAAATCAGGGTAGATATCGATAAAATACCTAAAACTTGCGAATATCCGAACCCATCCGATTTGCAGATCAATTGCGCATATAATTTTGTTCTATTTTAACGATAAAAAATTATATGTAGTTTTGGTACTCGTGTACTTTGCAACGGTTACAATGTCGAGTGTCAACAAATGTTAATGTAACTTTTGAACCGGAGGACATTTTGATCTGAAAATTTACAGAAAACTGCCTTAAGTATTTGGCTACAATGTAGTTTAGCCAAAAAAGCGAATTTCAAAAATCTATAACACAACTTTTTGATTAGAAAAATAAGTCTCACGAATCTGTTGGAAATTTTTTAAACATTCGCCATTTTGTTTTTAAATGATGTAACCAGTTCGGTTAAAGTTTTATATTTAGGGAATTAGTCAAACTAGACTATGTTCAAATTTGAAATTGATATCTGCAATATCAACTGAGATATGGCGAGATAAAGTGAAAATTTCGTTCAAACCGCACTTACGAAAAAGAGGTATTTTCATGATTTTTTTGTTTGTTGGCCATGTCCAAACTTCGGTCAAAATCAACTGTAGATGCATTTTTCCATCCTCTATCGATTGCAATTAGTCTCAACCGGTTATCTCATTTCCATCACTTTTTTCATTTCTAGAGCACTTTTTGGGGATTCGCTGCAGGCCTATTGGCTTCCCGAGCTATTGTTCAAATTTCTACTGCTAAGCATTTCTCTGTTTGTTGTATTTTCTTCTTCGTTGGTTTCAAGTGAATTAATTTCATTTGTTTCTGAGTTGATTCTACTGAGAAAATCAGCGATTTTGTTCTCTTTACCTTTTATATACTCGATTTTGATATCGTATTCCCCTAATTGAACTAACCACCTTTGTAGGCGGGGATTAATGTCTTTTGCGGTATGTTTTGCTTGCAACCATTTGATTGGCTGGTGATCTGTTTGCAGATCAAATTCCTTACCGAAAAGGTAGGGACGGAAATACTTGCAACCCCAAACTACTGCCAATAATTCTTTTTCAATTGTGGAGTAGTTTTTTTCGTGGTCATTAAGAGTCCTAGATGCAAAGCAGATGATATCTTCTTGTGTTAGAACGGCTCCAACTGCTAAATTGCTGGCGTCTGTTATAAGCTTAAACCTTTTATTAAAATTTGGATATATTAATATAGGATAGCTTGTTATTAGTTTTTGAGTTTTTCTAAGGCATTGATGTAACTGGGGTCGTTCAAATTTATTTTACTGTCCTTCTTCAAATATTTGACCATTGGAGTCGCAATTCTTGCGTAGTCTTTAACAAATTTTCTATAGAACCCTGTAAGTCCTAGAAACGATTTTACTTGTTTTTGAGTACTTGGAAGTTTAAAATTTTGAATGACTTCTAATTTTTTTGCGTTGGGTTTAATTCCCTTTGTCGTTAAAATATGCCCTAAAAATTCTGTTTCCTTATTGAGGAAGTTGCATTTGTCGACTTGGATCTTCAGATCAGCGAGTCTTAAACAATTGAAAATTTTCTTCAGGTTTGACAAATGTTCCTGTAAGGAGGTACTAAATACGAGGATATCGTACATATATACTAGACATATTTTGTTTATATGATCCCGTAATACTGCATTCATCAACCTTTGAAAGGTTGACGGGGCGTTTTTCAGCCCAAACGGGGAGAATCTCATGAGAATCTGGTGAAAACCCTTCGCCAGATCCAAAGTTGAAAAATACTGATCCTAATTTATTTAATAAATTTTCAATGTTTGGGATAGGGAATTTGTCATCGACGGTAACTTCGTTTAATTTTCTATAGTCGATGACAATTCGCCACTTCTTTTGGCTAGAATTGTCTGCCTTTTTTGGGACTATCCAAAGTGGGCTATTGTAAGGTGAGTTACTTTCCTTTATAATGCAATGTTCGAGCATTTCTTTTATCTGACGCTCTATTTCCTTTTCGTGCATTTGGAATAAATGGGAAATGGGAGTGGATCTTTTCAATACACTTTGGAAGATGGAATGGAATGGGATTGTCTGTAATAGTCCTAATTTCGTGTTTAATTTCATGTGTCGATGAAAGCACATCGCCCTCTTTAAAGAATAAGTCTTCGTTACTCTTAAGTAACCCAATTAGTTTATCCTTTTCTTCCGTATTTAAATAGCCAAGTTGTATTTTTTCTAAGAGTTTTCCCGTATATCCTTCTAACGAGTATATTTCATTAATATTGAAAGGGTAGTAATTTCCCTCGAACGGAATTGTATCATTATTTATTTTTACACATTTGCATTCTAAATCTATCTTTGCTTTAAATGGCACTAAGAAATTTTGCCCCATTATTGCATCATAATTCCTACTCTTAAGATCATATACTTTCCACGGTATTGTGTCCGGAGAATTTAAATTCTTTCGGCATTGGAGTAACGACCTTACTATAAAATGCATTCGGTCCATTAATACTCGTATAATAAATTGGTTCTTTTAATGTTTCCTCAAAAAACCCTTCTAATGCGTTCGGTTTTATAACACTGGTTACTGAACCACTGTCTAGAAGACATCTAATTTTATTTTTTCCTAAAGTAATAGATATTATAGATATTAGGGATACTTGGTTCCGAGGCTCGTTGTGAAAATTTACATCTTGGGCTTGACCTACATAAATGACAAACCCCCATTGGCTCATAATTCGGATTATTTCTCACTTGTCCCGATTTTTGTCTAAACTGATTAACACTGTTATTATTAATATTGTTATTGTAAGAATTAAAATGATGATACTGCCCTGGTGTATTATAATTATTGTTATTTCTAAAATTTCGGTTTCTAAAGGAATTGGTATATTTATTTTTGGTGTTATCGTTATCAGAATTGTTAGGATTGTTCATTCTTGAATCAGGAACACTTTTTTTTATGTGACAGACTAGAGGCTTAGGGAAAGCCCCTTTGTACTGTCGACAATCTATTTTTTCGTATAGAGTGAATGTCGAACAGCAGCTCTAGCCGGAAGATAGAGAGAAGAGAAGGAAGTAACTGTCACAACCTAGCCGCGATATTTTATTCCACCTACTCACAACCATTTCGCGACTCTGACATCGGTTTTTAATCCTATGGTATGAAGCATTTCTATTAAACTTGTAATTAAATGTGTTTTCACTTTTATTCCAAATTTTATGTAAATTTGATTTAAACTTCTTACTTCTATGCTCTACAGCATCCTCGTTATCAAGGAGCTTTAATTTCTCAAATTTGTTAAAAATTTCAATAATTGTAGCATTTTCAGGTATATTACCTCTTAAAAAATCATGGATTTTGCTACTTATTATGTCAACTAAATACTTACCATTATTTCGGGGGTGATATGTGTCTGGTCTAGCTTCGTCAAACTCGTATACTTCGTTTAATTTAAAATTTATTTCCCTAACATTATCAAATACTGCCTACTCTCGCCTTTACTATTTCTTAAGGTAATAAATGACATCCTTGTCGGCGCTCTAGATAGTAGAACAGGCGGCATACAATGGGGTTTGTTAGACCGCCTTAAGGATCTCAACTACGCAGATGATATCTGTTTGCTGGCCCACAGACACCAGGACCTCAAAAACATGATTAACAATTTGGCAACAGAAAGTAGTCCAGCAGGCTTAAGGCTAAATCCGACTAAAACCAAAGAAATGCGGATAAATGCAAACACCATTGAACGGACTGCGCTGAATAACCGTGACGTGGAACTGGTCGATAAATTCTGCTACCTCGGTAGTATTATTACCGAAAATGGCGGTGCAGAAGAAGATGTCAGTTCCAGAATAAATAAAGCACGAGGCGCATATGCATGCCTGTTCCGCATATGGAGATCAACGGAGATCTCAACTAACACCAAATTGCGGCTGTTCAACTCCAACGTTAAGGCAGTACTTTTGTACGGCTGCGAAACATGGAAAGTCACCCAATTCATCACAGGGCGCCTACAAGTCTTCATCAACAGATGCCTGCGTCGTATCCTAAAAATCCGCTGGCAGGATAGAATTTCAAACGAAGAACTATGGCGCCGTGCCGGCCAAGAAAGGATAGACGACCAAATCAGACGAAGGAAATGGAATTGGGTTGGCCACACCTTGCGACGCGAAAACGAAAATCTAGCCAAACAGGCCCTCGACTGGAATCCGCAAGGATCCCGTCGAGTCGGAAGACCTAGAACAACGTGGAGGAGAACCCTACTAGCAGAAGCCGCAACAACTGGGAGATCCTGGTCGGAGCTGAGAGCTGTCGCGCAAAACAGAGTCCGCTGGAGGGCAACTGTTTCCGCCCTATGTCCCATGAGGGATTAAAGGAGCGCAATGATGAAATGATGAACATTATCAAATAATTCTCTTAATGTACTTACTTTGAAAGATCTACAATTATTTAATAACTCCGAATAATTTTCCCTGGGTCGAAAGTGTAACTTCAGTTCCCGTTTGACTTCTTCCCATCATTGTGAGTCCACTCCTAAGGATTGAATACATTTTTTGGCTTCACCTTGGGTTTTCTCATTGACGACGATACTCATTGCATGGTCTCTTAATGCTGGAACATCATGTTGGCAAAGTTGAAAAGTTCGGTCCACTGAACTTATAAATTCCTGAACTGTATATTCATCTGAACCATTGAATTTGTTTAATTTGTTAACATAATTCAAGAACTGTAAGCACAAATAGCTGCTGCTGACGTAGGTACTGGAGGCTGTTGCTACTGGGCTGCGATAAATTGTTGAATCCTAGCATTTTGGGCTAGAATTTGCGCTTCCTGCTGCTCAATTATATTCCTAATGTCCTTCCATATTAGCACTTATTTGTCGATTTCGGTCGAATACTATCTGCCTATTATTTAACATGAACCAGTTCACCAAATTATTATTATTTTACAAGAAATTGATTGTAACTTATTTTTCACTCAATTGGAACTTATTTATCATCAATTATTATAATTTTTCAAAAACAAATCGCTTTCGTAATATTTTCATTTGATTTAAAATTCACTTTTATTTTTATCAAATTTTCACTTCAGACACAAGAATAGAGAAAAGAAAAAAAATTTTCTGTTAAGGGTGTAAAAGTTTGTTTCTCCGCACTTCAAAATTTTATTGTTGTACTTTGTTTTCCACTTCTAGTCACCCAAATTTTCTAACAAACTATTTAAATAATTTGTTACGTAAATTCGATGACTGGATTGTCAATTTTTTGACGACAATCCTACCGACTGCGCCACTTAAATGTTCAGAAAATGTAAGTTAAAAAAAAAAACACAAAACTTTTCCAAGTTTAAAATAAAATGTTTATTATAACCGAACAACATCCGAACGGATTAAAATTTATATTTTAACTGACTAACAAAAATATAATAATTTCTTGCCTGCTTAAAGTTCTAAAAGAAATTTGCTGATGTTATCAAATTCATTTTCTCACGACTTAATAATTTAGATGCAACTTGTTTCGGTTAATTCAACTTGAGATTTTTCTCTTTTACTCAGAATGCGAAGGAGGCAAAATTCTCCGACGTAGAAGTATTTTAATATCAACAAAATTGTTTGTCGTGCGAAAATGAATTACATGATTATGATTAGATATTTCTTATTTTTTGTCATATTTGTCTTTTATTTCTTGCCAAAAATTATCTTTATTAGTGTTAGTATCTAATGTATATCTAATTCGTCTGGTCCTACGCACACTAATTTTTTCTCTCACAGTTCTAGTGTTCGTCCTTACTTATCTACTATCACGTATTATTTATTTTAACGAGACCAAACAACGGGGTCGTAACTTACCACCAAGAAAACTTTTTCAGACCATTGTTTATTACCAACTTTCACCTGGTAAGCAAAATTTGGTTTAAAGCAACCTTGGGGGATATGGGACTTTATAGTAAATTTTAGTTAAAGTTCTTTGAATACTAAACCAATTATAGTGCAACAATCCCACAAACCCACACGATTCACTCACTCCATATTATCATCTCTCTTCTATATTCCCAACGACATAAAACATACTTGAAAGGAGAACACGCTTACTGAAGAGTTTCCACCCTAATCTGATTTAAGCTGATAAAATGTTGTAACAACTTTTTTCCTACAAATTTTCTACATCTCCTTCCTTTCTTTTTTCAAAAAGAAGTTTTTCTCAACTTTAAAGGCACAACTAACTTAGAAAAGTTTGTCCACTGAGCAACTAGGTCGTCATTTTCTTTCACACTAAATCCAGATTCATTTCTAGAAAAAAGAAAGGAAAAAAGTTTGATTGAAATACTGTGCTGGGAATACAGACAAAAAAACCTTTTTCAAATTTGAGTTTCTTTCCTGCGGCCATATTGGTGTTATATAAATACTGTATATACGATTTTCTTAAGAAGGGGCTGGGAACAACGCCACGCAGCAATTCTAAACCCATTATAAGTGGGGGGAGAAGTTTAAATTTTTCAAAGAATTCCCTCATTGGACCTTAAATCAACCTGAAATGGAGATACCCGGACTTAGTAGGTGAAATTGTGGAGGTGGATATCAATAATTTATTAGAATCACCGTCAGGAAATACGAAACAAGATTTTGGTTTCGCGTGTCCATTAAGGAAGAAAACGTTTCGCGTTTTTCTATGCTTACGACGATAATTGTTGAGATGTTGTCATTAAACATTTCGTAGATTGGAGAGATGCTTTTTAGGGCCGAATTTACAGTATTAATGTCGAAGGTTATAAATTAGGAGGGAAATAGATACCTTCTCTTTAGGGCACGAGATATACTTTTACTTAGTCATCATTTTTTAATGCATGCTAAATGACAGACTTTAATAAGATTTTCTTGAATTTTATATTTTTTTATATTTTTAGAATATGCTGAATTTTGTGGTTTTGTAGCATAATTTCTTTCTGTATTCACTTCATCTCAAACCGACATAGGGCTATATGAGCAATGTTTTTGCAATAGTTTTCATCTCACTGTAGATTTTTATCTGTAGCCTCAGCAGCTGTACTTTTCATAAAACCGATATGAGTACAATGTCCACAGGCCCCTCATATACTTATGAAAGTTGAGCAGTGTTTTTTTTGCTTTTTTGTAATGGCAGTATCCGCCAGTGTCAATAAGGCACATTATACTAGAGGTTCAATTTCAATCCTTACTATTGCATTTGAAATAAATTTATTGTGATTACAAATGTAAAACCGATATAGTTTAAAAGGTATCGAAATACAGTGCCCGAAATTGATTTAAGTTCACCCAAAACTTCTATGTTTCAGAGCTATGAGCTCTGAGGACTCTCAGCTCCCGTTCCTCCTTTGTTATGGCGAAGTTAACAGTTGCGTCAATTGACCTAAGTGATCTAAAAACTAGATTTGCCTACATTCAAAAATGTGTTGTTATTCCAAACCACGTTGTGGTTAATAAGACTCAATTTTTTGGCTTTTTATCACAAACTATTTATTTTTGTTTTTAGTATTATTATATAACTACTACGAATCACTTATTTCACTATTATCATTATAAACATAATAAAATTGAACTAGATGAAAAGAGAGCTCGTCTGTTTTATGAACCGTAAACTCAAGAGTGTGTAGACGGAGATGCCGGAAATTGGCTCGATCCATATGGACGGGGGAAAACGGCAAGATCACTGAACTTTGCGTTCGGTGATCGATTGAGTGTTCCGACTGATCGTTTTGATCGTGTTGGAAGTTGTTGTGTGACATTGCGTAAAGTTTGGTAATTAAACTTTACGCGGTGACTACAAATGCATTTTTATACATTTTTTTAAGCGTGTACTCTAACAATCAGCACCGGCCCTAGGGTAGAGCGAATGGAGCGGTCGCTCTAGGTCGCCTAAATAAACGTGAAAACAATTTCGAGCGAAATATAAAATTTTGACGGCTATTTTTACAATAAAAGGTAGATTTTGACAAATTTTGTTATTTTTATTTATTTAATAAGCTCGATCTCGTCGATTTTGCAGTGCCGAGAAAATTTGGCGCCTATACAGAACTTCGCTCATAAGATTTCGCATTTTGCCAAAGGTAATTAAGTTGAGAAAATTTGGCGCTCAGCTCAAAAATTCCCACTTTGGGGTTCCTAAAACCAATACCATTCGGCTTGAGACGAACACCGAAAACATTAAAAATATGTGCTATGTTTTTATCGTGGCGACACTACTTACACTGATTTGGCCCCAAATATATAGGCTGTTTCAAACTTAACTTACCCTGCAAACATTCCGATTCGATATCGAAGCGAGAGCGATTCATAAAAAGCGAAAGCTTTCTGCGATAACGAAATCGAGATCGATTCGAAAGCGTTATCGAAAATAATAAAAAAGGAACGCTATAACGGATCGCTTTTTAGATGGAATCTCGAAGGCTTTGCATGTACAGTGGAATGATAAAAAAAAGTTTTTACTCTATCAAGTTTTTTGACTGACTAGTCAGTTCAGAGTGCAAAATTAGCAGTTGCGACGCGTTTTCCTATTATCATCGGATCAAGTATTCGATCTGAGCAGATAGTCAAAGACGATAGCCGGATCGGAGCGAAAATGTAGCCTAACATATTCTCAATACTATTAAATCTTCCGTGATAGTCTCGTGGCTATCGGATTAGCCGTTTATAAGATTAGCCCGGACAAATAGACAGACAAAAATTTAAAAAATGACAATTATTTTGAGATCACAGATTTCTTTCAGAAAATAAACTGAAGTCCAATTTATGTGATATTGTGAAAGCGTTGACCAAAGGGAGCCGAGAGACAATCTCGCTCTTTTTTTTTATATATGAAAAAACCAAGCTTAGGTGTAACCCTTTGTACTACCAGTCCGTCATGTTCAGTTCATGAAGCAATGTCTAGTAGTAAGCTTGGTTTGAAGAATAGAGGAGAAAAGTAAAGGTTAGAGGGGGTCTGGAGGGTGTAGAAGAAAATGACGATGAACCTTACGTTTGAACTCTAAGGTGTTGTACGAGTTCGGAAATACTGACTGCGGGAGATTATTCCACAGTCGAGTTGTTCTATTCATAAACGAACTTCTAAACCGTATTGTGCGTGAACGGGGGGGCTGTAGGGTATGAGGGTGAGCCGAGCGGGCTAGTCTTGTGTTGCGGGAAAAGTATTGCCGTGCAGGCAGGAGGTCCTGAATTTCAGTGGAACAGTCGCCATGGTAATAGCGATAAAGTATGGAGAGGGCTGCTACATTCCTACGGTGGCTTAAGGTGTCTATGGAGGCGCGAAAGGGGCCATCACCAATGAGTTTGAGGGCACGATTTTGCACAAGCCAAGGTGGTTTTTGGGGCGCCTGCCCAAATATACGAGTTGTATTCGAGGCGCGGCCGAATGTAGGATTTGTATATTGTAGCCAATGCGGCTGGCAGGAGGAGGAACTTGCATCTCTTGAGAAATCCAAGGCATTGGGAGGCTTGTTTGGCGATTTGAAATATGTGATCATTCCATCGCAGATGCTCCGTTAAAGCTACCCCTAGGATGTTGAGAGTTGAGTCAGCCGTTAGATTCTCTTTATCCACTGAGATAGGAGGAAGGTCGGTACAATTTTTGTTGGAGATCAGACGGTAGTTCGTTTTTGTGGCATTGAATTCGACGCGGTTCATTTCGCCCCAATGAAGAATCGATTCGATATCCCGGTTGATCGGGGTCGACATCAGTTGACGGTGGTAAAGACAAGGTCTGGCACGTGCTTGTCTTATATTGTCGAAGGAGTAAGAGAAATTCAGAGTACCGTCATCAGCGCAGCAGTGAAGTGGATTGGAGGGGATTGAGAGCAGATCATTAATGAAGATTATAAAAAGTGCGGGTGAGAGAATTGACCCCTGGGGAACTCCGGCCGAAATGACATGTGGGTTGGATTCGACGCCGTCCAATACTACCTTGATTGAACGGCCTGAAAGAAAGCTCTTAATCCAGTTCCTTAGAACTAAGTGTATACCAATAGCTTGGAGTTTATTCTGTTTCTTGGAGCTGGGTGCCATACTCTGTTAAAAGCCTTTGATATATCTAGAGCAACCAGACCAGACTCGCCAAAGCTTTAAATGCTTTGGTTGATACGCTCGGTTAAACACACAAGCAGATCGCCAGTAGACCGTTTAGGTCTGAAGCCGTATTGCCTGTCATGTATAATTTGGTTGGATTCTAGATATTTCATCAGCTTTTTATTGATTACTGTCTCCATGATTTTGGAGAGAACAGAAGTAATTGCTATTGGGCGATAGTTTAAGGGGTCGCTGGCTTCACCTTTTTTTGGGATTGGCTGAACATGAGCTAGTTTCCAAGAGTCGGGATACACTCCGGAGAAGTAATAGAGAGCAAAAAGTTTGCGCAGAGGTTTAGCTAAAGGTGAGGCATATACCTTGTTCAAGGGCTAGGGCCGGCACTGCTAGCAATCGTTGAAATATGCTTTCTAGGTGAATGATGTGTTGTTCCGGTGAATTCGACGAGATTAATATATGTGACGCGATCCGAGTAAAGGGAGCTACTATCCAAAAAGAAAACTTTACAGGAGAAGCGATTGAAAGAAAGACGGAGGAGAGCGAAAACGTTGAGCTGCCAATTTAAACACTTTTGAAGACACATTTGTAAATATTTATTGCTCAGAAAGTAATTGGAATAAATTAATTCTGATTGCACAGAATTAAAGAGGAGATTCAAAACTATAAGAATCACTCATAATCCGAAAATCGATTTTTTGGACAGTAAGTCCCTTTTCTCGGGTCGCGTCACATATATAGTCCAATCAATCTACGCAAATCCATCTAGTAATTGCCTTAAACTTTACCCATTGCTTAAACTTTTCTTCAAACCTTGTACTATCATGTACAAGTAAAAAATAGTGGATTTTAAAAGCGTACAATGCTCAAAATGGCCCCCAAAATATATTAATAATGAAAAAAACATATGTTTGGTGGAAAAAACTGACTTTCTGAGTATGTTTTTTCATTATTAATACGTTTTTGGGGACCATTTTGAGCATTGTACGCTTTTAAAATCCACTATTTTTTACTTGTACATGATAGTACAAGGTTTGAAGAAAAGTTTAAGCTCTCGAACGTTGATCCAGCGAAATCCATGGACCAAAAGGAGCGTTTTTACAAGAACGCCTTTTTTTGCAAAAAGTGAAATTTCAAGGAAACTGTTCAATATTTCGCAACAAAAAATACACCCTTTTTTTCAGCTAGCAAGAAGCAATATTTGTACGAAATAATAAATATGTAAGTGATGTTAAACAAAAGTTAATAACAAATTAAAAAAACGTGATTTTCGACAGTTTTTCCCATTTTTCTCTATATTTTGTGACCTAACCTATAACTCAATATACATCAATCGAAAGATAATTTGAATAGCTACAACTTTATAATTTGATTTTTTTCGATCAGAGGTCACGTTTTTCTTTTATTCGCTAAAAACCGTTTTTATCAGTTTCCAGAATTTTTTAGGTTAGGGTCGCCATTCCAAATTTCGAAAAAAAAGACGCTATCTTTTTTAGAATTTTTTTCCTATATGACCATATTTTTTGTTTTATGTTGGCAATTAACGCAAAAATTACGTGGAGCTAATTGATTGGACTAATAGTATTGTCGAGGAATGCAAAGCCTCCTCCATAAATCGCTGCAACGTTTGTCCGTCATTTTTTAGTCCATGCTCGTGTACTCGTACAAGCCGAATGGTGTTATCAGAGCCGTATTCCCTACATATATCCTCCCGCCTTACGGGGATCTGGTAATACGCTCTTCTAAGGTCCACGGTTGAGAATATGTAGTTTCCGGCTAAATTGTTTGCGAAATCCTGTGTGGGGTATTTGTCTGCCTTCGTGACGGCATTCAGCTTCCTGTAATCGTAACATAGACGCCAGGCTCCATCGAATTTTTGAAGTGTTAACTTCTTTAGGCGCGTTTGGCACTTTTTCGCTGGGGGTAAAACAAAGAATTCGCGACACGCGCATTTTGTTGCTTACACCCGTTTCTGGACACATGTTGGCGACACGCGCACTTTGTTGTTCACTCGTTTCTGGGCACTTGTGCCTATGAAGCTGGCTAGAGCATGGAAACTTTTAGTTGAGCTCCACTTACAAACAGCAGCGCATAATTATATGTGTGCGAGGCAAAATAGCCCGCCCTTGGTGGGTGGGATTGGGTTAGAATGTTGCAATGCAGAAGCTGCTCTCAGCATTCGTTTTATATTCTCGCGCCGCTCTCAAAATTCATGTCATATTCTCGCACGCCATCGCACACAGCAGCGAATGTGTGCGAGAGGATGAAATGCCCCACAAGGAAAAGGAAACATACAATCATGAATGCTGGAAACCTTCCGAGGAAGCATTCTCGAGTTTGGAAGCATTCCCTTCCGTGCTCTAGTTCATATTCTTTTTATCCATCCATGTCATTGGATGGAAGACTAAGAATGAAGCTTTTGCGGAAATAAAATTAAAAAAATTCTCTATACCTTCTCTGGGCAACGAACAGGAAGGCTTCCTTATTCCTACCAATAGGAAGCATTCTGAATTTTCCTTGTGGGTGAATGCTAAAGAGCGGCGTGAATATGCCATGGATTTTGAGAGCGGGTCTGCATACATTCATACATTCGCTGGTGTGTGCGATGGCGTGCGAGAATATGACCAGGGTTGCCACTAAACAAAAAATTTTGAAGCCAAATTTTCCGAGAAAAAGAGCCAAAGCTGATAAAAAAGAGCCAAATTCAAACACAACAGGAATTACATTGAAAACCGCGAACAATAAGATGTCAAAAACAAATCTTCTTCTTTACCATACGAGTAGGAGGCATGGTCGACCAGAGAAATTAGTTGTAGGATAGTTCTAAAATCTTCAAATCTTGAAATCAAATATTGAATTTTTATCCAGTAACAGTAATGGTAAATTCTTTGCGAGTATGTAATTAGGAAAAACCAAATCAGTTAAAATTCAAGATCAAGTTGAAAGAAAAAGGCAAAAGAGCCATTTAAGTTGAAAAAGAGCCAAAGAGACAATTTTAAAAGTTTTTTTTTATAAAGAGCCACAAATGGCTCTATAGAGCCAAAGTGGCACCCCTGAATATGACATGAATTTTGAGAGCGGCGCGAGAATATAAAACGAATGCTGAGAGCAGCTTCTGCATTGCAACATTCTAACCCAATCCCACCCACCAAGCGCGGGCTATTTTTCCTCGCACACATAGAATTATACGCTGCTGTTTCTATGTGGAGCTAAATCAAAAGTTGCCATGCTCTAGCCAGCTGCATAGGCACAAGTGCCCAGAAACGGGTGCGAACCAAAAATGCGCGTGACCATCGCTGATGTCTGTTGCTGGACCTCGACTAAAAGTTGCCATGCTCTAGCCAACTAAATGGCTGCAATATTTAAATCTTTTGCTTGGATTAATCGCTTTCGGCGACATGGAATACGTTTCGGCGTTTCGCCTATTCGACTGGGCATGTATTTTACGTACATATCTGAGGTAGTATCCCAGTAGGGAAAATCGCAGGTATTTATTGTGGGAAGTCGATTTGGAAGTACTTCTTTAATTAGTGTTCTCTGTAATGACTTACAAATAATGCAGAGGAGAATGGGTTTGGTGACCAAGCGTTTGATTTCGCGCAAAAAGCGTGTTGAAAAACTTCGTAGCTGCTCGTTTTCTTTGTTAACCATCACAGTTGTCTCAGCCATTAAGTTTTATGTCTTTAATGTATAAACATATATTTGAATTTATGTTTATGATATAAATATAAATCGCTTAATTTTACTTCAAGCTACCCCACCCCTTCACGCCTACGCCAACTAAATTATATTATAAAAATTTACAGTATAATAACTTTGCATTATGAGTTTAGTAATAAATGTAGTATAAGTACTTCCAAATGGAAGGGAAAAAAAGTACTTCCCAGCCTAGGCCATCGCCGTGTTAATGTAATGCCTTTTTTGTACTGGGTGGAAGTACTGAACTGCTTCTGTAGAAGTAGTTTTTCCAGTAATTCCATTCCCTACTGGTATGTTATATTATTTTCTATGTATTATATATTATCTATTACGTACTATATACAATGTACTGCATATTATGTACTATGTTCTGAAAAAATTCAAAATGAATCCAGTGGATTCCCATAAAAATTTAGATCCGTGACTTTGGCTAAATATAATATGACTTTTTTGCATATTTGCACAATGTTTAAAATAGCAAAAATTTCTGTTTCGTGACTATTGCATCAACCCGACGACAAGTACTATGTATACTACATTTTTCCTATGAACTATGTATTATGTATTTATTACTATATATGTATTATCTACTATTTTTACTAAAAACTACATTATCCCAGTCATCCATCGTCCGATCTTTGTGTGATAAGTTTAAGATAAATTGTTTAATTTCCAAAACATTGCAACACATTTTGGAGGGAGTGCATATAAGTAACAATTAAATAAACTTTAACAGAATATTCCTAAATAAAATATATTAATCCTTATCGTCCTGTATTAAGATTGATTTGGACATTTAGACTAGCCATAGAAGTTAACACTTCTAAAGTGTGGTCCTACGCACACTCGTATTTTTTTACCATGTGTATCGGCCTGCTTCATGGGCTTGTTGATGGGTGGTATATATCTGCAACTATTGCGCTCTTCCACATTTCGGTAGCTAAGCGCCGACTCCTTGCTGACACTGGCTGGCCTGTTGTTTCTATAAAATGTTCAACGTGGTGATGTTGACAGGCGGAGGTTGCTGAAATTTCTTGAGTCAATTCGTTGTATTTTTGGAGCAACTGGTAGAATTGTGAATTCGTCCCTATTGATTTGATGGTGGACGACCTGCCAGTTGAACGTATTTGCGTTTTTTCATCTACGAGAGATTTCCCTTTTATGTCTACCAGTGGGCCGTAATAACCTAAAAAATCTGCACCCTAAAATGGGTTTGGTTACCTCTGGGACGACAAAAATCCATGGGAAGTTGCTACTCAGTCCAATATCAAGTACCATTGCTTTGTGTCTTAGTGTGTTTGATGGTGTGTTATTCGCGGCGAAAAGTTTGAAAACTGTTGGTGAAATGTCCTGGTAACGGCTTTCGCTTGGCGGTAAGACGGAAATGTCAGCTCCTGTGTCGATCAGAAAATGTTTATTAGATATCCTGTCTTTCACTGAAAGCCGGGGCACATTATATTTTAAGGACGCTTTTAGATTTTTGAAGTCGCACGGTGGTCTGCATTGTCGTGGTTTTTCTCTGAATATCCTATGCCATCATCCAGGGACTCTTCTGTAGGTGCGTGAACGTTTATGAGGCTGATGTTCTTAAATTTACCTCGCACACGAAGGGTGCATAGCCTTCCGGTTATTGCTTTAAAGCCGATAATGGTAGGCTTCATTCTTTTGCTGACCATAAAACCTACTCCGAGCACATGGTGTTTTGTATGACAGCTGTAATAAACGTCATACTAAGGTTTCTGCTAAATACCATTCCATGTACATCTCATCTCCTGGATGGCGGTAATGTCAGCTTTATACTTTGACAGGGTATCGCCTAGATGTTGTGAAGCTCGAATTCTGTGAAGAGTTCGAACTTTCCATGAGAAAATTCGTAAATCGTTTTGCCTTTTTCGTAACAAAAAGGTCTACTCATCATTTGCTCATAGTTCAATACAGAATGGATATGTTATACATATATGTTATACATATATGTTATACATATATGTATGTATATGTTATACATACCTATATGTATGTATATGTATTACCTACAGAAGCTCGAATAACTATGTTAAATTTTTTGGGTGATTGGATGTTGATATATATTAAGTAACAAAATTAAACTTGAGGAAATGGCAGCAAAACTTTCCACCAGATCAAAAAGAAAAAAACATACAATAAAAGCACCGAATTGTATCTAAGTCACTTTATACAGAAATATTCATTCTGCTCCACAAATTGATATCTGAGAAAAAAGGGAAAATTTTATTGGACCTACAAACTCGATGGCAAAATAAGAAAAAAGAAAACATTTTTGGGTATCTTGGAAGCACGAGTCATTAGAGATGAATTGAAATTGGATTTACTTTATTGATCAATAACAGCATGACTCTGATGGAACCTATTGACGGAGCTCCATAAAAATAAGAACAAAATTTGTTTACGGAACTTTTTTAGATGAACATAATTATTAGGGTAATTTAATGTATGTTGGAGCTACCTAAAAAGTAAATTTGACAGTTCATCTTGTATTGCCGTATCGTTTTAATGTGAGTGATGAATTTGTTTAAAGTGGAAATTTCACTTAAAGCATATCAGTAAACAAACCAGACATAAAATTCCATTCCGTCTAAAGGACACATTGATTTATTAACAAAGTTATCGACCCATTGCCATTTTTATTGTGCATTTTTGTAAAGCATTGCAATTCCCGGTGCACCTGAAGGTACATAAGCACAACCATAAACCGGAAAATTTTTATTTTTGTTGAACTCAAGAGGAGAAGAAAGAGAGCTATTGAGCTTTTCATATTGCATACAAGTGGTTGAGGATTGTCATTTTATCACAGTTCGTTTGTTCCGCAAATTGCAAAATTTTCAGTGGTTGTCTTCTTAGCCATTGAGCATGAATTCTCTATTTCCATCCATCCGATTTATACCAACTGATTAGCTATAGATACGACTTTAGATTAAGGGAAGGAAATATGAAATATGTTTGTTATAACTGACTTAAATTTTAACAGTATTAAGTGGAGGTTCTCCTGATCGGCTATTTATTTTCGTGCATTTTCGGGATTTTTTTTTGGTCACAAGGAAATCAAATAGAAACAAGCGGTTTTTTTCTACTTATGTATATATTGACAAAAGAGGTTTCCAAAAATATTTTTTCCCCCCATCCAAGTTAAAAACGACGGCTCTTGCCAAGCCGTTGCGAGGCCGTGCGCGCCGAAAACTCATCTACGCGGTACCGTCCCCAGGGTCGTACAGGTGTCTGAACATGAAAAATGTTAAAAAATTAGTTAGATTAACATATTTAAGAGAGCGTATACCTAAATTGGAAAAAAATTGAGAAAAAAATACGAGGAAAAAATCTAATTGAAAATGTTGAGTCATTTTTCGCTGATTTTATTTGTTTAAAACAGATCTAAACAATAGTTATTATTAAAAAAGTGTAATTTCCATAGGTATAAGTCCACCGAAATTAAATTCTACAAATACCTTCAAAATTTCAAGTCAATCGGTTGATTGGTTCTTGAGATAACCGGTACCGCGCATTTGAATATATCGATTTGAAAGAAATTGCAACGGCTTGGCAGGAGCCGTCGTTTTTAACTTGGAGGGGGGGAAAAATATTTTTGGAAACCTCTTTTGTCAATATATAAGTAGAAAAAAACCGCTTGTTTCTATTTGATTTCCTTGTGACCCAAAAAAAATCCCGAAAATGCACGAAAATAAATAGCCGATCAGGAGAACCTCCCCTTAAGGGATTTTGTTTGAATTATAATTCACAGTTAACTTTTATAATTGTTCTTGATCTTTGGCAACTTCCTGCCAGTCGATGTAATACAATCGGAACTCTATAAGCTTGGAACGTCAGAAAAACGTGAAAAACGCGAGTCCATTAAACATTAGATTATAGACTTCCGGCCAATAAGTGAACGATTGATAAATGCACATGCGGAGACGGAGGAGTAAACGGACACGACAAAGGACACTTTCTATTATAAGCTTGAACGCGCATATGACACGGCTCCTTCCAAATGACATCTTGATAGGATTATGTGGTAGAAGACCTCAATGCCAAAATTGGAAGAGAGAACTGGCACAGACCGACCATTGGAAAGGAAAGTATCAACGACAAATCATACGATAACGGAAACCTGTTATCGATTTTGCAATGAGCGAAAATATGATCGTCAGTTTAACATATTTCCCAAGAAAGGATATTCACAAATACACATGGCAATCTCCCAGGGAAAGATACTGCAATCACATACACTTGTAGCCAGTGGCGTATTTACCCTAGGGCCATGGGGGCCATGGCCCGGGGCGACAGGCTGCGAGGGGCAGCACAAGTATCTTCGGGCTCAGCTGTGGAAGCTTTTAATAATCGTTGCAATACACTGAGAGATAACTTTTATAAAAGCAATATTTTTCGTGATATAACAAATATTGATCAGCTTTCTTTAATTGCGAGATCCATTCATTCATTTTTGTTTTGGGGCGTCTTGCCTGAGACCTATTTTATTTGGTCTATACCAACCCCGTCGTTAAAAACCTTCCAGGTTAATGCCGTAAACATACTAAGGGCGACCCGACCAATCGCTTTCTACAGAGACTTTCAAAAACGAATAGAATACACCGCTTTTGTATTAAGGTGCACAATATGTAAATCACTACGAGCTCATCCATCGGATCAATCTAATTTCTATTTCGTGGTCGTCGCGATGCCTGTCAAAGTTTCATGGGATGGGTTTGCGTAGCGCTCCTCGTGTATTACTGTGTGCGTGTTACTTAACATCTTTATGCTGTAAACATGCTAAGGGCGACTGCGAAACTATGTATTTTCCTCGGCCACGGCGAATGGCTTGACGATCCCAGTAGGAAAACAAATGCTTCGAAAGGCCTTTTAAAGTGCTATTTTGAAGCAGTAAAGCGCTTACGCTCCGTAAGAAGCTTCATGGTATTTTAACACTGCATGTCCGCAGAGCTCAGCACTTTTATTAGGCAGCAATTGTATAGATTTATATGCATCTGCTGAGATAGTGCTTTGATACCGTTGCTGTAGGAAGCAGACGGACTGTCTTACTGCTTTCTATTTGCTTGGCAGCAAAGTACTTGTACTTTTTCCTACTGGGCAGGAGCACACGAAAATGGCAACACAAGCCTATGTCACAACACACACGTAAATTTGACAGACGACGGCTACGAAATAGAACTTGGATTGATTCAGTCGCCGAGCTCGGCGGAGTAGTTATCGCAGTGGTCTGCAGATTGTTCAGCTTCATACAAAAGAGGTGTATTCTACTCGTTTTTGACAGTCGCTGAGCAAAGCGATTCGTCGGGCAGCCTTAGCATGTTTACAGCAATAGACTTTTAATATAGCCTAAAATTGAGTTTGGACTCAAATACCAAATCTCACTGGGAGCGGGGAAGTCGCGATGTAGGAGAGTCAGTCTCGTCCTAGCTATAGCCTCACAGCCACACAGCAAGTGCTCCGCAGTTTCGGAAGCTGTCCCGCATGACCGACAACTACAGTCAGCTACCAGCCCTATTCTGCTTAGATAATAATTGTGAGATTTTTTTCAAGTTAAATGATTCTGTCCTTTCTGCCAAACACTGGCCACAAAGTAGAACATATACTGCTAGCAGTTATGGATACCTTCAAAATACTGAATATCGACATTAATAATTGCAGAGGTCTATCTTATGGAAATGCCAGCAGTATGGTTGGGCAGTATAGTGGCCTACAGGCTAAGATCAAAGAAAAATTTCAGTATGTAACATAGTAGTTAAACTTGACCCGATCATCGGTAGCTGTTCAGAAGCTACACAGATTTGCGTGTTTCTGTAAAAGCTATATGTCCTTTTTTCAGCATTAATCGAACGTATAAAATTACTAAATAAGCCCTAAAAATGTGAACTATTTGTCACTATGCGGTGGTCAGATAAGGACGGTACCTGTGCTAGCCCTGATAAAAATTGGAAGGAAATAATAGCGGCTCTTGACGTTATAAAAAATGACTGCCCACCAAAAAGGGTTGGTTCAAAATGAAGCGGCAGGTCTATTGGCTCAATTTCACTCAAATTCTCTAGAAACGGCTATATTATCGGAATTTCGAAAATACAAAACTCTTCAACATGTCGAGGCAGACGCTGATGCTTTTGAAGAGGCTAGTAGTCTTGAGTAGTACACGATTATAAAATGAGTTTATTAGAGGTGCCTCTTTTTTTCGTTTGACCCAGTACAGTGTCATACATCAAATAAGGCGAAGTGCCATTGTTATGCCAAAATGACAAAAGCAATGAAATTAAAGAATGAAAGAAAATAAATAGCAATGAAGGTATTTTTTTATGATTTTGACTCTAATATGCATTAAACTGCCTCAGATTAACTAAGAAACATATGCCTCCACAATGTATATGTGAGGACCTTGCTCGAAGAGGATACAATCACACCTCGCCTCATTTATCTCGATACACGCTCATATATCAATAGGACGTTATTTTTGGCCAGGACTTTGAAAATAGTCCTCAGTACAATTTAACATCGTGAAAGGGAGAAATGTACTGCCTTGTGTAAGTCTGGCTCCACTATAGAAGCTAGTAAAGGCTACAGCTAAGAATAACTCCACAGAAAAATACAGAAGCAATCGCAATCCTCATATGGTGCAATAACTGCCAAATTTGCACTCTTATGTAAATTGGATACAATATCTGAAGTGGATAACGCCATAAAACTGCAACAATTATTGTAGCTTATTGATCTTGCAATTGATCTACAAGAGTGTCCTTTTAAAAAAAATTTGTGTTTTTATATTTTTAAAATGTATTAACTTTTTTTTCATTAATGTATGGGGCACAAATGTCCTAGGCCCAGGGAGCCAAATCTTAAAATACGCCACTGCTTGTAGCAACGTGTCACGGTTTAGAAAAATTATAATTTATTACTAGATTATATGATTCACATGCAATACTTGTATGTCGTATATATAAAGGATTTGAGAAGTTCGAATAAAGCAGTTTAGTTCAATTCAGTAACAGTTAATTAGTTATAGGGAAAATTGTACAAGCCTTTACAGGAGTGGAGCTAAGGACGAGCACCACGGAAGACAATAGCCAAAGTGGTGACCCCGACGAAGGAATCACCACGACGATGAAATCAGACCCGACGTTGGAATCAGACCAGACGCCTACCCAAGGAACAGGTATCATCGGAATGGTGGCGGTACGAGTGCCACCATTCTGGAAAAGGAGTCCCGACTTGCCAGCCGGTTTTGTCAGTTAGAGGCTCAATTCCATACCAACGGTATCACGCAGAATATTGCTCAATACTATACGCTGGTAGGGAATCTAGACGCAAACATCCCCACAGAAATTCGACAAATTATCCGTAACCCGCCCAAAGTGAATAAGTACGAAAAGCTGAAGAAACACATTATAGTCCGGGCGCTGGAGCATTTCCAGTGGTTTTGGCGTGATGTAACGGACTTTTTTGGTGGAATCGGTCAGAAATGATATCCTCAACAATGATATCCTCAATGCGCAAGCATGAAACTCCCAGGAAAACTTTTGGTAGCCCAAAAACTGAAAAGTTCACTAAAAATTCCCTGTTTTTTGGCCTTTCTTGTTAAATATCTCTTAGCGAAGGCTTCTAGGCGAAAAATTTGTTGAGCATGTTTTGTTCGTTATTAGATTTGCTAAAACTTACCCTAAGGTGGATTTTTGAAATTTGAATTTTTGCATTGCAAAATAGCCGAAAACCGCGAAAAAAAGTACCTCACTTTAAAGTTAGCACAAGGAAAGGAGAGACCATTATCTTCCAATTTGATTTTGGAATTAGATAGTTAAAGGCATGATTAACTTATATCCAAAACCCGATCACGGTCAGTCACATAGTTTTTGCATAATGAATTTTGCAATTAAGTGAATTTAAAAAGTTAAATTTGTTACTGCGCCAAAAGAAAAACTCCCATGTTGGTCCTGATTTTTTTACGTATGCTCTAAGACTCTCTTTACAATATCCAATCATTAAAATTCTGGTTTTTAAAATTTTTTTATGGTTTTTAATTTTTTAAAGATTTTTGGCAAAAAACTACAACTAAGGCGTTTTTTCCACAAAAATTGCTAACTCGGCGACGCCAGAAATGCTAGGCGCGTTTCAAATTCGGTCGAAAAAGGACTCAGTTTCTATTGCACCAATTTAGCTGCTTTTTTTATATTTCAAAAAGGAATCAAAAAGGCTTAATTTTACTGCATGAATCGATATGGACAAATTTTGTTCAGACTAGTAGAGGCCGAGTAGTTGCTTAGAGCGTGGTGTTAGTACAATTGTACAATACAAAGGATGTCATTGTGAGTTTCTAGACAAATATTCATTCAGCAGCAGCAGAGCCGGTTCTTCAAGTTAATCTACACTGGTATTCTTTCATCGCGAGTAACTTCAGCGGGAAAACTAGCGAGGGGTTACTCTTGTAACCCAAGAATTCTTTAATGATTTGTGTAACGGCCTGCATGGTAATCGAAAAATTCTATACTGGAAATTTAGGAAATTGGAAGTATTTACATTGTAATGGCTAGGTAAGCAACTAGCTAATGACTTGTGGAATATATTAGTTGGAGATGTAATGTGCTTTTAATATTCTTTGTCTTTGTTTTGTCGAAGCCTCTTTTCTTGAGTTTATTCCGTCCTCAAAATTCGTTCAGAGTGGATCGTGACAAAGTGCAGTCAAAAAGATTTCTTGCTGGTAAAATCCTCACCAAATGTAGCAGAAATGGAATGGTAATTTCGGAAAGCAACGATTTTAATGCTAAAAAGAGTAGCAGTAATTTGACCTGCATGCCTTACATGGTAATATATGTATTCAATTAATACAATTCACCTCTGAAATAAGTCTTCGTCTATAATGCCTACGGTAAGTACTTACCACCCAAGGACTCCCTATGTAAAAGTAACCAGCTCATTACCACCTCGCATACCTAGTCATTACATTTCCCGCTGGGACTTACTTGACTTTACACGGAAATATCGATGTTCGTGTCGATAAATTATATTTGCAGACCGCGAGTAAGAGTAGGCGAAAGCGAATAAAGTATAGTAAGTTGTCAAGCCGAAATTTTCCGGTGAGCAGGTTATTACAGCTCCCTTACGCTAATTCCTAAAATACCGGTTCTACTACTGCCGAAGAAATACTGCTGTATTTGGGAATTCACTTCAGTAAGTACTATTTTATTTTTATACAACTTCAAATATAAGGTCGACATTATCAACTAAGGTCCGATATACCGCTCATTAAATAAAACAGCACTTGAGATCGTAAAAATCTTCGTGGCACGACTCGTTTACAATGAAAGGGTTTCTTGCTTTTTTGCAGCTCGAATTGGGACAATGAACCGTCGGGAGTATAAATTGGTCCACCAATTTAAACTGACGTTTTACATGTCGTTCAATGAGTGAATGGGCCTAATCACCCTCATTCTAGATTTAAATTCATAAATGGTATAGAAAATTGCCCCCGAATTTCGAGTGCTGAGTCCTGCTATTTGCAATAATTGTAAATGTTTTAACGTTCATGGCTTTAACAGAATACGCAGATAGTTTTGGTCACACTTCAAATAAATACATTTTTAATCTAATGTTCCTAAATTTTTAAGGAATAGTTGGTTTTTCGTTAATAGTTAAGAATAGTGATGTACAAAAATGGTCATTCAATTTTCTCCTCCAAGCTTCTCGCTCACTGGCTAGAGTCCTCCAATTTCGAACGCCCAACAGGTGTTCAGCGTCTGTATCTACGGCAGCTTTTCCTCGGCCATCCTGCTGTCACCCATTATGATTCCCTTATATATTTTCTTCACTGGTCTGTTTTCTTGCATTCGCGTCCTGCCCGTCGTAGTCTATTTATTTTGATTTAGTTGACGATGTCTATTTCTTTGTAGATTTGGTACAGTTCGTCATTGTATCTGATTTTCCACATACCGTTTACGTTTAATGGTCCAATAATGTGTTTTAAGATTTTTATCTCAAAAGTTCCTAATTAGTTTGCGACTTCAGGCCTTATAAGAGATTTGTAGAGTTCAAATTTAGTTTTCCTGTATAACAATCTTGATTGAAGTACTTTACGCAGTGAATAAAAACTTTGATTGCCCTGTTGTATTCTGCTTTTAACTTCCTCCAGCTCTTCGTTTGTTGACGACACTATTGTTCCTAGGTATTTAAAGCTCTTCCCTACCTCTATATTGGTCTTGAAGTCTTGTCTTCGGCTTGTACATTAAGCAAAGAATAAGACTAACACTTAGCCATGCTCGCAAGACCAAGACCAAGGCTTAGCCGTGCTCGCAAAACTAAGGCCAAGACTATATTAGTTTTGTCTTGTTCACTAGTTATGAAGATTTTAATTTTGAAGTTTTGGATTAATTTTAAATGTTTTAACGTTCAGTGCAGCGAGCCGCACCGCGTCCGAGCTAGTAACAACAACAAAATTCAAACAAAATTCGGTAATTTTTCTAATTTGTTTAAGAAATTATGTTTAACAATATTTTATTGAAAGTTGTGCTCAATAGAAACTGAGTCCTTTTTCGAGCGAATTTGAAACGCGCCTAGCATTTCTGGCGTCGCCGAGTTAGCAATTTTTGTGGAAAAACGCCTTAGTTGCAGCTTTTTGCCAAAAATCTTAAAAAAATTAAAAACCGTAAAAAAAATTTAAAAACCAGAATTTTAATGATTGGATATTGTAAAGAGAGTCTTAGAGCATACGTAAAAAAATCAGGACCAACATGGGAGTTTTTCTTTTGGCGCAGTAACAAATTTAACTTTTTAAATTCACTTAATTGCAAAATTCATTATGCAAAAACTATTTGACTGACCGTGATCGGGTTTTGGATATAAGTTAATCATGCCTTTAACTATCTAATTCCAAAATCAAATTGGAAGATAATGGTCTCTCCTTTCCTTGTGCTAACTTTAAAGTGAGGTACTTTTTTTCGCGGTTTTCGGCTATTTTGCAATGCAAAAATTCAAATTTCAAAAATCCACCTTAGGGTAAGTTTTAGCAAATCTAATAACGAACAAAACATGCTCAACAAATTTTTCGCCTAGAAGCCTTCGCTAAGAGATATTTAACAAGAAAGGCCAAAAAACAGGGAATTTTTAGTGAACTTTTCAGTTTTTGGGCTACCAAAAGTTTTCCTGGGAGTTTCATGCTTGCGCACCCCCTAAATATTGTTGAGGATATCATTTTTGACCGATTCCACCAAAAAAGTAAGTTACATCACGCCAAAACCAAAAGTTATAGCTTTCACTGCTCTAGCGCCTGGACTATTAGTACGCGTTACACTGAGAGGAGTGTGGCGTGTGGAATTTGTAAATTATGAACGCTGCAAGTGCCATTTCGAATTCTTTTGCAGTTATGTTTTCTGATGGTGGTTGATTTATACCAATTTAAGCCAAATTTATGATAAAGGATAATCCTAACGGGTTTCGGTTTCGATTTAAGACGAGAAAAATTTAATTACAATTAGAAAGCTGAAGCCACTCCAACCGACAGGATTGCGCGCATGAACAATTTCTAGTGTGTGGCTGAGGCCAAAGGAAAACTATCGGTTTAATGCACATGATTCACACACTTATGCGCAATCATCTGAAAATTAAGAATGCAAAGGAGGCGCACTTTCCTCTCAGTGTATGGCGGCCTATTGGCGTTTCAAGACTCCAAGCAAAAAAGGCGGCAGAAACTTTTGAAAGACATCACCTGTGATGGCCGGAAACCTACGCAGCTCCTCAACCAAATGAGGGAGCTAGCTTCCGATGCAGGTTTTACATACGCTCTGGTTACAACGGCTTCCCCGCAGACACAAGAAATCCTGGCACCAATGTTACCGTAAGATGAATTTTGAGAGTAGTAAAATCTACTACCTTTTTGGTAAAAAAAGGTAGCAAACTTTTTTGATTTCAAATCAATTTTTCATTTTTTGCCACTTGCGAGAACGAGCAAAGCGGATGGTTTGCCGACACGTGAACATGCTACGTATAACTTACTGTCAGAGAAACATTCATTTTTTAGATTCAGGCCAAAACACTCAAGAAGTAGTCTTGTGATTTGTTGATCGTGATGATGAAAGCAAGAAATTGAATTGCAAAAATTCGGCGGAAACAAAATCAATCCGTTCGATTCGTCGACAGGAACACGGCCATTACCGACAGTCAGAAATTGGATAGAAATCTTCGTCAGATGAATCGTTTAGCAAGGAAACTCGCATGTTTGTCATCAGCTATCGTTTCTTTATAAAGCGTCACTGATTCGATGCTTTGAGGTAAGCGTTTATTTCATGGGCAGCGGTGGTTCAAGGAATGATTGATAGTGTCCTCTTTAGTCAATGCGCAGATCTTTCATAGTTAGATTGAGTGCTTCCAATGCGTGTTTGTACGTCATTGTGTATTCATCGCAGATGATGATTTTACTTGCTACCAAAGCTTTGGCCAGTGCTAAGTGTTTTGCAAAGTTACATGTCGGGTTTTGAATCGTTTGAAGGTTTAACGGCAATTAAAACATCGGCATCCTTCTGGCAACGTAGCAACTATCCCAAAAGAAGCAACTGCTACAGCAATTTCGGATCTTGTACGAGCAATGGCCAAAATTGATGATATGACGAATACCTTGCAAGCTCCACACGACGCATCGGGGGAAAAAGGCCACCATTTCCATAATTAATTGCCTTCATTAACGTATCGTACACTTTCTTTTGTTGGGTACTCAACAGTGGTACATTCGCTCGAACCTATTGGTTCAAAGCATTTCGATCATCTTCACGTTCCGATTCTCAATTGAAAGCGTCGTTCATTCGACAATATGACTTGACTAACCAACTGCCGCACGTGAGGTAAAACGTCTTCGATCAAAAGCAAAACTTGGTTATGTATCTCGCCATTCAACTTGAGATCGGGATTTACTGAACTGAGCCGAATTCGGTGTAAAATGTTTTTGTTTTTTCTTGTATTTGTTCCAAAATTCACGTGGATTCGATGGGAAGTATGTCAAAATAATGATAGCAAATAATGTACGTATCTGACATGGAGAAACAATTTCTTTACCGTTTTCAACCAAATTGAGCTGTTGCAGCGCGAATTGTTGGGAGCATCTCAATTTTGAGAGTTCGAAATTATTCAAATGTTATCGGCCCACGAACAATCACCAGCAACAACCGCAAGTAGAACTCATTCACGTCATTCTTCGTATGAACTCTGCAAATGCGACCAAGAGCATCATTAGAATGCACATCCGGATGATCAGGAACCGTATCGCCTTGCTTCCGGCGTTGAAATTTCTTCGATGGGGAGTTCCAAGTGGAATAAGGTTACAAATCGAAAAAACTGGTCAAAGTTATCGCTGTAGGTGTTTCAGCAAGTTGAGCATCATTCGATGCGTTGAAAGAAACTCGTTGACTATTCTCAAGATGTACCGCCAAATGTACAACAGTAAGATGACGTTTATTAATGGAGAATGATGATATACACAAAATCGCTTCATTAAAACTAACATATCGTGATATCATCAAACTATGTTTTAGTACTTATTCTGTTATTTGGGTCGGTCCTCAGATTTCACCACGCTCACGTACACGGATTTTATAGGCGAGGACATTTCCTGTAGTACTTTATACCAACGCTGAGATCAATATAGACATAAATAAAATAAAATTAGAAATATCTAAAAATGGTAGTAAAATGATAACTTGATGTAGTAGTGCAGTAGATTATCATTTTTTTTCTAGAGAGTTAGTAGAACGGTAACGCTGCCTGGTACCAACATAAGTCAAGATGGCCAATAAAATTGAGGTAATAATGCCGATACCCGAGATTGCAGTCATTTAAACAGCAACAGCGGCATGTCCCATCACGGTGTTACGGGAACAAATAGCTTGACTGAGAGACCAGACAGCGGAGCTGAGGTTCGACAATACACAAAGATCATCACTTAGTAACAGTCGGCATCGTAGTAACAGCCGAAAGTGATGTAAGAGCTACACTCCAGCCGAGACATCGCCAGGGTGTTAGTATCACCGTAAGTTTGGTAAAAAAGCTTAGCGCTGCCAACAACCATGCAGCTAGCAAGAAAAGTGGGCAGCTAAAGGCGACTAGTAAGCTTATAAAATCCATCAGTCGCCTATATCCACAAGAAAGCGATTTCTGCAGAAAGTGCGAAATTGTCGTGTAGTTCACAGAACGTCCCAAAGAACAAATACTGATACCAAGAAGTCCCTGTTCCCGAGGGCACTCCGAAGACAAAAACCTTCTGATTTGCGATTTTATCAGATGCGTTCATGATTTCTGGCAACTGCTTACGAAATCGTGAAATTGCACCGAAGTTCGCCTTCCAACATTATTCAAGCTTGCTCACTTTTTCGAGGTGGTTCGCAATGGGTGTGGGGGCGGGGGAGGCATGGCCCCCTGGATTCGCGACTGCAGTTAAAAGCAATCCTTGATTCGAGATAGCTAAAATCTTCTGGCATTTAATTTTTTCTGAGTTTAATATCGTCACGGTATGACGTTTACCTTATGTGCTCCAGTTTTGGTAGTCGCTGAGGACTATGGTATGTATGCACGCACAATGCCTCAGTGTGATGTAAATTTTGTTAAAATCTGCTTGTCTTATCTCCAAGATGCTTGGATACTTGGATGCTTTAGTATTTTCTTCAACATCCTTCTATGGATGAGGATAATAAACACATTATAAAAAAGCTTACACTTTTTTTATTTAATTATTCTTCTGTAGAACAAATTTTGTTCTTGTCAACCTTGAACATGGTGTCATTTTTTGTGGGGCGTTAATGTTCCTGCAATAAACTTCGAAAAAAGTTCTGAAAGCACTCGAAGGCGTTCCAGAACCCCGAAGTAATTCCTACCCCTATAAAATCACTTCATTCTATGCGTTAATATTTGTTTTTTTTTCTCCTTCAAGTATACAAACTTTCTCCGGTAATAAAAATCTCAGCCTGCCGTCAATTAGAACCTGGGGAACCATCAAGCTATGCTCCGTAGTAAAAAGCGTAAAAGTTCGACGGCGTCCCATAAGGCGATGTTTTATGGCCTTTTATCATTAGCATATTCATTCACTCAAATGTTGAAAAATGCCTGCAAATGGTTTCTATGGTGCTCTTTCTTCACGGTGCTGCGTTTGTCATTAAAACTCCCGCTCGTAGTGTAAAGGCTTTTGTGCCTATTCTTTTTAGTAAGGAGCGGAAACAAAAAGGAGCATAGAGTATCCTAGATAGGAATTCCCCCCATGCCTGGAACGCCAGGATTTCAGGCATGGGACTAATGTTTTGCAGGAAGCACTAAGTTAATACTAAAAAGCGAGGCAGCGCTACTTTCCGTCCTCCTGGCTCCACTTTAGCCCTGACAAGAGAAAATATGAAATTGTGCCAGTGCGTGCCACCATCGAAAGCCGGGTTCATGGGAATTTATTGCACAACTGAATAGGGAAGCATACACGCTCAAGATTTATTTCGTAAAATAACCTTTCCATTAGTGAAGTTCTATCTTAAAGAAAATATCTAAAATCGCCTTTGGCTTTTGTTGTTTTTGAAGGAGATGGGGATTATGTTGGGCCTTCTGCTCAAATTGCAACATTAGCACGTAAAGCCTGATAAGCTGACCTCCAGGCCCGAAATGTCAGTGGTTATAAATTACTGTACTGAATGAATCCATAAAAGATGCCTTAATACCACGTGAGATGTCGTTAGTTTTAGTGATATCTTTCGAGATTGTCCAAATTGAGTGATTAATAGGGGCATCATGTAGTATAAACCTTTTAGGATGGATATCTATGGGTTAGAGGAGATGGATACTCGCACGTAGATGACGGTTTCCTCCTTCACTCTATCGACAAAAACGATGTAATAAGCCATTAGAAATGAATTTGTTTTGATGTTTGTTTCTTTTTCCAGGACTCAGAATTTCGTCCTACACATTTTCGTCCCTTTTTCGGTATGATTGTGATTAATACATTAATACATTTTCAGGTTTTTTTTTTATAGTTGTCATTTTCTTGCCTTTAGATGTTGCCCTTGAAAGTTAATTTGCATGCATTGATTCTTCTTTCATGGCAAAAGGGTAGAATACTATTGAGATTATCGATAAGTGAAACATGATAAGATATAATTATGAATTGTTGGTTATGATTTTGATAATTGTCGCTGCAAATCTTGTAGGACTCGCGTCATTTGAAGTTTCTTCTTCCAGTCGTCTTTAATCAGACTAGTTGGTGTCATTTTACCAAGCGGCCCCCAATTGTGTACTAATCACGTTCAATGCTGCTTAACCTTTATAACCGAACTCGAACTGGTCTATTGAGAATGTTGACTGACATCCTTCACGGTCACAATATATGCGGACTAGAAGTCTAAAGCAAGTAAACGGATTAACGGTATTTACTTATTATTTTTTCTCGAACATTGCGATTATTAAAGTTCAGCTGCTTATTATTTGGAGAAAGTGGTGGGTGAAGACATTTTTGTTAAAAAAAACCAAAAGTTGGACTTTGACGAGTCATAACTCGAGATCTAGCCTTTGTGGAGATCAGACGTGTTTTTGTTTTTCTCTCTAAATTAAATCCAGTGTAATTTGATACTTTTCTGTAACACATTAATTATCTCAAATTACCGTTTATTTAATGGTAAACTGAGTAACCTTGTAACGGTCAGTTTTGCACGGAAATCTCTAAATAATTACTTGACTAAAAATCACTGTCGAGAATGAAATTGAGAAGTTGTCCGAAACCAAAAAGGTAGGCGGGGGAAAAAAACAAAAATAGGAAAGAAAAATTTAGTAGTCAGGCTGGGAAAAAAAATTGAAAAAGTCAGATCGAAATGGTTGGGATTTGTCTTGTGGTTGGTGACGGAAATTAAGAGATCGGTAGAATTTTGGAAAAAAAAGTCGAATAAATATACGGACGATTCTGAAATCGGAACTATAATCAAGAACATCGGTTTAAAAACAATTTGGAAAAAAGTCGATACGAAGGATTTTATAGAAAGATGAAGAAAGAACAAACTTATGAATAATTAGAAAAGACTGTACAGAAGAAGAAGTAGGCTGCTCCACAGGAAAAGGCTGCTGAAGAAAGAAGCGGAAAATAATCCCCAAAAAGACGAGGTACCGAAGAGGACCGCATAAGAGACCAGGTCAAGGTTATAAGGACATGTTTATTTGCGTCTATTGAAAACTGGTATGTAAAAGCCCATTTAAATTTATATATATGTATATATTATTAGTGGCTGAAAAAAGTGAAGATTTGTATAGTAATTGGTGTAAAATACATACTCAATGTCAATGTCAATTGCGGCGAACGATCTGAAGATTATCTAGAATGACAAGAAGATGGTGATTAGATATGACGGCTCCTTGCTGCTTAGGTGTTTTGGAGTAAATTAATCAAATAATTACCTATTGTACCTCAAGTTACATATCTCTGCGTTATGTTATTGCCTTCCTACTTATTTATCATCTTCTAAGTTAATATTGTTTTATATATTCCATTATTAACACTTACACGACAAGCTGTTTTTATACATTAGGTTTGCTTCTACACCCAAAAATTAAATATTGAACAAATTAAATATTGTATTGCAATAACTATCTTCACCTAGGTGAAGTCTTTCTTTTCCTAACACTTATACACCAGACACATTAAATATTTAGTCATGCTTTACTTTATTAATATATACTATTTCTAATTGTCGTTAATAATCATTTTGATTTTAAGTATCTATAATTGAGTGTAATATTGTTGCTCCTTGTTATATCAATTTTTTTTCATTATTGTGTTGGATATTCCGTGAGTTGGTTCCGGTAATTTGTTGTTCAACATCGTTTGTACAAAGCGAGGAGTATTGGCCATTACTGCGCGCTTTATTCATATCGTGAGCTCCATACATATGTACCTAAAAATAAAATAAGTTAACATTGATTGAATTGAATGTGATCATTTGTCGTGGTTGATAAGTATTATCCATTGTATCGTTTGTGTTGATGATTATAGTATTATTAAATGATTATAAATACTAGAATGTCCAGTTGTTAAAGTTTTTTTGTGGAATGGTTGAGGCGGGGGGTCTTTCCTTTTCAGGGTTTGACGAGGCTCAGGCAATGCCCGAAGGTTGATGGAAACGGAAGATTTACTTAGTCACAGGTAAGTGGTGAACCAACCGCGGTAAGGCCTGGCCACACACCCCACGACCCCTCCGGCGAGCTAGATAACTCCGTGTGGCCGGCGTAGGAGTTCCGGAATTTTGTTTCCTTTCTTATGTATGGTATTGGCTCCTTGGTCATGCTTTTCCGGGCTTATGGCTAAGGGGGTAATACCTCGCATAAGTGGCGCCCACTATTTTATCGCGCCATTATGCTATTACATAAATGGCGCCCAACGTAGCTTTTAAAGCCCGTTAATAGTCCTACACGGACCTTGAAGTTTAATTTTTTTGGTGTTTAGTACCACTTGTGCCTACACGGACAACGTTTGATTTTTTTAGGTTATGGTTCACCACGTTTACCAAGCGCTCGCTGTGGGCTAAGGTAGTACCGCGAGGCCTTAGTCCTTGTCTGTTTTGTCGATTTTTTTTCAGCATCATTGTCCAAATTCTATGTGAATTTTTCTTTGTTTTCGCTTTTAGGCCTACCCTTTATCTTCTGCGGTGACTTCTTCTTTTTTGGAGTAGCTTCGAACCATGCTGACCTGCACGGCTTGCTAACAAGCGAGTGGTCGCTTGGCTATGCGTGCAGGTGTAGTAGTGGTTCATCCCTGTCCTGCTACTAGGGTCGGCGACTGTGGTATCAGGCGTGACATCGCCTGCCACTGCGTCGGTCCGTGAACAGGATCTTCAATTAATTTTTCCTGGTGGAAGGTGAAGTTGGGACAAGGGCTTAACCGTCTTTGGTAACAGGCGTGTTAACGCCTGCCACTGCGCCCCTTGTTCCTTCGGAAGGTCCATCCAGCTTTTTAAATTCTATTTTTTGTTTTTGTCCTGATTCGTTTTTTTTCCGTCTGTTCCTCCCAACTGATTGATTTTCCGAAAGGTAGCTCAGTTGTGGTTGGACAGAGGTTCTTGTCAAAATTTTTTTATTTTGTTGAAGTTTCCTTTCTTTTCGTGACTATGCGACTTTGAATTTTTGTTTCCGTCCTTCTTTCGGGTCTACCTGAAGCTGGGTCGGCGACCTTGAGGACACTTGGTGAGGACTATGCTTCATAGTTTTCACCAACTGCCATCGAGGACATCGACATGCGGGAGCCCTGAGGGGAATTGTTATCTGCCTCAACCATTCCTCACTTATATTGAATTAAAGCATATAATCACTCACCTACCCTAACATATGTATATATACACTAATACACTTTTATTGTTTTGTCGCTACACACTAATCGGCGTTGATTTTGTTTTCTAGGTACACTCACATAATATCAATATTAAATTTGATTTGTTAATAGGCACTTGTTGTTACACTAATTGCTGTTGATTTTGGTTTCCTTGTGGGATACATACTCAATCTTACAATTTTATCATCATCTATTTGAATCTATTTTCGCACCAAAATTTTTTTTCGAACTTTCTTTGCGGGTTAGTTATAAGAACCTATATACGTATATCGGTTGTTGCTACTATCTTAGCTATTCATGGGCATAAACTGTTCGGGCGTATATCCGCGAGTTTGTCTTCAGGTTTAACCTTGTTGTAGTCAATACTCTTTATAGACTGCGTTATCCATTTCTACTATACTTCATTTTGGTTCGAGTTCTAGTATAGTTGTCTCATTTGGAGGTTTTTTTTTCATTCGTAAACTAGTGTGTTCATTATAGAATTGAGATTAAAGTATGGAACTTCGAAGAGGAAAGGTTCTTCCATCCACCAATGAGAGCGATCTTCCGGTCGAAGCTCCAGCTGCGCAAATGAATGCGTCGACGTCGAATGAGCACCCTCCGTCGTTAGAGGAGCAAGTCGCCCAGTTGCGACAAGTTCTAGACACCTTATTAATCCAGCAGCGACCGGCTGATGTTCCGATGCACCCTTGTGTACCCAGGGATCAGCAGTCCACCCCGGAGGCTTCCACACCTGCGGTTGGCAGGCTAGATGTTTGGTCTGGGACCCAGCATCGCAAGTCTCCGGTTACCTCCTGGAACCTAAAGTTCTCCGGCGAGGACGAAATGTTGTCGGCGGAGGAGTTTCTGTTCCGGGTGGAGCTGAAGGCTCGCGATGATGGAGTTAGCCAATCAGAGGTCTGCCGTAATCTCTCGTCGTTGTTGTCTGGCCGAGCCGCCGATTGGTACTGGTCTCAATTTCGGCGACAATTTTTAGATCCTGATTGGGAAACAGTGAAAGTACAGTTCCTTAGGTATTTTCGTAGTCGGGAATCAGACGAAGAACTGATATTACAGATGATGGATACCAAACAACATAATCAATCGTTCGACGATTTCACCGCCCAATTGCTGTCGCTACATAACCGAATGGCTCAGCCAATGTCTGAAAGCGGATTATTAGGAATCGTAGTCCGAAATTTGAATTTCACTTTAGGGTCAGCGGTAATCGGGCATCGTTTCACCAGCATGCCACAACTGCGCGAGACTTGTATCCGAGTTGAACGCTGGCAGAAACAGAAGCGGTTAGAGCGAGATACACGAGGTTGAATACTCGCCGGTATATTCTTCGGATCAAATACCACCGGACATGTCTTCACCAGGAGTAGAAGCGATAACCTCTCCGCGTCAGTTCCAGACGAATCCACGACCTCTCCGTTGTTGGAATTGCCAGCAACCGGGTCATCCATTTATGGACTGCCCGTCTGAAACTCGTGGCCTATTTTGCTACAAGTGTGGCAAGCCAGGAGTCGTCACGCCAGTGTGCCCCACCTGCCAGGGAAACCGGAGCCGGGGTGCGAGATCGAACGGGAGTCCGCGCCCGAGCTAAGCTCGCCCGTTGTCCCTGATTATACTTTAACTACCCCTGCTATGTCTACCATCCGCGACTTTACGTCAACTGATGCTCTTCCTGTTTTTCCCTCTGAGGAGGTTAAACTTTCATTCCTTTCCCGTTGGAAGAGATATATCTCCGCTCGTGCGCGCATCTTCTCAAAGCCCCCTTTTGTGGACTCCCTCACTTCCAAGCGCACCCCTCCCCAAATTAGAGTACGAGCTAAGGAGAAGCGACAATGTTTGCAGAAAATTGTTTCTGCTTTCATCTCTGATACGTCAGATCCTCGTCTGTTTACGAAGGTCCTCGTAGCTAACGAGGAAGTGGTTGGTTTGTTGGACAGTGGTGCCACTGTTAGCTGTTTGGGAAGAGATGCCGAAGCGTTTCTAGCCAATCATCCCGAAGTGACAGTCTACACTTTGCACTCTGTAGTGCATACTGCTGACGGGGCTCCGCAGAGACTGTGCGGTTATATTCGGGTTCCAATCTCCTTTGGAGGAAGGACGCGTGATATAACCATCTATGTGGTGCCCAGTCTCAGCCAGAGACTGTACCTAGGGATGGATTTTTGGAATCTTTTCGGCCTAGCTCCCCAAATAGTCGGCGAGATAAACGCTCCATCCGCGTCTGCAAAAATGCCCGACTTAACGTCCACGCAATGCGAACGGTTGGAACGCGTCAAGGCCAGATTTCCCTCCTTCGATGTCTTCGGACTGGGAAAGACTAACCTGGAGGAACACATCATAGACACTGGTGACTCAGTTCCTATTAAACAGAGGCAGTATCCGGTCTCACCCGCTGTACAACAGCTTATGTATGGTGAGTTGGACAGGATGTTGTCGCTGGGTGTGATTGAGCCATCAAATAGTCCCTGGAATTCTCCAGTGGTGTTAGTACGTAAACCAGGTAAAGTCCGCCTGTGCCTTGACTCTCGTAAGGTCAACAGTGTCACTGTCAAGGACGCCTACCCTCTTCCCCATATTGATGGTCTTCTTGGTCGTCTTCAAGACACCAAGTTCATCACCAGCTTAGACCTGAAGGACGCCTTCTGGCAAATTCCTTTAGAGAAGAAGTCGCGAGAGCGGACAGCTTTTACTGTCCCTGGTCGTCCACTGTACCAGTTCACAGTCATGCCTTTCGGCTTGTGCAATGCCCCACAGCGCATGTGTCGCTTGATGGATAAGACCATCCCGGGCCATTTACGTGAAAACGTTTTTGTCTATCTGGACGACCTGCTCATTGTTTCACCTGACTTTGACTCCCACCTAAAGCTTTTGGACGAAGTCGCCAGCTGTCTCCGTCGTGCTGGGCTTATGGCTAAGGGGGTAATACCTCGCATAAGTGGCGCCCACTATTTTATCGCGCCATTATGCTATTACAACCTGATATCCAAAACATGAATTGTCTGGACGCCGCGGCAGGCTTGCCTGGCTGATCTGCGAAAAAATGCCGAATTTTAGTTGTTGTAAGACTAAAGAAGCAAGGTATTGTGTGTGTGTGTGAACTGTGGTGCGATATTCCACAAATCGTGCATTGAGCGTGCGAAAAATGTTACCGTTGTAGATTCAACGCGCGTCGTCTGCTGTTTTGCAAACCTCGATGATTCTTCAATCGTGAAACATTTGTACGACCAAATTAGTTTGATGAAAAAATTGTTAGAAGAAAAAGAGAAGGCGAATGTATTGCTTGACGAAAAAGTACGACATGAGTGTGTTGTGAATCATTATGACGCGATGGCCTCTCGTGATATGTCTTATGCGAAAGTTCTGTCCAAGGTTCCACCAATTTTGGTGAAACCAAACAGCAAAACTCCGAAAGGCGACATAATTAAAAAAATCAAAAAAGAGGTGAAAATTCGCGACTTGAACATTTCAGTTGATACGGTTCGAGAAACAAAAGATGGTACGGTTATGATAAAATGTAACAATCAGACAAACAACGATACCATGCAAAATGAGATTAAAAAGATTGCGAATTTGAACTGCAAGGTCAAAACTTTGTCGATGAAAAAGCCGCGTGTGAATGTCGTCGATGCCACGGAGGATAACGATCCAGATGACATTGCCGATGAAATCATTGCTCAAAACTTCGATTCCTGTGAAAGAGAAGATGTCAAAGTCATTTATATGCAAACAAAACGAAAGAAAAACACGCGTAATATTTATCTAGAATTGGCGCCAAAAGTGTTTCATTCAGCGATGAAGAACGGGAAGAACATTGGCTGGCAGCGCTGTCGTATATATGAAGACTTTAACCTGAGTCGATGTTATAAGTGCTGTGGCTACGGACACAGCGCAAAAAAGTGTATAAACGAAGTCAGATGTCAGTACTGCGGGGGCAACCACGATGGGCTGACATGTCTAAATAAAGAGAACAAGCGCTGCGCGAACTATCACTCAGCAAATGAAAAGTACAAAACAAACAACTATGCTCACTATGCCTTTGAAGAAGACCAATGTGAATCATACCAATACATGAAAAAAAGAGTTATCAGCCAAACCGATTACTCCTAAACTTGTACTTTTATAATAATATTTAATTATTAATGTCATTCAATATCACCGATGTTTTAGATGAACTAAATCATACCGTAAAATGTGAAAATATGCAACAACTCGATAGTTTTTTATTTTAATTGACAATAACGGTCTTTTAATTTTTTATATGAACATTAGAAGTCTAATGCTAGGTTTCCACTTGTCGTTTTGAAATTGACAAATGGCCTATTATGACGTCATTTAGAAAATTCGCAAGTGGAAATAGCGAAAAACTGCCTATAATTGAATTGACCAACAGCACTTGTCAATGACTTACCAAGAATTTAAATGATTGGTGCCGTTGGTTACATCAATTATAGGGAGTTTTTCGCTATTTCTACTTGCGAATGTTCAAAATGACGTAATAATAGGTCATTTATCAATTTCAAAACGACAAGTGGAAACCTAGCATAAGTAAAAACTTTGATGAACTTCACATATTAATCAAATCAATGAAAAAATGTCCGGATATAATGCAGTCGATAGTACAATCAACAAATGTGATGGAACCTGTTTGTATATATCAAAACAATTATGTCATCAAAACTCAGTAATCAACATAGGCAGAATCAAAGCCTTATTTACAGAAATAGTTGTAGAAAAGAAACATCTTAGCATCACGTCGTTATATAGATCACATTGTATACCAGTTGATAGCTTTATAGACGACTTATATATGATCATATGAACCAACATAAAAACGTCGATACACATATTATACTAGGAGACATAAATTTGGATATTCTATCTGATAATACACCGGTTAACAAATGTATGTATGAATAACTACTATGAACTTGGATTTGAATCGTATATAAACCTTCCAACTAGAGTTGGTAATACTCGCGCCTCTTGTATTTGTTAAGACATGTAATGATAACTTCGAATTAAAATCTGCGGTGTATCGAATATCGAAATAAATAAAGTAATGAAATGGCTATGCCTTAACGATCTTTCCTTAAATGTTAGTAAAACAGTTTATATTACCTTTGGTAGTTATAGTAACAGTTTACCGGCCACATCTAGTATTAAAATTCACGACTTTTTTTGCAATATGAATGACCTATGTAACTGCAAATTAATTGAAGGGGTGGACTGTACTAAATATCTGGGAATAATAGTAGACTCTAACTTGAGATGGAAAGACCATGTTTCAAATATTATGAAAAAAACTAGATACCATATTTATCTATTTTATAAGTTGAAAAATATACTCCCAAGTAAACAATTAATGACATTATATTACAGTCTTTTTTGGTCTAGCGCAACGTATGGTATAATCGCGTGGGGAGGAGCAACAGATACTGTGATCGGTCCCATTAGAAGTATACAAAAGAGAATACTTAAAATAATTTTTAATAAACCCCCCTCTTTCCCCTCGGAACAATTATACAAAGAGCATGAAGTAATTGAGTTGAGGAAATATTACATTGAAAAATCACTCTTGAGTAATTTCTAGTCACTTCAATCTAATTATCATAAAGTAAAGCAAAAACCTGCTAGACAACAAATGTTACAAACACCAAAAATAAATAAGGAAATTGACAGAAGAAACAATAGGTACATTAGTGTAAAAATCTTCAATTTAATTCCGGCAGATTTCAAAGATAAACACCTCGTTAAGCTTAAAAAAACTAAAGTTATTAGAAAATGGATTATTAGCTTAAATGAAGAAGAAATAAAATTATTATTTCACCCTATTCTGTAACCTGTTGTATGGAGAGAGTGTGATGAAATAGCTCTACGATACAATTATACACTCCGCGCCAATTGATTAGGTTCAACTAATATTTTCATGAAAAACGCAAATTAGCTTAACCTACTTTAGAGAAAAGCAATTAACAGATACGGAGGTCCCATCTTACCGGTTTTACCCATTATTGAAAATAAAAATAATAAGGAATAATTTTGTATTTATGCAAATATATTAGTTTATTTAACTGAAGTTTTCAAGTGTCGCACCTCAACTACCCTTCAAGTAAAAATAAGACCATTATTTAGATATCGGTCCAATTAAAAATCAATAATGGATTTATTCCACAAGAAATGCCAGCTTTAAGGCGTGCAGTATTCTCTGAAGCAGGCTTGGTAATTTGGGGTTTTCTTTGAGTTTTCATAGAAATGCTAGTTTGAACCTAATCAAGTATGTACAGGGTCGCGCACGGGCATTACTGCCTTTAGCGAAGATATGGCGAATATGTGATTTTAGATCCTAAGATTATTAAATTTTAACTCCGTCATAGAGACTCCAACTGTATTTGCAAGTTCTTCTTTTGTTTGTGATGGATCTTCATCGATCAATGCCTCCAAATCTTTATCTTCAAACTTTTTTGGCTGTTTGGCGTCCAAGTCAAAATTACCACTTTTAAACCGTGCAAACTACTTCTGACACGTTCACTCAGCTAGAGCATGGTCACCATAAAAATCCACCAAAATGCGATGACCTTCGCCTGCCTTTTTCTTCACATTGAAATAATGAAGTAAAACTCCCCGCAAAAACACTTTAGTATAGCTGTTTACGCCCCAGCTAAATGACACATACTCATTCTGAAACTATATGACAGAAGCTTTCCAACGAATATTAGGTTAGATGATTCACTGGAATAATAATCAAGTTAAGTTATGTGTTGTAAAACCGCACAAATGAACCTAGTGTCCTATTCAGGATTATATTAACTTTTTTTTTTCATCTTTATAACAAAATAATTGTAACAAATATTTGCAACAAATAAAGCCTAATGTATTTGAACTTGAAAAACAACAAAATTAATTTAATAATTGTTTAATTAAATAAAAAGACGTAAACTGTTATAAAAAAGTTTGTTTTCATTAACAATAATTGTGAAAAAATGTGCTATAATTATTATAGCACATTTTTCGTGAGAAATTAATACTAAGCAACCACAAAACCTTCTTAATACAGATTTTCAATCAATTCAAGTTAACAAAATTGGCCGCCATATTGCATGCACTATTTTGTTTATTAAAAATCTAATGACGGATTAATAATTTGCGACTCCGAGCACCCATTATTACATAATTTCATACAATTCAATTAAATATGAACAAAGTTGGTCGCCATATTGGATGCGCCATTTTGTTTTTTCAAAATCTGATAAGAGATTTGTGTTATATAAATATATATCAATTGTATGTATAGGAGTAAGGTACAGTAAGAATGGATGCACTGACTGCAGGCAGTCTGTCTTGAGTCATGCAAGAATAAAGATCATTATAACACATGGAAAATTATGAAAAATATAACAAATTATTATTAAAGTTAGTGATCCTGCTACAATGTGAAAAGTATTAAATTAAGTGCGCTTAGTTAAAAGAAAACCGAAATAAAATACTAATAAATTATTTTTAGGGGCAAATATAAAGACGTGAAAAAGTTAGAAAAAATACAAAAAGAAAGCAGACCACGAGGCAGGCCCAGAAAAAACACGATCATTTATATAAATGAAAACATGGACTACATTAAAAGGGTCGAAGAACTAAAATTAGAAGGAAATTTGGCGGAAAATTGGAAAAATTTTCAACAAAATTTCTCAATATTTGCAACAGCCATTGAATTGGAGAAGAAGGAGGAGACGATGCAGGTAGCGGTATTCCTAAATGCAGTTGGCCCTGCTGCAATAGAAGTGTTTAATACATTCACATTAGGGTTGCCAAACATCCTCGTTTGACGAGGATTGTCCTCTTTTTATTAGTTTTGTCCTCAGTCCTCGTCGCGCTTTAAAAATCCTCGTGACTTCATAGAAATTTATAATATTTGTGAAATTTCAACTTCTTTAACAAAATTAAATTAAAATTCAAATGTTACATAGAAAAATAGAAAGTATTCATCTAATCCATATTTAAAACAGAGAACTACAGAACTTCTTAAGGCCTACCCTAAATGGGAAGTGAAGTGAGGTAAAGTTACGTCCCATTGCATATGAATGTATGAGTGACCTAAATAGAAGTGATGTAGAAGTTAAATTTCGAAAAATTTCGAAAAGTCATTTAGAGAAGTAAGCGTGCGGTAAGAACCGCACAAGAAGTAAACAAAAGTTAAGAAAGTAAGGGTGTTTACTTGCTACACTTCTTTTTTCTTTTTCGCATTACATAATTTCATTAAATAAAATAAAAAAAAAATATTTTTTTTTCGTTGATTACTAACCATGGGCGAACAAGTGCTAAATGTGCTAACTGCATTACTGCAGAAACAAGAGCAGCGTCTCAGCTTGTTAGAAAAAGCAGTAGTTGGGAATAATTCTAACAAATCAACTACTCCTTTACAACAAACTGCAACTAATGGGGGAAGCACATTGGAGTCTTTAGCAAATACAATGCAAGATTTTGTATATGACCCCGAAAATGGAGCAACGTTCGAAAAATGGTTTTGCAGGTACGAGGACGTATTTACGGCAGCAGATGACATTTTAGATGAGAAAGCTAAAGTGCGCCTATTGCTTCGTAAACTCGATCAGAAGTCGCACAGCAAGTACATCAACTACATACTTCCCAAAACAACAAAATATTATGACTGGGAACAAACAGTCAAAACGTTAAAAGAAATCTTAGGGTTGCAGTTAACAAAATTTAGTAGAAGATATAACTGCCTCCAAATAAAAAAAAAAATGATCAAGATGATTTCGTTACATATGCTGGATTCGTAAATCGCAGCTGTGAAGATTTTCAATTCACGGAATTGCAGTCGGAACAGTTCAAGTGCTTAATTTTTATTTCTGGCTTGAAATCACATCAGGATCTGGATATTCGGGTAAGGCTACTCCAGAAATTGGAGAAACACACAGAAGAAAATCCGGTGACCTTGCATGAGTTAGTGAATGAGTGTCAACGCATCATCACACTTAAGGTAGAAGCAGCATTAGTTGAAAAGCCAATTCAAACTAATGTTAACAAGGTTGAACAGCGGAAACTTCAAGACACGAGGCACAAAAATCTTGATACGCAAAGTAAGGGCAAAAACAAGCCGAAATATCCTTGTTGGAATTGTGGAGCAATGCATTTTGCTAAAGAATGTAACTTTTAAAACCACACCTGTAAAGAATGCAAAGGAGTGGGTCATAAGGAAGGATATTGTAGAAGTACTCAAAAATCAAAAAGTAAGAACAAAAAGGTTCAATACAAAAGCAGCAACTACAAGTCCGAACACTACAATAATGAGCTTCCAGCACCAACAGCAACATTACGGCGATCTAAACGAACAATTAGAAGACCACTTCATTTCGCCGATTACGAAATGTATTAAAAAAAGGGAGGTGTTGGCAACTCTATAATAATTTATAACAGTTAATATTATTAATTATGTAGTAGGCTATGACTTTGAAACAATTAATTAGATATGTCAATTAATTCAGTTTTTAGTTTTATTATTGTCGAGCTGAATAAAAGACGTTTCCAGAACATCGATGGTTTTATTAAACTGACCAGAAGGATATTCTACAAACCATTAGAGGATATAACAGTTTACATGTGAATTTTGAGAAAAATTATGCCTACTTCACTTCTAATTCACTTCTGCGTTACTTTTCATTTAGGGTAGGCAAGTAGATTCATCTTTCAGTAACCAGTTGTACAAAAATGTAAACGCGAATTTGAATTTTAACGAGCAGGTAATGTTCAAATTAAATGTTACAATGAACTTCATAACAATTTTAATTTATATTTTTAGCAATCTTTTAAGAAAATGGAAAACACACCACCAAAGAAAACTAAGAGAGCTACAAAATTTAATAGCGATTGGCTAAATACAAGCAAATGGCTCAAAAGGATTCTCAGACGAAAAAGCATTTTGTGTACTTTTTCTTTTGTTAAGTGTTTTTTTTTACTTTTTTCGAAGTGTCCTCGTCGGGCTACTCAAAAAATTGGCAACTTTAATTCACATTAACAGAAATTGAAAAGAAAAGTTTTCTTTCGGTGCAAAATGCGTTTAAAAATTTTTGTTTTCCAAAGAAAAATGAGGCATATCAGAGTTTTCTTTTTTGGAATAGAGATCAAAAAGAAGATGAGCCATTTGACGAATTCCTAATGGATATTAAAAAACTTGTAAAATTATGTGGATATGCAGATTTCGAAGAAAGAATGCTGCGGGATAGAGTTATACTTGGAACCAGAGATAAGAGACTCCAAGCAAAATTATTGGAAATGGATGATTTATCACTGGTTAAAGCTATTGGCACGTGCAGAGCGCATGAAGTCTCCAAACAGCAGCAAAGTAAATTACAGAAAGCAACAACGATGACAGAAATATGTGTAGCAGTCGCTACTTGTATATACGTTTTTCGTTGTAATAAGTTTTATTCAAGTATCCATTCAGTTTCTGTTCTAATAATTTTAAGTACAGTGTTTTTGGTTACGTAAAAATTTGGATTCTCACTACTACTATGAAATACACTTGGGGAATTTGGATTGTCATATCACGTATGTATACACTGTACACAGAATCAATTTTAAAAACATAGCCACACAAATATTGTGATATTAAAAATTATTTTGAATATTTGTAAGAGTATTAGTTAGGAGCTTATTCAAAAAGGAAGTCTCCTATAATAAGTTAATAAAAAAAACCGTTATGTAATTATTTAATGTGACATAATAAAAAATATAAAAATCTTAAACTATTAAATATAATAATAAATAAATATTAAATAAATATTTTAAATAAAAGAATAACAAAAAATAAAAAGATGTGAAGTAATAGTTTTTATTGGCAATATATATATATATCCCTTATATATTGCTATGAAATGAGGGAAGACGGCAAAAATTAGTCCGACCCCATTTCAATATGCACCTTAAACAAAAGGAGTAGCAGCGTGAGTATGGACAAAAAATTAAGCTTAAGCAAAAAAATGTACAGAAATAATTTAATTAAACCAAGCAATTTCAGGTCAAATACTAACAAAAGATATGTAAACAAAAAGTGTAGTGGAGCGAGCGAGAATAAAAGATCGCAGAAAATTAATTGCAAATGTTGTGGACAAAACCACGTTTATGGAATTTGCCCAGCTTACAACAAAAGATGCAAATTATGCGGTAAGCGAAATCATTTTTCAATTGTGTGTAAAAAACAAAATAACAATGCAGTTTGCGAGATTTCACAAAATTTAGAAGAATTTTATATTGATAATATTGATAATATAAATAAAGAATCAACACATAAAAATAAATCTTGGATAGAACCGATTAGAGTAGCCAATCAAAATTATAAATTTTAAGTTAGACACGGGGTCGGAAGCAAATGTATTGCCGTATAGTATTTTTAAAAAAATTGGAGGACAGATGCAGATTAATAATTCTTGTGCACGATTAATAGATTATGGAGGAAATTCACTTGAAACGATGGGAGAAGTTATATTTGAGTATGTTGCAAAAAATGAAGTATCAGTGCAAAAATTTTTTATAATTAGGGATGATAAAGTGCCTATTTCAGGGTTAGAAGCTTGCACGGTACTAAATTTAGTTAAGAGAGTTTGTGCAACTAATATAAAATCTAAAATGGATGTTATTAAGAAATGGCAAGGAAATTTCCATGGAGTAGGATGCTTTTTAAAAAACTTTAATATTCAATTAAAAGAACATGCAATGCCAATTGTAAAGCCGTCGCGAAGAATTCCCTTTTCACTACGAGAACTGCTCAAAAAAGAGTTAGAAAAGTTAGAACAAGCAAATATAATTAAAAGAACTTCCACACCGAGTGAATGGTTATCAAACTTAGTCACAGTAGAAAAATCTAATAAACAATTAAGATTATGCTTAGACCCGCGAGAGCTAAACAAATATGTTATAACAGAAAACCACCCAATGCCTTCCTTTAGTGAAATTTTACCGAAGCTAGTAAATAAACAATTCTTTAGTATGCTTGATTTAAAGGATGGGTCCTTTCAAATCGAATTAAGCGAAGATTCCAGCAAATTATGTGCTTTTAGTACCCCATTCGGGTCATATAGGTTTTTGCGGTTACCCTTTGGAATGAAAATAGCTCCTGAAGTATTTCAGAAATACAATGAACGAAATTTCGAAGGTATACCCAATATTATTATTTATATTGATGATATTTTAGTTACTGCAAGCACAGAGGAAGAACACGATAAAACAATTGAGAAAGTAATGAAAAGAGCAAAGCAGCTCAATATTAAATTTAACAAAGACAAATTTCAGTATAGGACGAACAAAGTGAAATTTTTAGGACACATTATTTCAGAAGAAGGCATAGAATTTGACATTGAGAATATTGGAATTCCTCAAGATAAAAAAGCGGTACAGAAATTGTAAGGCTTAGTAAATTATATGCAAAGTAGCATACCTAATTTAGCAGCCATATCGGCGCCGTTGAGAGAACTAATTAAGAAAAATATTGTCTTTGAATGGCAACCAGCTCATACAAGATGTCTAGATCAAATCAAACAATTGATTATTACAGCCCGAAATTAGGTCATTTTGATCCGAATTTGAACATTACTATTCAAGCTGATAGCAGTAAAGACGGTGTAGGTTGCTGTATCTTACAGCAAAACAAACCAGTAGCATTTGCATCTAAAAGCTTAACGGATTCAAGGACGTAGCCAGGGGAGGGGTTTTGGGGGTTCAAACCCCCCCCCCCCCCCCCGAATGAAAAAAGACATCGCAGATAGCATGAAAAATTAAATAATAATAAATAGTTTTTCTTCAATTGTATACTAAATTTGAGATAGGCAGAACACCATTCAAATCGCATTTTGTCTTCTTAGAAATACGTTTGGCGACAGCTATGTATAGCGCGAACCAAACGAGATGAGGTTTCTCAAAAGGCTATTTTCCATGCGCAGTAGCATTCTTGGTACATTTCGAAGCGGAAATTTGAAAATACATAAGCGAATGTCTTCTTCATATGTGCGCAATGTTTATTGGTATGTAATTTGCATTTCCGAAGAAAGGAAAAAATATCTAGATGACTATGTATAAAAAAAGTAAAAAAGTATAGGGGGGAAGGGGAGGTCTCATTTACACAGATCATTATTATGATTCTTACAAAAACCCATTCTGCCGTCACAACATCCACGACTGTTCTGAACTGCCGCAGGTCTCTGTGTGAGATTGCCATTCAGTTTCATATAAAACTTTGTTGGATTCCTAGACATAATAGGATTAGAGGAACCGTAGGGCAGATGAGCTTGCTAGACAGGGAACCGAAGTGCAAAGGACACCCCACTTAACCCGGATAGGAATGACCTACAAACTAGCTTGGAGGAAAATCAGCTTAGCTCGAGATGGGTTGAGATGGACCACAGCAACGCAAAGCGTTCAAAATTTCTAATTTTGTTAAACATAAAGGAGATAACCCATGTAGTAAATGCTCTGATCGGTCACTGCCCCTTTGGCCGGCACGCCGAAAGATGAAGACTTCCCCACAACGACTTATGCTGATGTTGTGGTAATGAAGAAGAGGAAGAAACTGTCTCTCATCTTCTCTGTACATGTCCCGCCCACGCAAGGAAAGAGGGACCTTCCTTGGCTCACCCTTCCTTGATGCATTGAGCGAGCTGCAAAATACTGGGGTCCCTGAACTCTGTCGCTTTATCAAAAGCTCCAAATGGCTTGAAATGGCCTGCACTTTGTTCCAACACTAGAATGGCTAATGGCATCACAATGGGCCCAATAGCGTGCCATTTCAACCTAACCTACAAAAACCCCTCCCGAAGCAAAATCCTGGCTACGTCCTTGAACGGATTGTGAGAAGCGATATGCACAAATTGAAAAAGAGATGCTGGCAATTTGCTATGCTTGTGAAAAGTTCCATAATTGGATTTATGGTCGCCCTATCACAATTGAAACTGACCACAAGCCCCTATTGGGTATTATGAAAAAAGACTTCTCAAAAATAGCCTCATCTAAATTACAAAAAATGAAGATAAAGCTGTTAAAGTACGAAATAATGTTAAAATATTTACCGGGCAAAGAAATGTATATAGTCGATTTGCTATCGAGGAATTATAAACAAGATGACAGTGAAACGGTAAAAGGTTTAGCTGAGATAGTGCACTCAATTAATGTTAGTGAAGAATAACTTCAAACTTTTAAAGAAGAAATAGTTGAAGATCCAATTCTTTTTGGATTAAAAAGGTTATCTCAGAAGGGTGGCCTAAAACAAAAAATTGTCTTCCGGAAAACTTAAGAATTTTTTGGAAATCTAAAAATGACCCCCTAGTAGAAAATGATATAGTGTTTCTAAATGAGAAAATATTTGTTCCAATATCTCTTCGACATTCAATGCTAGAGCTATTACACAAAGTGCATATGGGAATTGAACGAACAAAAAATAGAGCTAGAGAATTAATGTATTGGCCAGGTATTAATAATGATATCGAACAGATGGTAGCTAGTTGTTGCCAAAAATATCGGGGATCTCAAAAAAGAGAACAATTATTATCTCATCCAATACCCCAATACCCCTTTATGAAGTTAGGAATAGATATTTGCACGTTCAAAGACTATCTTGTTATAATGGATTATTTTTCAAAGTATAGTGACATTAAAAGATTAGGAAATAAAACGGCAAAAACAATTATACAAATAATGAAAGAAATGTTTTCCATTCATGGTTTGCCGAAGGAAATAATAGCAGATAATATGCCCTTTAATAGATTTGAGTTTAAGGAGTTTGGAAAAAAAATTAGACATTAAAATAGTTACAGTTAGTCCAAGATATCCGCGATCTAACGGCCTTGCGGAAAGAGCAGTTCAGATAGCAAAAAATATGCTGAAGAAAGCCGAAGAAGGTAAAGAAGAATTGTGGAATTACTTGTCGGAATATAGAAATACTCCATTAAAAGATATAGGTCTGTCACCAAACAAACTTCTCATGGGTAGGGATACTAGGACGCTAATTCCAGCTAAATACTCGCATTATAAAATTCTATTCAAGCAGTTCCGAATATCGAAGGTAATTTCAAAATAAAAGAGAAACGATATTCACATTATTATAATCGCGGTACAAGACAAGAAATACAATTCTATGCAGGAGAAGAGATTATGTATAAAAATGGGAATAAATGGGTTGAAGCAATTATAGTAGGAAGAGCTGAAACACCAAGATCGTTTTGGATAAGAATAATACACAATAATAAAATAATTAGAAGAAACTCGCACTGCTTAAAGAAGAAAAATAAGACACACAATGAAGAATGAAATAAATAACAATAATCCTTGAAGTTTAAATAATATCTATATCAATTTATTCTTGCTCGTTCATAAAAAAAATAATAATAATAATAATAATAATAAAAATAAAAAATATAAAAATATAGAAGATAGATTGTTAAACAGATTTTGTATTATATCAAATTGAATAATTAAAATTAGAAATAATTAAAAGAATAGAATTTTACTATATTGAAATTGTTAGATAAATTAAATAAACAAAATACACACTTATGAATTATATCAAATTGAATAACTAAAATGAATTAAGCTATAAAATTAAATTAGAACTAAAAGAATAGAAGTTTATTACATTGAGATTTGCATTCTGAAATCAATATTAAATTTTTACATTTATATAATTAATGAATTAAACTTTCATGAATTTAAAAAAAAAAAGGAAAGATGTGTTATATAAATATATATCAATTGTATGTATAGGAGTAGGGTTTTTTTTTTTTATGTGGTAGTGCTAAGCTCAGGGGGGTTATCCTGGAATGCGATTCGAAAGTGCGAAGCAAACGGAAGCAAGTTGCGATTCGATTTAGTTTTGGCATCGCTGAATGCGATCGCATCTTATTGAAGGTATTATCTGAAAAATATACGGAACCAAATAATTTTCGGCCAACAAACTTCATTTATTAACTTAATTTGTTATTTTGATGCGAACAATTGTTTCAAGAATTTTTTAGAATATTTTAAAACAAACAAATAAATTCAACACATCCGTCAATGGCTTTACTCACGGACTGAAATCCGATGACCGACGGACAAATTTGATTCGAATTCGCATTGGGGGATACCATTTTCTTATTTCCGAATTTTTTGACTTTCGAATCGTATTCCAGGATAACCCCCCAGGAGTCACCCTTTGTACTACTAGTCCGTCATGCCATTTGTCACGTCATGGTGCAATGTCTAGCAGTAAGCTTAGTACGGGGGAGGGGTGGGGGGAATAGGTTAAGGATTATAAAGGTACGGGGGGGTATTGAAGAAGGTGGTGATGATGATGCGTTTGAACTCTTGGATGTTGTAGGAGCTCGGAAATACCGACTGCGAGAGATTATTCCACAGTCGAGTTGTTCTATTTACAAACGAATTCATATCTTGTTGAGTGCGCGAAAGGGGGAGTTGCAGGTGCAGGGAATGGGACGAGTGGGCTAGTCTGGTGTTGCGGGTATAAGACTGCCGTGGAGGCAAAAGAGCGTTTAACTCGGAGGAACAGTCACTATGATAGTAGCGATAAAATTTTGTCAGTGCTGCTACATTCCTACGGTGGCTTAGGGGGTCGATGGTGGAGCAAGCGGTATCGTCATTAATTAACTTAAGGGCCTTTTTTTGGACCTTATCTAACCATGCTAAGGTTGTTATTGGAGCGCCGCCCCAAATGAGGGAGTTGTATTCGAGAAGAGGCCGAATGTAGGATTTATAAATAACAGCACGGGCCGATGGCTGGAGGAGGAACCTACACCTCTTAAGAAATCCCAAGCACTGGGATGCTTGTTTGGCGATTTGGAATATGTGGTCATTCCATCGCAAGTCTTTGACTAATGTCACGCCTAAGATGTGTAGGGATGGGTCGGCCTTTAGTTCCACGTCATCCCCTCTCAAGGATGGTGAGGTGTTGATCTTTTTCTTTGAAATAAGACAGTACTTGGTTTTGGAGGGGTTGAATTCGACACGATTCTTTTTTCCCCACTCTATAATAAGTTCAATGTCGTTGTTAATAGAGTTGAACATTAGTTCACGATCATCAAGACAGGATCTGGCATGTGTCTGTCTTGTATCGAAGCTGTACGAGTAACGTAAAGTACCGTCGTCAGCGAAGCTGAGAAGTGGATTGGAAGGGATTGAAAGAAGGTCATTTATAAAGGTAAGAAATAGGGAGATAAAATTGACCCCTGGGGGACCCCCGCAGAGATCGGGTGGGATGCAGATTTGACGCCATCCAAAACTACCTTAATTGAACGGCCGGAAAGGAAACTCTCAACCCACTTATAGAGAAGCGAGTCAATTCCAATAGCTTTGAGTTTAGCTAACAAGGCTGAGTGCCATACTCTATCAAAAGCCTTGGAGATATCCAAAGCAACCAAACAAGGTACAGTAAGAATGGATGCACTGACTGCAGGCAGACTGTCTTGAGTCATGAAAGAATAAAGATCAATAAATCGAGTGTAGTCGTGTCATTTCAATTCATTATAACACAAGATTCTTACTCAGTGACCCTGAAAACCCCCATATACCTATTTTCATCGAATTTGCTTAATTTTTCATAAAGTTGGTCGCCATATTGGATCCGCCATTTTGTTTTTTGAAGATCTGAAAGCGTATTCTCCCCCATATACCGTTTTTCATAAAAAAAATAATTATTCTTACGGTAGTAAATTAATTTTGTCCAGGTTATGGGGATTTCAGACCACTGTGCGTCGCTAGGATCAAATACTTTTTTTGTAAGTGTAATTTTCATGATGCATGAAACATTGATATGGTTTGCGCTTGCTCATGTGATTTTCTTTTGAGACTTTTCCCCTCCCTTCTTAGGTTACTTTTTTGGTTAAGATTTGCAGACAAACATTTTTACTATGCCTTTATTCTGATTTGATTATCAAATGACTAGAGAAATCGTAATCTCGATTGTTTTTATAACTAATTCTAGCACTGAAACTCATTTACACAAAGCTTTGTTGACGTTGAGTCAGCTAAAGTCAGCCCACCTAGTATTTTTCGGGACTATAAACGTGGTAATCTGTTGTGTCACTAGTTCATCATTCGAAAGTTAGTTTTCAAGCTATCAACAACAGATTTTCGATATTTACGAAGAAGGACCAACGACAATACTTATTAAAAATTAAGCAGATAGGGGTTGTTCCCCTAAGATTTAAGAAGACAGAATGTAGTAATAAATCTAACAACTTGAAACTGTAGGGTTAAGCTTCGTGAGCTGGGACCCGCTTAGTGATGTAAGCGCTATTCGAGGCGAATACAGTTTATAAATGGAAAACAAACTAATTCAATTCACTCTTGAAAACTAAACAGATATATTTTTAAAAAACTTGCGATAGAGTGGCAGGTAACTGACAAAGTTATAGAAAAAACAAAAAAAAAACTCTTTCTCTTATTCTGAAACTTATTCTTATCAAAAGTTTGAAATAATACAATTTCAGAAATATAATTCAAGAAACTGCATTTGCATAGATACCCGTCATCATAATCTTGTGTAGCTACAGCTAAACCTAAATCAACACCAAAAAATATCCATAATTTTATAAAGAATTCCCCCACTCCATTTTGTTTTGCTACGAAATATTTTCTATTTTTTTTTAATCACTGCAAAAATGCGAGATAAAGATTTCTTAGCGAAAACTATTTCCATAATTTCTGTTTAGCTGGGCGCTGAAATTTCAACATTGATTATTCTTATCCATTCTTGCTGGATGCCAAACCAACTCTCAAGATAATCTTAAATAAGAATATTCCCCAAGGTGCAAAACAGCTACCTGAATTTCAATGAAAATGAAGAATGGCTAAAAGATTTTCCACATTGTTTAATGCAAATTTCATTGAAATTTTCGAGTAAAAGTTGTGGAAAATCTAAGGATTAATTTCTTAGCAGTAACTGAAACACTTGGCCTTTCAACTTCCTTGAAGATTAAAATTTTGCTTGAGCAAATTTATCCCACTTTGCTTCCCCCTTTTAATTGAATGTTTTACCACTGGCAGGCCAAGGGATGGGCAAAAATTTAAAGAGATTTTTCGTCTGTTTACAAAGCGATTTTCCTAGCATAACGTAAAATTATGGTTTGCATGTTTAACCGAGTCGAAAAAATTGAATTTTAACGCTATTATTTTTAAAACAAAAATTTTTCATGGAAATCTTTCATGGGAAATTGTGCAATGTTAAGGGAGTTTTCGTATATGAAATGATGCTTTCAATTATTTTATTGTATAGTAAAATAACATGGTGAAAGAGAGAGGCTAGGGTAGTCTTTATCCCCAAATCGGAGAGAAGATCATATATTGGGAAGAAAAAACCTATCGATCCATCACCTTCTAATCCTTTCTTCTGGAATCGATGGAGAAAGTTCTAGACGGGCATACCAGAGAGGGTACAGCGAACCAGCGTTGCCAACTTAGTGGTTCCACCCTAGAACTGGTGGTTTAGACTTGCCTTTAGTGGAAAAAAATCTGTGAACTTCGTGCTTGAGCTCTTATTGTTGTATGAGTTCAAAGGCAACCGTCGGGGTTAGTGGAGGCTATTATCGTTGGAGTCATACACCTCCTGAAAATAGTGGATCCCGTCGACCAGCTGACAAGGACTGTAACGCCGGCAGTGCCAGACCACCAGGCGGAACAAGGAGGTGTGACGTCCGCTAGATAAAGACCCAACCTTTGTGGATTTTTGGTACTTCGATTAACCAGTTAAGCCGATAAGATCCGTTGTTAGCCGTGTATACCCTTAGAGGCTAATACCTCCGGCTTCACCTACCTCAGTTCAATAATGACCAGTTAAATCCACATAAGTGGCTTCACGGGCTAAAGTCCAGTTTATGTTCAGTTCGTTCTTGAAATGATTGTTGTTTTTTAGCCAGAAGAGTTAGAATGCAAAAGCTCACTGGAATGGCGTTCCATTATTCCAGTTGATTACCGTGACGTGGAACTGGTAGAAAAATTCTGCTACCTCGGTAGTATTATTACCGAAAATGGCGGTGCAGAAGAAGACGTTAGTTCCAGAATAAATAAAGCACGAGGCGCATATACATGCCTGTTCCGCATATGAAGATCAACGGAGATCTCAACTAACACCAAATTGCGGCTGTTCAACTCCAACGTTAAGGCAGTTCTTTTGTACGGTTGTGAAACATGGAAAGTCCAACAATTCATCACAGGGCGCTTTCAAGTTTTCATCAACAGATGCCTACGTCGTCGCCTACGGCATCACAGGCCTTCGTCGTATCCTAAAAATCCGCTGGCAAGATAGCATTTCAAACGAAGAACTATGGGTCCGTGATGGCCAAGAAAGAATAGACGACCAAATCAGGCGAAAGAAATGGAATTGGATCGATCACACCTTGCGACGCGAAATCGACAATCTAGACAAACAGGCAGGCCCTCGACTGCATTTCGCAAGGATCCCGTCGAGTCGGAAGACTTAGAAAAACGTGGAGGAGAGCCCTACTAGCAGAGACCGCTGTACAACTGGGAGATTCTGGTTAGAGCTGAGAGCTATGGCGCGAAACAGAGTCCATTGGAAGGCAACTATTTCCTCCCTATATCCCATGAGGGGTTAAATGAGCATAAAGTAAAGTAAGGAAGTTGATTACTACTTGAGCGAGCTTTTACGATTAACTTCAGTTCGAGTCAAGTTGGGCGAACTGAGATCTGTTTTATCCTCAATTGAATCGGTGCGAATTTTATGTTAGCTGAGGTCATTTTAAAGTTCAGTTCACCAGCTTACTCGAACTTCTGCAGTTCGGCCGGTGAAGCCAGGGTAATTAGTCAAAACCATAATGCAGATTCTCTTACTTATATTTTGGATACCATTTAGTGGAGTCAATACTTTACGTCTTAGGGTACGGCACAGGAAGGAACGGCTTAGAGTAGGCCGACCTCCGGAGTTTGTATGGCCGACGTCCAGCGTTCGTATGTTTCATCAAAGTCCTATCGGCCACGGCCTTTACAGCTCATCAAGAGCACGTTGGCAGTTCCAACCTAATTTCCACCTGGTTCTACGGGATGTTATCGGTCTAATTGCCGCTTGGCTATCAGAGAAGATAAAAATCCGTTTATTTTGGTAGGCCCTTCTTAAGTTCTCATGAGTGTGTGACAGAATAGCGTACACCTCTGCTTGAAAGACAGTTTCTAGGGTGCCTAGGCTTATCGCCCTGCTGAATCTGGGACTTTCACTCCAGATTCCGGCGTCCATCCTTGTCTGTGTTTAAAGCCATCCATGTACCACACTAGTCCGCATATAAATACTTTGGGAAAAGTCCAGGTTAGCCTATCGTGTATGTACACAGAAGTTTGCTCGAATTTTAACATTCTGAAGGGCATGAAGTCCGATAGCCTCCCCTCCTCCGGAATTATTATTATTCTATGATGTTGATTCTTGTCCTCGCCCAAGATCAGCGTCCAAGTGACCATTAGCTTTCAGCCGTAGCGCCGCGTTTATGGCGGACTTCTCTACCTAAAGGTGGAGGGGTACCAGATTGAGAAGAGTCTCCATCGCTGCCGTAGGGAAAGTGCCGATGGCCCCAGTGATGGAGAGGCAAGACTAATGATGGTGATGTATATCCAATACATGGTTTTCGGTTACAAACCCCATGTGGAACCAGAAGCTCTGCGGCAAGCCCACGCGTTCTGCTCATCAGAGTTTACACGTGCTGGTTTCAGTTGAGCTTGGCATCTAGCGTCACTCCTAAATATTTGGTTGTTGTGATCATTTGGTACCATTTACTAATAGAAGGAAGTTCCCTCGAAAGTCCCTCTTTGGATGGCAAAGAAATGGTGTTCTTAAAGGAGGCTAAATATCTAGGCATAGTCCTGGATCAAAAGCTCTCCTCGAAAGCCCAAATTGAGAGAGTAACTGCCAAGGCAATTACATCTCTCCATATTTGCGGCCAATTTGCAGGAAAAACCTGGGGCCTCAAACCTAGGTTAATGTTTTGGCTATATACGACGGTCGTAAGGCCCAGACCAAACAAAAGGGTGCTATGATTAAGCTGGCCAGGGTGCAATAACTAGCCTATCTTGGTATTACAGTGGCTAAAAGCACCTGTTCGACTACGGCTATGGAGGCCCTACTGAACCTCCCGCCGCTACACCTAGTAGTGAAAAGGAAGACTCTGGTGGGGTCGCTGCGTCTACGAGAGATATTTTCCTTTGAGCCAGGAGGCCTTCTGGATAATATATCGATCTTCAAGGAGCTAAACCTGGAGCCAATGATATCATTGTCCGATACCTTTCCTGCCACTCTTGACTTCGACAAACCGTTTACGACGATAATTCGAATTCCTCTTTAGAGGAAGCACGGCCTTTTGGTATACGGACGGTTCCAAAACCGATAAATGGGTAGAGCTGGGCGTATATGGCCCAAGGAGCAAAAGATCCATGGCTCTGGGCACTACCCCACTGTTTTTCAGGCTGAGGTTCTCGCCAATCTGGTGTGTGCTCAGACTTGTATTAATAGAGCTCCAAATAGCTCTAACATTGCCATTTTCTCAGACAGTCAAGTTGCCCTGCTGGCCATTAAATCTCACAGGGTGTCATCAAAGACTGTCATGGATTGTCTCCTATCTCTCAAATCCCTTAGCAGGAACAGGAGTGTCACGCTTCTGTGGATTTCGGGCCACGAAGGTCATATTGGTAGTGAAATTGCCGACAGTCTGGCTAGAGGAGGGGCAAACTTAGCGCCCATCGGTTAGCAAGATGCCACGTAATAAAGCTATCAAAAATTGGCTACACTTGCTGCGCGACTGTGAAGCACTTGCTGTGCGACTGCGAGGCTACAGCGAGGAAAAGATTGAGCCTCCTCCATTGCGACTTCCCTACTCCCAGAGGAATTTGGGACAGGAACCCTAAACTCAGTTTGAGGCTATTTTAGAAGCCATAGCTTTGATGTTTTTAAATACGGGGATGGCACAATAGACCAAACAAAATAGGTCGCAGTGCCCGCCCAGACGCCCCTCAACAAGAAACAGAAATAGAACATGTAATGTTTTAGAAAGAATGTAGCACCTAGCAATTTGGCACCTATACGAGAATTTAAAAATAATATCGGTGGTGAGAAATCGGAAGTGTACTCGTATACGGCAAATCGAAATGTAGTTTTATCCATAATTATCGCCTCCTGTTTTTGACAATGTTATTTCATCAATATGCATGAGATAAATTAACTTTTTAATTAAAAATAACAATATTGTGCGTGGCTGCCAGCCTCATCAACACATACACCATCACATCAACCATTAATCAACTTTGATTATTCGGTTAAAGCCATAAAAATAAATATCGGAAAAATTGCCACCGTCATGTTCATCCATTAAATGCACCAAAATGAATCCCCAACAGAGTGTGTTCATAATTTCATTGTATCTAGGTGTCACTGTCTCAATTTACTTACCCGAACCATCATAGAGGCAACGGGGTTGGGGTTGACTTAAATATTTAGACGGCCTAGAAAATAAATTAAGCCATCAATCAAATGCTTATGCTTTCCCTGGCATCCTGATAGAGATGCGATATTTATTATGCTCCCAATGGCGTACCGCGAGCACAGCCTGTTCCCTTGTTATTAGCTTTCGCAGAGACACTTTTAATCATAGTGAAATGGACGAAAATTAATGACAAGCTGAATTGATGGATTTATAGGCGGTATTTTAGGCATTATTAACAGACGCGACAACTATAGATAAGTAAATTAACAGTGATAATTTGAATCATTTAATACGAAAACGGGAGAACGAGACGATTACTAGTTGCGGATGGAGTCTTTAATATTGTTTAGGGCATTCAGTGCGTATGCGCATAAATACTTATGTTACTACCCGAATTTTTTTCCTTAAAGGAAAAAATAAGAATATTTTAGAAATGGAATTGTACATTTAAACGCTGCTACCTCAAAGATGCTAAGAGAAGTAAACACGAGAAAGAAAAGGAAGGGAGGAGGGGATTACAGCTAGTAGTGTCATTGACTACTTGAGGTGTCGGATAAGTGCGTTTAATATTTTCTCAAAGAAAGTATGACACCTTTACACGCATTTTAAAAGTAGTCACAATACAATTACAAGTGTTTGGTGAGCCTCTATCCATCCAATGGCGCTGAAGCCGACATCGAGGTATGGCCTTAGTGAGTCTCAACTTGAGACAATTTGGTATTCTACTTGTGCAGTCACAATTTTGACAATCCACAAGCAGTAACAACGGATATCAAATTTGTGACTGTATAAATAGCAGGCCACAAGAGTTCTGGTGTCTTTTTCAAAATGGTTCGCAGACTTGACACACGTCCAGTGAGTGTGTGTCAAGCTCCATCAATGATTGCAATCACTCCACCTTGTCAGCATCACATTTGTCCCATATTCCATCATTTTTTGTCGGAGTAACCGTTTTCTTCAAAGATTAGGGTTAATTTCCATCACTGATTTCTGATTACTGATTGTGGTGGCACTGGAAACACACCCTTTGCTTTATCCCATTACACAAATTTACCATTAGTGAATTATTTAAGGTTTTTTTGACTGATTGCTTAAAATATCAAAAATGACAGTCACAAGAATAGTGTCAAACTCTCAAGCCTGGAGTTTCAAAAACTTGTGACTTATGACTAGTCACAATTTAGAACAGCCGCACTTTGGTGTAAGTTGAGATCTGCGTTGTTCTCCATATGCGGAACAGGCAGTAGGGATTCTTGTCGTACTCCTGAACTTACCTCAAAGCTGTCCAACAATTTTCCATTGTGAAGAACTCTGCATTTGGAATTGTTGTATAGGGCTTTTATCAATTCTATTATTTTATCAGGCAGTCCACGTTGCGGTAGTGTCTGCCATATAAAACTCCTATTCACCGAGTGGAGCGCTTTCTCATAATCTACGAAAGCAATTCAGTAGACTGCTCCACTATGATTCGTAAGGGGTTAATATGGTCTATGCAGGAGCGTCCTTTTCTGGATGGATGGTGTGTTCTAAGCGTTTGGTCTACTGTCTCTCTTATCCTTGATACTATAATGTGGGACAAGATTTTACCACAGCAGATAATAGACAGATGCTTCTCCAATTGTCACATATTGTTAGGTCCCCTTTTTTGGGTATTTTGACTATGATACCTTTTGGCTTTCAACAATTGTGGCGGGATGCCATCTTTTCCAGCTGCTTTACCATTGGCCATTGCATGAATTTCGGCTACTATTTTTGTTTTGGGTGGTGCTCGGGTAGTGATTGTTACTGGTCGTGCATTGTTGCTGCTTTCTTGAGGTTCCTGTGCAAATGAACCATTCAAGTTGGCGAAGAATTAATCGCTCCATCTTTGGCTTCTCGTCGCTGCACAGCAGCCTTCCATCCGCACTCATAATGGCATGCATTTTGATAGAGTGATGGAGATACAGTCATCCGCCGGACATTTCTCTTTACCTCCAGGTGTAATTAGGAGCATCCCCGTTCAAGTTCACTTGATTTTTGAAGGCCCTCCAGCGTTATATTTTTTGCCAGGTTGTGTCCGAGATCCAGTGTTGCAAGTTTCTTTGGACATAACCGACGCTCGTTTCCGCAGCCGTCAGTACCCGTACCCTTTGTCGTACTCGCCAGCTCTTCAATATTTGTGTCGTCAGAAACGGTTCAAGAAAATTCTCGCTTTTTAATGCTCTCTCGCAGAAGGTTTACGGTAAATCGTCTACGGTTTATGGCATCGCGTTGGACGTTTTGCGACGATTTTAAGGCGAATAATTGCTACTACCAAATGGTGGTCACTTCCAGTGTCTGCTCCCCTAAAACTCCTGACACCCTCCAGAATAGTTCTCCATCTGAGGCAGACGGCCACTTGATCTATCTGGTTTCTCGTTCCACCATCGGGCGATACCCAGGTCTCTTTGTGTATCTTCTTGTGGCAAAAGTAAGTTCCACCTACCACGAGCTGTTGGGAACTACAAAACTCAATGACAAGCTCACTATTGTTAAGGCTGCTCGCACACCGGATCAGAATTTTACGAATTTGTGCGAATTCCGATGAAATAGCATACAATTTCATCAGAATTCGCACAAAATCGTACAAATTCTGATGCAGTGTGCGAGCAGCCTAATGGTAACTTGGCTTAGGCCAACGCCACTCCTAGGGCTTTCAGTTTCGTTTCTCCCAGAATATAAGAAGGCCTCATAGTTGTGGCAGATATGTTCCCCCGCATCGGGCCATCTGATATCGCTCAGTTCCATGATCTTGATTTTATATCGATTCATCTCATTTTTGGTGACCCAAGAAGAATAATATCGGACTAAGAAACAGCTTTTACAGGTAATCTGTTTCAAAATGACGGCATAGAAGAAGGCATAGCACATTCGTAAATCATTGCGGGTGTTCCGAGGGAAACGGCAGGGTTAAATCGCATCCTAATAGCGATCATAACCAAATTATCAATCGCGGAGCCAAACGCGTGGTACAAACACGTTGACCGGTTTCGACAAGTAAGTGATAAATAGTACCCAAGAGTTCGAGGTTGTCGCCGTTTCGTATTTTAACTGGCATGGAAATGAAGGTAGAAGCATTACCAGACTTTCAAGCCTTTATAAGGGACGATCATTTAAATAAACTACAGAGCGTGCAGGATACGGCAAAACTAGATGAAAAACAAAATATTACTAAGATTCAACAGGAGAATAGGAGGCAAATCATTAAGAAACGTAAGGCTGCAAGTGTTTATAAGGAGGGAGCCTTATTTGCAGTGAAGAGAAAACAATACCTACGTTTTTGGTACCTTACCTTGTAGCAGAACTAAGTCCGTTATAAATTGGAAAAGAAAGGGGACCACGAGGTGCCCAGGAGTGAGGAATGGGGTTAATTATTCGCGGTGAATGATACGTCAGAATGGCCGAATGTAGGATCTGAACCTATCTATATATTTTTTTTTTTTTTATGTGGCAGTGCTAAGCTCAAGAATCACCCTTTGTACTACTAGTCCGTCATGTCATTTGTCACGTCATGGTGCAATGTCTAGCAGTAAGCTTAGTACGGGGGGGGGGGGGGGGTTGGAGGGGTTATAAAGGAACGGGAGGGAATTGAAGAAGGTGGTGATGAACCCTGCGTTTGAACTCTTGGATGTTGTAGGAGCTCGGAAATACCGACTGCGAGAGATTATTCCACAGCCGAGTTGTTCTATTTACAAACGAATTCATATCTTGTTGAGTGCGTGAAAGGGGGAGTTGCAGGTGGAGGGAATGAGACGAGTGGGCTAATCTGGTGTTGCGGGTATAAGAATGCCGTGGAGGCAGGAGAGCGTTTAGCTCGGAGGAACAGTCTCTATGATAGTAGCGATAAAATTTTGTCAGTGCTGCTACATTCCTACGGTGGCTGAGGGGGTCGATGGTGGAGCAAGCGGTATCGTCATCAATTAATTTAAGGGCCTTTTTTTGGACCTTATCTAACCATGCCAAGGTGGTTATTGGAGCGCCGCCCCAAACGAGGGAGTTATATTCGAGAAGAGGCCGAATGTAGGATTTATAAATAACAGCACGGGCCGATGGCTGGAGGAGGAACTTACACCTCTTAAGAAATCCCAAGCACTGAGATCCTTGTTTGGCGATTTGGAATATGTGGTCATTCCATTCAGTGGCGTATTTACCCTAGGGCCATGAGGGCCATGGCCCGGGGCGCCAGCTTGTGAGGGGCGGCGACAGCCTACTGCTGTGATCAGCTTTGGAATCTTTAATAATCGTTACTTAATCCACTGAGAGAAAAAAAACTTTTATAAAACCAGCAACAAATCTAAACCAGCTTTCGTCTGCTTTCTACCAAATACGGATCACAAAGTGGAAGACAAGCTGATACCGGCTAAACACCTTCAAAATACTTTCGATATTAATGTTTCAGAGGAAAATCTTATGACAATGCTAGTAATACGTCTGTGGAGTGTAATCTCCAAATATATACCTCTTTTTTCAACGGCGGCGTTACGGCGCACAGCCGTAATAATACAATTGTTAAATATTTTTATAAATTTATATTCTTCCAAAATGAAGAATCCACAATATTTACCTTTTTCTTGAATTCAGCTTTCTGTAATGTTTAGAAAAAAGGTCGCGGAATCAAAGATAAAAAATGGTTTAAAATACTTATATTCTCTCCTATAAATTACATATCTAATTATTTCTAAATTACTCTATTTTTACTTTACTTTTTATTCAAATTAAGTTAGATTCTTAAATTTTAACAATTAACAATTTAAATCTTGTTGATTGCTGCTTCTATTTATCTGCAAGTAAATTCATTAATAAATCATTCAACTATTCGTTTTCAATGCCCCTTTTACCTTTATTTTTTGTTCATTCTAAATTCTTTTATCAAGATATAATTAGGTCACTGCCGCGCCGGTGGCTCCCAGCTGCTGCAGTTGACCAATATTTCTCTGGTTAAAATGTTTACTGTGCTTCTATCGTAACCGACTTAGATCTGTACGACCTTGCGGTGTTCGGTGCACACAGGAGAATTGTTAATTTATTCGTAGTCTTTTAGTTGCATTTGCAACTCGTAATTGTCGAATTATTTCCTTGGTCTTTATGATTGTGTTTACGCATATGCAAACCCCCCTTTTTTTACTTTAAGATGATTCAATTTACTCCTTTCCCTTTTTTCATTTTTACTCTCAACAAGATTGGAGTTTAATTATGTGCTATTTAGCAACTTTTGCTCAACCAGCTGGTTGGCTAAGCTAAAAAATATTTTTTTTTTTTTGTTTTTTAGTCGAGATTCGACTTTACAAGCTCCTGAGGTTTGGAACTTTATTGACTAATTATAGCTTTACGCTTTCTGCCGAATTATATTTTAAATTGAGTTCCTCCAACAGAGACTCCTAACCAGTAAGTCTCTGATCGAGGATTAACATCTACAGTCGATATTCGACTTATAGAAAAAAGACCGCTAAGCAGTGTATTTAAATTAAATTCCTTAACAGAGATTCCTAAAACAGTAAATCTCTGCTAGATGTTTCAATAACTACAGTCGATATTCGACTTAACAAAAAACCTCCACCAACGATTTGGTTCCCACACGACTATGTTGTTAGTATTTTTAATACACCTAACAAGTAATTGTCGGTAAAAACCCGACAATTATCTACGCCCTAAAATGAGGTTGTTAATTTGTTAAATTCTGTCGACATGCGACATCCGCCACCACTATTTATTTATGCTTTAAATTGTGGTTTTTTAATTTATTAATTTTGTCGACATGCGACATCCGCCACCAATATTTAATAAAATTTTTAATAAATTTTTCTAAGCTTAGCTAACCTATTTTAAATTGCCGGTAAAGACCCTGACAATATCTAATTCCCTGATATAAAATACGCTTGGATAGTCTTTCTGACGAATTCGTCTGATCGACTGACCAGTTTCCTTCGGTGCAAGAACTTTTATTTCTCTTCCTCTGTCGAAATGAAAGATGGCGCTTGGTGGAGCTTTTTCACCACGGCGCGATCACTTTGCAGTGGTTTCAATTTATACCAATTTCATAATTAAAGCTTTCATTAAAGCTTTTTGTTTATATTTACTGGGTGACAGGTGAGTGGTTGTTTATTTCTTATAGTTTTTCTATTTTGATTTATTTTATTTATTTTTAGGAAGGAAGCGGACAGGAATTTTGGATTATGATACAGGTAATTTTTTTGTGATCATTTTCTATTTAATATTTGCATTTTAGCCTGATTTTACGATTCTTTTGTGCCTGGTCGTGGTAGGCGTCTGTCAGGTTTGTTTTTGTCTGTTTTGGATTTATAATTTATTTTAATATTTTTATTTTCAGGCCAAAACATTCTCCCCCCCGTTGATGCGTCTCATCAAAAATTAACTTTTCTTTGATTTTACGTTTATATTTCACTATGTATAAAATTCTATGTATACCCTTACTCTAATTTAGTCTATCTATAAAATTCAATGTGTAAGCTTATCTAAGTAACATAATATAAAAATTCAATGTATGTGCTTAATCTACTTTTAATTCATATTATCTATATTTCTTTATTTTTATATTTTATATTTAATTATTTATTATATTTAATTAGGTGTACTATTGTTATTCCGGTCCCGCCGGTTGTTATTTTTGCGGTTAGGATTCCTGGCTTTATAGGCTGACCAGATCTTTTTCCCACTTTCTGACAATCTCAGCCTTACCTGGTGTGTATCACCTATGTACACCGTATATCGTCTTCGCTGTTTCTCCTGTATTTTCTTTAACGGTATGGATTGTAACTGCTGGTACGTTAAGTAAAAGAGAACTCCTTCCGTGGTGACTTGATGGTACATTTTTTCCTCTAAGCATGTTGGTGGTGGTCTACATAAGTCGTCTACGATCGCTGAGGCTGGTTCCGGAATTATAGGACTATCGGCTTCTATTAGTGGTGACTCCTCTTCCACTATCAGCGGGTTCTCTATTTGTGGTTGTGCTGCTTCATCTAGTGGCTCCATTTCCCCTATGTCGCCAATGATTTCCATATCTTCACCTACATCCTCATCGAAAGGGAGGTTTTTCCCTGGCGTGTTGGGGATCTCTTGTATTTCAGCCGATGGACCTGGAGACCTAATCTCCCACATGTCGCTGAAATCTTCATATTTCTCGGTAGCTAGTTCTTCATATTTCTCGGTAGCTAATTCTTCTAAGTTTTTGCCGGGAGTTATGGGGATATCTTGCTCTCTAGCTTCTTCCTCTAAGATGTTTTTTCCAGGAGTAGTGGGTATCTCTATCGTTCTAGATGGCGACCCTGCTGGTGACTTTACATCTAGGACGTCAGACGAAACCTCATCAATTAGCCGAATCAGCTCCTCATCACTCAATGAGCAGGTATCCATTATTTGGTCCCAAGATTCTTTAAAATTCGCCTCCATTATTTATTAATATTAATGTTATTATCTCTGAAAAGGAATTAAACTTACTGTATTATTAATAGATATATAAATGGACTACACGAACATCATCAACACATAAATACTGCACCATCATGCGGACAATGGACACAATTTTTGTATCGGCCTTTTTATGATTGTGCTGGAAGTCCGTACAGTTATCACCCTCACCTGGTTATCGGATCCTGGGTGTATTTCGTGTACCACCCCGAGTGGCCATTGTGCTGGTGGGCGATTATCGTCCATAATGATAACTACCTGGCCTATTTTGAGGTTTGGTTGTTGTAATAACCATTTGTTTCGTTTTTGGAGTTCTAATAAATATTCCTGTGACCATTGAGTCCAAAATCGTTGTAAAAGTTGCTGTACATGTTTCCAACGATCTAAGTATGGTATGTTGTCCTTGGATGTTACTTCTGGTACTGCCTTGAGATTTCTTCCTACCAAAAAATGTCCAGGAGTAAGTATCTCTAGGTTTGATGGATCGGCCGATAACTGGCATAGCGGTCGGGAATTCAGGCAGGCTTCTATTTGAACGAGTAATGTGGTTAGTTCTTCGAAGGTAAGTATTCTGTCATTATTAATGCGTCTCAGGTGATGTTTAATGCTTTTAACACCGGCCTCCCATAAGCCTCCGAAGTGTGGAGTTATTGGTGGGTTAAAGTGCCATTGTATGTTCAGATTGGCAAGTTCATCAGCGGCCTGCGCGGTGGCATCATTCAGGACTTGCTTCATCTGAGACTGTAATTGTTTATTAGCTCCTACGAAGTTTGTTCCGTTGTCTGAATAAATATTCCGACATAATCCTCGCCGTCCGATAAACCTCCTCAATGCTGCTATGAAAGCTTCAGTAGTCATGTCTGATGCTACCTCTACATGAATTGCTTTCGTACACATGCATATAAAGATACAGAAGTATCCTTTATATACTTTTGATCCCTTATGTTTGGACATTTTTAGTTCTATGGGCCCGGCGTAGTCTACCCCTACGTTTTCGAATGGGTTGGCTGGCGTGATCCTTGCGCTTGGTAATCTTCCCATTATTTGAGATGGTGCTGTAGCTCTATATCGAATGCATGTCACACATTTATAAATTCTCTCCTTTACGGCTAGCATCCCGTTCGTAATCCAATATTGGTTCCTAATTGTGTTTAATACTAGTTGTGCTCCCCCGTGGAGCGTTGTCTTATGGAAATGATCAATAATAAGATTGGTGATGTGATGATGCCTTTGTAAGATGATAGGGTGTTTAGTGTCGTAGCTTAGATTTGCATTTTGTAGTCTGCCTCCTACTCTTATTGTACCATCTTCTGCCATAAATGGGTATAGTTTGGATAATTGGCTAGATTTGTGGATCGTTTTGATGTTACTTAATTGTACGCATTCTTTGGGGAACATTTGTTTCTGGGCTAATTGGATTAGTTTCGTCCTTGCCCATTCGATTTCTTTCGCTAATAGCTGCGAGTTGCACCGCTCTTTCTTCCTTCGACTATTGTGTATAAATCGATAGCAGTACGCCATAACTCGCAGTGTTTTTGTTAGCGAGGAAAACTTCATCCACCATTCAGTGCTGATTGGTTGGTTTGTCATCAGGGTTTTGGTGGTTGTCTTGGCTTCAAGTTCTGTTTTCAGGTCTTCCAGAGATTCTTTTGGCCATTTATCCTCTGGTTTCCGCAACCAGGTAGGACCCTGCCACCAAATTGAGGCTGATTGCAATTTTGCTGGCATTACTCCTCTTGACGGTAAGTCCGCTGGGTTTTCCTTGGTGGAGACATAGTGCCAGGATGTGCTATCAGCATTTTCACTGATCTCCACTATTCGATTGGCTACAAATGTCTTCCACTTATTAGGCATGCCTTTTAACCACGCTAGAACGACTTTGGAGTCAGTCCAACATTTGCTTTGGATGTCTTGGAGATGCATGTCGATCTTGATTTGCCGGATTAGTTTACTGAGAAGTACTGCTCCACATAATTCCAATCGCGGCAAAGACATTGGTTTGATGGGAGCCACTTTCGTTCTTGCCATCAACAATGTCGTTTCAATGGTTTCATCCTCCAAGACGGTTCTGATGTACACCACGGCTGCGTAAGCTCGTACGGATGCGTCGCAAAATCCGATTAGTTGACACCTCTTGTTTCCGGTGCTTGTTTTCAACCATCTCGGTATTCGGAGATTTTGAATGTAGGGAAGTTGTTCCTTGAACTGGGTCCATTCTTGTTGGATTTCTTGATCCACTGGATCATCCCATTGGTACCCGTTCATCCATAATTTCTGCATGATTAACTTGGCAATAACTATACATGGGGCGATCCAGCCTAGCGGATCGTATAGTTTAGCCACCTCAGACAAAATTCTTCTTTTTGTCTGGGCTAGTTGCGTGAACTCAGAATCCCTTATCGCGTATGAGAAGTAATCTTTGACTGGGTGCCAATAAATACCCAGTGCTTTGATTTGATTATCTTCCTTTACTTGGAGCGGCAGTTGTAATTCGCGATCTGCCGCTGGGATTGTCTCTAGTAGCGATTCGTGGTTAGCCACCCATTTTCTTAGATGAAACCCCCCAGATCTCAATAGATCAATTAATTCCCTTTGAATTTCTAATGCCTCTGGCAATGTGTCTGCCCCAGTAAGTAGGTCATCCACATAAAAGTCCGTAAAAACCTTTCTGGCTGCCTTTGGCCATTGTTTTATTTCGTCAGTGGCTAGCCTTTGTAAGGTTTTTATGGCTAAGTATGGTGCCGCTGTCGTGCCGAAGGTGACGGTTTGTAACTCATATTCTTGTACTGGTTCTTTAGGATTTTCTCTCCATAAAATCGTTTGATATTTTCTGTCTGAATGACTTACAGATATCATTCTGTACATTTTTTCGATATCAGCCGTTACCGCGTATTTGTACTGTCTCCAATTTAATAAAGTAGCAAATAATTTAGGTTGCAATGTTGGTCCGTTCAACATCTGCTCATTTAAGCTTTTTTTATTCGAGGTTTTAGCTGAAGCATCAAATACCACCCTCACCTTTGTCGTAGTGCTCTCCTTGACTACGGCATGATGCGGCATGTAATACCTGTGGGGTGTTTGCCCTGTGGTTACTTTCATATGCCCTAAATCAATGTACTCCCTCAAACATTGTGTGTAGGCTTCGCGTAGCTCTACATTCTGAGACAATTTTCTTTCCATTTGGACTAGCCTAGACATTGCTTGTCCTCTAGATTCACCTAGATCGGGTGGGCTACCGCCCACGAACGGTATGCTAACTTCATAGTGACCATTTGGATGGCGTTTTGTGTGGTCCTCATAGTGCTTCTCACACATTTCTTCCTCAACTGTTAGGCGTCGTCCGGTGTCCAACTCCTCCCATTCCCAAAACTTCTTCATTTGACTATTTAACTCTTGCAAAGTATCCGTCTGCTGAAGGGTAAATGCGGATAGGTTCGATTGACTTGGCTTATGTACACTTGTAGCTGCTTTGCCAAATATTATCCAACCTAAGCTGGTGTTCTGGGCGACGGGCGATTGGTTGACTCCCTTGCGTAGACCATTTTGTATGACGTCTGCGTACACGTCGACACCTAATAATACATCGATTCGACCTGGTTCGGTGTAATTTGGGTCAGCCAACTCTAGGCCGTCAATGTGCGACCAGTTTTGCCATGCAATTCTTTTCGGTGGGAATACATTAGTGATGTTTTTGATGACATAGGCCTGCAACGTGCGCTCAAACTTAGGGTCTATGGTGGACAGCAATGAAACGCACGCTATCTTAGTTGATGTTGCCACTGGAACGGATGCTATACCGGTCACCTCTAATGCAGCTGGTATGGTATCCGCTTGTAAGGATTGATATGCCGTTTCGGTTATGAACGAGCTCTGCGATCCAGGATCGATTAGCGCTCGCAGAGTCAGATGGGTTCCTTTATCATCCTTAATTTTTACCAATGCTGTCGCTAGCATTGATTGCGTGTTATTCCTGCTATAATTGCAGTTGGTAACAGTTTGATTCTTGGGATTCTCCTCTTTCTTATCTAATTTTCCCTGACAACTTCCCTCTTGTGTGGATCCATCATGCAACAACACATGATGCTTTTTTCCACATTGGGGACACCTATTGCTGCTGGTGCATGATGCATTTGGATGTGACCTCAGGCAGTTGTCACACACCCTATTTTCTGTCAGCCATTTTCGTCTCGCGTTCATGTCCAAACCTTTGAACGTTTGGCATTGAGATAGGAAATGTTGCTGTCTACACATTGGACAGTGAATGTTCCTGGCTGTCATCTTTCTGTAATTCCCCTTGTTGAAATTATTAACAAACCCTTTTTGATAATACCTTTCATTATTTTCTCGCCAACCGTTATCTCTGACTTGTTTGTCAACATTGTGTTGGCTTATATGATAACTCGCAGTTCGATTCCGATCCTTGCCACCCTTTCTAACTTCTCGATTTGATATATTTTGATTAATATCTTTGGTGGCTTCTAAACTGCGATACCTTTCTTCCATAAATTTGCTTAAATCTGCTAACGACGGCAAATCGTCCGATTTAGCAATCAACTGTTCCCAAAGATTTCGTGTTTTATCCGGCAATCTTTGTGCCGTTGCATAAACAAATATGGGATCCCAGTTGATAATATCGACCTTAAGGACTTGTAAGCCATGCTTAACGCGATGCAGTTCATCTAACACTGCTCTTATGTCTTTATAAGACTCATTTTTAATCTTCGATTGATTAAATAATAATTTAAATTGGGCGTATACTAATAGCCTCCGCTTGTTGTAGCGTTTGCATAATAATTCCCATGCTGGCGCATAATTTTCTGACGTCATATCAAACGCGTCTAAGTCTCTTCGAGCTTCCCCTGTGAGACTGTTTTTTAAATAATGAAGTTTATCGACTGCTGTCAGTCGTTCTTCACTGTGTATCAATGATACGAAACGATCATGGAAAGTCCTCCATGAAGTATATTGGCCATCGAACTTTGGAATTTCAATGGTCGGAAGTTTTACAATGGCCTTGGGTGCGCTTGTTTGCTCACTAACTTGAACCTTTTGTTTCGATTCTTCAGCTTTCTGAGCAATGCATGCCTCTAGCGCATCTTGCAAGTCACCCATGAATTCTGAGTATGATTCCTCAAATTCCTGAAACTGAGTGCCTTGTACGTACCGAATTACTTCATCCCGGACACTTTCGTCTTTGATGCTAGTAACATCGGCTGCACCTAATTCTAGGTAATTACTCTCAAACCTCTCCCATATTATTTTAATAGTTTCGATCTTCCCTTTTATATAACCTGCCGTTCTTCTATGCTTGGAAGTCTTATTATAGTTGGAGATTGTCTGCCTTAGCTGTGTCTCCAACGTGCCTTGCATTTTTAATGTAGTTTTCATTTTGTCGTTGATTTAACTACAACTACTAAACCAAAATAATCCCAAAAATATTTAAACGTTTGAATGATTTACTAATTTTTATCTAATTGTGAATTTATAGGATATAACTATTTGACCATTTTTATCCGGCTCGAAGGACCAATGTTACGGCGCACAGCCGTAATAATACAATTGTTAAATATTTTTATAAATTTATATTCTTCCAAAATGAAGAATCCACAATATTTACCTTTTTCTTGAATTCAGCTTTCTGTAATGTTTAGAAAAAAGGTCGCGGAATCAAAGATAAAAAATGGTTTAAAATACTTATATTCTCTCCTATAAATTACATATCTAATTATTTCTAAATTACTCTATTTTTACTTTACTTTTTATTCAAATTAAGTTAGATTCTTAAATTTTAACAATTAACAATTTAAATCTTGTTGATTGCTGCTTCTATTTATCTGCAAGTAAATTCATTAATAAATCATTCAACTATTCGTTTTCAATGCCCCTTTTACCTTTATTTTTTGTTCATTCTAAATTCTTTTATCAAGATATAATTAGGTCACTGCCGCGCCGGTGGCTCCCAGCTGCTGCAGTTGACCAATATTTCTCTGGTTAAAATGTTTACTGTGCTTCTATCGTAACCGACTTAGATCTGTACGACCTTGCGGTGTTCGGTGCACACAGGAGAATTGTTAATTTATTCGTAGTCTTTTAGTTGCATTTGCAACTCGTAATTGTCGAATTATTTCCTTGGTCTTTATGATTGTGTTTACGCATATGCAAACCCCCCTTTTTTTACTTTAAGATGATTCAATTTACTCCTTTCCCTTTTTTCATTTTTACTCTCAACAAGATTGGAGTTTAATTATGTGCTATTTAGCAACTTTTGCTCAACCAGCTGGTTGGCTAAGCTAAAAAATATTTTTTTTTTTTTGTTTTTTAGTCGAGATTCGACTTTACAAGCTCCTGAGGTTTGGAACTTTATTGACTAATTATAGCTTTACGCTTTCTGCCGAATTATATTTTAAATTGAGTTCCTCCAACAGAGACTCCTAACCAGTAAGTCTCTGATCGAGGATTAACATCTACAGTCGATATTCGACTTATAGAAAAAAGACCGCTAAGCAGTGTATTTAAATTAAATTCCTTAACAGAGATTCCTAAAACAGTAAATCTCTGCTAGATGTTTCAATAACTACAGTCGATATTCGACTTAACAAAAAACCTCCACCAACGATTTGGTTCCCACACGACTATGTTGTTAGTATTTTTAATACACCTAACAAGTAATTGTCGGTAAAAACCCGACAATTATCTACGCCCTAAAATGAGGTTGTTAATTTGTTAAATTCTGTCGACATGCGACATCCGCCACCACTATTTATTTATGCTTTAAATTGTGGTTTTTTAATTTATTAATTTTGTCGACATGCGACATCCGCCACCAATATTTAATAAAATTTTTAATAAATTTTTCTAAGCTTAGCTAACCTATTTTAAATTGCCGGTAAAGACCCTGACAATATCTAATTCCCTGATATAAAATACGCTTGGATAGTCTTTCTGACGAATTCGTCTGATCGACTGACCAGTTTCCTTCGGTGCAAGAACTTTTATTTCTCTTCCTCTGTCGAAATGAAAGATGGCGCTTGGTGGAGCTTTTTCACCACGGCGCGATCACTTTGCAGTGGTTTCAATTTATACCAATTTCATAATTAAAGCTTTCATTAAAGCTTTTTGTTTATATTTACTGGGTGACAGGTGAGTGGTTGTTTATTTCTTATAGTTTTTCTATTTTGATTTATTTTATTTATTTTTAGGAAGGAAGCGGACAGGAATTTTGGATTATGATACAGGTAATTTTTTTGTGATCATTTTCTATTTAATATTTGCATTTTAGCCTGATTTTACGATTCTTTTGTGCCTGGTCGTGGTAGGCGTCTGTCAGGTTTGTTTTTGTCTGTTTTGGATTTATAATTTATTTTAATATTTTTATTTTCAGGCCAAAACAATCAACGTAACTTACAAAATTACTGCAATCTTTTTTGACTACGCCTAAAAACGGTGACAAATGTGTCACATACGTGATAGTCAGCGAGGGACAATGCCTATAGGCCAAACCTAAATGGGAAGTGCAGTGAAGTAAAGTTAGGTGGCATTGCATATGAATGTATGAGAGTGTGGCCAAAATGGAAGTAAGTGGAAGTTAGATTTCTATCAGTGGAAGTAACGTCTACTTCAGTTCTGCGTTACTTTTCATTAAGGTTTGGTCTTATGCCAGCCTTAACAAAGCTGGGAGCGAGCCGCTATTAGCTCTTAAAGTTATGAAAATTGACTGTGCCCGCCAAAAAGCTTTTGTTTACAGTGAAGCGACAAGACTATTGGCTCAATTAAATTCTCTAGAAACAGCTTATTATCCGATTTTTGGGGATCTGTACTAAAGCAATTGCATATATTTTCAAACATTTTTGAAGGTGTCTGGTAAGGTAATCTTTTGATACTTTTGAAGTGGCTGGTAAGAAAAGAATATCCACAAAAGAATACGCAAGCGATTATAAGAGAATTATTAAGAAGGAGAGACGACATGATCAGTGTGAGAGGGAAAAATATTGTTACAATAATTGGCCGAGTTGGGGAGACGAAAATCTTTATACCTTTATACGAAAATCGTAACCGCCAAGTTCTTATTCTTAAGGCCCAATTAAAATGAAAGCAAGAAACTTTTGTCAGGCAAGAAACGCAAGATTCGCGCCTACAGAAGGAAATACGAGTGGACATAATAAAGCTGCAGCAACAAGATCTAAATCGAAATGAACTTTTATTTCTTGCTGCTCTATTTTCGTTTCATTCTTTTTAAATTCCCACTTGGAATACTTTTGATTATAAAAAGTCCCGCAGAAAGTTCGGTGCGCTCATTGTTATTGGGTCTTTATGCAAATTGGATACAAAGTCTGAAGCAGAAATTAGAGTTACCCGCATAAAGGCCAATCCACCCATATCCATGACGGTAAGCCATCGATGCTTTACTTATCATTGGCTTCAGTGACGAATTTTTCACTAACATTCACGCAGCACCGACTTTTCCGTATCAGTGCTCAATGTTCAGTGACATTAGTGATGGAATTTAGTGATGAATAACTTGCTGCAATAGCAAGTCGTACCGATATTTTTTTCACTGATGCTCCCCGTACTGCACTGGATCCGCCGTGACGTCATGGATATGTGTGGATCGACTTTACTATTCCAAAAATTATACCCAATTGATCTTGTGGATGATTGGCAAGAGGAATATGTTCTTTCAAACCAATTCCTGACGTCACATGAAAGGGAAATAAGCCTAAGTTAATCTATTTATTAAGCAGAAGGATTTGAAGGAAGCATTCAATATAGACAAATAGCATGGCGTATTTTCTTCTGCACTGCATATTTTATCTTTTATGGGGCGGCAAATCTTATACGCCCAGGGCGCTAAATCTTAAAATACACCACTGATTCCATTGCAAGTCCTTGGCTAATGTCACGCCTAAGATGTGTAAGGATGGTTCGGCCATTAGTTGAACTTCATTCACTTTCAAGGGTGGAGGGGTGTTGTACTTCTTTTTGGAGATAAGACAATACTTGGTTTTGGCGGGGTTGAATTCAACACGATTCTTCTCTCCCCACTTTAGAATCAGTTCAATGTCGTTATTAATAGAGTTGGACATACGTTCGCGATCATCAAGACAGGATCTGGCATGAGTCTGCCTTGTATCGAAGCTGTACGAGTACCGTAAAGTACCGTCGTCAGCGAAGCTGAGAAGTGGGTTGGAGGGGATTGAAAGAAGGTCATTTATAAAGATAAGGAATAGGGCCGGAGATAAGATTGACCCCTGGGGGACCCCCGCCGAGATCGGGTGGGATGCGGATTTGACGCCATCCAATATTACTTTGATTGAACGGCCGAAAAGGAAATTCTTGATCCACTTCTGTAGAAGTGAGTCGACTCCAATAGCTTTGAGTTTGGCTAACAGGGCTGAGTGCCAAACTCTATCGAAAGCCTTGGAGATATCTAGAGCAACCAGACTAGACTCGCCAGATCCATGCAGACTACGGCTGAGGTGTTCTGTAAGACAGACTAAAAGATCGCCAGTGGATCTTTTCTGGCGGAAGCCATATTGTCTGTCGCTTAAGAGTAGGTTGGATTCTAGATATCCCATAAGCTTTTTGTTGATTATCGTCTCCATGGTTTTGGAGAGAATAGAAGTAATTGCTATTGGGCGGTAGTTTAAGGGGTCGCTGGCTTCACCTTTTTTCTATATGATCTGTTTTACATTCAACTGGTGGGCTTTCCGAACACTCTCCATTCTTTTGAAGTAAACTTAAATGTGAGTCCTACCCGAGTAAAAATAAAATATGGCCTTACAACGGTCGAACCGGACGCTTGACTTTTTAAGGGGCATATGATGGCCGTTTTTAATGGGAACACGTACGAGCTCACGACAGACAAACTTGACCAAAAAATTTAAATGGCCGAGTACTGAGCTGTAGACACGGCCATATGACGGCAGATTTGAACCAAATTCATTTTGTTAACCCTGCGAATCCGAAACGTTACAGTATATCATAAAAAGTTTTAAATGCCAATGTTAAATGTTGAGACGAAGATTAATAGAAGGCCGAAAGATTTAGGGTGCGTACTTCAATACCCTTTATGGTCGCCGATTAAACGATTAAAGATGGGGGAGTACAGATTCTTAATCGTACTACTTGCCTGCGGAGAATTTGTTGGTGAAATGTTATTCATAAATTATTTGCGTCCCTCTACTAAGCCACCCCACCATAATTTTTAGCATCATTAATGTTCGATTACGTCAAAAACTCGATTTGAAAATTAATTTATCGTTTATAATTCAATTATTTGCCAATTGGTATGAATTTTCCGCTGTTTTTTTTCCACAACAATCAACATTACTAAAATATAAATTTTTTAGACGGAAAAAGGAAATCAAAAATCAATCGATCAACCAAAAATTTCTCCCAAAACGATTTTATCTCTGCTGTTGCCAACAAGAGCTGATGAAATCGTTTTAAATATATCTCAAGCGGATATGCTAATCCGGCCTGTCTGTCCGCAAATCCGTTTAATGATCAAATTAACAAATTTCAAACGCCGCCACAAAATTGTGAACTAAGATCACCCAGGGCCCAATATTAGGACCCAATTTTCTATGATTGACAATTTATATCCCTAAAGGCGATTCAATTTGTGGGAAGATTATGTTTTAAGGCACGGGTAATAACCGAAACTCCAGTAATTGGACCGGAAATATTTTTCTGTATCATTGACTACCAAGTGTATTTTTGGTAATGCCTAGAACCTTAATGCCGCACTAATACCGAGTATTGGGATTGTATAACCAACAATTTGGTGGTTGATAATCTAAATTACTATTAACAGATAAAATAACGAAAAGGACAGATTATCCCGGCTGAAAATTAATAAATTAATACACGTACCTGTAACCGAGTATATTTAGAAGAACTAGCTGGTTCCTAATAAGTTTTGATTCATAATCCACTCCCGGGCCTAAAGCTGTTATTGTGTAAGGTGTGCAGACAAAGCTTTAGTGGAAACATCGTTGCGTGTGTAGTGCAAATATGCTGTTGTATATAATCCTCTTATCCGTTTCCACCATAAATGTAAGCCCACGGATTAAGGTGACGAACCTTTTTCAATTTGGGTCTGGTTGTCGCTACCCTTATTTTGCCCCAGGATTAGATTAGAATTGTATTAATTTCTTCTCCCTAACCAGACTCCCTCTCTCTCTATTTAAGGGAAACAACATCGTTGTGGAATTAGTCGAGGTAGAAAAATTGGGACAAATTTCACAAAATCTCCTAGGATTTCGGCAACGAAATTTTGTAAAGGTACTTTAACTAGAGCCGGGAAAAGGTTACCGGAATTTATATTTTGTGGAATGACATAGGAGAAGTGTATTTGTGCCCATTTCATGGTATCTAGAAAAATTTGGGACATGCAAATTATTCCGTAATGCCTAATGCATTTCGTTGTTAAAGAGATGAAATGGAATAATTTTTTTTAGGACCCCTCAAGGTGGAGTCTTATCCCCGTTACTTTGGTCACTAGTTGTGGATGAACTCTTGATCAAACTATCTGAATCTGGTTTCGATGTCATCGGTTATGCAGATATATCTAGCCATCATTGTCTCTGGGAAGTTTGGCTTGACCATTACAGGAGGTCATGAGAACAGCACTCCGGGAAGTTCAAAGATGGTGTCTGTCAATCAACCCAAATAAGGCTGTCCTGGTACCTTTCTCCAAACGCTGCAAAGTGGACCTAGGTCCTATCTGTATCCAGGGTACCACAGTTGAGTACTCAGACTCAGCCAAATATTTGGGAGTAAATTTAGACAAGAGACTGAACTGGTACGCTCAACTTGACTACGTCATCAGCAAAGCCACAAGGGCCATATGGGCTTGCAAAAGCTTCTGGGTAAGACATGGGGTCTTACACCACAAATGATGTACTGGATGTACAATACGATCGTTAAACCTGTGGTCACTTATGCCGCCCTAGTTTGGTCGCCCAAGACCAAACAGGTGCAGCAAACTGCAACGGCTTGCTTGCCTCTCCATTACCGGAACTATGTGGACCTGCCCCACAGCTGCAATTTAGGCAATCATTGAATCTCTTCATATGGAAATCCGCCACCATAAGTGCCTTGAGACTTCAGATCTTATCCAACTGGCCCTATACGGTCAAAGGACACATGCATATTCTTAACAATATCCCAAACATTTCCATTTGCCGCGTACCCGACCCTATGGTTAGTCAACTGCGGTTCCAAAGGAAATTTAGAGCGATTATCCCGGATCGTTCTGAGTGGGAGGAATTTATTCTTTGTGGGGATCCAAAACATCTCCACTGGTTTACTGACGGGTCAAAGATGGAACATGGCACAGGGGCTGGTGTCGCAGGACCCAGCACCAAGCTCTCGATTGCAATGGGTAAGTGGCTCTCTGTTTTCCAGACTGAAATACTTGCCATTGCGATCTGCGCTAGGCTCAACCTTGAGAAAGGTCTGAAAGGCTCCAACATTCAAATCTTTTCTGACAGCCAAGCTGCCAAAATAGTAGCAGGGTGCTTTGACGTACTCCAGAGCCTGACCAGAAGAAATGAGGTTTCGCTCTGGGGTATCGAGGGGAATGAGGCTGCAGACAGCCTCGCGAGGGAGGCGTCTGAGAGGTTGCTCCAGGGCCCAGAACCCTTTTGTGGCATCTCTTGGTCCACCTCCAAGTCCTTGATGGAGGAGTGGATTAAGGGAATAAACCTAGCCTATTGAGAGTCAATCCCAGGTCTTAGACAAGCTAAAGATCTTTTAAGACCCTATCCTAGGGGCACTATCACTTTAAACAGACCGGAATAGGGAAGCCAATCCCGCATCAAAATCTCAATCCCGCTAGGCTGCGGGATCAAAGTCAACAATACCGCAGATCCGCGGGATTTGCGGGACTGCGAAAAAAATAGATTTTGTAGGGTAACTTGACATTTACTGTGTTAACATGAACTAGAATAGAGTATTAGTTGAGTTACAGAAAGCTTTTCCCCTTAAGTTAATTGGATGACCGGGTTGACCGGGTTAATGTGACAGATAAATAATTTTACATCGTGTCTCCGTTACTTAAACAAACCCATATGTAAAATTTGGCTTAACTCGACGTGCTTCGTCGAGTTTTTTTTTGGATTTAACGAAATTACCAGCCCCTGTTTCCATTGGCGCTTACTCTGAGTTAACCCAGGATAAACCCTGCATGGAAACTCAGTAATCGTTCGGATACACACACATAAATATACTTAGATTTCGAGTTAAATCTGTATTGTTTAGTAGGCAGATATCTTCAACTAACGAGTTTAAATATTTTGTGGAGTGTAAAGCCTCAATTATACTAGACGCAACGGAAAGCAACGAAGCGGAGAGTGAACAGAGTAGAAATTTTCTGGTTATACTGACGGAATCGAACGTATGTAAATATCATTTCCTTCCACTCCTCCCCACTTCCTAATTTTTCGGCAAGGTTTTACCAATTTTTGGACTTATGTATGCTTAAAATTTTTAGTTTAGCAATTTTTTAAACTTGAATCCGGTCCGTTCCGTTGAGTCCATCAATATAATTTCTCTGTATTGAAACTCATTTTGACATTTCAATCCGGTCTGTTGCGTTCCGTTCCGTCCAGTATAATTGAAGCTTAAAGCTCTACGCTCATGATTCGACTGAAATCCCAATTTCAAACTGGTTTCATAATGATAACACGTGCACAACCAATTAGCAACCAAAGAGCACAACTGAATTTGGATCAATCGGTGTTCTGTGCCCACATAGTTTTTACAGGTTGTGCAAAATTTCAAGTAGTTCAAATCAAGTGCAACCACGTAACTGATATCGCTTCCGACCGGCAATAACAGCCTCGCGCGAGCAGCTCCAACTAGTTTCAAATCGGTATCGTTTCTGCTGTCGACCCGTGTATGGATTCCCACTTCCATACACGGGCAAGATGACGAAACAGATGCATGTGCAACTGAAATTGTAAATCAGTTGACTCGTGTTCGGAGGGTCTAAATCTATCCTACTTTGAAATATTTCTCTATTAAATCCCAGTTCTTATAAGAGGTGCTTCTACTGCCCAAATCCCGCAAATCCCGCGGATCCCGCACGTTTAGTCCCGCATTACTGATCCCGCAAAAATAGTGCGGGATCCCGCGATCCTGCGGGGATTGGATTCCCTAGAGCGGACCTAAGGCTGCTGGTGGGTTGTCTCACTGGCCATGTAGGACTGCGGTACCACCTACACAAGCTAGGACTGTCTCAAGAGACAGAATGCCGACACTGCTTGGAAGGCGACGAGACTTCCACACATATTCTTTGTGAATGTCTTGCTTTGATCTGGCTTAGAAGAAAAACGTTTATCAGAGAGTTTTTGAGCCCTGCTCAAGTCCGGTCTTCATAAATTAAAGACCTTGCCTTCATCCGGAAGGTTGACAGTCTGTTTCGCTAGTGGGGTACGTACACAATAGGCCTAACTTGGCCGCGGTGTTCACCATGTGCGCTGCCTCTTCATTCCTTAAAAAGAAAAAGAAAAAGTCACAAGGACATTCCTTTTATCAAAACCATTAGGAATTAAAGCCACAGCAACTTGAATTTTTTCGCAGTTTTATGTTTTGGATATAATAGAAGAAGACATTAAAACCTATCTTAATGAGTAATCTTGATTTATATTGTTGTACTGAAGGAACGACACACACACATGCCGCCAACAAAATTGTATAAGGAGGCAGTAATAATTTTTAACGATCCTTTTGTAGATTCAGATGGATTTAGAGAGAGTGAGCATAGTCCTAATGCCAATGGAAGAGATTATTAAGGGAAAAATGTTATTTCAACAAAATAGATGTAATCAGGAGTAAAGTCCTAAATATATTACAGTTTCTGGGCAATTGTTATTTTAATCTTTTCATATAATAATGGAATCGAGGAATCGTTAATTTTATTTTTATTTTATTTTTTATCCTAAAACAAACCAAATGTGAATTGGCTCAGTCCCAAGGCTTTTAAGTTTTGTTTTCTTAAGGAGGGAGTACATTCGGCTTGAAATAGAAACGAAAGGACTTCTTGGGCCAGGGGCGGCGGAGCGCTTGAGGATGGAAGGAAAAATCCACAAACCAGGGACGGCGCTTTCGTAGGTCCGTATGGTGCACTTGCACCGGGCGCAATTGTATGGGGGCGCAATTTGAGATTTTGAAAACAGAAAAATTCAAATTCATTTTCAGACTTGTGGAAGTGCAATCTAGTGATGAGCAAGACTGGTATTGCAGTTTTGCCTTTGCTTGCACATTTAGCAAAACCAAAGCTAGACCAAGACGAGACAGGACTACAGAAGAGTGAAAGATCAAGATAGCAAGACTTTTGGCTGATCGAAAAGTCTTGTCTTGCACATTTAGGAAGACCAAGACAAGACTGCAAGGCTTTCTGCAAGACTTTTTGCATGAATTCTTGCAAGACTTTTTGTAGGGCCTTTTGCTCATCACTGCAAGACTTTTGGCACTTTGTGATGAGCAACAAGTTTTGCTATCTTCATTTTGCAGTCTTGTCTTGCTCTTGTCCTGTATTGTCTTGGTCTTACTTTTCTTGATAAATGTGCAAGTCCAGTCTTGCTCATCACTAGTGCCTCCTAGTGGTGGCCTCTGGAAGCTGTCCTGAAAGCCAAGTGCATCGGGCCTACTAGGCCAAGATGTAAAGTTATCCTATCGAAGGATGCATGGCAGTGAGTAGGTTTTGCACTATCTTTTAAGGATCTCCTCTGGGCACCGGGCGCACCCAGATGTATAATGCCTTATTCTGATAAGGAGGCTCTGTCAGGATGGATACTCCCTACAGATCAAAGGCAGGACGGCGGCCTTGAGCTCGGGTGCCCTCGGCCTGGAGCTCGGGTACCCTCGGCCTGGAGCGGGCAGACCAAGATAGCCGCTTCTCTGCCCAACATTTCTTGACCCGCAGGAAAATTGGCAACACCAGATTCCATATAATATAAGGGGAACATTACCAACAACCAGGGAATCAGGGACCTCAGAACAAGAAAAAAAGGGTGGAATCGCAATTACGTTCCAACTGGGATAACCCCAGATAGAGCCAGACCGCTGCCGTGCTGCCCTTATCCCACTAAAGGAAAAGAAGGGCCGGAGTGGAATTGGGGAGCCGACTGAGCATATTCCAGAACGCTTTCGACCGAAAACAGAACTGCGGTCGCGAGCTCGGGAAACTTGAACAATAAAGTGTAATCGACAAGCCACTAGACAGGCTGCTGCACTTGTTCCAGCGGTGAGGCCCACAAACATGAGGTGTAGTCGTGTAGCACAATAGGCCAAGCGAATGAACCATACAAAAAAATATTACCCATAAAGTGACCTTCACCTTCGAGAAGTAAAAATTAACTAGAAAAATAAGAGGAAAATCTATCGTTCATTTATACTGCTCTGGGGTACTTTTTGAAAATTTTTGAAAAGCGCCATATCAACTCTTTGGGCGCTGTTGCAGCACTTTTAAATCTTGTTCCAACAGTTGTTATAAAAGAGCCAAATGAATGAAGTAAGGAGAAAAAATTTAAAAAGGGGATTGCCTCAGGGGGCATGCTAACAGAGGGATTTTCTCGTAGTTTCCTTTCCCATGTAGCAAATGAGGGATTTGCCGAAAGAGTTTCTTCATGAACACCGCTCAAAAAAAAACCGGCGATACTGGAGTAAGGAACGCCTTATCAGTTTTTCATAATGGCCGTAATAGGTAAACCTTATTTCAAATGAAATGATGCAATATCTGCCTTAAAGCTCGATTACATTGAGCTAGTTTACAAGCTACTAGCTGGCGAATTTAGAAGTGAGCGAGTCAGCTATTGCGATAGTGACGAAACAAAGCTTTCCAGGGGATCCTACATCTTGTTTTGTTTTTCCTTTGTTAAACTCTTCGCGATATTTGCAGCTTTCGAGATACTCGCAGCTATTTCACTAGCAACTATCATGACACATGGCTAGTTTACTAACTAACAAGCCCACACGCCAGACAGTAACGAGAAAAATAGCCCGTCCTCAACTATCTCGGTAGATTGTTTACAATTTGCTAGTTAGATAGTGAACATGATGATACTGGGCTAGTTTAATCGTTGACTAGTAGCTTCTAAACTCGCTCAATGTAATCAAGACTTTACGTATTCGGAAAGTTTTCAAACTTTAAAGAAATACCCTAATACCCCGACCTATTTGCGAAGTTTGCGAAAAATTTGGCCAACTGAATTCTAAAATAACCTAAGTTCATGTACAATTTTCGAATATTCAACTGAGGATAAACTAGCCATTCCAGTGGGCTTTCGCATTTTTGACTTTTGGCAAAAAAGAAACAACAATTTCAAGCACGAACTGAACATAAACTGGATTTAAGCCGGTGAAGCCACTTATGTAGATTGAAATGGACATGAAGATTCAGTTTAACTTATACAAAGCTTTAATTGCTGTTGGTGCATATTTCAGGCAATCTTGTTGGTGACCGGGAAGGGTATCACTTAGCATGCTCAATACACTGGTCTGGTTTGATTAGAGAGGTGACGTAGCATTGTACGTAATTTGTAATCAGTTGGGAGACCATATTGGCAAAACAACACTCGTGTTTAAAAATCGCGCCCATTGTTTATGTTTTTTTCAAGGATACTGAGATATTAAGATTATTAAAATCAATGCCAATTATGCCAAAATGCGTAAAACCATCATTGTGAGTATTTGAAGGCAGTTATTTCAGCACCTTTAAAACTTAATTGGCACCTAAAAATAGCTTATCAAGCATCTGCATTTCGCATGCAAAAACACATTTCAAAAGTATCCATAGCCATCTAGCCTTAATTAAAGATTATCCCGCGACATCTTTTACTTAACAACATCATCGGCGTAAACTTGAAGATATCTATAAATTAATTTAATGCTGCTCTTCCCGTGGTAAGAATTCTAAGTATTATAAACCGCTTTTGCAAATGAATCGACTTCTATCTTCACCGCCAAGCAGCTCTAGGGCCATAAAAGTTAAAACACTTTACCAAAATTATATCCCATCAAAGTGTCATGGCATGTGTCGCAAGATCACAGCCAATATCAAATTAAAATTTAATCAAAACTGACAAATAAAATTTCGTAATTTCTAATTAAAGACCATTAAGTCCATCCACTTTAAATATAAGCAAGACAAACCCTCAAGAATCCGAAAGTTGATTACGAAACTTTTAACTTGAAATATTAAAGCAAAAATGCTTTGACAGATGTCAGTTTCATAAACTTTCTTCAACGTTCGCTGAAGGACGAAGACGACTCACTCCTTTTCGACGCCACCTCGGGGAGCCAGTTGGTGGCCCCATTTGCCTGGATTCTTCGCAGCTCTTACCTTTAACCTCAGAAATACCTCGATTACGGGAATATCACGACATGATTATACTGCTACCCTTTCATTCTCCTTTTGGCCCCCGAGCATAGACAAAAGGCATTTTTCAGTGAACATCAGATAAGAGGAAAGTTAACCCTTCTCAAAGGCGATAGAAAACGGCGTACGATTTCTTAATGTTCCACCAACACCGTTGCCGCCACCGGTGCCGCCCCCAACCCTACCAGCGAAACCAGTGGCAGTATTTTAAAGCTTCCTGCTAGAGGACGGAAAGTTTAAGTTCGAAATGGCGGGAAGGCTTCTTCAAAATGGTGCTCGGTGACTTTTAATTATTACAGATAAAGTTCCTCCGAGGAGTAATTGTGCCGCTGATTAACGATGTTGGGAATCTAAAAGCGGTTATATCTGGAGTTCACCGGAATCCTTAAGCTATTGCTGAGGAATTTAATGACTTTGGATGAGGTGAATTTTTTGACAGTCAGCCCTTTTGGCGGTTATTTCCCTGTGATAAGCTTATTTTCATGATTGTAAAAAGTTAATTAAAACATGAATAAGGAATCAACTCTAAATACTTGTATACGACGTTATCGGAGTTAATTAACCGATAACAGCCAGGATACGTTACTTAAATTCGCTCCAATAAAACTCGAGTACTGCAGGAGCTTTATTAAAATTTTAAGCGTAATAAATACCGCCGTCGAATTCACTATCGATCCAGCCAGCTCTGATCCAGGCCGAAAATTAATCCAAGGCCAAGATTGCTCGTTTATAAGTCTTATAAGTCTCACTAAGAAGAAACCAAGCTTCGAAAAGTCACTCTTTGCAG